>OZ012737.1:569255612-569855612 GCA_963859935.3 Lathyrus sativus | reverse complement strand
CGAAGAAAATAACAATTCGGACAAACTAAGAAATAAAAGGCTACCCAGAAGTTCTAAAGCCTCCGCACGAGTGCTACACTCAAGGAGCTTCTTTGTATTGATATACCGAGCTTCCACCTTGGGTCCCCCATCTTCTTTATAAATAATCTTCCCGCCACGGGTCACACACTGGGCAGGAAGAAAATCGTCCACGAAAGCCACCAGCTTGGCATAGCTGGCTCGGTCATTATCCTATAGCATGTGATGAGTGGTGATATAATTGTCGGTTGGCCGGATAAAATGGGCCCCACTCCAGCAGAAGGGGAACTTCAACAACCTCCGCGCCTATATTTTGCCATGCTCGTCGACGAGGGCTTCCCCGCCCTCATCCGTCAAAACCTCCAAGACAAACGTGGAGTCGGTGGCCCTCTCTAACACGGGATCGATAATATAAAACCTTTCCTTGAAAGTCCTAATGGACTCAGAAAAGGGCTTGAATAGCTTCCTCCCCTGCTTCAGGGAGACCCAACCGAACATCCTCCCCAAAACTTGTCGCTGAAGATGGAAGACGGTAAAGAAAAAGGGAAGGGCAATTCCAATCTCTAGATAATCGCACACCAGCTCGAATACCCGTATGAAGGAAATCGTGTTTGGATGTGTCGTACCTTAAATTTTTACCCCTAGATTCCGTTATCATTCTAGGAGCATCAAACATTGTTTCCTAACCCTAACTTTGTTTCAAGTTTGTTGTTGTTGAGATTCGTCTGAATTAGGGTTTTGCACCATTGGAATCAAGAAGATTATTGCTTGACCAATCAATGTTTTAGATTGATCATCATCAAATCAAAGTTCCATACACTTAAGGAGCTTACATTCAACAAGAATCAAGTACAAATTAGTCTAATTGCATTTCCATTGAAGCCCAATTTCATCTGGCCCGAAATTAGGGTTTTGCCAGGAAAAGTCAATTGTGTCTCTGACTTTGGATTTAAGCATGATCCCAAGCCTTGGGACATGATTCAATATGTTCACATACACCTATGAAGCCTATCTATGATGCTTTATAAGTCCCAAGATGCAAATTCATTGAAGATCACACAGTTGAATTCATCTGATACAAATTTCATCTAACAAAGTAAACTCTTTGACTTTTAGGTTTTTTGGTCCAAATTGAATCATCCAAGCCAAATTTCATTAAGATATGTCTAATCAATGAGTTTTATCATGAAGAAATCAAGATTTGAGAGGTTTCTTCAATTTAGAATATTTTCAAGGCAACTTTGCTCCTTTAATTTTCAGCCAACTTCAAGGCCAGTTTTCACCATGATCCCTTTGGATTCAAGAATTTCACCAAACACGAAGGTTGTAAGGCATGTTTAGGGATTTATAAAAAGTACAATAACTCCTCAATATTATTCTTGAGCTTGGAGTTTCAAAGAGATGAAGTTAAGGGTTCTAGACTTGATTTCCCAGTGTTCCAACATGACAAACTTTATGCAGAATCTTTGGATACCACACAATCTTGTTTTTAAGAACTTGATTGATTGCAAATATCATTTAATCATATAATTACACAAAAATTGGAAGCTTGGTCCATTGAACTAAAGCTCAAACCACATGTTATTTCCATTTTTGGCATAAAGTGAAGAATACCATTTTCATAAAGAATGGTTTTTCCCTAAAACCAGAATTGAGCCATTCTCCTTTCTCCTCTTTGAACTCCATAGTACAAGAGATCTTCAGAGGCATTCCCTAATCACATCTACTCTTGTACTTGGCACTTGAAACAAGAAAAAATGATGATCACACAAGTTGGTTTCCAAGTGACTTAGTTAGCAAGAACTTAGATTTTGACCACACCTCAACACCTCCACTCCCTATATAAATAGGACCTCAATCCTCACTCAAAAAATAGGAGAAAACACTACAAAACCAGCCTCAAACACTACTGCATCCTCAAAATCAAAAGAGCTTGCAAAATACCTCTAAACTTGCAAGAACTCTTCAAAAACATTTGTCATTTGTGCATTCACCAAAACAACTCCACAAACCTTCCATATACATTCCATAAACCTCATTCAAATCATTAAAACCTTGTTTTAACATCTCAAACACTCACCACCATCTTTAACCTCTATTTTTGAAAGAAGAATCACATTCTGTTCTTGAGGCCAGTTCCGACTTGTTTAATCCTTTGAGCATACTCTAAAGGGTTCAACAAATACGTGGAGGTCATTATCTTGCAACTACAGTTGCTGAGAAGAAGCCTTGGAGTTTCTCCAAGAGGTAAGAAATTCTGACTTTCCACTCTCATATTCATGCATTGTCTTGTTATCTTTTAAACAACAAAGATGTAGTATGTGTTATTTTGTGATTTTGAATGATGGTTTGCTTTATTTAGTTTGAATATTCCATGTTGTAACATGTTGAAGTTTCATGATGCCACACTGTTGTTGAGTGATTTGTGAATTACTCAGTTTTTTTAGGACGAGATATTGTTTTATTTTTTATCCTTGTGAAAAATGTTGTGACTTTGATCTTTATATCATTGAAAATGGTAGAGAGATGAAAGAGTTATGTGGGTGGAATTTTCTGGCCATGGAAGTGCTTTAGGGCACGAGAGAGAGAAGCGGGGAATAAGAAGAGGAAAGTTGAGGTGGAGGTGAGTTGGCATGACATGACGCTGATCTAGCCGTTTTATAGAGTTCTTAACATATAATGATATGCAAGCGTATTATGTTTGGATGTAACAGTCACCCCAGTGGTAGAAGTCTTGCCTTGCCTTTCCCTTTGACATGCCTGACCTGGGTTCGATCCTGCTAATCAACCCTTTTGCCATTTTTTTGATTTAATTTATTATTTGACATATTATTAGCTGATTCCATGATATTATCACAATGCGCATGTGGTTGGGTTTGTCATTGTTTTGACCTGCAAGTAGTAGGGTATGGCTTCAAACCCCATTAGGTGCATACCTTATTTTTTTAATGCCTTGTTTTTTTTATGGTTTCTTTCACAAATTGATTTGATCATAACTCTTTTGATTTTTATCATTTTGACCCCACTTTTTTTGCTAAATGCTCATAAGAATGTCTATATATTTTCCATGTCAAAAAATTTCCAAAAAGATTTTGTACTTATTCATGTTCAAATTATAGGACCTTTTTTAGGGTTTCTTGAGTTTCATTTTGATTTTTGTGATTGATCTTTTTATTCTCCTTGAACTTATTGACTTGTTTAAACCTCACACATCTTGTATGAACCTCACTTGATGTAATGAACTTATATACCCTTGTTGTTACATGGTTTCTATTACTTTTTCAAGTTCATGTTCATATGTAAATACATGTTTGAATATCATGAAACCTTGGTTGTTACCTTTCCTTTAACATATGATTCTCTTATATGATCAAGAGATTTGAATGTACTTGTGCTTTATGTTCTCATACCTTGCCCTAAGTGTTCTTAAATACTTGTTGTATTTCTTTGAGATATGTGTAGTATACATGTTTTTATGAATCAACCTTTGAGATGTTTCTCATCTTCTTCAAAAACCATGATTGGACCCCTTTAAATGTTGGTTGTTACCTTCTTGTTTAACATGTTCATCACAATCCACATGTTGTTGTCACACATGTCACACTTTTTTTCAAAGATGTTTGGTTGTTACCTCTACTTTCCTTGACTTGTAACATGCCTTAAAGATTGTTATGATTTATGCATGTTGATCTTGAGTTTTGAACTTTGCCATGACAAGTGATGTTTTGACTTATACATGATACATTTGTACTTCAAATTATCATCTATGATGTTTGGTCTTGTAAGAAGCTTATTTCATGACTATTTAGATATTGTAACATATATGTTTGGCTTTGGTTATAACCATTTGGTTTGATTCTAAACTTCTATGGATGGATGCTTGGTTGTAACCTTGTCATCTATTAGCTTTACCAAAAGTTTTGCTTGATGTTGTCACATGCTTGTCCTTACTTCCTTGGTTGTTACCATGATTTTATGTCTTCATCATGTTTGAATGAATATATATATGTGTGCTTAAGCTTGATAATTTCCCCAAGTGATGTAGCTTGATAGCTCTCATCCTAAGGAGTTGCCTTGTGTTCCTAAGTCCAAAGGAAAGTCTCTCTATTGACTCCATGTCATAGATAGCTCATTGTTCCCAAACCTCCCTTTGACCTTGTTAAAGTCATTAGGACTTTCAACTTAGTCTTAAGTTAGAATTTACATTCCTTTGACTTTGTTAAAGTCAAAACCCTTAGCACACCTTGTTAGGAGTCCTATAACTTAGAACTTAAGTTTAGAGTTTGTTAGCTCATTACGTGTACCATTGTTATGGGTATTCACCTTCCCCTATTTGACTTTTGTTAAAGTCAATCCCCAGTTAGCTTTCAACTTAGACCTAGAGAGTTTGTTAACTCTATATAAGTATCATTGTTATAAATACTTATTCCCCTTGGAACCTTTCCCATAGTCAAGAGTTCTTTCACCCTAGTTAGGAGAACTACGGTTGCTCTGATTCCATCCTTGTTAGAATATGTAGGCACGAGATGCGAAGTCTTGGCGAGCATACTTAATGTATATATCCATACCTCTTTACCTTTTGCAATCCTTACCTTAACAGATAACCCTTAGCAAACAAAAATTAACAAGAACACAATTACCAAACAAAAGGCTCATGTAGAGTACTACAGATACTTAGGGTGCTAATACCTTCCCTTAGTATAACCAACCCCGAACCCCCCGATATCTTAGCTTCGTTGTTATGTAGCGCACTTAAGGTTTTATTCGATCTTTACCCCTTCCTTTGGATGAATCAAAGCTCGGTGGTGAATATTTAAAGATTTCTTGTTCAAGTTAATTAATAGCTTGATATCCAATTATCACCATAATAGAAATAGCGACTTCACCGGGGAATCTATAAGAGGGTTAAGCCCACCTTGTTTGCAATTGTGTTTTGTTCATGCTTATTTGCTTTATACATGTATATTTCTGAATATCCGTATATTATGCCTGTTATGTTGCATATGTGCATTGGGTTGATACCTTGAGAGGTGAGATAAGTCTTAGCCCGAAATTGAGTGTACACCTATGATAGGATTGTGGTATGATCAATAGTTGACGATTAGGAGTAGTCCGAACATGTTTGACATATGATGTAACCACACTCAGTTGAGCCCCCCTTGGGGTTACTGATGGCGTATGAGTAATCGTACGTTCATTACTTTTTCCTACCTGGGATTTTGTGAAGCTTAGGACCTTTTGATTACCCACTTACCCCAATTGGCCTTTTTAGAACGTAGTGCAATGACTGTAAGGGAGTAGTCCCGAATCGTTGATATGCAATACTACACTCAGACGAGTTTATCTTGAGAATATTTTTGACTCACATGAGTAGTCATGTAGGTTGATAATATTCGAAAGATTTATCGAGGACTCTGGGAACTTTGTAGAACCCGTTATGTAGGTACAAACAACCCATAGTACATGTCTTTTGGGAAGGGTATATCTTGGCTCCATGCTTGTAACCCAAAATCTAGGACCTTTGTTTGTATGCATATGCATTGTATATGTGAATGTGTGAAAACTTGTGTATGTGTTACTTGTGTATCATCTCATCATCTCATCATAAGCATTCATGAAATTGGTTTTAAGAAGCTCAGTTGTTTTCTTTATTGCAAAAAAACCTTAGGTCATGTATTTTGGAAAAAGAAACACTAGAAAGTACAACTTCAAGAAACCAGATTTAACAGAGTTGTGGAAAATTGTGGCCTTAATGTCTTGCCCTGAAGACTTCAGAAAGAGGTATGGAAGATTATTGGGACTTATCACGATCAAGATGAAAGAAGGAGTTCTCAACACTCTTGTGCAGTTCTATGACCCTCTATATCACTATTTCACCTTTCCCGATTATCAACTCGTCCCAACCTTGGAAGAGTACTCATATTATATTGGCTTGCCAGTGCTCGATAAAAATCCATTCAGTGGTTTGGAGAAGTTCGCTTCACCAAAATACATTGCATATGCCATCCACCTAGAAGCTTCCGAAGTTAAAGCTAATCTCAGGAACAAGTATGGACTTAGAGGCTTACCTGCTGAATTTTTGATAGGAAAAGCTGCATTTCATGCCAAATAAAATAGCCTAGATGCTTTTGAAGAAGTCCTTGCATTGCTCATCTATGGTTTGGTTCTCTTCCCCGAAGAAGAAGGTTTCATTGACATCAACGCTATCCAAATCTTCATGAATGGTAACCCTGTACCTACTCTGCTTGGAGATGCATACCATTCTATTCACTATAGGACTCTAAAAGCATATGGGACTATCGTATGTTGTACTCCTCTATTGTATAGATGGTTTGTTGCACATTTATCGAGGACATAACTTTTTAGAGAAAACCCAAATGGACTATGGTGGTCTCAAAGACTCATGGCTCTAACTCATACCAATGTACATTGGTATGATCCCGCTTATGACAAATGAGTGGTCATCGATAGTTGTGGTTCATTTTCCAATGTGCCTCTTCTTAGTGTACGAAAGGGAATCAACTATAACCCTATCCTTGCAAGACGTCAGTTTGGGTTTCCCATGAAGGAAAAGCCTAGCAACATCCTGTTGTTAGGTTTCTTCTACCTCAACACAGAAGCTAGTATGGGGTTTAGAGATAGAATTGCAGATGCTTGGAAAACCATCCACAAGAAGACCAAGGCTGATCCAGGGAAGAAGAACTGTATAACATTTGTTCCTTTCACGCAGTGGGTTCGTTCTAGAGCCCGTGATCTCAAAATGCCTTATCTCCCAGAGAATGCAGACTATTGTTACTTCTTCCCCTATCATTCCTGTTGAGCGCATGGAGGAATACCAAGAAAATTTGGCTAGAATGAAACTTGAGCGAGATACTTGAGAGGGCAAGTACCACGTCATTCATTTCGAGCAGTTGGAGATGAAAAGACAGTTGAAGGAGAAGGATGATTTGATTGAGTTGCTTGAAGAAGGATCGTTGACAGATATGTGCCACAAGATAATTTATTTTTCTCTAGTGTTCAGCCAATACTTATTACTCATGAGTACTCTGACATCCCACCTACGTCTGGTGCTTGGAAGGGAATCGTCGATAAGCTAGTATTGGAGAATGCAGAGTTGAAAAGACATAAGAGGACACAGATATATGACATTTCTAGCTAAACTTCGTGGAGACCCTAGGGCCTAAATTTTCCCTCTTGTATTTTAAAAAGTCTCTTGTATTATACTTTGAAGTTGTAACTTTTTCCACTATTAATGAATTTAGGGTTTTTGTGCCAAAAGTGTTCCTTTTGCAAATCTATCTTATGAGTTTCTTAAAACCAATTGCATTTCATCTCATTGTTTTGTTAACATTCGAGGACCCCAATCTCTTGTTTTGCAGACATTATAATGGACTCAAGAAAGAGAACAACTCAAAGAGACACATTCAAGAGCCCGAGATTGGAAAATCTAAGAATACTAGGAGGCTTAGTGGAAAATCCTTTGTCATTTAGCAACAAGTATGGAAACCTTCTACCTCTATTGGAGCTCCGTGTAGATGAGGAGATGTTGATGGCGCTCGTACAGTTCTACGACCCCATTTACCATTGTTTCACGTTTTCAGACTATCAATTGCTACTAACATTGGAAGAGTATTCTATTTTGATGGGGTTATGTTTCATTACTCAACCATTCTCTGGAAGAGAAAGAAGACCAAATAGAAGAGTCTTTGTTGAAGCCTTACACCTAGAGCCATATGATCTTTAGACTCATTTGGATGTCAAAGATGGATTCTCTAGTTTTCAAGCAAGACCCTTGATGGAAAGAGCTGAGGCTCACGTTGATAAAAAAGACACAAAACTATTTGAGGCTATCTTGGCCTTATTGATTTACGGACTCCTTCTGTTCCCAATTGCTGACGAGTTCATATACTTAAATGCCATCAACCTATTTTTAATCAGGAACCCTATTCCCACCCTTCTAGATGATGCATACTTCTCTATTCATATGAAGAACTCCCATGGAGAAGGCCAGATTACTTGCTGTACTACTCTCCTTCACAAGTGGTTTATTTCGCACTTGCCAAGGACTACCTCTCTATGGAATCTAAAGGAAAGTCTTGCGTGGTTAGTGTTGCACCCTAAATTTTGACCCCTTAAATATTCATCATCATTCTAGGATCATTTTCATTTGATTATTTAACCTTAACCTACTTCAAGTTTGTCTTTGTTAAGTTACAAGTGAACCAGGGTTCCGTACAATCGGAAATCAAGGTTTCGACGGTTTAATAAGTCAATGTATTGGATTAATTCTCCATGAAACAAGCCTCTACATCAACAAAGATACTCAATTTGGTCAAACATGAGTCCAATTTGAGGTTGTCACACAAAGATCAGGAACACTGCAGTTTAGGATCCCCGATTAGGGTTTCTAATCAGGAAAAGTCAAATATGGTTTGACTTTTGATTTAAAAGGTGCTCCAATGATGTAATTATGGTCCATTAAGCTCATATGGCTTAGGGAAGTCCACTCAAGAAGTTTCAAGGCCTCAGAAGACCCAGAACGTCAATAGGCGACTCAGTAGTCATCGATCGATCGTTCGGTTGACCGAAAAGTCAACTCTTCAACCATAAGGAATTTGACCTCAAGGTGGGAATAAAAAATGTTCCTAATGACATATTACACCTATAAATCAAGTTTCATGACCATTGGATCAAGGATTGAGGAGTAATCGAAAAAGTCGGGAATTAGGATTTTGAAAGGGGAAAAACCATAACTTCCTAACCACACATCCAAATGAGGTGGTTCAAAGCTTGTTGGAAAGGTCTTGGCAAGTCCTACAAAAGTATCACAGTGGTCCATGTGCAAAAAATGAATATATTTGGAGTTATAGCCAAAATCATCACAAGAGGGAGAAAACACTTAGAAAAATTCTAAGTTTCTGGCCTTGCAAATCATGTTTTCAGCCAACTTTGAGGGAATTTTTGACCTAGTTCCACTTAGAATCCGAAGATGATGAAAACATGAAAGATGTAGAGCTTCATGAGGGCTTTCCAAAGAGTACTAGAACTTCTCCATAGCCCTTGTGAGCTGAGAGTTATGAATCCAGCAAGTTGGGGTCTCAACACTTGAGTGCACCATTTCAACTTTTTCACAAATCCACTTTCCAACCACTCAAGCCATTCTCATCCATTTGATCAAGTCTTGATATAATATTGAGAGAGTTTTATGAGTATAAATTCATAATAAAGAAGGTTTTGGTAGACATGGCAAGATGCAAGACATGTGACAATATTTTAATAAAAAAAAACAAAGAAGAAAGAGAAACTTTTTGATGGAAGGTACAACTGCAGCCCCCCTACATACTAGTCTAACTTCAGTCACCTCATGCCCTTCATTTCACTTGAGTTTTTCTCTGAAATGAGCCAAGAGCTTGAGTGTACAACTGCCACATGATCTTGGATGGATTTTCTTCCAAGATTTCCCTCCAAAGGCCAAGACTCCAAATCTGCCCCAAATCTTCTCTTAGCCTATAAATAGAGGCTTCATCCCATTGTATACAACACACCAGAGCCATCCAAAACACAAGGAATACACATCTGTCACTCTTTCCCTCTTTGCTTAAAAGTGAAGACATTCACAAAATCACCAAAAATGGCCACTTTGCATTTTTCACACCAGCATCATTTCCAGCCATGAAACCATCCTAAAAACGATATACACAAACCTAAAATCACCATTTGAAGCTATTCCAATAGTTAGTTTCATAAAAAAAAATCCTTGAATCAAAAAGTCAACTGTCACACCCCTCAAGTTTGACTTTTATGCACATCTCATGCTAAATCACTACATAGATTCATTTCCATCATTTTGACACTTTAGGCACTTCATGTTTATGTTGTATTAGCTTTTCATAATCTCAAATAACAGCTGGAATCTCATCTACTCAAACTGTCCTCAAGATTTGCTTGTTTCTTCAAAAAGAAGTAAGCTTCACAAACTTGCTCAAGAGGAAGGATCTCTGGTTTTCTTGGCTGCTAGCATAGTAAGGACTACAAGAGGTATGTTATTTTAGACTCATTAACTAATATACATCATCATATGTTGATTGTTTGTGAGTTCAGCTTGTATATTTCCATGTTGCTAGAGTTTGTTAACTATGCTATCAAATATGTAAGAAACCAATACCATATGCATTAGTTGCAAGGTTGTTATTGGAAGTGTGTGTATGTTATTACTTTTGTAAAAGTAGAGTGATGAGTACTTGGTGAGTTTATGTTTTGGCATTGTTACGTTAAGTGCATCAAAGCTATTTTAACTTTAAAATCTGGAAAATATCAACATGAGAGTTCTAGGTATTAGTGGCTTAATGTTAGACATTGTCATGTCTGGTATTTCTCATTAGAGACTTAACCTTGTTCCCACTTGTATCTATCTAGCATAAGTAGAAATTGCTTATTAAACTGTCATTGTAGTTCTTTGCTCAAGGGCTGCTGTTGGTTTTGTATGAAGTTGGACCTGCCATCTCACATTGATGTACTTAAGTTATAACACTTTATGCTGGACGACTTCATCCTTGGTTTAACTTTATGATAACAGATTTGTAGAGCGTGTTTAGGTCTAGTTGTGGCCTCCTTGTTGGATTTGGGATTTAGTAACATCATGTTGTGTTGATTCAGTTAATTTTTGCTTTGGCCATGTTTGAAGTTATGACTATGTGGTCATTGGACTATTCTTGAAGGAATGAGTTTGGTCAACTCATGTCTGTTGCTTCACTTTTAGAGGGTATGTTTTGCTTGGATTTTCATCTGAGGAGGGTTATAACCAATTATTGCAGTTGTGGCTGTGAGGTGTAGGTTGTTTAGTTTGGAGTTTTAACATTCTGTGAGCTATGTCTTGGATGGTGACTATAACTAGAGTAGTTTGTGGTTAACTTATACTATACTGTTAAGTTATTGGTGCCTCGTATGCCAAGAATTATGTGTGTTTGATACCATGAGTTTATAGAATCTCATTTGGAGCAAATCACTTGAATTGACAAATTGGTACATGATGGTGGGATCTGTTCAGTTTGTGTGTTGGTATTATTGTTTGTGAACATGACCTTCATGTGGTGCCACTGTCAACTGTTTTAAAGCATTAGATGTATGTGTTTGAGGATCTGCCATGATTGGCTTGTCAGCATCAGGGGCCTTAAAATTCAGTGTTTGAGTTATGGGCCCGTTGAGGATCAACTTTTGGTTTAATAGCTTCAGTCTAGTTGTTGTGTCTGGTTTGCTAATCTTGGTGTGTTTTGCTACTACCAGTCCTTTATCGTGCATTTTATTGTCATAGAAAACCTCATATTAATTGTGCATTGATACTATCTAATCCTCTAAAGGCATTTCAATGATTTGCAACTTGATAACCTTTTTTTCTAACCATATCAAATTGTTGATTTCACTGTTTACATGACACACCTGCTTGATAAATCTTGCTATGAGCTGCTCTGATTGGAATTCATCAACATTGATTGAAATACCAAAGCAATAACTGTCAATACTACAAACTTAGGACTCTCATTAGTTATTTCTTGCACTTTGTAATGATAAAGCTTATTTTTCTTCAAACCATTTATTTTTTATCTGAGCTTTGATTTTTCTATGATTGCATACTTGTCAAAATACCATGTTTGGAATTCATCAATGGATGAAATACCAAGAACTGGTTGTTGTTTTCCATATTGGAGTCAACTGTCCAACTTATACACAATTCACTGCTTGCCCTTTAATTTGGTGTCTGCCAACTGCTAGATGTATATATGTGTTTTAAGTCAAGTCTTCACCATGTGTATTTTGATCTCTTGCAAAACAAGGCTTGAAACCTGCCAGGATACTTGTGTCAACTTGGTCTTTCCATTCTGTTTTGATCTTACCACTGCAGAATAATTTTCAAAATGCACATTTACAACTCACATACCATTTTTGTGTTCTAAATGTATTTTGAACAAATTTCCTGTTGGAACTCATCCCATACTACATTTGAAACATGCTCAGACCTTTACATATTTCCAAGAGCATTTGTTTTAATCCATTGAACTTCAAAATGTATTTCAAAAGCTTGCCTTGCATGTACAGTCGTGTTTTGATTTGTGAATGTTGTTTGGAAAAATGGATGGCGCCATTGTAATCCTCATGAAAAAACAAGCAAGTTAGACTTTTGTTTCATTAAAATTGATCAAGAATTGAAGAAATTGGAATCAAATCGTTTTCATGATTTTCACTTGCCTTGCTTTACATTTTGGCCCAGGAATCACGCCCTTTAGGTATTTGATTTAATGGGGGTGGCTTGATACATTGGATGTATCGCCACCCCAGTGTTTATTGCCTTGCCCATAAGTACTTTGTAATACGCGTGAACCTGTGTTCGACCCTCAGCGAGGGTACTTTTTGGTTTATTTTCACTTTTTTAGTGTTTTTAATATTTTACTTTTCACTTCTACTCCACATCACATGCGCATGATGGTTGAGTTGGTATTGTTTTAAGCCTATGACCCCAAGGTCTTGGGTTCAAGCCTTGGGTGACGCATTTCTTATTTTTTAGCACATGGTTTTTATTTAATTTTATTCAATTTCATTTAGTTCCAATTAACCACAACTTCTTCATTTTTACACTTTTTTAAGTGGTTCTTTTTTCCAAATTCTTGTTTTAATGTGTATTTTCATATGATGATTAAATAATTCTAAAATTCTTATTTTAGAAACACTTTTCATTATGGGAAATTTGTAAATCATTTTAGGGTTTTCACCCTCCTACTCGCATTTCGTCATTTTCAAAACTTTGGACTTTATTCTTCTTTGAGTTTTATTTGAGGATGACTTGAAATTGGATTGTTGGTTTCCTTGTACATTTAAGTATTAAAATTCACCATTGCTTGTACGCGTTTAAATGGTTCACCTTCAAAAAATTCTTGACTATCCCCATAAGATTTTGAACCGTTTTGTTTACATCGTTGTGACATTGTTGGTTTATGTATGATAACATTTACCCTTTATCCTAACCTTAGGATTTGAGTCGCCGTACTCACATTTAGCGTCCCGCCATGGACATCCTTTACCCGTTATCCTAACCTTGGGATTTGAGTCGCTGTACTCATGTTTAGCGTCCCGCCGTGGACATTCTCTACCATAACAATCTCAACATAGATTCAGGAGTCGTCACACTCCATGTAAGTACTTCCCTAGGAATGCTTACATCCTTTTGGAACCTTGACCATAGTCAAGAGTTCCTCCCCCCTAGTTAAGGGAACTACGGTTGCTCTGATTCCATTCCCGTCAGGATACGTAAGCACGAGATGCGATGTCTTCGCGAGCAAAATTTATACATACTTTATACTTTATATCTTTACCTTAGCACTTTCCCTTTAGCAAGAAAACTTTAGCATAACACAAATACTAACAAGAGGTTCCTGTAGAGTACTACAAATGTTTAGGATGTGAAATACCTACTCTATGCATAACCAACCTCCGAACCTTTAGATCTCTCTTTGCTTAGCTTTAAGCCTTGCTTTTTGCTTTGCATTTTTATAGGTTTTTCTTTCATTAAATCTTTCCTTTGGATAAATTAAAGTCCGGTTGTGAATTGTAAGAATTAAGATTCAGGTTAATCAATAGCTTGGTATCTCGATTCTCACCGCAACAGTTAGAAAAGCTTCTATCGCTTAAACACTATGACATCCATTGGTAAGATCCTAGGTACGAAGGAGTTACCATAATTCACAGTTGTGGGGACTTCCCTAATGTGCCTCTTCTTGGCACAAAAGGATGTATTAGTTACAATCCCATCCTAGCTCGTCGTCAGCTAGGATATTCTACAGAGAAAAAGCCTGATCCGATCCTTTTAGGAAGATTTTTTCTTGAAGAAGGGAGAAACCCAAATCTCAAAGCACGAATTACATACACTTGGCGTCACCTCAATATTCAAGGGATGATTGCTCTAAGGCATCCAGATTGTACCGTCTCAGAGGCATATCTCCTTTGGTCTAAAGAGATAGCTTTAAAAGTGTTCTACACTCACTTCGAGCTCATTCCAATGACTCCGAAAGAACATTTCTCTATGGAGGAGTTGAAGGATGCTTTAGTCAAAGCTGAAAAAAAGAAGACGTGGGAGGATAAACACTTCACGGTTGTTCAAGAGAACAAAGAACTCTGGAAGCTGCTTCGTCAAAACTAGAAAGAAGAGATTGCAAGGAATATGAAGCTTCAAAAAGGGAAAGGATTCTCGTCAAAAAGACTAGGCCTCTTAGTTTCAGATTTCTCTTGTAATTCATGTTCGTACTTTGGCTTTTGACGTGTAATCTCTTTCCTGTAAAAATTTCATTTGTCAATGAAAAGTTACTCAACTTTACTTTTTCCTCCACTATTATTGTTTGTAAACATAATTTAGGGTTCTTTGAATGTTAGCTTTGCATCTGCATTAATATCCCATGAGCATTGCATATGCATTTCTTGTTTTGTGGCTTACCTGTGTTGTTTTACCTCCAGTCTATCACACTGAGTCCTCCGCATCCTTACAACATCATAGCTCAAGCCCGAAGGAGAATGGATGAGCAAGATCAAGAGTTTGACAGAGTCAACAATGAGTTGGATGATATACGAGGCAGAATGGTCCAAATGATAGAGATGTTGCAAGTGATCCGTGCAAATATAGACACTTAGCCGACCATGGTTTCCGAGATTAATGCCATAGTAATGGAACCTACACCAGTTGTAATTGTTTCCACTAGTGATCCACCCTTTAGACTACCATTTAACTTTGTACTGCCTCCAGTCAATGTGAAGACTACTTAACAATTACCTCAGCAGACCCAACCCCTAAATCTTGATTTTCTTCATACTATCCCAACTTACACTCCAGCTGTTGTGCAAGCACAGGCATATCCATACTTCAACAACCAACGTCAGGTTTATGATATCCCTGACCAGTTGGAAGAAGGAGATGAACGCCATGAAAGATAAGGGAAATGGAAGGTAATACCATATTTGGGGCTGATGCGAGAGACATGTGTTTGGTTTCTGGATTAGTAATTCCACCAAAACTCAAAGTCCCAATTTTCAAAAAGTATGAGCGGGATACTTGTCCTAGAACCTACTTGAGCATGTATTATAGGAAGATGGCAGCCTATGTGGAAAATGATAAGTTAATAATCCACTTCTTTCAAGACAGTCTCAAGGGAGCTTCAGCTAAATGGTACTTGGGTTTGGACCAATCTAGAATTCATAATTTCTAAGACTTGTTTAATGCCTTCTTCAAGCATTACAAGTATAACATGGATTTGGCCCCGGACCGGAGATAGTTGTTGAGCATGGCTCAGAAAAGTTTTGAATATTTCAAAGGATATGCCCAAAGTTGGAGGAAAACCACCTCACAAGTGGATCCCCTCTGACTGAAAAAGAGCTAGCTGATTGGTTCGTTGACACAGTAAGGCCAGAATTCTACGAGAGGATAGTTAGCAGTGTGAATGCTAATTTCTATGACATTGTAGCTGTGGGGTAAAATGGAGTTGGGATTGAAAAAAGGAAAGATGACAAGTATCACTGGCAGTTCAAGTGGAGGCGTCACCAAGTCCTTCGAAAATGTTCATGAGAAGAAGGAAGGTAGAACTAATGCCATTTATGTAGAAAGAAGAAGTCAGGTCAGAAAACCTCAGCGCCAACAACAATTTCAACAACAACCATTATAACCTGTGCAATACACTAACAACCCTACGTAGCGGCCATTACGCCCACGTTTCACAATGAAGCTCCAGTTTTTCAGCCAGATCAACCACCACCCGCATATCAACAAGGCTATCAACAGGTGCCTAACGCCTCAGCCTACCAGCAGCAGCAACCTAGGGCTCTGATCCCTAGAAAAAATGTATAAAATAGAAGGCAAGGGGAAAGACCTCCTATCCCACCAATTCAAATGAGCTACACTGGATTGTACCCATACATGGTACAACAAGGTCTAATTACCACTAGAAAGATGGGACCACCAGCAGTTCCTCTCCCACCATTCTATAATCCCAATGCCCGATATGTGTTTCATGAAGGGGCAGCCGAACATGATATATAAGGATGCTTTGCTTTGAAGCACGTTGTTTAAGAACTGATGGGGAAAAATATTATGTCCTTTGGGGATTGCCAATCCAATGTTAAAAACAACCCATTGCCTAACCATGGGAGTATTAATACAATAGATGATATGCAAGAAACAATAATTTCTGATGTAACAACAATCAAGACTCCGCTACAGGCACTCCGCAGAATATTAGTCAAAGCCAATATGATTCAGAGTACCCATTCAGAATGCGAGGAATGTGCTGAGAATTCCAAGTGTTGTACTCTAGTCCAAGGAGACATCCAGAGACTAATGAATGACGGTCTTTTACAAGTTTGCAGTCAAATGAAGAAAGAGGAGGTATCAGTGATTGAACTTATTTTTAATATGCCAAAGGAGACTAAAAAAGTGCCCATATTCAATCTTCCAAATGTCAGTTCATCATATTCAGCGCCCAAACCTGTATTCAATGTTGAGAAACCCGCCACATCAGCGGCTAGTCAGCCAAAGTCAGTCAACACTCAAAAGCCCAGGCCATTGTTTTTCAAAAGTACCAAAGCAGTACCTTGGAAATATGATGACATATGGAGAAAACATAGGTCTGGGAAAGAGGTGAAAAATGAAAGGATGAAGAATAAACATGAAGATGTCTATAATATTGCTGGTACGAGAAAGATGACTCGAAGCGGTCGAATTTACCAACCTAAGGTAACTGTGGTCCCTCTCAAAGAAACCATTCATGTGGAACCTACAAAAAGCAAAGAAGTGTCAAATGAAGAAAATGAAGAGTTTTTAAGGATCACCAAAAGGAGTGACTACAAAATCATAGATCAGTTACACCAAACTCCTTCAAAAAATTTGATCATGTCTCTTCTTTTAAGCTCTCCCGCCCACAGGTATGCATTACAAAAATTGCTGGCACAGGCCCATGTAACCAAGGACATAACAGTTAGTCAATTTGATTCGGTGATTGCCAATATTACTGCATGTAATACCCTAAGTTTCAGCAACGATGAAATACCTGCCGAAGGTTGTAATCACAAACATGCTTTGCATGTATCTATAAAATGCCAAGAGGACACTCTAGCAAGGGTCTTGGTGGACACTGGTTCTTCTCTGAATATATTACCCAAAAGGACGCTCACTAAATTGGCATATAAGGGGGCTGACATGAAACCTACCTCTTTGATCGTCAAAGCTTTCTAAGGTTCTAGAAGAACGATGATAGGCGAAGTGGATTTACCTGTTATGGTTGGGCCTCATGTATTTGACATTACCTTCTAGGTAATGGACATCAATCCAGCATACAACTATT
Organism: Lathyrus sativus; assembly: GCA_963859935.3. Classification (NCBI taxonomy): domain Eukaryota; kingdom Viridiplantae; phylum Streptophyta; class Magnoliopsida; order Fabales; family Fabaceae; genus Lathyrus; species Lathyrus sativus. The sequence goes on along the minus strand of OZ012737.1, from coordinate 569,838,222 downwards.
TCTTGAGAAGACCATGGATCCATACCGCTGGTACAGTGACGTCTACTCTTCACCAAAATATGAAATTTGTAGTGGATGACAAATAAGTGGTCGTCCATGGAGAAGAGGATCTAATGGTGAGAAAATGTTCATCATTTAGGGTACATCGAAGCTAATGAAGACGCTTTAGAAACTTCTTTCCAAGCCTCAGAAATAGCCAATGCCCGTGTTGATCGAAGAAGCCGTGGTTGAAAGTGGTCTATCATTTGCATCCTTTCAAAGCATAAAATCTGCATTGAAGAATGGCACTCCTACAGGATGGGGGGAGGTCATTGAAGTAGAAGCAAGAGCAAAGATGAATCACCAAGGGTTGGGTTACAAACCAACTCATGACAAGACTCAAAAGTTTGCCAAAGGACGATGGAGACCATCAATGAGGTGTTTATCAATGGGGGGTATCCAAATCAACGCAGTTGAGGAGGATTTTGAAGACAACTATGTTGACCAGCTGGTATATCATGATGAGGCCGCTCTGAACAATTGAGAGGATGTTGAAATTCCTATTATCTTTCCTATGACAAAGTAATTTGCTTGTTTTATTTTGTTAATTTCCTTTAAAAAGTTTTCCATAACCAAGCCCGAGGTTATCAGATTATTTTGTATGGGCCACAAGCTTTCAAAATTTTTATGATCAATGAAGATGTTTTGTTATAATCCTCATTTGTTTCATTTACTATTTTTGTGCTTTTACTTTTAAATAAAATGGCATTTATTTTGAAAACCAGCAAAATATTTTTCTTTTGCTCTGTTGCATTTATCTTTGTGTGTTTTAATAAATCAAGCCATTCCAAACATGCAGAGAAACTCCAAAACCCATTGGATCCAATGACTATTTCTTCCCTCCTGACTTTGACTCACCCATATACCAAGCCAAAGATGAAGATGATGAAGATTTTTAGATTCCTGATGAGTTGAAAAAAATGTCTGAGTACGAGTACGCAGATCTTCAACCTTACAAAGAGCCGGTAGATATCATTAATCTTGGCACTGATGAAAACAGAAGAGAAGTCAAGATTGGGGCAACACTTGGGGCAGAAATTAAGTAGAGGCTGGTGAAGCTTTTAGAAGAGTATGTTGATGTGTTCGCTTGGTCATACCAAGATATGTATGGCTTGGATACCACCATAGTTGTTCACAAGCTACCTCTTTGACCTAAGTGTCCGCCTATCAAACAAAAGCTCAAAAGGACTCAACCCGACATGGCTTTCAAGATCAAAGATGAGGTCAAAAAGTAGATAGATGCAGGATTCCTAGCAGTGTCTAAATATTCCGAATGGGTTTCCAACATTGTACCTGTGCCAAACAAGAATGGGAAAGTTAGAATGTGCTTAGATTACAGGGATCTAAACAAAGCTAGTCTGAAGGACGATTTTGCTCTGCTACATATTGACACCTTGGTAGATAACACTGCTAGATTCGTTGTCTTCTCTTTCATGGATGGTTTCTCAAGATACAATCAGATAAGGATGGATCCCAAGGACATGGGGAAAACCATGTTCATCGCACCATGGGGCACTTATTTTTATAAGGTCATGCCTTTTGGTTTGAAGAATGCAGAAGCCACTTACCAGAGAGCTATGGTCACATTATTTCATGATATGATGCACAAAGAAATTGAGGTGTATGTCAATGATATGGTAGCCAAGTCTCAGAGTGAAGAGGATCATCTGGATCATCTGTTGAAGTTATTCGTTCAGTTGAGGCTGAATCCTGCAAAGTGTAATTTTGGAGTAAGGTCTGGAAAATTACTCGGCTTTATCGTCAGTTAGCCTCGAATTAAGGTGGACCCTGACAAGGTGCGAGCTATTCAAGAGATGCCTGCTCCTAAAACAGAAAAGCAAGTTAGGGGTTTCCTTGGCAGATTAAAATAAATCTCCAGGTTCATCTCCAACATGACTCCAACCTGTGAGCCAATTGTCAAGTTGTTACGAAAAATCAAACAGTTGTTTGGAATGAAGACTGTCAACAAGCCTTCGACAAAATTAAGGGTTATCTCCAAGAGCCTCCGATCTTGATTCCTCCTGTACCTGGTAATCCTCTCTTCATGTACATGATAGGGCTTGAAGGATCTATGGGATGTATATTGGGCCAACACGGCGAGTCCGAGCGAAAGGAACATGCAATCTATTATCTCAGCAAGAAGTTCACCGATTGTGAATGTCGTTACTCACTTTTAGAAAAGACTTGTTGTGCTTTAACTTGGGTTGCCAAACGGATGAGACAATATATGATATGTCACATCACTTTGTTGATTTCCAAAATGGATCTAATAAAATATATTTTTGAGAAACCTGCTTAGACAGGAAGGCTCTCCCGTTGGCATATGCTTTTGTCAGAGTACGATATCTAGTACGTCACTCAAAAGTCCATCAAAGGTAGAATCTTATCATATTACCTCGCTGATCAGCCAGTGGAAGACTACGAGCCCCTCAAGTTTGACTTCCCAAATGAAGACATCATGTTAATCAAGAAAGACTACTAAGAGCCAGGCCCATATGAAGGTCCAGAACCTGGTTCCCGATGGGAGATGATGTTTGACGATGCTTCCAACCAAAATGTGCATGGTATAGGTGATATTATAATAAATCCAGCTGGTGGGTATACTCCTTTCACATCAAGATTGTGTTTCAAATGTACTAACAACATCACTGATATGAGGCTTGTATTTTGGGACTAGAAGCAACGTTTGATCTCCGCATCAAAATTCTGGAAGTGAGTGGTGACTTAACTTTAGTTGTCTATCAGGTTAAAGGTGAATGGGATACCAGAGACAACAAATTTATCCCGTATATAGCTTATATTGTGGAAATGATTGAGTATTTTGACGAGATAACCTTCAAGCATGTGCCAAGTGTTGTACCCCAAAATTTGACCAACCCTTTTCTTGTACTTGGCTTTTGTTTCATTTCATTTAGCATTTGCATTTGCATAACATTGTTCTTAATAGGGGATCAAGATTGATGTGCCATTAAAGAGAAGAGTCTTATTGGTTTCAAGCTCAAGCAAGAGTGATTATTCAAGTCATAAAGTATTTGCCATCACCATGAGGTTGTCAAAGCTCCTCGAGAGGAAGGATTGGTGTGTGTTTGTTATCTCCTATCTTGGGGATCAACAGAGGGTCATCAAGGATCCACGAGGTCTTTGTCTTGGATAAGATATGTTTGAGAGGCTCATTGAGTACTTTGGAGGTCATTGTGGAGCTTATCTTGACATTCATTTCATCTGCAAGAGATCACAGTCAAAGGACATGGAACTAGGGTTTTATCTGGTCAACTCAAGGTCAACTGTGGACTTGAGAGAGTTCAAGACTTGGTTCTAAATCATTGAGGCTATGGGAAGTTATCTTGAGGCATCTAGGATGTCATGACAAGATTAAATCAAGAAGAATCAAGAGTTCAAAAAGTTACTAACTTAGGGTTTCAGAGGATCTCAGTGTAAAATCCCATTCTTTAGTGCCTGACTTAAAGGACTATTTACCTTATTATGCAAGCTCAACCTCACTTTTATACACACATGAAACTTATAGGGCATGTTCCAAGCTTTCTTTTGAGTACAAGAACTCATCCGTTGGGTTTGTACATCTCAAGTTATGGTCCTTAGATGAAATTGGTTTTGGTCAAGTAAAAGTCAACCCACTTCAGAGGCACTTTTGACCTAGAATCAAGTTTGTCCTCAACTTCAAGTGAACATGAAAGTTGTTCTTCATGGTCTTAGATTTCCAAAACGTCCTAAAAGTACTTGATAGCATTTGTACATCTCAAGTTATGGACCTCACAAGGTAAGGGTATTTTGGGAAAGTTTCATTATAGGTCATTTGTTTCAATGGTCAATTTCATGAACTTATGTACCTCAAATGCATTTCCAACCAACATGAAAATTGTGCCTAACAATATATCTCCATCATTGAACTCAAAATTCATGAAGATTGTTGAATTTCATGGCCATGTGGGAGACTTTTAAGGTGAAATCTTGACTTTTGGTCATGGCATGAACTTGGTACATTATAGGTCATATTTGCTACTTGTTTTGGGACATTTTACACCAATGTGTGATCATAATGAATGTTACTACAAATGGACCAACAAGAATATCATTTACATGACACATTTTCAAATTTCTTACTAAAAGTGTTTTGATTTCAAACTTGAAGTGTGGATCATTTGCAAATCCCAAACTAATTCAGCTCACATGTACACTTCATGCACTTCAAATTGCTGAGCTCATGTGGTGTGAAAAGTGCAAAACGCATGTGCATATGCAAATGGAAGTTTTGAGAAAAAATTTGAAATCACTCCAAACAGCCAACATGGGTCTGCATGGTAGCTGAGAACCCATCATATTTAAGCTCAGACTTTGCCTTAATGCCTCAGAAGAGCTTGCTTGCATGAAAGGAGAGAGGAGAGATCAAATAATTTCTCAACACTTTTCATTTTCGAATCTGGTTTTTCTTCTCAAATCAACTACAATTGAAGCTTGTTTCCTCTTCCTCAAAGCACAAGGAACAGATTGGAAGGAAGAAAGTCAAGTTTGCATGCATCTGAAGAACCAACGGAGTTTCTCCGTTCCGTAAGCTTTCTTTTCATTTTTTCTCTCATTTTAGGCATCAATTAGGGTCATGCTGGTGTGCATCTGAAGTCCTATGCTCCATAGGAAATGTTTGGATCCTTTAATGGATTGTATGTGATGATTTCAGATTGTGCACTCAAATATTCATGCGTTCAATTCTCTCTGATTTGTAACATTTTTGATGTTTGGTTTATGGATTTGAGATCCTTTTAGCAAGAGCTTTCAAATGGTACCGGTTTTGGCCTTTTTTGTTGAGGTTTTTCCTCTGAGCTCCGATGAGCCTTCCGGAGAAGACGACCGGAGCCCTAGCTCCGGCGTCTGGTTCCATTTGAGAAGAAAGCTGAGCTGTCCTGTTTGAATTGTTGATCCTGTGGCGTGTTATTTTGTGATTGGCTTGACCCAGGCTGCGTGGCATGTTGACTCCACATGGGATTAATGAAATGCAGAGTTTCATTAATCCTCAGTCCTTGGGTCGTTTGGGCTCAAAGTGATATCCCCACCCCCCTGTTTTGAAGCCCAACGCGCCATTGTGAAGGATTCAGTGTATTTCTACATTGTTGATGACACCCCTTGCTTGCTTGCTTTAATTTTAATTTATTTTATTTTTCTGTTTTCATTTCCTTTTATTAAAAATAGTTCCAATTGTCAAAAATTCTATAAAAATTGTTTTCAATTATTTCAAGACCTTATTTAATTTTCCATATTTTTATTTTCCAATTTTATTTTATTTTGCAATGTGATGTGTTTTATGGTTTACCCTAGTATTGATCCTATACATTTGAACCTCCAATTCAAATCCCCTATGACCAAGACCTCTTCTTCATTTAGAGGATGGATTGAAGGGTCAGTGAGGGTAGATTTGGTTCATGTTTGATCATTTTAGGGTTGACTTTGAGTTGACTTTTCATGACCCTCGATAAATACTCAATAAGGTGGAGCACCCTTGTTAATCAATTTACTTGGTGATGCCTAGGATTGAGTTTGGCTTTGAAACTTTGGGTTCTATTTGCCATTGGACTTGGTTACTTTGTGCATTTTGTTTGGAATTTATTGAACATTTCTTCTATTTTTGGTGAAGCTTGCAAGTCAAGTCATCTTAGAGGAAGTTCATACAAGCTAGTTTGACCTAGTTCCTTTGGGAAATGACTTTAATGGATCCCATATGCATCCTATGATTCTTGATACTCATTCATGACATGATTAAGGTGCTGGTCTTACATTTTTAGGTCATATATTTGTGTAACTTGTTTCACAAGTTACTTTGAAGTTAGGCTATTCTACTTGATTTTAAGTGTTGAATATGAGTTTGAACTTTGGTTCTTCTTCCTGCCTTGACTTGTTCCTTGCTTGAGCTTTGTTTTCTATCTTGTTATGGACATTCTTCTTATGGTTTGACTTCTGTCCCTTGGGTTTTGATCGTCATTTAAGACAATTTGGTATCCTTGTTCATACTTTGAGTTTGTCTTGAATGATGGATCACTTTTAGCACTTGTTTGTTCTTCTTTTGCATATGATCAATTTGGATTATTTGGTTGAGATACTTTGCTTATGCTTGCTAACCAAGCCTCTTTTCTACCATCTTCTATTTGATCATAGCCTTTGCATTATGCTTTGTGTTTAGTTTTTGGTGTAAGTGATTGATGTTTGAATGGTTGTAGGAGTTGTAACTTCTCCCATTTCATCTCACTTTTCTTTGACATGTTCAAGTCATTTTGCCTTAATCATTTGTTTGTGATGCATCATTTGAGTCTTGCATATCATGTTTGCATTGCTTCTTGACTTGTTTAAGTCAACTTCATCTCTTTCTTGCATTTCATTTGTGATTGATTTATCTTGTGTTTTCTTGGTCCTTTACCATGATCCCTTAGGATTCCTAGTCCCTCCGTTTAGGATGGGAGTAGGAGAGACATTAAGTGTTCAATCCAAGCATTATAACATTAGGATAGACTTCCCTTTCAATCCCAACCTTAGGAGCATTATGCATGATAACATTAGGGTTGATTTAGTTTCCCCTTAGAGTTTGTGTCTTCTCTTCTCATCTCTTAACATTTTAAGACACCTAATAAATGATGATAAGTGTTGTACACTACAAGCCTTAAGTACTTGAGGAATGAGAGTTGAGGAGCTTCCTCTCAACTGTCTAGAGTGTTTAGCGTATGCCCTTTGGGCGATATGCGACGCATTCGCTCTCAAGTCATAGTCTTTAGTGCAACATGAGTTACAAACTTAACTTAATTCACTTATTCATAAAAAACACCAAACAAAACATCAAACCTTTTTATCCTTTGGGATTGTTTTGAAAATCATTTTCAGAAAGAGTGTGTTAATTCATGGTTCTATCGCAAATAGGTAACGCCTAAGTCTCCAATGGTCGAGCAACAATACATCTAACTGCTAGAACGAAGGTTTAACCCTACTCAGTTAAAACACTTGAACTAATATGTGGTCGTGTTAGCCTGAACTATGTTTGCTCTGATTTCTCATACCAGACAAGGATACGTAGGTACAAGACGACGATGTCTTGGCGAGCAACCTTTCCCCATCTTCACCCGTAGTTTTCCGAACTACGTTGACTCTGACTTTCCCATTGCACGAGGGAATACATAGGCATAGAGCGGTGATGCTCTATCAAATCTCTTTTCTTTTCTTTTGTCCCTGTGAGCCAGCCTTTGATAGTTTAACACCCTTTTTAGATAGACAACAAGCGTGGATCCCGTTGAGTACAACGGACGTGAGGGGTGCTCATACTTTCCCCTTGTGTAACCGACTCCCGAACCCAATATTTGGTTGCGATGACCTTGTCTTTTCCCTTTTTTGTAGGTTTTCTATGATCGTTTCCTTTCCATCTCTTTGGGATAAATAACGAATGGTGGCGACTCTTCTATCTTTGCCACATTGTTGATGCTTTGGCTATGATGGCTGCTATGTGGCAGGTCCATTTTGTTAATGAAGCAACACTTATTTGAATTGAGAGGAAAAATGAGCCTGCTTATTTCTAGATGGTGGAAAAGGAGTCTGATGGGAAACCATGGTTTCACGATATTAAACAGTACCTACAAAATCAAGAGTATCCAGTTGATGCAGCTTCACTTGATAAGAAAACATTGAGAAGGTTGGCATCTAAGTTCTTTTTCAGCAATGATGCGCTCTACAAAAGAAATTATGACATGGTCTTGCTTATGTGTGTCGATAGACGAGAAGCAGACTTGTTGATGCAAGATATCCATGAAGGAACATTTGGCACCCACGCCAATGGTTATGCCATGTCAAAGAAGATTGTAAGAGCTAGATACTACTGGTTAACTATGGAAACTAATTTCATTCAATATGCCAGGAAGTGTCATAAAAGCCAAATCTACACGGACAAGGTGCACGTGCTACCAATGTTGTTAAATGTTTTATCATCATCGTGACCTTTCTCTATGTGGGGCATTGACATGATTGGAGAAATTGAGCCAAAGGCTTCCAATGGACACTGCTTCATTCTTGTTTCTATCAACTACTTCACGAGGTGGGTTGAAGCTGCGTCCTACGCCAATGTGACCAAATAGGTGGTTGCCCATTTCATCAGGAAGGAGATTATCTGCCGATATGGAATCCCTAGCTGTATCATCACAGATAATGGAACCAATCTGAACAACAAAATTATGAAAGAGTTGTGTGATAGCTTCAAGATAGAACATCACAACTCTTCTCCTTATCGCCCAAAGATGAATGGAGCTGTTGAAGCTGCGAATAAGAACATCAAGAAAATCGTGCAAAAAATGGTAGTAACCTACAAAGATTGGCATGAGATGTTACCGTTTGCCTTGCACAAATACATAACATCTGTTCTTACTTCAACAGGGGCAACCCCCTTTTCCTTAGCATACGGGATGGATGCGGTTCTCCCCATAATGTTGAGATACCATCCTTGAGAGTCCTAATGGAAGCAAAGTTGGAAGAAGCAGAGTGGGTTAGAAAAAGGTTTGACCAGTTGAACCTTATTGACAAAAAATGAATGACTGCCATGTGCCACAACCAACTATATCAAAAAAGGATCAAGAGAGCCTTTGACAAGAAGGTCCATATCTGAGAGTCCCAAGAAGGAGAACTCGTACTCAGGAAGATATTTCCAATTTATAAAGAAATGCGTGGGAAGTGGATGCCCAACTATGATAGCCCCTTTGTTGTGAAGACAGCTTTCTCTGGAAGCTCGCTCATTCTCACGACAATGGACGAAAAACAACTCACTCATCCTGTGAACTCTGATGTAGTCAGAAAATATTATGCTTAAAAACCGATAAGTTGAAAATCCGCAAGGGAGACTTAGGCAAAAATGGGTATCCCGGTGGATAATAACCTATGAAGGAGTTCTAGGAAAAAATTGGGATGAAATAAAAAAAGAGAGCTCGCTAAGTCAAAAACCCGTAAGGGCGGCTTAGGCAAAAATGAGCATCCCGGTGTACCGAAAACCCTAAAGGATGGTTTACGCAAAAGTTAGGGACAAAAGCGTTTTGCTGCATCAGAGGTTGTTACCACTAATGAAGATTACTAAATAGAATGATAGCGCGAAATTATATCGGATATTTTGCATGAATCTTATCTGCTTTTATTACTGTTTTATTTGATTTATCTTCAATTACGCCCTTGTTTTCTTATGTTTTGTAGGCTACCATAAATATGGACTAAAAGAATAAAAGGAGAAATTAATGAAGGAAATGGAAAAAAAAGAGGAAGAAAAGACCATGGAAAGAAAAGAAGAAGAAAGAAAGAGAAAGGAAAGAAAAAAGGTGTGGGGGCCACCACACACCAAGTGGCACTTACCACTTGGGTGTGGTGTCTGCCACATGAAGCTTGGTGAAGAGGTGGCGGCTGCCACATGAAGAGGGAATGGCGAGTGCCACTCCAAACTATTAGGAAGTGGCAACTTCCACTCCTACAAGAACGGGAAGTGGCGCCTGCCACTTCCTCCCCATATTGTTTCCGTGTTCTCCTTAATTTTTATCAACTCCCTGGTTACATTCTCTCCTGATTTTCTCCTTGTTTGATGCCTCCAATTCATGTAACCGTCTCCCACTAACAGTATAAAAAGAAAGACAGTTTTGGAAGGGAGGGACGCATTATATTTTCTATTTTCGTTTTAGTTTTTTTTTTCAACATTCTGTTTAGTTTTCTTTACATTGTTTTTAGAGGAGTCTTGTAAGGAATTTTTTTTCCACATTGATAAAAAATTAACATTTAGTTTAGGATTGATTCAAAAAGGTTGTAATAATTATACCAAACTGCAAATCGGCCTTCAAAATCAAATCCAAGTTTTGTTCTGCAAATTTCTAGGTTTTGTTTATTTGCTTTAATTTTTATCGTTATATCTTTATGCATTCCTTGTACCTTCTATTTAGTATTAGGATTGGATTTAGTAAAAGCATGAAAGCCATGTCTGGCTAAACCTCTTAATATCGGTATGCAATTACGATCGATCGGAGGGGGTAAGTAAATTGTGACGTAAACTTAATGGAATCTATGTTTCTGGTCTCTGTTTCTTTTGCCAAATTACTAACTTTTGTCACAAGAGTGAGAAAGTAACGAAGATTAAGATCAATAAACCGAGATTTTGAGATCTTAATCGGATAGCTGAAACTAAACATTAGGCTTAAATACAGCGAGAGCGCTTTAAGGTTAATTAGGATTTATTTGTTTCCAAAAAGTGTTTTTAAATGCAAAATGAGATAAGATCTTTTAAATGGGTATTTTCTACAGAATAACAATTCTTTCTTTTTAAACTAAATGTCCACGAATTACTGAACCCCCGATGATTGACAGGATTATATACCGATATTTCGCAATATCTTAATTTAATTTGAATTTAATTATACACTTATTTTATTTCTCGCATCCCAAAATTTAGAAATTCATTAGCCTTATCTTTACATAGTAGCATTAGATAGCGGTAGATCGACTCTTGGTCCTTTGGGTTCGATAATATTTTAAAACTATACAATCAGACTGTGCACTTGCAGTCACGAAGCATTTAGGCATACTAAATAGCGATCAAGTTTTTGGCGTCGTTGCCGGGGACAAATTAAGTTGATATTGTAACTTTAGTGTTGCGCAGTATAGACTAAGGCAACTAAGTCCCTATTTTAAGTCGTCGATTGTATGCCAAACACTTGCTATAAAGGTGAGAAGCTTGTGCAACCAATTGACGACATCGAGCGTTTTATTAGTTTAAGACGTCAAATTAACGAATTCTAAATTAAGTATAACCTTCCACCATCTGAAATTCCCTTTCCAGAATTACCAGTACCTATGGCTGAAGAACCTCAGAATCGACCCCTTAAGTATTTTTCCATCCCTTCGTAAGATGAGCCACATAACAGCATTGCTGCTCCTCCCAACGAGGCAAATACCTTCGAGCTAAAACCTTCGTTGTTGTCTGCTGTACAACAAAACCAATTTTCAGGAAATCCCACGGAGGACCCAAACTTACATTTGTCAGTATTCTTGTAATACACAAACACAATAAAAGCAAATGGTGTCAGCCTAGAAGCAATAAGACAGCATCTTTTCCCTTTCTCACTAAGAGACAGAGCTAGAGCTTGGCTCCAGTCTCTACCATCCGTATTTGTCACTACGTGGAACGAGTTGAAGAAAGTGTTCTTAGCACGATATTTCCTACCTAGCAAGACGACTATGCTAAGAGCCCAAATAAATGGATTCAAACAGAAGGACAATGAATCTCTTTTCGAAGCATGGGAAAGATACAAGAACATGATGAGGATTTGTTCAAATCACAGTCTAAAAGAATGGCTGATCATCCATAACTTTTACAATGGTCTCTTGTACAACACAAGATTGATAATAGACGCCGCCGCGGGTGGCGCACTAATGAATAAACCTTATAATAATGCTTTTGCACTTATCGAAAGTATGGCTCAAAATCACTATAAGTGGGGAAGTGAAAGAGCCTCAATAGAGAAGCCTCCAACGAAAAATGGTATGTACGAGATAAGTAGCCTTGACCAAGTCAATGCAAAGGTAGATGGTCTCACGCAAAAGATTGAAAGTTTGACTATAACCCCTATGTTGCACCCCAAAATTTGACCAACAATTATTTATCCATCAAGTATTTGAAAGTTGATACCTTCATCAGAAAGTTCAAAAGATCCTCAGAGGAATTGGTTGAAGCCAAGGTTGTGTGCTTCATAGCTTGAGAGTTGTGGGAGCTCCTCAGATGATTCTGAGACTTTGAGAATGAACTTGATGCTTTGGGAAAGTTTATGAGATGTCTTGAAAGCCATCATGAAGCCCAGAGAGGTCATTATGCAAGAATTTAGAAGATTCAACCATGAATGGTAGAATTAGGGTTTTGACTGGGTCAACCCTAAGTCAACTGAAGATTTGGAGAAGGTTGAGACCTAATCCAAGGGCCATGTGATCATGGAATGATGTATGGAGATGTTATAAAGATGATTCCTAGACCCACTCATCATGATTGAGGAGTTTGAGAAGTTTTAAGTCAGGGTTTCCAAGGATTGTAAGTGAAAAAACCCTAGTTTGATCCCTATCTTCCAGGCAGTATTAGCTCAAGATGTGATTGATATCTAATCTTCCCCATAACATTAATGTTGTATATCTTGTTCTTAGCTTTAATTTGAGTGGTAGAAGTCCTTGATAGGATGTTCAGAGCTCAAGTTATGGTTTTGACAAATTACAGATCCTCTGAGGTGTGTGAATCTGGGTCCTTGAAAGTCACCCAACTTGCAGACAACTTTTTCCCTAGTAGGATGATTCCTATGATCTCTTGGTCAACATGAATGTTGAAGAGCATCTTATTAGCTTTCTATAGAGTACTAGAAGTCCTTGATAGGATTTGTAGAACTCAACTTATGGTTTAAACAAGACAGGGGTATTTTGGTCATTTGGAAGTTATAGGTCATTTTAAGCAAAGGCCATATCTCCTATTTCCAAGCCTCAAATGAAAAAACTCAAAACATCAAAGTTGTTCAAAATGGGATTTTAAGCCTAGAAAAATGGTCATGAGTTGTTGAAAAAGCTTGTAGCAAGGATTTACATGAATGGGTGAAAATGACCTAAAAATGACTTATAACTTAAATGGATCCAAGTTGGAAATTGGTTTGGGAGATGTACAAATCCAAAATAGGTCATCCAATATGTCATTTTGAATCCAAACATCATTTTAAAAACAATGGTTCAAATAGATTTTTGATTTAAGGTCTTAAAATGGAGGTTGCTTTGTAATTTTGTTTCTTGCATATTAAGGAACCTTGAGAAACTTCACATAAGTCAAAGCTAAGCTTGTTTTCTCACACATTCCATCCCAATATCTCACAAGGGGAGATTTTAAAGCAAAATTAAGAGACTTAATGCATGAAAGGAGATAATACCACATATCACTACATGAGATTCTCCATGAGTTTCTAGGGCTTTCTAGATGAATCTAGACTCTTCTTTTGATTGTTATTTAAAGAGTGAATCACCATGAGATTAGGGTTGGTGATGGTTAATGGTAAGTGGTGAAGGTAAGTGCAAAAAGATCAAAATTCTTCCACTTTGAAAAACCCTAACAAACTCTCTTTCTCCTTCATTTTCCATTTGATTCTTCTCCATAAACCTTTCATTTTGATCATGATGAACAATGGCATACCAAATTAGAGGAAGATCCATGGAGATTTGAAGCTTTGGTGAAGAATTTGCAAGAAAAGCAAATTGATATCTGTCGCTACTGCGAAAATCGGCGCCGGCTGACAGAAGAGTCGCCACCGTGCGTTATTTATCCCTCAGAGCGGGAAAGGAAACGCTCGAAGTAAACCTCGCAAAAAACGGGGAAAAGGTATGGTCATCGCAACCATAGCCTGGGTTCGGGAGTCGGTTACGCAAGGGGAAGGTATTAGCACCCCTCACGTCCGTCGTACTCGACGGGATCCACGCTTGCTTGGGTTGTCTACTGGATGCAAAACAATCTATCTACGGCTGCTAAATCTAAACGAAAGGGAATTGACTCGATAGAGCGTCGCACTCTATGCCTACGTATTCTCAAGAGAGAAAGTCAGAGTCAACGTAGTTCGGGACTACAGGGAAATTGGCTCGCCAAGACCTCGCGTCTTGTGCCTACGTACTTCCACACTGTATGGAAGATCAGAGCTTTACGTAGTTCAGACTAACTACGGCTAAACAAACATTCTCACACAGCAGTGAGAAAAACAACTGGCTTCACAGGGTCGGGAACCTATGGGCAAAACTATGGCTTGGTCTCAAATGCACTTGGGCAAGAGAGAAAAAGGGTACTCAATTAGTCGTCAGCGGGAAAGTCTCGATCGCACAGCAGCGAGAGAACAAAAAGTCAGTCGTTAGTGTGCTCGCTAGGATATCGCATCCTATGCCTACATATCCTCGTCTGGTACGAAGAATCAGAGCAGCTGTAGTTCGACTACTATCGGGACCACAACACAAATCTCGTTTTATTAATCTCTGAAAAATGATTACAATGGGTTGAATACTGAAATAAATCTCATAGGAAACACTATCCTATTCTATCCTGAAAAATCGAATGAAAAAGAGCCCCCTAACAAGTGGGCTTCTAAACTATCCTAAAAATCGAAACAAGCAAATTCTATGGAAAAACTATATCCTAAAAGAAAATACACTTAAAAATATTAAATCGACACTTTAATATTTTTCCTTTTTTCTTCTTTTCCTTTCAACATATTTTTCCCTTCATATTTTCTTTCTCAATATTTTTCTCTTCTCAATATTTTTCTCTTTATTTCTTCATAATTTTTTCATAATATTTTTTCCTTTTCTTTTTTTCCAAATGCTATTTTTTCATAATATTTTCTTTAAGAAATTCTAAACAAAAGACATAATAAAAAAGTAAAATACAAGAAAGGGGGGGGACTGCTACAAGGGGTTTAACAGAAAAATAAAGAAACAACAAATAAACTGGGCCCAGCCCAGGTCTCTCCAAAAACGAAGGGGGGGGGGGGGGGGGGGGGTAAGCTACTGAACTGGGGGCGTTGCCAGCAAAACTTTGCGTGAGCCCAAGTCACTCTCAGCCAAAAACGTGAGGTGTGTGCGTGTCAAAAAAAATGATTGGGCCTGAGGCCCAATGACCCAACCTTCTCCTCCCTCTCTCCATCTCCATTCTGAAACCCTAAACTTCTCAATCTCCCTTCAGCGCCGCCGCCAATCAACCGTTCCCTGAACTCTCTTCTTCTCCGTTTGGTTCAACTCACCACAAATCCTCTACCATAAACGTCCTTTTAATCTTCCCCAAATGAAACGCCATTGAAAAGGATGAAGATGGAGGCGAGGAGCTCATCTGGAAACGTCTTGCTCGTATTCATGGATGAAGGTTTCATGGTAGAAGTTTGTTGAACAGGTTCCTGGATCTTGAAGATCGTCCACTGAAGTTTGTTCATGAATTGTTGAACGCTGTAGATTGGAGGTTCAGTGGTAGTTTCTGGGATCTTGTTCTTGTTGGAGAGTAACGGTTAGTGATTGATGAACTTCTGGGAAGTGGCTCTGAAAACTTGTTCGAATGTTGTTGAAGATCGTTGCGTGTTCTGGAGATTGGAAGAAGACGAAGTTCTTGGATTTCTGGTGATGATGATTCTGGTTGATTGAAGAAGAAATCTGGAAAAGCGTTGTTGATGATCTTGATGGAAGATCTTGCATGCTTGATCGGAGTTCTGGGTTGAGGGTGATGAAGGCTAATCGGAGTTGGTGAGGTTCATGGTGGGGAGGTTGAATGAGGAAGATGAATGATGGTGATCGGAGGAAGGAGATGAAGGTGGTGGTTTCTGGGTAGCAAGTGATTTTCCGGTGAGGTTGGTGGTGGCGATGAGAGGAGGACTATGGAGGTGATCAGAATCTGGGGAGAGGTTGATTTTCCGGTGAGTCAGGCGGTGGTCGCCGGCCATGCAGGCCGACCGGAGGCTGAGAACGGTGAAGGATGGTAGTGATGACGCGTGGCCGTATGGGTGGAGTGGTTGCACGCATGTGCACCACGTGTGTGGGAGGTGGCAGATGGTGAGGGAATGCATGGCGTGAGGTGGCGTGAAGATAGGGCAAAACGTGGGCCAGCCTCTGCATTACACGTGTGATGCTGGTTCTTATACTGAGATTTGCTGGAACGCTCTGGAAGCTTCCAGATCCTTCTGGCAAGTGCTGGAAAAAACTTGGACTGAAGCTGAATTTTTCTGGACAAAAACTTTGAATTGGGCCTAGCCTGATAACTGGGCCTGCGAAAAAACCAACAAAACTCACAAAAAAACTGCATAACACTAATGAACAATGAATTAAATTTAATCCTGAATTAACTATTAAAATTCAATTAATCCTAAAAATGCTAACTAACTCCTAATAAAATTCTAATAAAACTATTAAAATTCTAAAAAAAAAGACTATATTATTTACAAATGATTTAAAATCTATAAAAGAAAATAAAAATGAAAAATCTATTTATTTCTATAAAATGAAAAATCTATATATTATATTCTAAAAATCTAAGAATGATTTAAAAATCTATTTAAACTATTAAACTATTAATATTCTAAAAATGAGAAAATGCTATTAATATTCTACAAAACCATATTACTCTATATTATCTAAAAGAAAATCTATATTATCCTATTTAAAAAGATAAAATCTATTTAAATTCTAAAAAGAGAAAATGCTATTTAAAAATATCTAAAATGATTAAGAAAACTATTAAAAACTATTAAAAAATCCTATTAACCCTAAAAAATGATTTAAAAGCTATTTAAGCCCTAAAAAATGCCAATAAAATCCAGAAAAAAAATCACAGTAATTCCCAGAGGAACAAAAATAGCACCGAACGACACAAAAATACGATTCTACCTATTTAAACCGATTAAAAAAAACCTGAAACACGAGACGAGAGCTGTGATCCCTGATAAAATCAAAACAAATGAAAAATGCACTGTATGCGATATGCAGATGCGAATGCGATTATGCGTCGAAACATCGAGCCAAATACGAGACCCGGTTGGTCAAATTTTGGGGTGCAACAATATCAAACTCAAGATTCAAGCAATATACATCAAAGTTTTTGCATCCAGAACTCAAAGCATTCATCAAGGATCAATATTGGAGAGTAGCAAGCATTGAAGTGAGGTGCAAGTGCCACTACCATCATCAATTTGCAGGTTTGCAAATTCACTCGAGTCTCTCTATTTATGCACTTTTAGGTCATGTGGTTAGGATAAGATTAATTAGCAACCATTAGGGATGAATCCTGGCAAGTTTGAGCCAATTCCATGAAGTTTGTATTCTTGACATGAAACTTTAAAGAGCAAGAACTCCTTGTATATTGAGTGTTAGTCTTAGTGATTTAGTTTAGGTTAATCAGGGCCGTGAGAGGAACATTTATGTACCAATAAACTAGCGAAATATTGAGATGAAATTCTGAGCATTAATGGTGGATGTGGCGTCGGGTTTCACGTTTGGAAGTGTTGTAACACAAACTAAGACCGCAACTGTGTAGAGCTTGAAAAATAGAGCAACATTGCTCTTTCCATGATTGAGTTTCATTGAGGTATGAGAGAGAACTGAGCGAGGGAAGTTAGTACGTGAAGATGCATGTTAATGGAAGTTCATGAAACCCTAACTATCTCAAGGTAGAAGACAAGCTATATGCCGTTGGATCACGCGTGGACTCTTGACCAAGACTTACATCGCGTGGCCCAGATTTAATTCAGAAACGGGAGGGAAAATGAAGCCTTATGCTGTGCGTTTCACTTAAAGTACTTACTGGGCTTAACGTGACTTTTCATTCCTGCACCCCCAACGCACGGCCCAACCAAATGAGCCTTAATTCTTTGCTATTCGTACCGCGTATCTTTCTTTTTTCTGATAATTTGTTTGTCTATTTTCTGAAGCGAACTGGGCTTAGTCCAGATTAATAAGCGCACCCCTCTGATCAAGCCCAACACGTATATGCTCCTGATACCATTACTTCTCACACCCCTCTCCCATCTTCCTTTATTTTCTTTTCTTTCATTTTTTAATGCAACTTAGAAAAGCCATAATAAAATAAAAAATTGTTATTTTTAATTGGGACTTTTTCTCCCTATTTTCTTTTTGAGTCAAGAAAAATATAGTATAATGAAATTAGCCATTTTATTTTGTTTAGTATTTTTAATGCATTTTTACATTTTATGCACTTTAATTGTTTCATGGTTGATACTTCAATTTTATGAATTTAGTTTGATTAGCTCCTTTAAGATTTTTGATTCATTCTTTTTAGTATGATGAGATTTAGGTCTTAACTCCCCCTGGTTTTTATACCAAGATTTTTAGGAGTAGATTTTAGGTATTTTGATTAGTTAAACTTAGTGTAGTCTAATTAGGGTTTATGTTTAGTATAGTTGAATTGAACATTTTCCTTTTGGGTTTTTAGGGCAAATTAGTGTATGGGACCTATAGGGGCTAAGGGTAGATATATGTAGGGTTCCCCTAGAATTTAATTAGGCTATTATATCATATTATAGTATTTTTTACTAGATTTTTGAATATAGTGGTTATATGTGTGGCCTTTTAGGCATGTTTGTTTAGTTGCTTGCTTGTTCCTTTCTTCCTTTGCCTTGTGGAGCTTGTGGAGCCTTGTGGATCATTGAAGAAGCATAGAAGAGCAATTGAAGATGGAGCTTGGAGCCTTAGTTTAGGTTTTTGCTTTTATTTTAGGAACTAGGTTTAGGATAAAGCTTAGCCAGATGAAACTTCTTTCTTAAACATGGAGTGTCTTTTCCACCTCCATTCTTCCCCATGATTCAAGGTCCTTCCTTTGTACTCACCTCCCTCCTTTGGAGGGATTAGTGAATGTACATAGGAAGTAGAACCTTTGAGGGAGCCATTCCTTGATGTTGAGTTCTTAGAAGTCACCTTTGGTGAACAATAAGCAATTCAACATCCCCCTCACATCCAGTTATTGATTTCTGTTTGAAGGAGCATTGTATTGTGAAGATGAAGACTTCATTGAAGATTGTTGAAGAGGATGAATCCTTGAAGACTGCCATTCCAGCTGAAGCTTGAAGAGCATGAAGATCAAGTTGATACTTGAGGATCCCTGAAGATTAGGTGAAGCCTGAAGGTGGAGCTGATCAAAGAAGCTGAAGCTTAAGGGAGAAGATGAGTTGAAACTCATGTTGTAGGGTTGATACCTGGAAAGCAATTGATGATTGAAGTCTGAAGAATGAGTTGCTGCTGGAGGAGTTGAAGCTTTCTTCTGTTTTCTTTTCTGTATTGTGTGTTTTGTTTGATTTGTCTGTTGCATTAGAATAAGCTCATCTAGAATAAGTAGAATCTAGGAGCATGATTGCATTAGAGGTTGAGTTGCTCCCTCTGCTTGTATTGTTATTGCGTGGCTTTGCTTGCGGGTATTCGGTAGAGCCCGACTCCCTTGCCCATGTGGTTTGTTTGATGGCATTTCATTTCTTTTATCTGTATGATTGCAGTTTACTGTATATTGCTTGATAGCATGTTGTTTATTTTTCAGTATGATTACTGTTATTTCATTCTGGCTTGAGGTTGAGATGAGCTTGTGGAGGCTGAAGCCCCACACACATTTCCTCCCTCACTTGCATTGCGTGCATTTTACTGTTAAGCTGATGCTTTGTCTGTTTTGGCGTATCATTGACATGATCCCTTAGGACTCTCATTTCCTTTGATAAGGATATGATGATAGACTTTTAGGTTGAAACCTATGCATGACAACTTCTAGGAGTTCCCTGTTCAAACCTCAACCATAGGATGAATCCTTGGCATGATAACAGTAGGACTTGATAGTCTCCCTCCTAGTTGGGCCCGTTCTCTTCTCATCTCAAAACAGTTTAAGATACAGTAATCATGAATGATTTCTTTCGTACATTACGAGCCTTAAGCTATCTGAGAAAGGATTGTGGGAGAGTTTCTTTTCCATGGTCTGGATGTTTAGTATGGTACCCTTTGGGTGACATGCGACGCATTCACTCTCAGGTCATAGTCTCTAGTGCGGTTGAAATCGCAAACACAATAAAAAAACACTTCTTTCAAGACAGGAAATAAACCGTAGTTTCCCGAACTACGTTTGCTCTGATCTTCCATACAATGTGGAAGTACGTAGGCATAGGATGCGATATCCTAGCGAGCAACCTTTCCCCCTTAACCCTTCGTAGGCCGAACTACGTTGACTCTGATTTCTCATTCTCTGATGAGAATACATAGGCATAAAGTGCGACGCTTTGCCGAGTCATTTTTCTTTTCTTTTTCAGCCAGCCTTGATAGGTAGATAGAATAAAACCAACCCGTCCAAGTAAACGAACAAGCGAGGATCCCGTCGAGTACGACGGACGTGAGGGGTGCTAATACCTTCCCCTTGCGTAACCGACTCCCGAACCCAGACAATGGTTGCGATGACCTTGTCTTACCCTTTTTCGTCAGGTTTTTCCGATCGTTTTCTTTCCCGCTCTGAGGGATAAATAACGAAAGGTGGCGACTCTTCTATTGTGCCGGCACCTTATTTTCGCGCAAGCGACACCCTACAACCACCGTGGTTGCCGTAGCTCCAAACTGCGAGTTATGCGGAGTTCCTGGGCATGTTTCCCTTGAATGTCAACTTTTGACAGGAGTTTCCACAAACCAAGTGAATTATGCTCAAGGAAACCCTTACTCAAATACTTATAACCCAGGTTGGAAAAACCATCCAAACTTTTCGTACAAAAACAACAATGCATTGTATGCATCTGGATAAATACCTGTTGTACCACCAGGATATCAAAAACATGTTATAGTTGCTCAAAATGCTCTTAGGAAAACTAACCTTGAATTAATGATGGAAAACTTCATAGCCACCCAGGCTCAAACAAATAAAGATTTCCTGAATCAAAACATACACACTAGTGAGCAAATTAAGCAATTAGAAAACAAGGTAGATGCTTTAGCCACTCACAACAAAATGCTTGAAACCCAAATTTCGAAAGTGGCACAACAACAAGCACCTACTACTGCTCCTGCAGACACATTTCCTGGACAGCCGCAACCTAATCCAAAAAGACATGCAAATGCTATCATACTATGAAGTGGTGCGAAATTGGATGAACCAACTGACCCGAGACTTGAGAATCCAGCTATGTATCAAAATCCTGGTAAAGTAACTGAGAAGGAAACTAAAATGGAAATCGACCAAAACATAAAGGAGAAAGAAGGTAGTGACTAAGAGGCCGAAGAAAAAGAAGAACCATATGTGCCTCCACCACCTTATAAACCTCCAATTCCTTATCCTCAAAGACTTGCTAAATCTAAAAACGTGGGGCAATTCAAGAAATTTGTTGAACTTCTGAAACAATTGAATATCACAATACCTTTTACATAAGCTATCACCCAAATGCCCTCATATGCTAAGTTTCTTAAAGAAATCTTAACAAATAAGAAAAAGATCGAGGATAATGAAATCATTACGCTTACTACTGAGTGTAGCACGACTCTAAAATAAAACGCCTCCTAAGCTGAAAGACCCAGGTACTTTTTCCATACCATGCGTAATTGTAAAATTTGTCATAGACAAAGCTCTATGTGACTTAGGAGCCAGTATTAGCTTAATGCCCTTGACCATATGCAAAAGGCTTGATATAGGAGAATTAAGACCGACTAAGATGTCTGTACAACTAGACGATCGTTCTGTTAAGTTCCCGATAGGAATATTAGAAAATGTTTCGGTACGTATAGGTCAATTATATATCCCTAGTGATTTCATAATCATGGACATAAAAGTGGATGCCAACATTCCTATTTATTAGGAAGGCCATTCTTAGCTACAATGGGAGCCATTATAGATGTAAAGAAAGGTAAGCTAACTTTTGAAGTGGGTGAAGAGAAAGTCGAATTTATTTTGACACAATTTTTACAAGCACCAGCTATAGATGATACAGTTTGTCTGCTAGATGTCATCGAAAAATGCATAAGAGAAATGGAGATGGAACAAAATTCTTATTCAGAAATCCTAAAAATTCCAATACCTCCAATCTTTGAAGATGATAATTGGCATGGTGAATACCAAGACGACAGTCTAAGCGAATGCCTATAACTAACACCCCATCATATGCCTTGCCCAAAGAAACCAATTTTAGAACTTAAAACACAACCCAAAAATTTAAGGTATGAATTCCTAGACACTGAGCTCGAACGACCAGTGATAGTCAATGCAGACTTAGGACAAATAGAAACTATGAAACTACTGCATGTCTTAAGAAAATACCCATCTGCTTTAGGCTATAACATTTCTGATCTGAAAGGAATAAGTCCTTCTATCTGTATGCATCATATTATGCTAGAGGAAGACTGTAAGACCTCTAGAGAACATCAAAGAAGGATAAATCCCATTCTGAGCGACGTAGTCAAGAAAGAAGTACAAAAGCAGTTAGAAGCAGGAATTATATACCCGATTTCTAGCAGTCAATGGGTTAGCCCAATGCATGTCGTGCCGAAGAAAGGGGGTGTTACAGTTGTTAAGAACGAAAAAGGAGAATCTATAGCACAAAGATTTGTGACCGGAAGTAGAATGTGCATTGACTATAGGAAATTAAACAAAGCTACTCGAAAGGATCATTTCCCTTTTCCCTTTATTGATCAAATGCTTGAGCGTTTAGCTAAACACTCATATTTCTGCTATTTAGACGGTTATTCAGGATTCTTTCAAATCCCTATTCATCCTGATGACCAAGAAAAGAAAACTTTCACTTGTTCTTATGGTACATTTGCCTATCGACGAATGCCGTTTGGATTATGTAACGCTCCCGCAACATTTCAAAGATGCATGATGTCAATCTTTGCTGACTTTCTAGATGACATCATGGAAGTATTTATGGATGATTTTTCTGTTTGTGGGCAGAGTTTTGAAGGATGCTTATCGAACCTAGAAATGGTACTTGAAAGATGTGTAAATTAAATCTCGTGTTAAATTGGGAAAAATGCCATTTCATGGTCCGACAAGGAATTGTACTTGGACACATAGTGTCTGACAAGGGGATTGAAGTAGATAAGGCTAAAATAGAAATTATAGAAAACCTTCAACCTCCTAAAACCGTAAGAGAAATACGAAGTTTCTTAAGACACGCCAGTTTCTATCGACGATTCATTAAGGATTTCTCTAAAATTACTAAACCACTGACTGGCTTATTAATGAAAGACGTTGAATTCATTTTCGATGATAAATGCCAGAAAGCCTTTGAAAATTTAAAAACAACTCTCATTACCGCACCTATCATGCAACCACCTGATTGGAGGTTACCGTTTGAAATAATGTGTGACGCTAGTGATTATGCCGTAGGTGCAGTTCTAGGACAGAGAAAAGATAAAAAGCTTCATGCGATTTATTACGCTAGTAGAACCCTGGAACCTGCGCAAATGAACTACACCACCATAAAAAAGGAACTTCTAGTTGTCGTGTTCGCTTTGGATAAATTTCGTTCTTACTTAGTAGGAGAAAAGATAACTATCTATACCGATCATGCCGTAATCAGGTACCTATTGAATAAAAAGGACGCCAAACTGAGACTCCTAAGATGGATACTACTACTGCAAGAATTTGATTTAGAAATCAAGACAAGAAAGGAACTGAAAATGTAGTAGCTGATCATCTATCGAGAATGGAGAATACTAAGCCTGAGCAAGTGCCTATCAATGATGATTTCCCTTATGAGAGACTCATAGCTCAGTTAGAAAACACGGTTGAACGATCTTTAATATATAATGAGACTAAAACAAAAGAAGTCATGGAAGTGATCTTTACTGAAACCACACTGCCATGCTATGCTGACTTTGTCAACTACTTTGCAGCTGGAGTTCTTCCACCAAATTTAACTTACCAACAAAAGAAAAAAGTATTCCACGATCTTAAACATTATTATTGGGTCTAACCTCTGCTTTTCAAGAGAGGTGTCAATGGTATCTTCTGTCGATGTGTTCCCGAAGACAAAGTTGAAAATATAATATCTCACTGTCATTCTGCTCCATATGGAGGACATGCGAGAACTTCAAAGAATTGCCCTAAGATTTTACAGTCTGGCCTTTTTTGGCCCACTCTATGGAAAGATGTCCATATCACGATCATAAACTGCGACCGGTGCCAACGCACCGACAATATCTCTAGACGCGACGAAATTCCACTGAAAGGCATTCTGGAAGTAGAAGTCTTTTATGTGTTGGGAATTGATTTCATGGGACCTTTCCTGTCGTCTTTTGGTAACAAGTACATACTCGTTGTTGTTGACTATGTGTCAAAATGGATTGAGGCTATAACTTTTCCGACAAATGATGCACGAATAGTGATTAGACTTTTTAGGAATATAATTTTTCCTAGATTCGGTGTGCCGAGACTAGTCATCAGCGATGGTGGCTCTCATTTTATTTCGAGGATTTTCGAAAAACTCTTAACGAAATATGGAGTCCGACACCGTGTAGCTACACCCTATCACCCGCAAACAAGCGGGAAAGTAGAGGTTTCGAACAAAGAAATTAAACAAATCTTAGAAAAAACAGTTGCCGCCTCTAGGAAAGATTGGTCTTCCAAATTACACAAAGCTCTGTGGGCATATAGGACAACTTATAAGACCCCAATAGGAACCACACCATTTAAACTAGTTTATAGAAAATCATGTCACCTGCCGGTAGAACTAGAGCACAAAGCATATTGGGCCATTAAGACCCTTAACTTAAATTTTACTGCCGCAGGAGAAAAGAGAATATTAGATATCCATGAACTAGAAGAGCTTAGGTTAGACGCTTACGAGAATGCTGCATATATAAAGAACGAACTAAAAAGTGGCATGATAAGCGTATATCGAGGAAAGAGTTTACTGAGGGTGACGTAATACTCCTATTTAACTCTCGACTTAAACTCTTCTCAGGAAAACTTCGTTCTAGGTGGTATGGTCCATTTGAGATAAGGAAAGTCTTTCAAAATGGCGCAGTAGAAATAAAATGAAAATCTAGTGAACCGTTCATAGTTAACAGGCAGCGCCTGAAACACTACAATAACATTGAAAACAGAGACTACTCCGCCAGTCTAACACTTGTTGAGTTGCACACTCATCCCCAAAACTAGTGGAATTTAAAAATTATGTCGAGCTTAAGACATTAAATAAAGCGCTTAGTGGGAGACAACCCGCTTCTTTTTAATTTTTCTGTTTATTTTTCTAATCTTTTATTTTTAATTTCTTCTATATGCTTTTCATTTTTTTGTTCCAAGAATAGTCATGCAATATTATCTATCATATTAGTCATTACTAACTTGTGTTCGTTGTCCACTTATATACATGCTAACTTAGCATTAGTTAGTTACTAACTTTAGAGATGAACCGAGTTGACTATATGGGCATTACTTTCAGAGGCAGAGCTTAGAGGAAGCGCTTCGAAGCCCTTGCTTAGAGAGAGATGTCACTTACTATATATCCAGATGGACTCACTATGACTTGATTAGGTATTAAGGACAGTGTTATGTACCTTCTCAACCAAATTAGTTGGGAGCTTTCTGATATCAAAAGGAGAGTTAGTTCCTACCGTAGGCTTACCTTGAAATTCCTGAGCTCACTAATTTATCAGCCTGACCACGAGCATGGATTTAGTAGTGGCCTTATCAGTTTTAGAATATTTAACATGGACTATCACTTTACCCACCGTGAAATGGCCGAACTCCTAGGATTTCCCAATGGCCCTAATTCTTATACCATAGTACAAGAGGAACTAGTAACCAACCTTGAGTTGGAATATTTCTGGGGTAGCATATCCGGAAATAATCATCCTGAGCCTAACACTATGTATTCTGAGAGTATCCATAACCCTGCTATCTGATACCTACATAAGTTTCTAGCTCATACTCTGTTTGGTAAAGAGGAAAATATTTATTCTGTGTCGAAAGACGAGTGATTCATTATTTATTGTGCTTCTCAGGCTCGACCCATTAATGGGGCTGCCTTCATGATGGCCAATTTTAAACTAATAGCAGAAGCCGACCACATACCGATCATTATAGGCGGCCTAGTAACCATGATTGTCAATGACATTGGATTGAGACAACCACTAGCATAAACCCCTTAGGTGCTATACAACCTATGGATATTCAATTTTGCCTCAACCATGGCATCATTAGAAACCCAGGCCCGAATACCTTTGAACTCCTGATCGATAACCGAGTCGTCCATCTCTTTACCTTACCGAATTATGAATGAACTAGTGTCCAAAATCTGAATAATTGGCTGTATGACTTAGATGAGCCTGAAGCTCCACCTTCACCCCCTGAGACTCCACGGATTTATGACCATTATGACCAGTATGATGACCATCTCTCTGATTCTGGGTCAAGCGCTCCTGCTGTGCCTGCTGCCCAACAAGTGGATCAAACTAATGCCATTCATGCGCTGGAAACGAACGTTGTTGGCCTCAGAGGTGAATTTACAACTCTACAGGTGGATTTTCTTTAATTCATGGATGTGGTGACATAGCAGTTAGATCACGTCTATCAACATCTTTTCTATATTGCCCATCCACCTCCTCCTCGTGGCTAATTTTTGTGTGGATATTGTTGCATTCCAATCTTCGCACTTTCGAACAGTGAGGACACTGTTTGATTTAAGTGTGGGAGAGGAACTTTATTTTTCGAACATTATTTATTTTCGGACATTGTTATTTTTGTTGTTTTACGGATTTTTGTAACATCTTATTTTATCTCGTTTAAGTGATTAACAATTTTTCCCTTTCCAAATTATAGTATTCCATTTAATTATCATTATCATTTTTCATTTATCACTAGTAACATTTTATTTTCATTTTTCATCAAAATATCACAAAAAACCAAAAATTTTGTCCTTTTCCTCACCCTAGGAGGTGGCACTCGCCACCTTGACTTGTGAAAAGGGTGTGGCAGCCGCCACTCTTGCTTGTGGCACTCGCCACATACCCTAGCAAGAGGTGGCACTCGCCACACACCCTCCTAAAGGGAGTGGCACCCGCCACTTGCTTACCTTGGTGCATGTCTGCCACCTAATTTTACCTATGTCATGCACACTCCCATGTGGCCTTTCATTAGCTTGCATGCATTACACATCTCCTGCCATTTATGATTTTGTTGACCACCATTAAAGCAAAACCAACCCAACCTACCACATTTACTCGTATACCACCATAACTCCATTATTTATACTATCTTCACCAACATACCAAAACACAATCACAAACACTCATTCTCAAAAATCAGAAAGAAGCAAGAAATATTATTTTCAAGCTACTATCATGGCGAGCTACCAAGTTATTTTCAGAGAAGGTGAAGCGGGCGAAAAGCAAGCCGAGCTCTATGCAGCTTTACTGAATAGAGAAATCGAGTCGACAAGGTATGTTGATATACTTTGTTTAGAAGCACTAGGAATTAGAGACAGTGTAGATTATATGCTAGAAAGAGTAGGCTTGACTTACCTTTTATCATTTAAAGATCCTGTCTACGTGCAACCAACTCTCAAATTTCTTAGCTCGCTCATCTATGAGCTTAATGGAAACCTCCATTTCCGTCTGTTTAACGTCGAATATACATTTACTTTTGACAGATTAGCCATCTTATTTAAATGTCCCTACGAAGATGATGCTAAATATGATGTGCCAGATGGTGAGAGATGGCTAAGCGCATATAAATATTTCTGGAGAGCGATAACAGGGACAGTAACCCACAGTTTCAAAAAGGCAATAGAGCCTCATTAATCCAAAACCCGTTGGTGCGCTATTTGCGCCAACGGTTGGCCTGTACCATCTTCGGTAGGTCAAATTCTAATAAAGTAAATGAAGCAGAATTCTTCTATTTGTTTACTGCTTTAGCAACCGGTGAGAAAATAAACATTGTCCTGTTTTTGTTCACCCACATGAAAGCGATAGCCACCACCAAAAAGGGAGTTTTTGGTGGCTTAATAACTACGCTAGGTCGAATTCTCGGCCTACAAAATAATTTTTCATCTTTAACACCCCTGCTGCCAAGAACCATAGATATAAACATGATTAGGAGTATGAAAATGGTGAGGAGACAGAGAGACGGGAACTTCGATTTAATGATAAATAACCAAGTGTTCCCGAGTATTATTCTACCAAACCCTGCTCGCACAAATGTGTGCAACCCTGATAACTATTGTTATATTGATGACCCAGTCCCCGCGCACATTCCTGAGAATGTCGCCGCTGGCGGGGACGATACTAACGCACATCCACACACTACACATGTCACTTATAATAATGTTGCAGGTACATCCTCAAGGCGCAAACCAAGAAGAAGCAAAGACACACCAACCACTCTAGATGATATATATGCTGAAATGCTACGACAAAGCGAATTAGATGCTCAGCAAAATCAGAGGATTCAGAGCATCGAGACCCAACAAGCCGAGATGATGCAGATTCTCAGACAGATGCAAAGCGAACAACACAGTATGTCAGGATTGATCGCAGAGATGGAGGACTTATCAGTACGTGTGGCAGATCCATAAGATCCACCTGACCACCCTGGAAATGGCAGGCGAACACGAACTCGCTGCAGAGGCCACAGATAGAGAATTTCTCGGTTCCACCTTCTTTTCTTACCTTAATTCGTTGCATTAGGGACAATGCTCGATTTAAGTGTGGGAGAGGAAGCTTTACCACTTTTATTTATTGTTTTCCCCTTTATTTACTATTTTCTTGGTAGATTTTAAAATTTTGATTTTCTGCTTAATTTTTTTGTTTTAAGTGCTAATAAAATAAATTCATGTGCTGTCGAGTCACTTTAGATAGTTTCCGTCATTTGTCGGATTCTCCCAAATTCTTGAGCCATAACAGAAAATTTTTAATTGTTGGTTTAAAGCATGACACTGACCTAGAAAGTATATTGCTTTATTTAGATTGGGTCCGAGAGATTTGGGAAAGTATTGATAATATATGTACCGTCTTGACACCCTGAACCCCCTTAATTTGTTGATGAGTTTGAGTATTTATTATGCCAAAGCCTATAATTTTAGAGTAACCTCTTGAATAGTTTATATTAGCAGTCAGCACCATCCTGAAGCACAACCTAAGTAATAAACCGATGCAAATACGTGTTTGATCTCAAAAATAAAAGAATCAAATAGAATTATTAAAGTGAATGAAGGATATGCTCTTACTAAGTTTGGTGGTCCTTACCCGACCATTTATCCCAAAGGATCGGACTCTTGAAATTCAAAAATACACAAGAAAAAGAATGTGAAAAAGTTTTGAAAAAAGAGATCAATGAACACTAACAGGTTTACTTACCATGGGAGTGCGGAGATAACGGGCTTAATGTGATTGTGCGAGAATGAAAAAGAGGTGAAAATGAATAGGCTGAGTTATAATAACATGATTAGAACTTGTCTGCACAGAGAGGGAGTTTTTTATTACGCTTAGTAATTTCCTGTCATTACGATATCCTTAGTATTTTTAACCAATACCTATCTTTTGTGCGAAAGTCTTGCAAAGATGTATGATCTAGGTTATGTCGTGTTAAATTCCACGCATATGTTTTATTTGCTTGAGGACAAGAAAAGGTTCAAATGTAGGAGAGTTTGATAGTGCGACATTATATCAGATATTTTGCATGAATTTTATCTGCTTTTATTACTGTTTTATTTGATTTATCTTCGATTACGCCCTTGTTTTCTTATGTTTTGTAGGCTACCATAAATAAGGAATAAAAGAATAAAAGGAGAAATCAATGAAGGAAATGGAAAGAAAAGAGGAAGAAAAGACCATGGAAAGAAAAGACGAAGAAAGAAAGAGAAAAGAAAGAAAAAAAGGTGTGGGGGCCACCACACACCAAGTGGAACTTGCCACTTGGGTGTGGCGTCTGCCACATGAAGCTTGGTGAAGAGGTGGCGGCTGCCACATGAAGAGGGAGTGGCGAGTGCCACTCCTAACTATTAGGAAGTGGCAACTGCCACTCCTACAAGAACGGGAAGTGGCGCCTGCCACTTCCTCCCTAGATTTTTTCCACGTTCTCCCTAATTTTTCTCAACTCCCTGGTTACATTATCTCTTGATTTTTCTCCTTGTTTGAAGCCTCCAATTCATGTAACTGTCACCCACTACTAGTATAAAAAGAAATGCAGTTTTGGAAAGGAGAGACACATTATATTTTTTGTTTTCGTTTTAGTTTTTTTTCCAGCATTCTGTTTAGTTTTCTTTACACTGTTTTTAGAGGATTTTTGTAAGGAAATTGTTTTTCACATTGATATACAATTGCCATTTAGTTTAGGATTGATTCGAAAAGGTTGTAATAATTGTACTGAACTGCAAGTCGGCCTTCAAAATCAAATCCAAGTTCTGTTCTGCAAGTTTCCAGGTTTTGTTTATTTGCTTTAATTTTTATCGTTATATCTTTATGCATTCCTTATACCTTATGTTTAGTATTAGGATTGGATTTAGTAAAAGCATGAAAGCCATTTCTGGCTAAACCTCTTAGTATCGGTATGTAATTACGATAGGTCGGAGGGGGGTAAGTAAACCATGACGTAAATTTAATGGAATCTATGTTTCTAGTATCTGTTTCTTTTGTCAAATTAATAACTTTTGTCACGAGAGTGAGAAAGTAACGAAGGTTAAGATCAATAAAGCGAGAGTTTGAGGTCTTAATCGGATAGCTGAAACTGAACATTAGGCTTAAATACAGCAATAGCGCTTTAAGGTTAATTAGGATTTATTTGTTTCCAAAAAGTGTTTTTAAATGCAAAATGAGAGAGCGAGAGCCGCATTCTGATTTGAGAGCACAGTATAAGTCAAGACCATGAGAGTGTGAGATAAGATCTTTTAAATGGGTATTTTCTACAGAATAACAATTCTTTCTTTTTAAACTAAATGCCCACGAATTACTGAACCCCCGATGATTGACAGGATTATATACCGATATTTCGCAATATCTTAATTTAATTTAAATTTAATTCTGCACTTATTTTATTTCTCGCATCACAAAATTTAGAAATTCATTAGCCTTAACTTTACATAGTAGCATTAGATAGCGGTAGATCGACTCTTGGTCCTTTGAGTTTGATAATCTTTTAAAAATACACGATCAGATTGTGCACTTGCAGTCATGGAGCATTAAGGCATACTGAATAATGATCAGAGACCCACTTCCACTACTCCTGTCAGAGGTGAAGATCTGGGGAACTCTTAGTTAGAAGGGCGGGATTGTCATTGGATACGATGTTACCTTTTCCCTTTTTTCCATTTTCAAATTGTAAATATTTCACAGGGCTTTGCCATTCGCAAGCTACCATTCATGAATAAAATTAATTTTGGGCCATTCAAATATTTGTACACTATGTTCTTTACTTTTCTTTGTTATACAAAACATCACTTATTTGTTAATAATGATTTTTGAAAGCAAGTTTTGAATCAAAAAATAATTTTTAAAGAAAACTAAAACAGAACAAGTAGTTATTTCGGTTTATGAAAGATTTCAGTGGAAATTAGTTTATTTCTCAGGAAGTCTAAAAGCGACTGAAATCTTGATATTACTGTTAGAACACATATTAGTTCTTAATATATCTCAATGTTTTGATGATAACAATAATGAAATTTTGTATGGAGAAAATATAGACTCTAATTTTGTTCAAGTTTTTTTTTGTTTCAGATAACATAATAAATATTCATTTGAACGGAATATTCCTCTGAACGTTAAGCAACAACACGCAGAAGACTCTGAGCGTTTGGTAAAAAGCAAAGCTACAGAAGGCTCTGAGCGTAGAGTATAAAGCGAAGATTTAGAAAACTCTGAGCGTACTAAACTCAACGCTGCAACTGCAGAGGCTCTGAGAATCAAAACACGTAAGGCTCTGAAACATTAGTAACAAAGTGATACATTTGGATAACACGTAAGAGCGAAGATCTGCTCTGATCTAAAGCGCTCCTCTGGATGAACAGTTTGTTAAAACAATCACGCAAGCACTAAGCTGCAGAACTCTGGAAGGGAGTTACACTGATAAGAAGAAAATGGAACATCATCAGAGGATCTGATGCAGAAAATATTTCCATTATCGTTCATTTAAAAAGATGCTGATCAAGAAAGGTTCGTTACCAAATTCATTGTCTACATCCAACGACACTATTCATCTTTTGTGTATGGGACAGGATTTCAGAACAAAAAGGATATCTCTGGACATTCCTCTCCTGGAAAGAAACAATCAAAGAAGATAAAACATAAAAGCATATGCACGCTATTTGAGAAATGGGTGTGAAGTATTTAAACAAGTCTTCAACAACAATTCTAAAATATACAACATCATTCTACAACGAACATACTACTTTGCTGAAGAGAAAATACAAAGTTTCATTGATCTTCATTTGTGTTAAATCACTATTGTGAAAAAGATTTTCTAAGAAGCACTTAAACACACTTTATTGTATTACTTTGTAAAAGATCCTTGAGAGACCAAGTTATAGTCAGTATTCTCGAGAAGACTAAGACATGTTTGTCTTAGTGAAAAGATTGTAATCAGTTTTTGATTATTGGATTAAGTCCTCTTTTGAAAGAGGCGAAATCACCTTGGCCGAGTGGACTGGAGTAGTTTGAGTTCAAACGAACCAGTATAAAAATACCTGTTATTTTTATTGCCTTATTTGTTTTTTGAAAACCCTTATTCAACCCCCCCCCCCCCCCCTTCTCAGTGTTTTCCTTCCTTCAGTTGGCATCAGAGCATGGTTCTGAGTGTTATCACTTAATAGTGAGAGAGTAAAGATCCGGTTAGAAAACTCTTTGATTTACTATGGTTGAATCTTCAAACAATGCTAACACTGAGTTGAACAACAAATATGAAGAGAAAGACATAATCAGCACAAAGCCTCCTATGTTTGATGGAGAAAAATTCAATTACTGGAAGGACAGAATCAAAAGCTTCTTTCTTGGCTATGATGCTGATCTCTGGGATATAGTCATCGATGGATACACTCACCCCACTAATGGTGAAGGTAAAAAGATTGATAGAAAATCAATGACTGATCAACAAAAGAAAGACTTCAGGAATCACCACAAGGCAAGGACAACTCTGTTGAACGCTATATCTCATACTGAATATGAGAAAATCACCAATAGAGATACAACGCATGACATGTTTGAGTCCTTCAAGATGACGCATGAGGGAAACACGCAGGTGAATGAAATGGAGGCTCTAGCGCTGATTCAAAAGTATGAAGCCTTCAAGATGGAGGAAGATGAATCTGTGGAAACCATGTTTTCTAGATTCCAGATTTTGACTGCTGGATTGAAGGTTCTTGACAAAGGCTACTCCACTTTTGATCATGTAAAAAAGATAGTCAGAAGTTTACCAAAGAGGTGGAGACCTATGGTCACAACGTTAAAGCTCTCAAAAGATCTGAACAAAATCACCCTAGAGGAACTCATCAGTTCTTTAAGAAGCCATGAGATAGAGCTTGAAGAAGATGAGCCTCAGAAGAAAGGTAAGTCCATAACTTTAAAATCTAACAAAAAATATGAAACTAAAGCTTTTCAGGTACTAGAAGAAAGCTCTGGAGATTCTTCATCGGATGAAGACGAACTATCTATACTATCCAGAAGAATAAATCAACTCTGGAAGCACAAGCAAAAGAAGTTCAGAAAATATAAAAGACCAGAACACAATGGAGAATCCTCTGGCCACAGAAGATCTAGCAAAAAGGAAGTAGTGTGCTATGAATGCAAAGAGCCAGGACATTACAAGAATGTTTTCCCCAAACTTCAAAAGGATAAACCCAAGAAGTTTGAGAAGAAAAAGAAAGTCCTGATGGCTACTTGGGATGACTCAGATTAATCTGAAGCCTCGTCAGAGTCTAAAGAATCATCTGAATCTGGATCAGAATCTGATTCAGAAGAGGTATTTGCTGATCTCACCAGAGCTGAGTTAATTGAAAGCTTATCTGAAATATGTGAAAACTATAGTAAGATCAGACTCAAATACAAGAAGCTGCAAAGCAGTCTTGCATCTAAGACTGGTCAGCTGAAATCAGAAATTGCTGAGCTGAAAGAAAATAATTTTGAAATTAAAATTGAATTGGAAAAAGCTCAACAAAAATGTGAAACAGATACTACGTCTAGCTTTAAAAATATTTTAGAAGAGTATGACCATAGTTTTCAAAGGTTCCTGTCCAGAAGCATAGACAGAAGCAAAATGGCTTCTATGATCTATGGTGTGAGCAGGAACAACAAAAAAGGGATTGGATATGAATTATATTCTAGGAAGGAATCAAATCCAAAACCTGTTGATGAGTTAATTATCAATTATACTCCTCTGTATTCTCATTTTAAATTTGGTCACTCACATGACATAAAGTACACACATTCAGGTCAGAACACCACAATTTTTAATAAACCTAAGTTGCGTCAGAACACAACTACTTTCAATGGATAGAAGTTCAGGCAGAACTTTAGAACAACTAACTCCAGAGGACCCAAAAAGATATGGGTACCTCAGGATAAAATAATTTATGTTGCAGATGTCCTTAGCAGCAAGGTTGAGACACCAGTCCTGGTACTTGGACTCTGGATGCTCACGACACATGACGGGAAGAAGGTCTATGTTCCAAAGTCTGGAACTTAGATCTGGTGGAGACGTGAAGTTTGGAGGAAACCAAAAGGGCAAGATCATTGGCTCTGGAACAGTTGGTAATTGTAACCTCCCTTATATCTCAAATGTTCTGCTTGTAGAAGGATTAACTCATAACTTGTTGTCCATAAGTCAATTAAGTGATAATGGTTATGATATTATCTTTAATCAAAAATGTTGCAAAGCTGTTAGTCAGAAAGATGGATCAATCCTCTTTAATGGTAAAAGAAAGAACAATATTTATAAAATAAAACTTTCAGAATTGAAAAGTCAAAATGTTAAATGTCTTATGTCTGTTAATGATGAGCAATGGGTCTAGCATAGAAGACTGGGACATGTTAGCATGAGACGTATATCTCAGATTAACAAGCTCAATCTGGTCAGAGGACTTCCTAAGTTGAAGTTCAACTCAGATGCTCTTTGTGAAGCATGTCAGAAAGGCAAAATTTCAAAATCCACTTTCAAACCAAAGAATGTTGTTTCTACTTCTAGACCATTAGAGCATCTGTATATTGATTTGTTTGGACCAGTGAAAACTGCATCCATCAGAGGCAAGAAGTATGGGCTTGTCATCGTTGATGATTACAGCAGATGGACATGGGTAAAATTCCTAAAGCACAAGGATGAGTCTCACTCTGTATTTTTTGATTTCTGCAATCAAGTCCAAAATGAAAAGAAATTTAATACTGTCAAAGTCAAAAGTGATCATGGTGGTGAATTTAAAAATAAATCTTTTGAAAAATATTTTAAAGAAAATGGCATTGCACATGATTTCTCTTGTCCTAGAACTCCTCAACAGAATGGAGTTATAGAACGAAAGAATAGAACATTGCAAGAAATGGCCAGAACCATGATCAATGAGACAAATATGGCTAAACATTTTTTGGCAGAAGCAATAAATATAACATGCTATATTCAGAACAGAGTCTCTGTAAGACCTCTTCTGGAGAAGACTCCTTATGAATTGTGGAGGAATAGAAAGCCCAACATTTCATATTTCCATCCTTTTGGATGTATTTGTTTTATTCTGAACACTAAAGATAATTTGAACAAATTTGACTCTAAAGCACAAAAGTGTTTTATGCTTGGATATTTTGAACGCTCAAAAGGCTACAGAGTATACAATACTGAAACACAGATTGTGGAAGAATCAATTCATGTCAAATTTGATGATAAGCTTGGCAATCAAAACCAAAGTAGTGTGAAATTTCTGCAGATCGAGAAGTTCTTCTCACAGACTCTGAAGAATCAAAGGCAAACAAAGTTCCAGCTAAAGAACCAGAAGCAATTCCAGATGCCACTTCATTAGCTGCTCATCTGGACAACTTTACTATTTCTGAAGAACCAACTCTGAAAGGATCCTCCAGAATCAAATCTTCTCATCTAGAGGAGATGATTATGGTAAAGAAGGATGATCCCATAAGAACAAGATCCTTCCTCAAATCCTCTAGGACATCATTATTTAGTCTAGTTTCAATTATTGAACCTACCTCTGTGGATGAAGCTCTGCAAGACAACGATTGGATACTTGCTATGCAAGAGGAGTTGAATCAATTCACAAGAAATGATGTCTGGGATCTGGTTCCAAGACCAAGAGGATTCAACATTATTGGAACAAAATGGGTCTACAAAAATAAGTTAAATGAGCAAGGAGAAGTCATTAGAAATAAAGCTAGACTTGTTGCTCAAGGCTACAGTCAGCAAGAAGGAGTTTGCTAAGTCTATGCAGTCAGGGTTTGAAATGAGCATGATGGGAGAGCTAAGATTCTTTCTGGGCATTCAAGTTAATCAGACTCCAGAAGGCACCTACATACATCAGACGAAGTATGTAAAGGAGCTTCTGAAGAAGTTTAATCTGACAGAGAGTAAGCCAACTAAGACTCACATGCATCCAACTTGCACTCTGGGAAAAGAAGAGGTAAGTAAAAATGTAGATTAGAAGTTGTACAGAGAAGATCTGATGAATAAAAATTAGTAGGCTTCTGTGACGCTAATATTGCTAGAGATAGAGTTGAACGCAAAAGCACCTCTAGAAGCTGTCAGTTTCTGGGAGGCAATCTGATCTCGTGGTACAGCAAGAAGCAACCCACTATAGCACTCTCAACTACAGAGGCAGAATATATTGCTGCTGGTTGCAGTACCCAGATGCTCTGGAGGAAGAGTCAGCTGGAGGACTACCAAATACATGAGAGTAATATTCCTATCTTCTGTGACAATACTTCTGCAATTTGTTTTTCTAAAAATCCAATTTTACATTTAAAGGCAAAACATATAGAGATTAAACACCACTTCATCAGAGACTATATTCAGAAAGGGATATTAAGTTTAAATTTTGTTGATACAGACCATCAATGGGCTGATATTTTTACAAAACCCCTCTCTGAAGATAGATTTAAATTTATTCTTAAAAATATTAGTATGGAATTTTGTCCAGAATAAAATCTTTATTCAGAATTAAATTTATTCAGATGAAAAGTGTTTAAAGTCTATACTCTGAAGTATTGCATCTGAAATTTTTTAAGTTACTTTGTTTTTGTGAAAATCTTAGTTAACAAGCTTCAGAGGATCTGAGCGTTAGTTAATGATTCATTTCGTAAAAGAGCTTCAGAGGCACACCACATCAAACACGTGTCACTTCTAATCTGAATTTTGAAAATGATTGAGTGTACACAAAGCTGAGGCGCCGTTTCAGGTATTGTTTGAATCATTGAAATTCTCTTTTTCCCCTACTTTGTCAAATCACATTTAATGCGCTAAATCATTATTTTTTTTATTTGATTTATGTTTCTCTTTGTGCCCTAACACATATTCCACACCGTAACACATTTCACACTTTCATTATCTCACACACCTTATGCATTTTGCTCTTCTTCATTGCTTATTTTTCAAATCAAAATTTAAAAGAATCTCCAGTTATCTCAAAAGTTCTTCTTCAATGGCTACCTCATCTTCATCACATCAACACTTGGTTTCTACAATGGTTGGGTCGTCTTCAATGCAAATGGGTAATGAAGCGTACAAAGAACCAGAACACGCACTTCTCACACCAGTGAACAAACTAGAGGTACTATGTGAGTTTATGGTTGATTTTGACTGTATGGCAAAAAATGGGTTTGATCTTCATTCAACGGTAAATTTTAAGGATGGGTAAAATACTTTGATCGATTGTTTGGTCCAGTTTTTCCCCAACTGGTAAAGGAATTCTGGATCCATGCCCAAGTTTACCCTAAATTTATTTCTTCATCCGTTTTGGGTAAAACTATCGTCATCAGTGAGGAAATGATTCGCCAACTTATTGGCTATGAAGAAGAGGATATTGTGAATACCTCAGTGGACGCGTGAATATGAATGAAGTGTACAACGAGGTGTTTATCTCTGGGCTTCCATCCAACAAAATAAAGGATCTGAAGACCCATTACAAGATTTGAGCCAAGATATTTTTGGGTTGTATCCATCATCGCAAGGCTTCAAATTCTCCAGATTACATTAATACATATCAACTGTATATTTTGTATTGTCTAGGGAATAATATCAAGGTGGATCTTCCACACCTCTTGTTTGTTCATCTTTGGATTCATGTCAAGAAGTCCAGAGAAATCATTCGCACCAAACACCAAAAAATCAGAGACTGGATTCCCATGGGAAGGTTAATTTCTGATATCCTCACTGAAAATGGTTTGGTATCTTATCTGAAAGATGCTGGTCAGACAGATGAATTAGTTCCTATTCTTGGGAAGCCTCTGGATGGCAAGAGTCATCAGAGAATGAAGTTGGTAGAAAAAATTTAATCTGATCCAGTTCAGATTAATTCTGATGTTGTGCGCAAAAGGAGGGTACTAGTGGAAGATTTTCCACTCTTCACTGCAGAGGAGCCAAAGGAAGCTCTCCTCGCTTATATTGCTTCCTGTATGGCAGATGGAACTCCTATGCCAACTTATCTGCTGCTACGTGCTTCTCAACCTGCTCTAGAGCTGATTATGAGGAAGAAACGCAAGAAGAGCAAGGTCTCTGAAGAAGGTCCCTCAGAGAAGCATTCTAAGCATTCTAAGAGGAAGGCTTCTAAAGAAGGTTCTTCCAAGAAGTCCTCAAAGCGTTCTATGCAATCAGGTAATCCCTCTGCTGTTTTATCTCCTGTTTTGGAAACTGTAACAAAAGAACCAACATCTCAACCCCCTCTCTCTTCTGAACCCATTCTCACATCTGACTCCTCCTCTGCCTAATCAGATGCTACATCCCCTCCACATAACTCCCCAAACCACCCTCTTGAGTTTTCTTCTCCCACTCTCATTCCCTCTCATTCTCCAGATAAACCTTCATTCTCTTTTAAACCTTCACTCTTTGATGCCCTTAGGACATCCTTCTTCGAGGCCTACCTTAAGCTCAAACCCAGATCCAATGTTGGTAATCTGTTATCTAGTTTTGAAATGGAGATGCAGATGTGGTTTTCTGCTGTAAGGGAGAAGTGCCTCACTAGCACGAATCCTCGTGACTCTGAAGAGATCTGGACTGCCTTCAGAAAGAGATCCACTTCTGTGACTATGAATCTTCAGGATGCTTGCTCTGCAGATGCGCAAGAGAGAGTTTCTGAAGCTATGAGACTTGCTCAACTCAGTGTCAGCAGAACTCCTTTTCTTTGTCTGGAAAACACACCTGCAGAGGTTGTGTGTTCCTCATCTGAGAAATCTGCTACACTTCAGATTGGTGAAGGGATTCCTGTTGATGAAGAGATTCCTAACTCTGGTCAGCCCTCTGCTCTAGAATTAGGGAATGCATCATCTTCATTGGTTGTTCAAAATTCAACTGATTTGAGGAAAGAAAATGAAGATGTGCAAAACAAATTTGCTCAGCAAGAGGCTACTAACAGCGAGATAAAATCTTGGATGATCAAGCAAGAGAAAACTACGGCAGAGATTCAGGAGTGGATGGTCAAACAGGAAGAATCCACTACTGAAATCAAGACATGGATGGCCAAACAAGAAGCTTCAACTTCTGAGATGACGGAGCTTCTTAAGCTTTTAACTTCTCGTTTATCTTAATTGTTTGTTAGTTTGTGCTCATCTGTGAATTTGCCTGTTTTATTTCTTTTCTGAGTCTCTAAATACATCTGTGATTTTTTTTACATCTAATTATATCTTATATTTTTCTATTTTTCTTGCTCTGAAATTTTTTTTGTCTTAAATGATTTTCTAAAATCACTTTTTGATATGACAAAAAGGGGGGGGAAATGGAAATTTTGAATCATTCACATAAACAGATACTGAATGGTAGACGTCGCTGAACTAAAATAAGGTCCACCTTATACCTGTAAGGTTTTAGCTCCTTCAAATGGGAAAAATCCCATTGAGTCTAATGATAAGTTTCCTAAAAGAACATATACTTTTGACGTTACTAAGTGTGATGAAATTTTTGACTTGTTAGTTAATGATGGACAAATAATAGTACTTGCTGGTGCTAAAGTACCTCCTTTAGAACAAAGAAAGAAAAGAGGTTTTTGTAAGTACCATAATTTCTTGGGTCATAAGACTTCTCAATGTTTTATTTTCAGGGATTTGGTGCAGAACACCATCCAAGAAGGAAGGCTGAAGTTTGGAGACAAGGGAAAGACTCAAATGAAAATTGATTTTGATCCATTGCAAAATGTGGAAGCCAACTACACAGAACCTGAAGTTCAAATGGTCGAAGCCATTGAAAAGTCTCCTATCAGCATGGTAGGACTTACTAAGAACTTCTCCCGAACAACTGAAACGGCTAAGGCGACTGAAGGCTGTGACAGTGCTGAAAGAAATAATGATCATAGTTTGATGCTGGTGACCAAGAAGACCGCTGAAGAATTCATTTAATTCGACAATACTACTAAAGAATCAGACATGGTATGAGGAGTATTGGGACGAAACACCGCTGAGGGTGTCAATATAGTTGAAGTTGGCGAAGAGTCTGATATTAGCATTGATAGTGTCAGTACCAACGAAGCGGTAGGCAAAAGTGTTCCCAAAACACAAATAGTCAAGAAGTTGGAGTGCATGCTGATGATAAGAGAAATGACTGAAGTGGACGGTTGTTTATTAAAAAATTTGATATGTTTGGTAGCATAACGATATTTCAAGAATTCTCCTGACGTCGAGAGTTTTAATGTCAAAGATCTAAGTTCAGTTGGGAATTCTAAGGATGATGAGAACTTAGAAACTCAGTTGTCCAAGATGAAGCTCGAAGATGATGTCAACATCAACGTGGTCGAGATTAACAACCAAAAAAATTAAGGAATTAGTTGGAGCGGAAAGGACAGAAGAACCAAACAAAATGGCGTACCCTGAACAAGAAGAAAACATTGTTGATTTTTTGTACCGTTGTCAGAAAAATGGATCAGGAGTAATGTTATACCCCAGATGCAGGGCTATTTTCGATGAGAAGGCTGCTTGAGAGTTTGAGGAGGGTAAGGAAACCAATGAAGGCTGGGGCAGAAAAAGAGTCAAGGCCCCAGAAATATGGGTCCCAAAAAACCTTCAGTAGGGGTAGAAACTCCAGCAAAACCCAGTACATTCAAGCCAGTGGATAATGTGCCTGCAGGAAAATGGGTTAAACCTGTCGAAGGACAGGGACGCCAAAAGCGGAGGAAGTTTGATGTAGAAAGAGGCTCTTCGTTTGAGTATCTCAAAGAGAACCACACTACTAACAAATCAGTGTATGTCTCTGTGAATTACAAAGGGAAGAATCCTATGACCAGATCTCAATGGCGAAGGGAGCAATGCAGGAAAAAAGCTGCTAGGGAAGCCCAGGGTTTAAAGCAGGGGGAGTCCAGTACGAACAATGGCAATCAAGGTGAAGTCACTGAGAAAACTTCGGTAAATAGGAGGTTGTTTAGGGATCAGAACAATGAGCCAGTTGGTCTAGTCGAAGATGATGAGAATATGAAAGACAATTTTGACAGTGAATCCACTGCCTCTTTAGATATTATAGTAAATGTGGTGTCCGTCATGCCCAGAGAATTCAACCAAGTTACAAAAGTAGAAGACATAGACCAGAATGTTGAATTAGAGATGATGGCACACAAGCATGTATGCTATTACATAATGAACAATGGGTGTGTCGAGGAACAAAATGATTTCTTTGAGCGTCCACAGAGGAGATGAAGAATCACTTAAAACCTCTTTACATCACCGGAAAAGTAGAAAATGTTCCCATCAATAAAATACTGGTAGATTGTGGTGCGACAGTGAACTTGATGGCTCGATCGTTATTAAGTAAGATTGGGAAATGTGATGACGACACAAAACCCCCACAACATAGTTCTATCAAACTATGAAGGAAAAGTAGGCTTGACTTTGGTAGTAATCCAAGTTAACCTCACAGTGGGGACAATTACAAGACCTACGATGTTCGTGGTTGTCAAAACTAAAGCTAAATACAACTTGCTTTTAGGCAGAGGATGGATTCACGGTGTAGGTGTTGTGTCATCTTCAATGCACCAGAAGATTGGTATTTGGCGGCCAGACGAAATTGTTGAGAACATTGAAGTTGATCAAGGATATTTCAAAATCCCTATTAATTATGTCGATGGGAACCAATTTGATAAGCATCTGGTGAATATTGCTCCATGTCCTCCAGCAGGGTTCGAATTTCCCCCAAATGAGACAACATTCCATTCATTATACCTACATCCCATCGAAGGCTTTAGATGGGACAGTGACATTCCAGGAGAAAGGCTACCAATCATGACAGGGCCCTCAATAGATCCCACTGGGTGGGGAGAAGGATTCAGTGGTCATGACTAAATACGAAGCATTGAATAGAATTTCGGCCTATGTGGCTGAAACTAAACTACAAACGGCTCTGAAAGCTGTTAATGGTCACATGGCTGACGAAGCCATTTGTGAGCCTCATCAAGAATGTCCTAGAGAGGATTTTGACGGAATAAACCCAGATGGAGGAAAAGCTCAAAAGATGGACGCCATCTATGACGACGAAGCTTTGGGGTTCGAAAAGGATCCACTAGCAAACCCTGTTAAGATGCTAGCACATGACCATTTAGAAGAAATCGATCTTAATAAAGGAACACTCAAAAGGCCGACATATATCAGCGCCAAGATAGATCCCCAACTCAAAATAAAAATGGTCCAGTTACTGAAAGAGTTCAAAGACTGTTTTGCTTGGGACTACAACGAAATGTCTGGCTTAAGCAGGGAGTTGGTCGAACATAAACTACCCCTGACACTTGGGAGAAAACCTGTCAAGCAGGGTCCAAGACGGTTTGCCCTAGAAATATTGTCAAAGATTAAAGAAGAGGTCGAAAGACTACTTCGTTGCAAATTCATTCTCACAGCCGGGTATGTCGAATAGTTGGCTAATATAGTGCATGTTATTAAGATGAATGGGTCTTTAAGAGTGTGCATAGATTTTAGAGATCTAAATGCTGCTACTCCTAAAGACGAATATTCAATGCCAGTGGCAGAAATGTTAGTGGATTCTGCGGCAGGACACGAGTATCTTAGCATGTTAGATGGGTATTCTGGGTACAACCAAATATTCATTGCTGAAGAAGATATTCCAAAAAATTCTTTTAGATGTCCTGGGGCTTTAGTAACTTACGAGTGGGTAGTGATGCCTTTTGGTCTAAAAAATGCTGGTGCCACTTACCAAAGGGCCATGAATTCTATTTTCCATGATTTTATAGAAACTTTCATGCAAATTCATATTGATGACATTGTCATAAAGTCTATTTCTGGACAAGATCATCTTGAACATCTACGACGTTCATTTCTCAGGATGAGAAAATTTGGTCTCAAGATGAATCCTCTTAAGTGTGCTTTTTGTGTACAGGCAGGAGACTTCTTAGGCTTTGTGTTCCACAAGAAAGGGATCAAAATCAATCAAAATAAAACCAAAGCCATCATGGAAGCGAAAACGCCATCGACCAAGAAGGAGTTGTAGTCATTATTAGGCAAAATCAACTTCTTAAGAAGGTTCATCTCCAACCTGAGTGGCAAGACGCAAGCTTTTTCACCATTGCTTCGTCTAAACAAAGATAATTTTGAGTGGGGGCCATTACAACAAGGAGCTTTCGACAAGATCAAGGAGTACTTGAGTCACCCACCAATTTTATCTCCACCATGTAGAAATAAAAGTATGAGGTTATATATAGCTGCATCGGATAAAACCTTAGGGAGCATGTTGGCTCAAGAGGATGAGAATGGATTCAAAAGAGCCATTTATTATCTAAGTAGAGTTTTAAATGATGCAGAAACTAGATACAACATGATTGAAAAATTGTGTTTATGTTTGTATTTCTCTTGTACTAAATTGAAGCAATATATAAAGCCTGCTGATATGTATGTTTCGTCTCATTTTGATGTCATAAAACATATGTTATCTAAACCTATCTTGCAT
This sequence comes from Lathyrus sativus, assembly GCA_963859935.3. Lineage (NCBI taxonomy): Eukaryota > Viridiplantae > Streptophyta > Magnoliopsida > Fabales > Fabaceae > Lathyrus > Lathyrus sativus. Next base: position 569,794,619 of record OZ012737.1, on the reverse strand, counting down.
AGTCGAATTGGCAAATGGGATTTAGCCTTAACTGAAGATTCGTTAACTTATCAGCCTTTAAAGGTTATGAAAGGCCAAATTGTGGCTAACCTTTTAGTCGACCATTCTATCAACGAAACTAATTTAAATTATGTTGAAATAAGGTCCTGGAAGTTGTACTTTGATGGATCAAGCCATAAGAATGGAACGGGAGTAGGTATATTGATTATTTCTCCTATGAAAATTCCAAAAAAAATTAAGTTCAGGATCGAAGGTCCATGTTCTAACAATGAGGCTGAATATGAAGCATTAATTGCTGGCCTTGAAATTTTGTTAGAATTGGGGGCAACTAGAGTCGAAATAATGGGAGACTCTGAATTGGTTGTAAAGCAACTCACAAAGGAATATAAATGTGTTAAAGAAAGTCTCATTGTATACTTTGTGGTGGCGAATAGATTGTTAAAAAGGTTTGAGATAGTTTCTATCCAACATATACCCAGGATAGAAAATTAGGTTGCTAATGACCTAGCCCAAAATCGCTTCCGGATATAAGGTATTGAAAGAAAAACTTCAAGAAGTGATTGAGGCGAGAGGGAAGAAAACGAATGTTGGAGTATGCCCATCAGATCTAGAAACCACTAAACTCGGGTACTTGGAAGGTGAAAATTTTGAAATTTTTGCCATAGATGGTTTAATAGAGAAAGATTGGAGAAAAACCATAGTCGAGTATCTGCAAAACCCAACAGGTTCGACATAGCGAAATATCAAGTATCAAGCTTCAAGTTATACACTTGTGAGTAATGAGTTGTTCAAAAAGACCCCTGAGGGGGTTTTGTTGAAATGCCTCAGTGAAGGAGAGGCATACGTCGCGCTTTCGATAGTGCATAGTAGAGCTTGCAGAGCACATCAAGTTGGCCATAAAATGAAATGGTTATTGTTTCGACAAGGCATGTATTGGCCCACTATGTTAAAAGATTGTATAGAGTTTGCTAGAGGATGCCAAGAGTGTCAGATTCATGCTGGCATACAGCATATCCCTGCAAGTGAGTTACACTCGATAGTGAAACCATGGCCTTTTAGAGGTTGGGCTTTGGATATAATAGGAGAAATTCGACCAGAAACAATCACAACAGATCAGGGATCAGTGTTTACTGGTCGGAAGATACAGGAATTCGCCAATAAAATAGGTTTTAAATTATTAACCTCAACACCCTATTATGCCCAGGCAAATGGGCAAATCGAAGCTGATAATAAAGTGGTAATTGGACTAATTAAGAGGCGTGTAGGAAAAAAACCTCGAAGTTGGCATCAGACGTTAGACCAAGTCCTTTGGGCATGTCGAATGTCACCAAAAGAAGCTACGAATACTACACCATTTAGGTTAACCTTTGGGCATGACACAGTGTTACCTGTCAAAATATGCTTACAATCCATGAGAATCCAGAGACATCATGAGATCCCTTCTCAATCTTATTGAGCAATGATGATGGACGAACTGGTAGACTTGGATGAAGAAAGGCTTAAAGCCTTAGAAGTATTAAGAAGACAGAAACAAAGGGTCGAAGATTCCTATAACAAAAGGGTTAAATCTAAATCTTTTCTATGTGGAGATCTCGTATGGAAAGTCATTTTGCCTATGGATCAAAGGGATAGAACCTTAGATAAATAGTCCCCTAAATGGGAAGGCCCATTTCAAATCATACAAATATTTTCGAATGGAGCCTATGAGATTGAGGAATTAGACAAGGATAAAAGAATCTTGAAAGTAAATGGAAAATATTTGAAAAAGTATAGGCCTATCTTGCAAGAAATTCATATTAAAGGTTAGATTTCATTAAAAGACATAATAGCCAAAATAGGCCAAAAAGGCTAACATGGCAAACAAGAAATCAAAACAAAAGAAATCAGTACAATGATTCATAATTCAAAGTAGGGATTAATCAAAATCTCTCAAATCAATGGACTTGAGGTACTCCATATAATCTTCGTCGACTTCATCATCCGAAGGGTAAGTACTGTCGCTACTGCGAAAATCGGCGCTGGCTATGACAGAAGAGTCGCCACCGTGCGTTATTTATCCCAACAGAGGGAAAGGAAACGCTCAGAGTAAACCTAACGCAAAACGGGAAAGGAATGGTCATCGCAACCAAATCCTGGATTCGGGAGTCGATTACGCAAGGGGAAGGTATTAGCACCCCTCACGTCTGTCGTACTCGACGGGATCCACGCTTGTTTTCTATCTAAGGGATTGTATTCTATCTACTCTAAAGGTCAAGGGATAAAAGGAAAGAAAAGAGGCAAGAGACTCGATAGAGCGTCGCCGCTCTATGCCTACGTATTCCCTCGTGTAATGGGAAAGTCAGAGTCTACGTAGTTCGGCTAACTACGGATGAAGGTGGGAAGGTTGCTCGCTAGGATACGGCATCCTATGCCTACGTACTTTCATACAGCATGAAAGATCAGAGCAAACGTAGTTCGGGCTACAGAAGATACAAGCTTGTCTGACTGTTTTTTATTACCTTATGAAAAGGTTTTTCTTGATTAAGAGTCCAAGCGGACAAAAATGACACTTTGATGTTTGTTTTGAATCTTTTACGAAAGAAGTGTTTTTTAGTTTGTTTGCAATCTCTGACGCACTAGAGACTATGATTTGAGAGTGACTACGTCACGTGTCACCCAAAGGGTGCCACACTAAGCAGCCAGACTACTGGAAAGAAGCTCTCCAGCAACCCTTTCTCAAACAGCTTAAGGCTCGTAACGTACGACATCGATTAACCTTATTACTATATTTTTGAGTTGTTTTGAGATAAGAAGAGAAAGAAGCTCTAAAAAACCTAGGGTTGAAAAGGGAATAAAAACTAACCTAATGTTGTCATGCATGGATAAGAATCCTAATGTCTGTCATAATTTCCTCCTGCACAGAGGAAATCAGAGATCCTAGGGGATAAACAGAAAAGAAAGCAAGCAAATACAGTAAAATGCATGTAATGCAGCAATACAAGCGAGGCAAGGGAGTCCCGCTCTACCTCGAACCTGGGAAAACAACAGGCAAAGTGAATCAACATTCACTTCAAACCTAGGGGGAAAGCTGTACAAGCCAACAAACAATACAGAGAAACAAAAATAAAACAGAGGAGGCAGCCCAAGCAGCAGCATCAAACTCCTACAGTTGACAGCACAAGCAGCAGCTCTGACAGCAATAATTGATTAAACAGCAAAAAGTTGACAGCAACAACCTTCATCTTCATGAATAGCTTCAACAAACAAACTCCAACAAGCTTCACTAACCTTCAATCTCCAACAAGCACCAAGCTTCAACAAGCTTCAAACTTCAACAAGCAACCAGCTTAAACCAGCAAACTTCAACCAGTAAACAGCTTCAACAAGCTCCTAACTTCATCTTCCACAAGCAGCAAAACCCTAGCTTCAACAAGCAACCAACTTCATCTTCAACAAGCTTCAGCAAGCACAAACTTCATCTTCAACAAGCTTCAACAAGCAACCTCCAAGGGAGAATCAATTAACAAGATCAAGTTGGAATGTTAAGTAACTTAATGACAACCAAAGGAAGCCACTAAGAACTTAACATTATAATAGAAAAGTACCCTCAAAGTTCTACTCTTAAAGCATGCCATTCATCCCTCCAAAGGAGATATGTGACTTCTTTAAGAGGACTTTATGTCATTGGATTGAATGGATATGAACAATATGCTCCATGTTTGAAGAAAGGAACAAAACTAGTCTAATGCTCTTCCTAAAACCCTAGTTTCCCTAAGCTCCTGACAAGCATCCACAAGAAGACAAGGCTTCAACTCCAAGATTCTTCAAGCACTCCATATCAACATCAACATGTCTTCATCTTCATCCAAGCATAAGAGCACCACCACCCTAATCTAAGGGGAACTATTGAATTAAACCAGTCAAGTTAGTGTGTTAGAAACATCTAAATGTTAGTCCTAAAACTAATTCTAATTAAAATACCAAAAATGATTGTAAAATCCTATAAAATATTCTAAGGGTTCCTAAACCTGTTAAGAATCACTCCATACAAAAACCAGGGGATTAACCATTCATTAAGACCTAAAACTATGCCCTAAACCTAAGGGTACTATCTTAAAACCCTAATCTAAACCACCTATTGTTTAATGTTCAAACTAGCCTAAATTTATCTCACAAAATTATGGTAAAAATACTAAGGGTACATCCATTTCTAAGCTACATAACCCAAAAATAATCACCTAAAAATCCTACACCAATCTCCCATACCAAAATCAGGAAGATCATGCATCAAACAAATCCAAAATAAAAGCAATTAAAATGCAAAATATGTAATTAAAATATAAAATGCATGAATTATGAATTTTTTTATCTTATTAAATTCTACACTCTTTAAGGAGTCAGGGGAAAAAAATCTCACCTAAATTGCTTAATTTTTCTATTTGTTATGATTTTATTTCTAACTATATGCAAAACATAAAAATGAAAGAAATATGAAGAAAATTAATAAAAGAGCGTGCCAGATAGCAATTAACCTATGTTGTAATCCAGGCTAGGCCCAACAGGGGGGTGCGCGTATCAAATTTCCTTAAGCCCAAAAACCAATTAAAATAAATCATAGAAAATGAAAGAAAATTGGAAAACGCTTGTGTTGAATAGCAACTATATCATGTTCATTTCAGGATATGGGCCTAAGGTAGGGTGTGTATAGCAAGGAATCTCATTCAGCCCAACACAATTGAATTAATGAAACGGTGAGTTTCATCAAACTCACTCTCTTCAGAAAATGAAATGGAATTGTGGCCTTGTATTCATGTTCTCAGTCAAAGTCAAGCTAGCATCCAACGGATGAGAAGTCATCTTCTCCAAAATGTTCAAAAATGGGAGGGAAGGTTTGGGACGGTGGCCTGAGACACAGAGCCACCGTCGTCTCCGGTGAGAGGTCCCCAAAACGCATTAAACAACACAACTAAACATCCTATCCTACCTGAAATTTCATCCTGAGTCCAATTATGCCCTTAAAAATCGTTGATTCTTCCTTTATCCTCAAAACCGATACAAGTTTCAGAAAACCACTCAATCTTGATTGTCACGATTCTTGCAATTAAAGTCATCAATGTGAACTACACGTATCAGGCATCAAATCTTGTTATCCAAATGTGATTGAAACCTCAAGAATCAAGAGATATAAGCTTCAACAGAAATCTACCTCACACCTAAAGTGTCTCTAAACACTCGATCCTTGCACTGAAATCCATCTAAGCACTATCAATAACCTATCCTCATGATCATTTCTACCTAATTCCCTATAATTTAAAGCAAAAAATGAAAGTTGCAAACCTGGTATAAAGTGATGAACAGATGATGAATTGGCTCGAATCAACCTCCAATCTTTTCCAGAATCACTCAATACCAACTCCTAAAGCTTCTGAAACAATCAATTGGCCTTGAAATCAACTCAATCTCCAAACACGATTCTTAATGCAGCTCTTGCAATTCAGCTTGCTTGCTCTGGTTTCTCTTCACCTCTTGCCCAAAAAACTTGCTGAATACATTGTAATGGTTATATAGAATGTGTTAGAACACTCTAGAACTTTCTGTAACTAACCAAATGAGAAATTGAAAATCTCATGCTCCTTGAAAAACTCATATGTGCAACTCGTGCTTTGCTCTGTTCTTGGCCTTGATTTTTCTTGAATTTCTCACCTCATGACATTTTGAAATGAATGGATATGATAGCTTCCTTGTTTTTGATCCCATGGTATGCAATTCAAGTGTTGCTTCAACCTTAAGTTACCAAATGGAAGTGCTTGAAAATGGCCTCAAATGCAAAATGTAACATTGCCAACCTTCTCAAAATGCCTTTTCTGATCAAAATGACATATAACATGACCTTGTTTGACCCTAAATCAAAAAATCACATTTTTTGGCCTTTTAATGACTTTAATTTCTTCCTTTTTAAGCCATTTCAAGAAACTTTGTGTTCCAAGCCAAACCAAACTCTCATGACCACTTGGTTGCACTCAAAACATCATTTTGAACAAGTTCCATGTTGAACAATTTTCCATTTGAAGCTTGCAAGTTGGAGATATGGACCTATAATCCAAAGTGACCTATAATCTCACTTTCCCAAAATACCTCTGGCTTGCAAAGATCATAACCTGAGTTCTACAAATCCTATCAAGGACTTCTAGTACTCTATGCAAAGCTAAGAGGATAAGGAACAACATTCATGTTGACCAAAAGTCCATTTGAAAACTCTTTGAATGGCAAACGTTGCTTGGAAGTCAAGTGACTTTTACAGATAAATTTCATAGTCATCTGATGACCTGTAACTTGCAAGGACCATAACTTGAGTTCTATAAATCCTCTTGAGGACTTCTAGTACTAAAATTAAAGGTATTGAGATGCTATACAAGTTTCATGTTGGCCAAAGATCCATTTGAAACTTGTATTTTGATTTATGTGGCTTTGAAGTTAAGCACTAAATAGGGGATTTTACACTTAAACCCTAATTTAGCAACTCCCCGCCTTCTTGATTCTTCTTTGCTTAATCTTGGCACAACACCACACATGTATCAACATACCAATCCATGAATACCATGACCTCAAATTAGGCTTTGATGCTCTTCAATTACTCAATTGACCTAGGATTGACCCAGATGAAACCCTAGTTGACTGCACCTCAACTGTGGCTCTCATACTTGAATCAATGACTTGTCTCAGCTTCAATAGGACCCTCTAGGAATTCCATGAGATCCATACACACCTCAAATTCATATTCCATGTTTCACATCCCACTGATGATTCTCAATATTCCCCAAGATAGGAGCAAAACCCACATGTAGGCACTCAAACTTCTCAAGACTTCAAATCACTTCTTGATGGCTTGGATGATCTCTCAAACTTGGATAAGACCTCTTGCTAGGCTTCTTATGATAAGAATCACACTTGGACCCCTGTTGGATGAGTGATATGCTATGATATGCCAATGATTGAACTATGTACATGATGTAACTATGCAAATGAAATGCAATGAAACATAAATCAGGCAAGAAAAGGTGGAGCAAATTTTATGGTACAACAAGTACGAGGACGTCTTGTCTTAGACACCTTCATGTTGGTTTCTATTTTCTTTGCGCGAGGAGGTACTCCATGAGAAGTCTCAGGTTTTGTTGCTAATTTGGTTGTTACCACCACCGCAAGGTCCTTCGTTTCTTTTACCTGAGTCGTTTTGGTGGAATTTTCTGAATTAGAATTCATACTTGCTGTGAGTAAGTGCAGGACTATGATTCAAGGAAAGAGGGATTTATAGAGGAGAGACTGAGCATGGATTAGTCAGACAAAACGGCGAAAATATAGGGTTTGGTCTTGAGGAGACACCTAAAAAACCATGCTTTAATAGCATGGTAAAACTAAGAACTTATGTCGTTGGAGCAATAAATGAAACTAGGGAGAAGGCACTGCGTCATGGAGAAAAGGAAAAACATTAAATGCAAAATTGGACTGAAAATTTTTAGGCCATAAGGAGTGAAAGCCTTATCAATATATCACAAAAAACGTTGCGTTAAAAGGCATTAAGTGGGGCAGAAATAATTAAGATATAAAATTAAAATTAAAATATTGTCATTACAAAGGCTTAAAGCAACCACATAACAAAATGATGATTACAAAATGGTCGAAGAACTTTAAAAGGGAAGTTTCGACTTTAACTTAGCAAAAGTCTCCACATGATGGTTAAGGCGAGCTTCACAGAGGGATTTGTCGAGCCTAGCAGCTGCAAGCTCTGTCTCAAGTTTTTGAGCCGCATCAATGAAATCAATGGTGCTCTTCAGCTCCTAAGCCATGCCAGTATCGTCAAAGTTTTGCAATCCCAGATTGCACTTTTCAGCATTAGCAATCTTTTCTTAAAGCATTTTGATTTGCTGTTGCCACATGTCAATGTCATTTTAGTTGGCAATTATTTCCTTGTGGTGTTGCTTGTTAGTGGTTTCCAGTTTGGCAACCCTGGCCTCTGACTCTTGTGCACCAGTCCAAGCTGCACTTTCCTGACCAACTTTGGTTTCAATTGTCTTCAGAAGAGGAGGGAGTTGTTGAAGCTCCAAAGATAAAGCGTCCACCACAACCGTCAGATCTAGCAAGAAACCATGGATTTCTGGGCTGAGTAGTAAGATTCATCTTTTTAAGTTGATATTTTAAGTAGAGACGAGATGTAGGATCTGCAGTTAAGACAATTTGGATGTCCCCTTTGAAAAACTTCTTCTTAATAGATTGGAGGATGGAATTAACAAGAGTGTCTGAAGCAGGAGAATTGGAGGGTGTCGAAGAGCCAGAAGCAAGACCGCACTTTTGCTCAAGAGTCCTCTAAGCATACTCCCTAGGGTTCGACCACTTAAGGACTATTAGAGGATCTTTAAGGGTCACGATAGATGGAAGTTTCTTCGTTACAGGCGAAGTGTGTTGAGTATCGGGACTAGTTTGGTTCTCTTCGTCCTCTATCTCTCCTTCCTCTTCTTCATCATCAATGTCTTCAGAGTCTCCTTCTTCTCCTATGTCTTCGTCTTTGTTGATTGCCTCTTCCTCTATGACTCTTATTGCTTCGTCTTGATCATCAGTAGATGGTGGATTGGCGGGGATAGGAGTAGGTTCGGGATATGGGTTTTCTGGTAGTTCTTCATGAATCACTGAAGGCGGGTTGTCAGTTGTTGGTATGATTGAAGGGACCGGGGTTTGTTCGATAGTCACTTCATCAGTGACCATAGGCTCAGTTTGAATATGAGGTGGGGGACTAGAAGCGTCGTCTTCCCCAGAGTTGCAATCTTCGGTATGGGCCTGTTGTGTAGTGGTTGGTGCTAAAGGAGTTTTTGTTCCTGCAGAAGGAACAACAGATTGGTTCACTTCACTTAAGCCACATCCAAGGTTAGAAGAAGGGTGATAAGTTGGCTCACCTTGGCTATTGATGGAGTAAGTAGCAGAAGCATCAGAAATTGGTGGTGGAGTAGTAGTGATGGTATTAGCCTGAAAACACAAGCAGAGAGAATAAGGCTAAGAAGGTAAGCAACAAAGGTGTACATAACCAAGTGATAATGTGCGTACCTGAGCTGGAGTAGCACCAGAGTTAGAATTGCCATCCCCATGATCATTGGAAGTTGGCTTCATAGTGGCCACAGGGGTTTGTCCGTCGACACCAGAAGTGGATGTCGAACCAAGAATTTTGGCCACCTTCAATGGAGGTGGGCCAGTAAGTCCAGAGGCCTTCACAGGTTTTTTTCTCTTTTTTACCAGAATATCCTCAAGAGATTCATCAGCATCTGAAGTAACAACAATGGGGGCATCCTTATTGCCTTTCTTCGAAGGAGTAGGAGGTTTGCGCCCAGTCTAAGAAAAGAAAAAGAGACAGTACAAGTGTGAGAGAAGAATCACACAAAAGGAATATTAGGCAAAGGATATGATATATACCGTTTTGCCTTCAATTTCTTTGCCACTTTAAGAAGTGTTAGCCCTTGTAGGTGGAGCCTTCCTAGGTATAGCTGAAAAACAATATATGATGACCAGTTAAATAGTGAAAGATTAATGGCACAATCATAAGCGAAGGGCATCAAACCTTAATATATGTCAGATTCGATCCGAACATTTTGAATCCCTATATGAAGATGTCCTTTGAAACTGTCTAAAGTATACTTAGTCGGAACCACCCGTCGAGCCTTTGGTTGAGATTGCTGTTGAAGGACTTTTAGGTCCTCAACACACATAAACTGAAAATTCTGACCAGCCCACGATGGATGTTCTAACAGAAGTTATAACATCCACTGTGACATTCACTACAGACCTACTATTATGCAGTAATTATAAAGCAGTAAATAACACAGTTAGTTATTGACCCAGTTCAGTGCAACACACTTACATCTGGGGGCTACCAAGCCAGGAGAAATTTCACTATCAGTAGAATTAATTCAGAGTCAAACCTTCGGTTTGCACTCCTCACTTAAAACCTACCCAATGACAATTTAACTTAGAGACACTCTAGACCTGAGTATACCCACTCACTCCCTACAATCACACATCAGTGATATCAAACAGTTACAAATCAACCAGTAGAGTGAAGACACACTTCAACTATACACACACACCTTGATCTTGTTTCAAAGCTTTGATCAAGTGACACACACTCTTGCTTAGCAACTTCGAGTGGTAGACAACCTAGACACTACCTAACCAATGCAATCAACAGTTTCTTGGATTACAAGTGTTTCTAAGACACAATCCTGAAGAAAAACCTCTTCACTTCTAAACCACAATGGTGGTTTCTCTGCTTCTCTATCTTCAACAGCTGCCTTCTAGGATTTCTTCTCCTGTTATTTATAGCAGGAGATCAGTCCTTAGGTCTGGGCGCATACATTAGGTTTTATCCATCATAAAACCTCTCTTTAGTGTTCTACACGTTTGCTGTGAGGGCAAACTGTCATACAACATGTCTTCTCAAGTTTCGATGATGACAAAGTACAACCTCGGACCAATCGGAGTTGTCGGTTCTACCCAGAAGACAATTGCAATACTTAAAATATCATATCCTTCCTATATCTCTTTAACTCGTCATACTATCATCAGCAATACACATGATTAATATTCAGTCGTGACAAAACGCACGAAACAACAAATATATCATTTTTGCAAATTTTGAAGCTATGAGTCGACCACCATTCAGCGCATAACCTAGTTCACTTTCCCACGGGTCAGCACATGGCAACCTTGAGTTGACCATCAGTCAGCGCATTAAGACTTCACATTTCCCACGGGTCAGCGCACGCCGACCTATGGTCGACGCATACTGTTGGGTTTTTAAGATTACCAAAAATTGCAGGCTATGCGTCGATGCATAGACCTGTTATGGTCGGCCGTTCGCGCGTTGGTATAGTTAATGAAGTATTTCCACTGTGTTTGAAATCCTGTTGTGTTAGTTAATTGGCTTATTACTATAAATAGAAGGTTGGTCTTTTTAACTAAACAACAATTGAATTTTGAGTAAATTATGAAAACAAGAAAAGTGAAATAGGTGCCTACATTTCTCTTCATCTTTATCCTCAAACAACACACAACACTACAATTACAAACAACCATTCTTGGAGTGCTTTGTGTCGTGTTCAAGGTGATAAGGTTCGAATCCGTTGATTGGAGATCCGGTTCGGGTGGAAAATTGTAGTAGGTTTTTCTTGAATAAAACCTTGAAGGTTTTGCTCTCCAAGATTCTACGAATTTGGGGGTTTTTGGTACGGATCCTCTCTACCAACATTCAGTGGTGCGAAGGTGATTGAGAAACAGAAGATTTCATCAATCTAGTAGTTGGGGCTGTGAAGTGTTGAAGGGAGTTCCGGGTTCGATTCGTTGGTGTCTAAGATCAGCCGGGCCGAGGGTTTGAAGAACTGAAAGTTATTCAACAAAGGTGCTGGAATCGGAGGTCAATTCACAACAATCGAAGGTCTTGATTCAACTCGAATCAAGGAGCAAGAAATGATAGCATTATCAACATCGATAGGAAGTGTTTGTATTATTGCTTATCATCTCTTGTATAAACTACTACAACTCTACAAGTGATATCTATTATAATTCATCTCAATTCTATTTTTAGAATTGAGGGCAGACGTACCCCGAAGCAAGGACGGCGGGGGAACTGCCTCAACAAATCTTTGTCTCCTTTATTTTTCAGCATTTTCATTTTCAGCTTAAAAATTAAGTGATTTTAGTTTAAGCAATTTTATTGATTCGAGCATTGAATTTAGTAAGTAACTGGTACTGTTTAAACTTGAGTACAATAAACACTTGTACAAGGATTTTAAAGTTACTTAATTAAGTCAAAATCCACTTGGAGTGTTGCGTACACCAAGTGTTCGATAAATTGCCTGAACCAAAACTTACTTAGTTTACTTGCTCTATTTTGTGGGCTGTGTTGAGCATTGGAACTAGCACTACTAATTAGTGGTGAAATCAATTGATTAGTGTGACTAGTTTATTGAATCTACTCTTCTTTTATTATCATATCCGTTAGCTTAACGCATATCCGATCTTCCAATAACGGTTCGTTTTAGACGTGTTCTTCCAAGGCCACTTCCGCACTTAAAAATATTTTAAAACCAAATTTAAATTGGTAAGCGCCAACTCAATTTTTAATTGGGATCTATTCAACCCCCCTTCTAGATCTGAGCCATCGTCTAACAAGTGGTATCAGGAGCACCGGTTCACTCCGTGCTTCAAGTATAACTTTGATAGAAAATGGCAAATGAACCTAAAGGGGCTTATAATAGAGCTCCCGTTCATAATGGTGAAAATTACGGTTATTAGAAGGATTGTATGCGGGTGCACATAAACTCCATAGATAGAAAAATATGGAACGTTATTCTCAATGGTCCAATAGAAATTACTATGACCAATGCGGATAATATGGTTGTGCCTAAGCCCGAAGCACAATGGACCGATGATGATGAAAAGAAATACAACTATGATTGGAAAGCTAAAAACATCTTAATATCCTCATTAGTAGTTGATGAATATTATCGTGTGTCTCATTGTCCTACGACAAAAGACATGTGGGATTCACTTCAAATCGCTCATGAGGGGACAAACGATGTGAAATTAGCTAGAATCAATACACTAACACAAGAGTTTGACCTTTTCTACATGGAGCAAGGGGAAACCATTGCGGACATGCAGAAAAGGCTTACTCATCTCATCAATAGGTTACATTCACTTGGTAGGCCGGTGGCCAATAACGTTGCTACTAATAAAATTTTAAGATGTCTTAACAGGGAATGGCAGCCCAAGGTGACCGCCATAAAAAAAGCAAATGATCTTACTATTTTGGACCTAACAACGTTATTCGGAAAGCTACAAGAGCACGAACAAGTGCTCCTAAGTCTCGACCAACATGAAAAGAAAGAAAAGAAGGACAGAACAAAGACTGTTGAGAAGAAATCAATTGCTCTCAAGACTTCCTCCTCGAAGTCTCAATCTAAGGAGCACAGTGATTATTCATCAAGTGACGATGAAGAAGACGACAAGGGTGAGGATATGGGGTTGTTCATAAAGCGCTACAATCGGTATATGAGAAAGAACGACATTCAACACTCAGAAAAGAACCTTGTCAACTTCAGAAAGCAATCAAGGAACTCTCGAAATAATGACATCAAAGGAAGTAAAACCAGAGGATCATGCTACAAATGCGGAAAGCCCGGTCACTACAAGCCAGATTGTCCCTTGAACAAAAAGGGCAAAGAAAAGGAATCTATTAAATCACATAAGAAGTCATCAAAGCCGAGAAGAGCATATATAGCTTCGGAAAGCGATAACGACTCCTCCTCCTCTGATGAAAGCTCAAGTGATGAAGAAGAATTCGTGAACCTATGCCTTTCCTCACATCAAAAGAATAAGAAAAAGTAGGTATGTCACTCTAAATATGAAAATTCTTCAAAAATGTCACATTTCAAATTACAAGCCGCATTTAATACTTTACACAATGAAGCAACAAAAGCCTTTAAGAGACTTGCCTCTAATAAAAGAATTTTTACTTACCTAGAGCACAAAATTAAAGAGTTCGAAAGGAAACTTGAGGAACTTAAGGCTTCCATAGTGGAAAGTAATAAATCGGATTGTGAGGACCATAGCAAATTCCTCGACTTTGGATGTGCTACTTGTTATATTTGGCAAGGTGAAGTTAGAAACCTAAAGGCCAAACTTAACAAGGCTCTTGAGCCTAAAATTACATTTGTTATTGATAAAGCTGATTTTAGAAAAAGTATGGTGAATCCATATCAAAAATATACATATGTAATTAGGGATCAAAAGAGCAAAGGCAATTCTAAAGTTAACTTTTTATGCTTATATTGTTGCAAGAAAGGCCATTCCATTGCTAAATGCCGATTTAGGAGATTTTTGGTTCCTAAAGGCATCTATCAATGGTTGCCCAAATGCAACCACTTTGTCACTAACAAATTAGGACCCAATATGCCATTGGGTACCTCCTCTTGCTAATTATTCTTTCATAGGTACAATGTGTCGAGACCACTGAGAGAAGATGGGTTTTCGACAGTGGATGTTCAAGACACATGTCCGGAGACATATCCCTATTCATAGACTCCGTGGCTAAGAAGTAAAGGTATGTAACATATGGTGATAACAATCATGGAGAAATACTTGGTAAAGGTAGTGTAGGTAACCCTTCTTCCACTACGATTTCCGATGTGTTGCTTGTCGAGGGTCTTAAACATAATATGCTTAGCATTAGCCAATTATACGACAAAGGATACAATGTATCGTTTTCAAAAGAGTGTTGAAAAATTGTGCATAATAATGACAAGAAGAATATGTTTAATGGCCTAAGAGTGAACAACGTCTATATGCTTGACTTGAATGAAATATCGTTAACAAGTGACAAATGCCTCATAACAATGAGTGAAGATTCATGGTTATGGCATAGGCGCTTAGCACATGTTAACTTTGACTTGCTGAATAAAGTAGTCTCAAAATATCTAGTCCTAGGTCTCCCTAAAATAAAATTCACCAAGGATCACCTGTGTGATGCTTGCCAAATGGGAAAGCAAACGAGGATATCTTTTAAATCTAAAAATACTGTTTCTACTACAAGACCTCTCGAGCTTCTCCATATGGATTTATTTGGGCCTTCTAGAATCAAGAGCCTAGGTGGAAACTATTACGGTTTCATAATAGTGGACGACTATTCTAGATTTTGTTGGACTATTTTTTTGGCTAGCAAGAGCGATACATTCGCCGCCTTTGAAAAATTTGCCAAACTTTCCCAAAATAAATTAAGCACAAACATTGTGTCAATTAGAAGCGACCATGGAGGTGAATTTGAAAACCATTTATTTGAAGAATATTGCGGTAACTACGGTGTTGATCATAACTTCTCCGCTCCATGGACTCCTCAACAGAATGGGGTGGTGGAGCGTAAAAATCGCATTTTAGAAGAGTTGGGAAGGACAATGATCAATGAAAATGGACTACCAAAATATTTTTGGGCCGACGCCATAAGTACGGCTTGTTATGTTTTGAATAGAGTGCTCATCTGCCCCATTCTAAACAAAACACCTTACGGGCTTTTAAAAGGGCGCAAGCCAAACGTGTCTCACCTACATGTTTTCGGTTGCAAATGTTTTGTCTTAAATAATGGAAAGGAAATTTTGGGTAAATTTGAATCTAAGGCTGACGAAGGTATTTTCCTTGGATACTCTCACTCGAGTAAAGCCTATAGGATTTACAATAAAAGATTACTTATTGTCGAAGAATCGATACATGTAACATTTGATGAATCTTATCCGAGAAATGTCGGAAAAGGTAGTGTGTTTCATGGTGCAGGTACATCTACTGAAGACATACTCAAAGACGCAGAGTCGAGAATTGATCAGCCCGACAAAGCAAAAGTTGAGGAGGAAAAAGATGTCCAACATGAAGAAACTAAGGTAGATCATCCATCTATAAGTGATGCTCTCCCTCAAGCTTAGAAGTCTTCTAAAGATCATCCAATAGACAACATTCTCGGAGACATATCAAAGGGTGTTACTACCTTATCTAAGATAAGTAATTTTTGTTATCACTTTGCTTTCGTTTCACAAATGGAACCTAAAAATCCTAAAGAAGCCTTACTCCATGAAAACTGGTTTTTGTCAATGCAAGATGAACTTAATCAATTCACGAGAAATGAGGTATGGGATCTTGTCCCTCCTTTGCGAGGACATCGAGTAATCGGCACCCGATGGGTGTTTAGGAATAAGTTGGACGAAAACAGAGTAATAACTCGTAACAAGGCGCACTTGGTCGTGCAAGGGTATAACCAAGAGGAGGGCATCGACTATGAGGAAACTTATGCGCCGGTTTCTTGACTCGAGGCTATATGCCTTTTGCTTGCCTTCGCGTGTGCGAAGAATTTTAAGTTATTTCAAATGGACGTTAAAAGTGCGTTCCTTAACGGATACATAAATGGAGAAGTCTATGTTGCGCAACCTCCGGGTTTTGAGTCTCATGAGTATCATGATCATGTCTACAAACTAAAAAGGGCTTTATATGGAATCAAACAAGCTCCTAGAGCTTGGTATGAGCGACTAAGTAAATTTTTACTTGATCAAGGTTACTCAAGAGGAAAGGTTGACACTACTCTCTTCATTAAACGTCAAGGAAAACACTTGATATTAGTACAAATTTACGTTGACGATATTATATTTGGATCTACTAACATGAATCTCGTGAGAGAGTTTTCTGACCTTATGCAGGGTGAATTCGAGATGAGTATAATGGGTGAACTCACATATTTTCTCGGATTGCAAATTAAACAACTTAAAGAAGGAACATTCGTGAGTCAAACAAAATACTGTTTGGAACTTCTCAAGAGATTTGACATGGCAAAATTGAAGGCCATTGACACTCCTATGCCAACATGTGTAAACCTGAATAAAGATGAAAGCGGTAAGGACGTAGAGGTTAAAAGGTATAGAGGTATGATTGGTTCTCTTCTCTATCTTACTGCTTCTCGACCCTACATTATGTTTAGCGTGTGCATGTGCGCAAGATACCAATCATGTCCCAAGGAATCTCATCTAAAATCTGTCAAACGTATACTTCGATACCTATCTGGTACTCCGAAGTATGGACTATGGTATTCCAAAGGTAATGATTGCTCATTGGTAGGTTTCTCTGATTCCGATTTTGCCGGTTGTAAATCGGATAGGAAAAGCACTAGTGGTACTTGTCATTTATTTTCAAACTCCTTTGTCAGTTGGCACAGCAAGAAACAAGTTTCAGTTGCTTTGTCAACCGCCGAAGCGGAATACGTAGCCGCCGGTAGTTGCTGCGCTCAAGTCATATGGCTTAAGCAGCAATTATTGGATTTTAACCTAAAACTAGACCGTATTCCCATTTTCTGTGACAATACAAATGCTATTAATCTCACCAAAAATCCTGTGTTACATTCTCGCACCAAACATATCGAAATTCGACACCCTTTTCTTAGGGATCATGTAGAGAAAGGTGATGTTGTTTTTGAACACGTTGATACCAAAAATCAACAAGCAGACATTTTCACAAAGCCGCTAGCCACTGAACCTTTCTTTCATATCCGTCGAGAACTTGGCATTCTCGACATTTCGGATCGGGTATAATAATTGCTTGTTTCGTCTTACTTCATTTACAATTACATTCTTGTACTTCTAACAAGTTAAGTTTTGTTGCAAGCACAAGTATTTTGTTATCAAGCTTTTCCGGTATAGAGGTGATGTTGTTCCATATTTTTTTCTCTCAAAATATTCATGATTCAATTATTGTATCGTTTGACCAAAATTATATATATATATATATATATATATATATATATATATATATATATATATATATATATATATATATATATATATATATATATATATATATATATATATATATATATATATATATATATATATATATATATATATATATATATATATATATATATATATATATATATATATATATTTTGCTACGAGTGTTATTTGTTTGGATGCAAATTGTGTTGTGGCATTGTAGGTAGGCATCAAATGTGGCATTATATATGACATTAATTGAAAATCTGCATTGTTGCTTACTTTGAGTCGACCAAAATAGGGCAGCGATCGACGCACGCTATATACTTTTATATTTGTCAAAAATCAAATAGTATGTGTCGACGCATGGAGGGGTATGGTCGACGGTTCATGCAAAAATTCAGATTTTTCCTTTGAAAATCGTTCCATGTTCCTACATTCTACTTTAATTGTGCATTATGCTTTAATTGTGCATTGGTATCACATTTCTAGTAAGTTGCATCTACTCATTCCTAGTGTCCCCTTGTCTCCTCCTCTTTCCCAAAACCCTAATCTCCATCTATAAAAAGGGTAATCATAATCTCTTCCAAATTACTTCAACAATCTTCTCCAAATCCTTGTTTCCTAAAGGTGAGAAAACACTTAGAAGGGGGGTTGAATAGGGTTTTGAAATAAATATGGAAATAAAAACACAAAATTTTTTATCCTGGTTCGTTGAACTCAACTAATCCAGTCCACCCTATCAAGAGTGATTTGCCTTTCTCCACAAGGACTTAATCCACTATAATCAAACAGATTACAATGACAACCACTAAGAACAATTGTCTTAGTCTTCTCAAGAACTACTAACCATAACTTGGTCTTCTTAAGGAACTTTTACAATCAAATGTAAACTAAACAAGTGTTTAAAATGCTTCTATGAAAGCTATATCACAACTGTGATTTATACACTTAAGATTAAGAACTAATGAAACTATTCAACAAAGAAATATAATTTGTATGATAGCTTTGAGAGAGTTTTCAATAGATTAGTCAATATTCGTCAACTGTAGAAAGTTGTTGAAGGCTTGCTTTTATAGACAAAGACGTCCAAGACGTTGCAAGCTTGAAGACCGTGTACTGCAAAGTAGCTGTAGCCTTTTGTCTTCACATGACTTGACCTTTCCTAGAAATAGAATGTTCAGAGAAATCCTTTTTGTCTGAGTTCTTGTGTCTAGCATAAAAGAGGAAAGAGTCATTTGGAATATGCCAACGGATATATCTTTGAATAATCTTCTTCAACAAGCTTCTATGTTACAGCAATCAATATCAGAGCCTTGAGTGATCAGAGTCTTGATGTTATCAGAGTTTGCTGTATCAGAGTGTTGCAGTAAGTGTGCTTCAGCGTGAATAACAATTAGAGCAGAGTTTAGAGATCAGATCCTCAGTAGTTGCAGCGAACAGTACTATCAGAGTATTCTGAAAAACAATGCTTGAAACTCTTCATACAAAGTCTTCAGCTACGCTTCAGATGCTTTTGTAGCTTCTGCTTCAGAGTCTTCTGTAGGCAGCGCTCAGAGTCTTCTAACGAGATGCTTCTGACGCTCAGAGCCTTGCGTAGTTCAATGTTCAAATTCATTTTTGCTTTCATAAGAATATTAAATTTAATATCTGCAACAAAAATACTTGAACAAATTTAGAGTATATAATTTCTTAATACAAAATTTCATTAGTGTTATCATCAAAACATAGAGATATAACTAAGAACCAATTTGTGTTCTACCAATCTCCCCCTTTTTGATGATGACAAAAACATAGGAAATTTTGTTCAATAAAGAGATAAATATAACTCCCCCTGAGATTATGAATCTCCCCCTGAATTGAATACTAAGAAAGAATAGAAACTTACCTTTTTGCATGAGTATTCTTATTAGAATCAGAGCTTGATTTGGATGAACGTTTCAGAATCAGAGTCTGATTGGTTAAAACTTGATTTGGGGATCTCAGAGTTACTTCAATGAATTTTGTCAGATTTATCATTATAGTTCTGAAAGACTAAAAATTCATGTTAGTTATGATTTGATATGTCTGAATTCCATTCAGGTAAAGTTTATTTGAACAATCAGAATTTCATTTTCTCCCCCTTTTTGTCATGATCAAAAAGAAACTTTTTAAAGACAAATAAAAGGAAACAGAGAGAAAATATATAATCATATAAAGAAAACATTCATAGATTCATTCATTAAAATATTCAAATAGAAAAGACATCAGATGAGAAATGCAAACAAGTGCTCAAACATCAGATAAAAAAAACATAAAGCTAAGATTGTTTGGAGAGAAGCATCTTCAGAAGGTGTGTGATCTCAGAAGAAGATTCTTCTTGCTTGGACATCCATTTCTCAATGTTGTCAGTCTTCTGATCTTGTTTGCCATCCAGGATTTTATCTCAGATTGACCAGCTTCCAGCATAACAATCTTGTCTTCTAAGTCTGGATTCTCTTTCTTAACTTCAGAAAAAGTAGAGGGAGCAGATTCAGAAGCAGGAGTAGGAGCAGAGTCAATATCCATTGCAGTTGCAGATTCTGGAGGCACAAATTCAGAAGGTTGGTCTACAATCATCAAGGCTAAAGGATTGGTTTCCAGAGTGACTTCAGGAGCAGATTCTTCAAGAGCCGCAGAAGTAGCAGACACTCCAGAAGTTAAGGGTGCATCCTCAATAAGCAATGTAGGAGATTTGTTCACATTCCATAGCATAGTTCTGGCAATCTCAGTGAATCTGATCTTCGCATCATCAGAGCAGACACTCTTCAGATTTGAAGCAACAATGTTGAATCTGGAGATGAAGCTATTCCAAATAGCATCAAAGTCATCTGAATTCATGCTTAAGAGGCATCTCTTCTTCACAGAGTCTAAACTCATCCTTATTTCTTTCTTGAAAGTAGCAAATAAAACATCAACATTTAGCCTAGATTTAGGTTTAAGAAAGGCATCCAAAGTTGATGGTTTGGATTGAAATGGTGGGGTGGTATGGTAAAGGTTGGGATAATGAACAGAGGACGAGGATATGAAGGTAAAGAGGGATGTTTAGATGATGAAGTGAAAGTTTTGAATCTGGATGAGGATGAAGTGGGAAACAGAAACTGTTTGAAATTTGATACAGAGGGAATGACATCAAATGGTGTAGAAGTGTAGGGGGTAAAAAGAGAGTTATGAGAAAGCAGAGGTTCTGATGGAATGATATCTGGTAGTTTTTTTAGGTAGGTTTGAAGTACAGATGGTAGGATAGTTGAAGAAATAGGTTTATGTGGAATGGTAGGTGCAGAGGCTTCTCTTCTGATATAAAATTTTTTAAGTTTTAGACCATAAGGAAGGGGATCAGAGGGATATGATTTAAAAGAAGTAAAGGAAGTAAACTCAGAAGTTCTAGGTTCATAGCCACGGAGAGAGGGTGGTGAGTAAACTTCTGGTGGTAAGTCAGATTCAGATGAATCAGATGATTCAGGTGAATGACAGGATGTGGAAGAGATTTCAACCAAAGTTGTCAGAGGTTGAATATCTAACACATCAGAATCAGATATTAAAGGTTCAGTGGGTTAGATAGATACTGGTTCTGGAATATCTGGTTATGGTGGTTGTTGTTATTATGGTTCTTGTGGTGTTGGTTCTGTAAGATTAGAAGTTTGTGGTTTAGGTGGGGGAATTTCAGATGTATGTTATGGTATATATTCTGTTGGTGTGGATTCTGTAAGTGGAGAAGATATTGGTTCAGTGGGAACAGATTCAGATTAGATTTGTGGTTCAGAGACTTTTGGTTGTTCAGGTTGATCAGATGTAATGGGTTCAGATGATGGAGGTGGTTGTACAGATGATTGAGAAGGTACAGAAGTGGTTTGAGTTTGAGAAGATGGGGGTTCAGGAACAGAGCTAATTGTTGATGATTCTATTGAAATTTCAGAAATAATAGGTAAGGATGATTTAGTACATGTTTTCTTAACGCGTTTGATAAGAGCAGAAGGAGCTTCTCCAGAAGCTTTTCTTTTCTTCTTCTTCTGAGGTTCTTCAGAAGTTTTCTGCTTTTTCTGCTGCGTGCCTGCAGCTTCTTCTTCTTCTAAAGCCTATTTTATCTGTCTCTTATGTTCCTCATAGAAATCTGTCATAGGTGCACGGTTTAGAAATCCTTCTGGAACTGGAATTCCTTGTTCCATACATGAGCCAACATACTAGATCAGAACTTCCTTTGGTTCTTCTGCATAAAACATTGGAAAATCATATACAAGAATTCTTCGTTTGCTTACTTCTTCTGTATTAAGTTTGTCAGGAACAGAAGTAAGTTCATCTATTACTTTCAGCCTTTGTAAACTTTTAGCATTCAGAACTTTTCCAAAAATGGATGTAAGTTCTTCTTTCAGTTCAGCCACATGCAGATGCGCCACCAGACCATTCTCTGTCAGAATGTCTGAAATCAATCTTCCACAAGGGATCCAATTTCTACCCTTTGCCTGTTTTGCCTTCATGTCTTCTCTGGATGCCTTAACATGATTCCAAAGATGAGAGAAAAGCAGATGAGGCAGATCTACCTTTGTGCTCTGACTAAGACATAACGTTAAGTAAAGTTGATCATTATTCACATAGTCAGAAGAGTTTGTAGACTTCCTGTGATGAATGCAACTCATGAAGATTTTAGCCCAGATCTTGTAATTTGGCTTCAAATCTTTGAACTTGTTAGAGGGTTCTCCAGAAGCAATCACCTCTTCTTAAACAGCTTCCATATTGACACGCCCAGTTAGACGAGAAACTCCATCAGTTTCTTCATATCCTATGAGTTTCCTTATAAGATCCTCAGTAATCACAATTTCTTTTCCCAGAACAGATGACACAATGAACTTGGGATATGCATGAGCATGAATCTAAAATTCTTTTACCAAAACTGGATAAACTGGCCCAAACAGTCTATCAAAATACTTTGTCCATCCTTGAGCATCAATGATAGAACACAGATTAAATCCATTTTCAGCCAATGAAGCAAAATCCACCAAGGATTCACACAAAACTTCCAGTTTCTCAACGGGTGTGAGATTTGTTCTAATAGGTTCCTTGAAAGGAATAACACCCAGATTAGAAGATGATACAGCTGCCATGGTAGATTGGAATTGAGCAGAGGTTGATGAAGAAGTAGCCATTGTTGAAGAAGTTGAAGGATTAGGGTTACGAACGGTTTTGGGTTTGGGAGAAAGATGAAAATAATGGAATAAGCAGAAATGCATACAAGTGTTCGTGAGAGAGAAAAGTGTGAAATGTTGTGAGTTGTGGAATTTATAGAGAAAAATTAGGGCACACAAAGGTCACACATTCAGCATGTTCACATTTAGCATTTAATAACATTTAATAAAAAGAATATAATCATTTCAAGCATTAATGATTCTGACAATTTGGGGGGAAAACGAGAAACCAAATATTTAAAACAATAGCTCAAACGTCTTTTCAGTATTGTGCACTCCATCTTTTCAGATTCTGAGTTACACGTGTTTGCTTGCATGTGCTTCTGAAAACTCTTTGAGAAATGAAATGTTAGCCAACGTTCAGATCCTCTGAGACTTGTCAGTTCAGATACACACAGAAGTAATAATTCAAGAATTGAAATAAATGACAGATGAGATACTTCAGAGTTTAAACATTTTGCATCTGAGAAAGTTGCTTCTGATAAATATTATTCTGGACAGAATTCCATACCAATATTTTTCAGAATAAACTTGAACCTATCTTCAGCAAGAGGTTTTGTAAAGATATCAGCCCATTGATGGTCTGTATCAACAAAGTCTAAGTTTATAACACCTTTCTGGACATAGTCTCTAATGAAGTGATGTTTAATTTCTATATGCTTAGCTTTAGAGTGTAAAATAGAATTTTTAGATAAGCATATAGCAGAAGTATTATCACATAATATAGAAATATTACTCTCAAAGATCTGATAGTCTTCTAGCTGACTTTTCATCCAGAGCATCTATGTGCTACATCCAGCAGCAGCTATATATTCTGCTTCTATAGTTGATAGAGCAATTGTAAGTTGTTTCTTGATGTACCAAGAGATTAAATTACTTCCCAGAAATTGGCAACTTCCAGAAGTACTTTTTCTTTCAACTCTGTCTCCAGCGTAATCAACATCACAGAATCCAACTAGTTTAAATTCATCAGATTTTCTGTAACACAAACCCATATTAGTAGTACCTTTCAGATACCTTAGAATCCTCTTAACAGCTGTTAAGTATGATTCTCTAGGATCTGATTGGAATCTAGCACACAAGCATACACTGAATAAAATGTCAGGTCTAGAAGCAGTTAAGTATAGAAGAGATCCAATCATACCTCTGTAGAGTTTCTGATCTACTTTCTTACTTACCTCTTCCTTACCAAGAGTGCTTGTTGGATGCATTGGAGTCTTTGCTAACTTACTATCAGTCATGTTGAACTTCTTCAGAAGCTCTTTTACATATTTAGTCTGATGAATGCAAGTGCAATCTGGAGTTTGGTTGACTTGAATTCCCAGAAAGAATCTCAATTCTCCCATCATGCTCATCTCAAATTCAGCCTGTATACATTGAGCAAACTCCTTTCCAAGCGTAATATTGGTGGATCCAAATATAATATCATCTACATATATTTGACAAATTAACAGATCTTTCTTAAATGTTTTACAGAAGAGAGTTGTGTCCACTTTGCCTCTGATAAAAATTTTCTCCAGAAGAAAATTACTTAATCTCTCATACCAAGCTCTGGGAGCTTGTTTTAAACCATAAAGAGATTTCTTAAGTTTAAAAACATGTTCTGGAAATTTATCACTTTCAAAACCAGGAGGTTGATGAACATAGACTTCCTCTTCTATAATCCCATTTAAGAAGGCACTCTTAACATCCATCTGATATAGAGTGATGTTATTTTGTGCAGGAAAAGAAATGAGTAGGCGTATAGATTTTAACCTGGCCACATGAGTATAAGTCTCTGTGTAGTCAATTCCTTCTTGCTGACTATAACATTGAGCAACAAACCTTGCTTTGTTTCTTACAACTTCTCCTTTTTTATTCAACTTATTTTTGAAGACCCATTTAGTTCCAATAATGTTGAATCCTTTTGGTCTTGGAACCAAATCCCAAACGTCATTTTTGTGAATTGATTGAGCTCTTCTTGCATGGCAATTATCCAGTCATTGTCTTGCAGAGCTTCATCCACAGAAGTTGGTTCCATAATTGACACCAAACCAAATAATGACGCTTCAGATGATCTGAGGTAGGATCTTGTTCTTATAGGGTCATCCTTCTTTCCAATGATCATTTCTTCTGGATGGGAAGACTTGATTCTGGATGATACTTTAACATTTGATTCTTCAGAAATATTCAAGTTGTTCATTTGAGTTGCCTTTAGATTCTTCCACAATCTGTGTTTCAGTATTGTATACTCTGTAGCCTTTAGAGCGTTTAGAATACCCAAGCATGAAACACTTATGTGCTTTAGAATCAAACTTGTTCAGATTCTCTTTAGTATTTAACATATAACACATACATCCAAAAGGATGGAAATAAGAAATGTTGGGCTTTCTCTTCCTCCACAATTCATAGGGAGTCTTCTCCAGAAGAGGTCTTACAGACACTCTGTTCTGAATATAACAAGCTGTGTTTATTGCTTCTGCCCAAAAATGCTTTGCCAGATTAGTCTCGTTGATCATGGTTCTGGCCATTTCTTGCAATGTTCTATTTTTCCTCTCTACAACTCCATTCTGTTGTGGAGTTCTAGGGCAGGAGAAATCATGAGCAATGCCATTTTCATTAAATTATTTTTCAAAATATTTGTTTTTAAATTCGCCTCCATGATCACTTCTGACTTTAACAATTTTAAAATCTTTTTCATTCTAGACTTGTTTGCAGAAGTCAAAGAACACAGAATGTGACTCATTCTTGTGTTTTAGGAATTTCACCCATGTCCATCTGATGTAGTCATTAACAATGACTAATCCATACTTCTTGCCTCTGATGGATGCAGTTTTCACTGGTCCAAACAGATCAATATGAAGTAACTCTAATGGTCTTGAGGTTGAAACAACATTTTTTGTTTTAAAAGAAGATTTTGAAAATTTTCCTTTTTGGCATGCTTC
The DNA here is from genome assembly GCA_963859935.3 of Lathyrus sativus. NCBI lineage: Eukaryota > Viridiplantae > Streptophyta > Magnoliopsida > Fabales > Fabaceae > Lathyrus > Lathyrus sativus. The sequence goes on along the minus strand of OZ012737.1, from coordinate 569,769,179 downwards.
ACAAAAAGTATCTGAGTTGAACTTCAACTTAGGAAGTCCTCTGACCAGATTGAGTTTATTAATCTGAGATATACGTCTCATATTAATATGCCCCAATCTTCTGTGCCAGACCCATTGCTCATCATTAACAGACATAAGGCATTTTACGTTCTGAACCTTAAGTTCTGAAAGATTGATTTTATAAATGTTGTTCTTCCTCTTTCTATTAAATAGGATTGAGCCATCCTTTTGACTGACAGCTTTGCAACATTTTTGATTAAAAATTATGTCATAACAATTGTCACTTAATTGACTTATGGACAATAGATTATGTTTTAATCCTTCTACAAGTAAAACATTAGATATAGAGGGAAGGTTACCATTTCCAATAGTACCAGAGCCAATTATCTTGCCCTTCTGGTTCCCTCCAAATTTGACGTCTCCTCCAGATTTAAGCTCCAGGCTTTGGAACATAAACCTTTCTCCCATCATGTGACGTGAGCAGCCAGAGTCCAGGTACCATGATTGGCATCTTGACTTTGCTGCTAAATACATCTGCAACATATATTATCTTATCCTTAGGTACCCAGATCTTTTTGGGTCCTTTTGGGTTAGTTGCCTTAAAAGTTTGACTGAACTTCTGTCTTTTTACAACAGGTTTGTTCTGACTAACTTTCGGTTTAAACACAGGAATGTTCTGATCAGAACGTGTGTGTTTAATATCATTCAGAGGACCAAACTTAAAGTGAGAGTATAAGGGATTATTCTTAATGATAAGTTTATCAACAGGTATTGGATTTAAATCCTTTCCAGAGGAAGATTCATATCCAATTCCCTTCCTGTTGTTTCTGCTAACTCTGTAGATCATTGAATCCATCTTGCCTCTATCTATACTTCTAGCCAGAAACTTCTGAAAGCTATAGTCATATTCTTCTAAAATATTTTTACATTTTGACTTAGTTTCAGATTCAGAGTCTTGTTGAGCTTTTTCAAAATTGTTTTTCATTTTCAAATTGTTTTCTTTGAGCTCAACAACTTTTGACTTTAACAGACTATTCTCAGATTCAAGATTGCATTTAAGCTTCTTGCACTTGAGCTTAATCTGGTTATAGTTTTTCAGAACTTCTGATAAAACCTCAATAAGTTCTTCCCTAGAAAGATTAGAAAGTACCTCTTCTGAGTCAGATTCAGAATCAGATTCAGATCCAGATGTTCCTTCATCCTGATCTTCCATGCCTGCCATCAGTGCCATGTTGGCACATTCTTCTTCTGACTCTGATGAAGATTCAGATACATCTGAATCATCCCAGGTTGCCATCAAAACTTACTTTTTATGCTCAGGCTTCCTTCTTGACTTCTCTTTCTGAAGCTTTGGGGATTCATTCTTGTAGTGCCCAGGTTCCTTGCATTCATAGCAGACAACCTCTTTCTTTCCAGATCTTCTGTGTCCAGAAGACTCTTTGCGTTGATCTGGTTTCTTGAAGTTCTTAAACTTCCTATATTTATGCTTCCAGAGTTTGTTGATCCTTCTGGACAGCAGGGACAATTCATCATCTTCTTCTGAAGAAGATTCTTCAGAACTTTCTTCTAAAACCTGCAAAGCTTTGACAAATTTGTTAGACTTTAAAGCAATAGACTTAGCTTTTTTCTGGGGTTCGTCTTCCTCTAATTCAATCTCATGACTCCTCAGAGAGCTTATCGGTTCCTCCAATGTGATCTTGTTCAGATCCTTAGCTAGCTTCAGAGCAGCGACCATTGGTCTCCATCTGATTGGCAAACTTCTGATGATCTTTTTAACATGATCTGCAGTGGAGTAACCCTTGTCCAGAACTTTCAAGCCAGCTGTGAGAACCTGGAATCTAGAGAACATAACTTCTATAGATTCTGATTCCTCCATCTTGAAGGCTTCATATTTCTGGATCAGCGCCAGAGCCTTAGTCTCCTTGACTTGAGAATTCCCTTCATGAGTCATCTTCAAAGATTCAAACATACCAAATGTTGTTTCTCTGTTGGTAATCTTCTCATACTCAGTATGAGATATAGCATTTAGAAGTATGGTTCTAGCTTTATGATGATTCCGGAATTCTTTCTTCTGAGCTTCAGTCATAGATTTTCTATCTATCTTTTTGCCATCCCCATCAGTGGGGTGAACATAGCCATCAATAACTAAATCCCAAAGGTCAGCATCATATCCTAGAAAGAAACTTTCAATCCTGTCTTTCTAGTAGTCAAACTTTTCCCCATCAAACATAGGGGGTTTAGTGTTGATTCTATCTCTGTCTTCATATCTGTTGTTGTTGGATGTTGAAGCTTCAGCCATAATGTATCAACCAAAATATATCAAGAGTTTTCTCAACTGGATCTTTTTTATTCACGGTGAAGTGATAACACTAACAGAACCGGAGCTCTGATGCCAACTGAAGGTGAGAAAACACTTAGAAGAGGGGTTGAATAAGGGTTTTGAAATAAATATGGCAATAAAAACACAAAATTTTTTATCCTGGTTTGTTGAACTCAACTAATCCAGTCCACCCTATCAAGAGTGATTTTCCTTTCTCCACAAGGACTTAATCCACTATAATCAAACAGATTACAATGGCAACCACTAAGAACAATTGTCTTAGTCTTCTCAAGAACTACTGACCACAACTTGGTCTTCTAAAGGAACTTTTACAATCAAATGTAAACTATACAAGTGTTTAAAATGCTTCTATGAAAGCTATATCAAAACTAAGATTTATACACTTAAGATTAAGAACTAATGAAACTATTCAACAAAGAAATATAATTTGTATGATAGCTTTGAGAGAGTTTTCAATAGATTAGTCAATATTCGTCAACTGTAGAAAGTTGTTGAAGGCTTGCTTTTATAGACAAAGACGTCCAAGACGTTGCAAGCTTGAAGACCGTGTACTGCAAAGTAGCTGTAGCCTTTTGTCTTCACATGACTTGACCTTTCCTAGAAATAGAACGTTTAGAGAAATCCTTTTTGCCTGAGTTCTTGTGTCTAGCATAAAAGAGGAAAGAATCGTTTGGAATATGGCAACGGATATATCTTTGAATAATCTTCTTCAACAAGCTTCTATGTTACAGCAATCAATATCAGAGCCTTGAGTGATCAGAGTCTTGATGTTATCAGAGTTTGTTGTATCAGAGTGTTGCAACAAGTGTGCTTCAGCGTGAATAACAATTAGAGCAGAGTTTGGAGATCAGAGCCTCAGTGCTTGCAGCAACAGTACTATCAGAGTCTTCTGAAAAACAATGCTTGAAACTCTTCATACAAAGTCTTCAGCTACGCTTCAGATGCTTTTGTAGCTTCTGCTTCAGAGTCTTCTGTAGGCAGCGCTCAAAGTCTTCTAACGAGATGCTTCTGACGCTCAGAGCCTTGCGTAGTTCAATGTTCAGATTCATTTTTGCTTTCAGAAGAATATTAAATTTAATATTTGCAACAAAAATACTTGAACAAATTTAAAGTATATAATTTCTTAATACAAAATTTCGTTAGTGTTATCATCAAAACATAGAGATATAACTAAGAACCAGTATGTGTTCTAACATTTCCTACCTCTACCAAATATCCAAATCATCACCCATTACCTCACTATTCCGCAGAAATACCGGCAAAAGATCAAGGGCTTCATCATCTGCCTCCCTACCCATTACTGTTGTGTCCTTGCTTCCACCACCTGTTGTTGACAACTTCAACAAAGATATTGGCAAGAGATCAGTTGTTCTACAACATGCATCCTACAAAGCAACGGCGGAACGAATGCATCTCACTCAAGTCATGGCTCTGCTGGAGTTTCAAGGATTTGTAAACTTTCTTGAATGCAACACCAAATACAGCGAAGACTTGGTACGTGTGTTCTACACTTGCCTGCATGACAAGTTTCAAGGTCAGGATTTTCACACCACGTTCGGCAATACATAGGTAAACTTGAATTCAGAAGTTTGGAGTAAATATTTTGATTTAACAGTGGCTGCTGATGAAAATCCTCCTCATGAGGTAACCGATTCTCGTACCGTGCCTGGATATGAATTTAAGAGTGCCTTAAATGATATGTTGAAAAGGCCTTATCCGTAGAATATTGTAAACAGTGATGCTTTTCCCAGAACTGTTATGGCTGGTAAACTACAAACAGGGGAGCGCATCCTTCAAAGGATTGTGGCTCGCATCCTGCGGCCGAAGAAAGGTGGCCTGTCTCGAGTTGAACAGGCTGAGGTGCATCTTATATACATTCTGAAAAATAGGATTAAAATCAACTGGCCATATTACATTGCCAGTCGAATATTTGCTTTAAGAGATTCAGGCAGAGGAACTGCTCTTGCTTATGGGTCTTTTATTTCAGAGGTTCTCACCGCGGCTAACGTCGTGTATTCATCATTTCCATGTGTCTCCATCTCCTCCGACAAAGAATTCAGCACGAAAACTTTTTCCATGATGGGCTACTTTTGGTGTGATGAGCGACGAACCTACAAGTTTGTTCGCAAGGCAAATATTCCTCGGGTTGTTGAAGAATCTGATGGAAGTTCTGAAAGGGAGGACGAAGAACAAGAGGAACAGGTAGAAGAAGACAAAAATGAAGCGGAACAGGTAGATGAACCAGCATATGAGACACATGACAATTACCACCAACCAGACCAACATGAGTTCACAAATACTGATTGGCTTCATCACACAGCTCCACCTGACGAAGAAGAAGAAGGATACACTAATCAAGGATGGGGTGAGTGGCAGTGCAAAGGCTGGACCACCCTGGGAAAATATTATAACCCATACCATGGCTATCCTCAAGAACATCAACCTCCTCAATCTTCACCATCTCCGCCACAGTCAAACAACTCTGAACTTCTCAACATGTTGCAGTCCATGCAGTTGGAACAGCAACACTTTATGAGAAATCAAGATGAGCGGATGGAACAAATCCGAACTAAGCTGCTAACACAAAACGAACGGTTCCATTCCTTTTCCACGAGGATGGATGCCCATTTTGAGGCTCTTGCTGCATCAAATGAAAGCCAGGAAACGGCCATATCTAACAGCATCAACCGTCTGAATTTGTCTGTGGAAGCATTTGTCGACTACTCTGATCCTTACCGCAATCCGGATGTTGCGTACAGGGGGAGGGGTCGGGGCCGGGGATATTAGATGCATGATTGCTTATTCTCATTGTCTATGATGTGTTATTTTTGTTGTTGTTATGGCTTTTAGAATATTATGCCCATTTGAGTGTTTCAATATACTTTATCTATTAATTGCTTTACTCTTTCATTATCAATCTTATGTGTGAATATTGGTAAATGATTACTTATTACCTGCTGAGTGATTTGTTATTTTTTATTCTGTCAACCTTTACCTTATCTATCTCTTTTTGATGGTGTCAAAGGGGAAGAAAGGCCAAGTAGATCACAACAGCTCTTCCACATTATTCTTCCATGAAAGTGCAGGATTACAAAAGAAAGGGGGAGTTTATGCTACTATATTAATAATATTGCAATGTTGTTCTCACTAGCTTTGCGCAGGTTGTCATCATCAAAAAGGGGGAGTATGTGAGGGCAAACTGTCACACAACATATGTTCTCAAGTTTCGATGATGACAAAGTACAACCTCGGACCAATCGGAGTTGTCGGTTCTACCCAGAAGACAATTGTAATACTTAACATATCATATCCTTCCTATATCTCTTTAACTCGTCATATTATCATCAGCAATACACGTGATTAATATTCAGTCGTGACAAAACGCACGAAACAACAAATATATCATTTTTTAGATTTTGAAGCTATGAGTCGACCACCAGTCAGCGCATAACCTAGTTCATTTTCCTACGGGTCAGCGTATGGAAGCTATGAGTCGACCACCGGTCAGCGTATAATAGAGTTCACTTTCCCACGGGTCAGCACATGGCAACCTTGAGTCGACCATCAGTCAGCGCATGAAGACTTCACATTTCCCACGGGTCAGCGCACGCCGACCTATGGTTGACGCATACTGTTGGGTTTTTTAGATTACCAAAAACTGCAGGCTAAGCGTCGACGCATAGACCTGCTATGGTCCACTGTTCGCGCATTGGTACAGTTAATGAAGTATTTCCACTGTGTTTGAAATCTTGTTGTTTTAGTTAATTGGCTTATTACTATAAATAGAAGGTTGGTCTTTTTAACTAAACAACAATTGAATTTTGAGTAAATTGTGAAAACAAGAAAAGTGAAATAGGTGCCTACATTTCTCTTCGTCTTCATCCTTAAACAACACACAACACTACAATTACAGACAACCATTCTTGGAGTGCTTTGTGTCTCGTTCAAGGTGATAAGGTTCGAATCCGTTGTTCAGGTGGAGAATTGTGGCAGATTTTTCTTGAATAAAACCTTGAAGGTTTTGCCCTCCAAGATTCTACGAATTTGGGGGTGTTTGGTACGGATCGTCTCTACCAACATTCAATGGTGTGAAGGTGATTGAGAAACGGAAGATTTCATCAATCTAGTAGCTGGGGCTGTGAAGTGTTGAAAGGAGTTTCGGGTTTGATTCGTTGGTGTCTAAGATCATCCGAGCCGAGGGTTTGAAGAACTGAAAGTTATTTAACAAAGGGGCTGGAATCGGAGGTCAATTCACAACAATCGAAGGTCTTGATTCAACTCGAATCAAGGAGCAAGAAGTGATAGCATTATCAACATCGATAGGAAGTGTTTGTATTATTGCTTATCATCTCTTGTATAAACTACTACAACTCTACAAGTGATATCTATTATAATTCATCTCAATTCTATTTTTAGAATTGAGGGCAGACGTACCCCGAAGCAAGGATGGCGGGGGAACTGCCTCAACAAATCTTTGTCTCCTTTATTTTTCAGCATTTTCATTTTCAGCTTAAAAATTAAGTGATTTTAGTTTAAGCAATTTTATTGATCCGAGCATTGAATTTAGTAAGTAACTGGTACTGTTTAAACTTGAGTACAATAAACACTTGTACAAGGATTTTAAAGTTACTTACTTAAGTCAAAATCCACTTGGAGTGTTGCGCACACCAAGTGTTCGATAAATTGCCTGAACCAAAACTTACTTAGTTTACTTGCTCTGTTTTGTGGGTTGTGTTGAGCATTGGAACTAGCACTACTAATTAGTGGTGAAATCAATTGATTAGTGTGACTAGTGTATTGAATTTACTCTTCTTTTATTATCATATCCGTTAGCTTAACGCATATCCGGTCTTCCAATAACGGTTCATTTTAGACGTGTTTTTCCAAGGCCGCTTCCGCACTTAAAAATATTTTAAAACCAAATTTAAATTGGTAAGTGCCAACTCAATTTTTAATTTGGATCTATTCAACCCCCCTTCTAGATCCGAGCCATCGTCTAACATTTTCCACTTTAATCAGGTACATATTAGTTCCCCTAGGGCGTCTAAAATGTCTCCTGCATTCCAGCTGGAGCTTCTGAGTTGTTTCCTGAGTTCTAGCTACCAGAATAACAAACTTCCGCTTGATGTCATACGACCTATGTCATAACATTGAGTATGACATTCAGCTTAACTTATAGTCAGCTTAGTTAACTTACCCTGTACAGTCCATATTATGAATGTAACAACATCAGACATGACATTCATACATGTACTGATATTTTGCCATAAAATGCAGCCAATCAAGAGCACTTACAAACTCCCCCTTTGGCAAATTTTTGGCTAAAACACTTTGTACTTACATCAGAGATTTCCACATAGCAGAAGACTTAGCATAGCTCCTGTCATGCAGGTAAGTCACTTGCTGCTCAAGCTCTCAGAATCCTCACAGTTGGCTTTCAGCCCTGTTAACACTCACTTTGTTAACTCTCTGTAGACTTCTACTATAGTTGTCACCCTTTGCTAGTTGAGTAACAGAGTTACCCCCCCCCCCCCCCCCCCTCAATTGATGCATTTTATCAGTTGGACACTTCACCTGCAAACAGCCTGCAGTCACTCATACTCATCCAGCCTGCTCTGGATGTTATGACCTTCAGGATAACATTCTGAAGTCACACAGTAACACATTTGTGCTACTCCCCCTGCAGGGATGCATTATGCTTCTTGCAGACATACACAGAACTCCTAAGCACCTTGTTAGGATCACCCATGTTAGTACCTACAGCATGTCAGTCCTAGTTCTAGCATACATGGCATACATATCATATCAGTAACAGCCCAAACAGCTGTTATCACACACACATCTCATTAGCATCACCTGCAGTTACTCTTGTACACTAATATCATAAGCACTATGGTGCATATGCTCAAGCACAATCACTACTCATGGCAGTCTTGTTCTTCCACCTGCATTTGTTGTACCTGTTGTGACAAACTGTTATCTATCACACTCTCCCCCTTTTTAGCCACAAATTAAGATCCAACTAACACATAGCATAGACCATAAATTGTACCAATACATAAGTATGGGGTGACATTACAAAACTGCTCACAAAGAGCATCACCAAATATTCATGCAAGAGCAAATAAAAATTGAACAGCAGCACACTTCATCACCAGCAGCAGTCTGAGGCGCATACCCAATTCTCAATGTTCTTCGTCAGAGGAAGAACTGGAGTCACTGCTATCCAAGTCTGAGAGAGATGTCTTGGTTTCCATCATAGGGGTCTTCTTCTGGAAGATCTTCATCTGGACCCCGGCGAGCCAGGGGCACGGTGAAGCCCTTAACAAGCAATCCTTTCCTGATGATATTGTCAGCAATTTCCCCCATGGATTTGTTCACGTAGGATGTGCCTTCCCTGTTCATAATGCTCCTCATTTCTTCTTTAGTGGGAGGGGGATACTTGCGGTTTGGTTTCTCAGCCGAGGGAGGTGGATCTTTGGTGAATTTGGGAGGGGACTTAGACGAAGATCCTTCATGATGCGAGGCCATGTTGTTGTCGAGACTTAGGGTCTAGAAGAGATGTTGAACGGTACTAGCGGCAGAGAGGCACGTTTGTGTGGGATGGAGAGTTTTGTTGTTTAAAGACTTTGACTGCATTGATATCCTAAAACTCTCTCGTGCCATTAATTGCTATTCAACCTCATACATGCAAATACCCAACTTCCCTCTAAGATTTTCAAATTGGGCAGCATCTAGAGCCTTTGTAAATATGCCAGCTAGCTGTAGCTTAGTGGACACATGCTCCAAGGATATCACTTTGTCTTCCAAAAGGTTTCTTATGAAGTGATGCCTTATATCAATGTGCTTGGTTTTGCTGTGTTGGATAGGGTTCTTGGAAATGTTAATAGCACTAAGATTGTCACAGTACAATGTCATGACATCCTGAGTGACATTGTATTCAATTAACATTTTCTTCATCCAGACCAGCTGAGAACAGCTGCTACCAGCTGCAATGTATTCAGCCTTAGCAGTGGATAGTGAGACACAATTTTGCTTCTTGCTGAACCAGGATATTAGGTTGTTTCCTAAGAAGAAACATCCACCAGCTGTGCTTTCTCTATCATCAGCACTGCCAGCCCAATCTGCATCACAGTAACCAGACAAAATAAGGGTACACCCATGAGAGTAGAGTATGCCATAGTCACATGTTCCGTTCACATATTTGAGAATCCTTTTCACTTGGTTCATGTGACTGACTTTAGGATCTGCTTGATATCTGGCATACACTCCAACAGCAAATGCAATGTCTGGTCTGCTGGCTATTAGATATAGTAGGCTTCCAATCATGCTTCTGTATAGCCTTTGATCCACACTGGTACCATTTCCATCTCTGGTCAACTTTAGATGAGTGGGGGGCAGGTGTTCTCTTGTGACTGGCATTGTCCATCCCAAACTTTTTTACTATATTTTTGGTGTATTTTCTTTGGGAAAGGAAGATGGAGTCTTCCATTTGTTTGACTTGTAGCCCAAGAAAGTATGTCAATTCTCTACACATGCTCATTTCAAATTCAGACTGCATGTGACTGACAAATTGCTTCACCATCCTTTCTGATACTCCACCAAACACTATGTCATCTACATAGATTTGTGCTATCATGATTTCTCCACCTTCATTTTTCACAAACAGAGTCTTGTCAATTCCCCCTTTTCTATATCCATTGGTGGTGAGAAATTCAGTGAGCCTTTCATACCATGCTCTAGGTGCCTGTTTCAATCCATACAGAGCCTTCCTTAGCTTGTAGACATGGTCTGTCAGGTTAGGGTCCTCAAATCCCTTGGGTTGTGCCACATACACTTCCTCACTTAGATATCCATTCAGAAACGTGCTCTTCACATCCATTTGAAAGAGTTTAAATTTCAGGATGCAGGCAATTCCTAACATCAGCCTGATAGACTCAAGCCTTGCAACCGGTGCAAAGGTTTCATCAAAATCAATTCCTTCAACTTGAGTGTATCCCTGTGCCACTAGTCTAGCTTTGTTTCTGACTATGATTCCTTCTTCATCTGACTTGTTCTTGTAGATCCATTTTGTTCCAATGATATTGGTTCCTTCAGGTCTAGGCACCAGTTCCCATACCTCATTCCTCTTGAACTGTTCCAATTCATCTTGTATTGCCTTGATCCAGTATTCATTAAAGAGGGCTTCCTTTACATTTTTGGGTTCAACCTTGGTGATCGCGACTTTCTATGTCTAATACAACTAACTGCAAGTGCACAGTCTATCGCGTAGTAATAAAAGATATCGATCCCACAGGGACTCGTAATCAAACTAGTGTTCTCGGGAGTTACTATGTTTAGCTAGGTAGAATATGTTTTAAGGGAATAAGATTGTCACTAAAAGAGGGAATTAAGATTACTGTTTAGATTTTAATTAATTGAATCGATACGTAGTAATTGTGTTCTTCAGGGATTTGATAAGTTACTGGTATATGAAATAGTTTTCACAGTTTATTTAAGCAGAAAATGGAGATTTGAAGACTCTCGTCTCACAATGGTTATTGACGCTAATCATAATCCTAAAGGCCAAACGTACACTTTCGTATTCCGTTCGGGGTTAAAATTACTTTTTGGAAATCTCTAAGTTCTAATTCGTTTTAAAGTGCTTTCGCTGCTATTAAAACAAATGCCTAGTGTTTACTATCTGACCTTACCGCAGCTTTCGCTTATTGGTTCGTATCTTAATTAATTTCCCACTTTCGTGGCAAAACTACTTTAAAATAAGTTCTCGCTTTCGCGACGAAGTTTATTTCGTAAATCAATTTTAAACACTTATACCATAAGTTATTTTTGTGAAAAGAAAGTTTTCAAACAAGAGTTATCAAATCCCATTCGAATTATTACTACATATCGATTGCCTAAGTTTAGCTAGACATGGAATTGGGAAAAACAAAACATAAATAATAATAATAAATAATAAATTGCATTATAATTAAACAGAAGTCGATCAAAATGAAAACCTGTAAATAATGCCAATTGGCCTTTGGGCAGACCCTCCACAGATGTTGGCAGGATTCTGTCTTTAGTTCCAATTTGATCGTACAGTGCAGTAAGTATTACAGAAGAGCGGAAATGGGAATGAGGAAATGGCAGGGAAATAAAGGAAAGGAATACAAATAAAAACTGGAGAAATGGATACAAATAAAAACTGGAAAGTAAATTTGCTCTGGAAATTAAATTTGGCAGCACTTCGTGGTATGAATGCAGCTCCCTTTTTGAAGTCCCCTGCTTCCCTTTTTATAGAAGTGGAATCCCAACGGTTACCTCTGAGGATGATGGACCTTGAGGCAGATAATTTAGGGAGTAGTGGACCATTTAATGGGAATTGGAACTGCTCTTTTGACGTGTAATCTGAGTGGGGCATTTTTGCCTACATGACGGTCGTCACAAGGTGTGACGGTCGTCACCCGTGTGACGGTCGTCATGCATCTGTGACGGTCGTCACATCAGCAAAAACTGTCTGTTGCGCTTTTCATTGTGTTTTCACTCCTTTTTCGTCCATATTTCATCTGGGATTGCTTCTTTTCTTCATGTTGCCTTGTTTAGACGTGATCGTTGAATACCTGCAAAAACATCAGACAAATACATGGAAATAACCCGAAATCGGATCGAAAACGGTTAGCTTTTAGTCGAATTATGCATAAAAATATCTATATGATTTCGTGTTATCAAACTCCCCTAAGCTTGAATCTTTGCTTGTCCTAAAGTAAAACGTGGAAAAGTCGGCAAGCACGAGGCTGCTTCCTCGTTCGCAGAGTTTGGAAAAACCGGGATTCTTGGTAGGAACAAGACGAGTATCATGACGACACTGGACTACGAGTCTCCGGAGGTCTCCTTTTTATGCAAATCGGTCTCAGTCATGCTACCGTATCTTGGTGTCAAGGTTCTCGTGGCAAGTTCACCCTGTTTGTTCTAGCGCAATCACATTAAGCCCGTTGTCCGCACACTTTCATGGCAAGTCGACCTGTTAGTGAATATGATCTCGTTTTTGTTTTTGATCTTCTTTATTGATCATAATTTGGTGTCATTGATTTTTCAATGAGTTTTTCGTGCCGTTGGGCTAAATGCTCGGGTGAGGAGCACCTAACTTAGAAGGAAACGTATCTTATATTCTTGGGTTTTTTAGCTCTCTTTTCATGATTTTTTTTCATCTTTTTGGAGATCATACACTTATTTGCATCGGTCGCTCGCTTAGAAGTGTTTTTAGGATGGTGCTGACTGCTAGTATAAACTACTTGGGGTTGAGTTTGCGTAGACACTTGAGACTTTGGTACACGTAGGTGGTGAAACCGACTCGCATAAACTAGAGATATAAGGTGTTTGGACGATACTGGTTTTGTTAGAACTGTCGTTTCCTCGGAGTTTCAAAACTTGGTTTGAACTCAGGTGCATTCTCGTGATGCTTTTGCTTTTGAGGAACAAATGAAAGCTTTTGTTTACGTTGAATAATATGGGGATTGTTTGCTTAACGTGAAAAATATATAGACGAGCTTTATTTGCTAGAAATAGAAAGTGTAAAAATAGAACTTACTAAAATTCAAAGTGCAGTGAAATGGAAATACAGGAAATAAGGGAAGTTCAGAATACAGTGGAAATAAGGCTCCGCTCTCACACTATCTCGATCAGTGTCCTCACTGATTCCGGAAGCATGCGAGAGGGAGATACAACTGAAAATGAAAATACAAAATACTGAAATATAGTAAACAATGAAGGAAAAAAATGAAAATCTAGTCCCGGGGTCTTTCACGTCCACGCTGGCGTCCTCTGGCTCTAGCAAGGGCTACTCTATCCTCATAGCTCATGGCTCCGGTGTGGTAGACCGTGTCTCGGAGTCCTTCGACCTGCAGGGTCAGATTTGCTAGACTCTCAGTGATCGTAGCTTGGCCGGTGTGAAGTTGTTGCATTTGAGTCGGGTGCCAAGCTTCGAACTGGTCAGCTCGCTGGTTCTGCTGCTGCAGCATCGTGAGTATCTGTGCCTGCTGGTCTAGGGAGCGACGGAGGTCCTCTTCGGTGTAGTCGGGCACGGGATGGTGACGGCGGCGGCGAGAAGATGTACCTACTGGAGGAGGAGGCTGCGATGCCTCTGGCTGCTCGGACCTGTCCAACTCAGCTTGGATTTCATCATCGGAATCATGAGTGGGATCCTGAGTAGGAACAGTGGCAGCAGGAGGGGCAGTGAGGTCGAACAACCAGTTGGTACGGTCCTCTGGATGGATGCGGGTGCGGGAAGGAAGGATGATGCTTTTGACGGTCTTGCCACGCACAACCGGATGGTATTTCCCGTCAGCTCGGGAGCGGATGAGATGGGAGGCCCTGCAGTGGTCGGTGTCAAGGAACACCGTGGGGATGGAATGGAGGTGCTGAAGGCGGTCGCCAAGGTTCAGCCCAAGTGCAATAGCCGTGACAATCCCGCCAAAGTAGAATGGCTTCGAGCCACGGTTGCAGTTGGCCTGAATGTGAGCTAGCAGAAACGGGGCGGCGTTGACGGGTTCATTGTTGAAGATGCAATGCAGAAAGAAGAGCTCCTTGGAGTTCACTTTGTAGTTGCTGTCTCTGGCGAAGATGGTGTTACTCAACGCCCTGTGAAAGTACCTGATGGCGGGGTTATGGATGTGAGTGGCGTGTAGGGAGTCCCAACCATCGGCATTTAGGCCCGTCAACTGATACCACAGCGTGAAGGCTTCGTGCTGGAACTGATCAGTGATACGGCGATGAGCGTTGTCGCCGCGGGGTAACTGTAGGATGCTGGCGATCTGATTGTGATTCACCTGGTAGTTGACTCCAAACATTCGGAAACAAGCGGCACCTGTGTGCTGGTTGAGTTCGCCGCTGCTGGTGATGTATGAGAACGAACTCAAGAACTCAAGAGTGAGTTGTTCGTAGGTCGGCTGGGGGTTGGAGCAGAGGTTCCAGATGCCCGCTCGTTGAAGCATCCAGGTTACACCTTCAAGGAGTCCGAGCTCCGTGAGCAATGGAAGGTGCGGGTAGTGAGTTGGCTGGAGTGACCTCTGATGAAATGCAATGTACTGTGCTCATTGTCTGTCGCCTAGCTCGCCTTCAGGGAAGGAAATGTTGCTGACATCTGCGCTTCCGGCCATTGTTGAAGATGGAGAGGTTTCAGAGGTTTTGGGGTTTTTCGGCGGAGAGGGAAAAATGACAGAACGGTGGTTTGGAGGTTGAATTTGGAGTTTAGGTTTATAGGGCAATGTGGGGAGGATGAAAATTCGTAGTGGGGTATGAATTTTGGAAGTTTGAAAGTGATAATGGGGGGAGTGGAGGGCAACACGAACCCTGTTATATCAGATTGCAGTTCTGGACTGCGTGACGGTCGTCACACAGGTGTGACGGTCGTCACCCGCGTGACGCTCGTCATGGGGCCGTGATGGTCGTCACAGCAGCAAAATCTGTAGAACGCAGAATTTTGCTCTGAGGGCATACTCGTGGTGATTTTAAAGCTTAGTATTGATACAGTGACGTAATATAACAGCCAACAAATAACAAATAATGCGAAAACAGAATAATTGAATAAAAACTAGAAATGAAATAACATAAAATGGAAACAATGGTATGTAGTACATAATGAAAACGAACAAAGCGAAAAATCCATATGATTAAATTAAACTAAACTAGACTAAACTGAACTGAAAGTACTGCTATGAGCTAATAACTAATCTTTTCGTGCCTTCAACTCATCGAATTTCTGTGAATAGTAGTCGAGTTGGTCGCAGACTAGATCCATGAAGCCTACCAGGTCACTGTGCATGCCTGCGATATCAGCTTTTACATTAGTCAGAGCTTTATCAACGTCGTCCAATCTGAGTAACACGGCATCCATTTTGTCGGTGGTTTCCTCAGGGATAGGCTCAGGATAAGTATTGTAGTGTGGAGGAGTCATAGGGTCTACTTCAGTTTCAGAGGTGGCGTCCTCATAGTACATGTAGTCGTGTGCCTCAGAGATGTGGTCACTGTCATACATATAGTCCTGGGGTGTCGATTGTGGTGAAGGAGGTCCCATAGGCTCATCCAATTCGTAGAGCCAGTTATCATTGTTGTGGATGCTTGTCATCAGATGATCAGGCAGTGTGAATAGCTGTACTGGTTTTTCGTTAATAAGGTACTCGTACGGTCCAGGTCCCATAGTCCCTAAGATGCGCCTGTTAAAGCAGAATTGTATGTTCATGGGTCTGATGGTACCAAAACGAGTGCTGGCATTTAGATGGAATCTAAGGCCAAGCTCGTGGGCAATCATTGTTACTAGTCCTCCTATAAGAATAGGTGTCTGAGGTTCCAGCGTGAGGCGTTTGAAGGATCTCATCATGAAAGGCACTACATTTACTGTCCGTCCCTGAGAAGCACAGAACATGATGAATAACTCTTCCTTAGACATTGTGGTAATATTTTCTTCTTTTCCAAACAAGGTGTGAGCTAGTATCTTATGGAAGTATCTGAAGGCTGGGTTATGAATGTCATCATTGTACATTCTGTCTGGTTCAGGGTGATAGTCGCCTGTGATTCTACCCCAGAAGTGATCGAGTTGCAAATCAATATCGTCATCTTCTGCACTGATGAACACATGCAGTCCGCTAGGGAATCCTAGGAGGTTAGCTAGTGACATCCGGCTATGAGTTTGGTCCATTCCAAACAATCTGAAGGTAATCAATTCTGTGCTGGATCCAAAACCATAGTTGGGTGTATATCTGAAGGAACTAAAGAATTCATAGGTAAGATCTTTGTAGGTAGCGAAGCGTGTTTTCAGAGCAGTGTTCTCCCAACCCAGTTGATTGAACAGGTATTGAATGCTATCTGTGATTCCTAGTTTATCCATAGTAGCCTTATCATAATACAGCGTTAAGGCGAATTCTCTTTCGGTCAGTGCTGCAAATCTTGCCTTCTGAGCGAGTCCTCTGAAGTGAACCTTTGTGAAATCGTACTCGGCCATATTCGTAGGTAATTTGGAGAAAACAGAAGAGATGTTTTGAAGGCTTTAAAAATCCTGAAAAGTTTAAAACAAGAAATTGAAGTCAGGATTTTTAGAAACGAAAAGTGGTAGGAACAGAAAGGCAAAAGAGAAAAAATAAAATAAGAATAAAAGTACGAAAATGAACGAAAGTAGAAAGTAGTAGTAATTTTAGGATTTTTGTTGGATTTTTCAAAGTAGAATTTTAAGGAAAAATGAAATGCAATGACGAGGGAAATTTGGGTTGCCTCCCAGTAAGCGCTGTTTTTAACGTCTAAAGCCTGACGATAGCTTGGTGAGAAGCTATTCGGGTGTCTGAGCTGGAAGCTCAAGCAATGTTATATTGCTGACTTGAGGACTGTTGTCGTTCTTATTGTAATGTTTTAGACGTTGCCCGTTTACGATGAATGGTGCATTCGTCTTATCGGTAATTTCAACAGCTCCACTCTGAAGTACTTTAGTCACTTCATAGGGTCCAGACCACCTAGATTTTAGTTTTCCTGGGAAGAGTTTTAATCGTGAATTGAAGAGCAATACGATGTCTCCCACACTGAATTGTTTCCTGATTGAACGTTTATCATGCCACTTTTTAGTTCGTTCTTTGTAGATACGGGCATTTTTGTAAGCGTCTAATCGAAGTTCTTCCAACTCGTGTAAGTTCAAGATTCGCTTTTCTCCTGCCTCGGTGTAGTTGAAGTTGAGTGTTTTAATGGCCCAAAAGGCCTTATGCTCTAACTCTACAGGGAGATGGCAGGATTTACCGTAAACTAATTTATAGGGGGTAGTACCTATTGGTGTCTTAAATGCGGTCCTATAGGCCCATAAAGCTTCTTGTAGCTTCGATGACCAATATTTTCTCGAGGTAGCGACAGTCTTTTCCAAGATCTGTTTTATTTCTCTATTTGAGACCTCTACTTGTCCGCTAGTTTGCGGATGATAAGGTGTAGCTACTCGGTGCCTGACTCCATATCTAGAAAGAAGTTTATCGAATATTCGTGATATGAAGTGAGATCCTCCATCACTAATGACGAGTCTGGGTACACCGAATCTAGGAAAGATTGTGTTCTTGAAGAGTTTGATTACTACTCGTGCGTCATTTGTTGGAGCAGCTATGGCTTCTATCCATTTAGACACGTAATCGACAGCGACGAGTATGTAGTTATTACCAAAAGAAGGAGGGAAAGGTCCCATGAAATCTATTCCCCAGACGTCGAAGATTTCTACCTCTAAGATTCCTTTCTGGGGCATTTCATCGCGTCGTGAGATGTTGCCAGTTCGTTGGCATCTATCGCACTTTTGCACAACGATGTGAACGTCTTTCCAGAGATTAGGCCAGAATAGGCCGGCTTGGAGAATCTTAGCACACGTCTTGGATGTACTAGCATGACCACCGTATGGTGCTGAGTGGCATTGGGAAATAATATTTTCTATTTCTTCCTCTGGGACACAGCGACGATATATGTTGTCGGCCCCTCTCTTGAAGAGTAGGGGTTCGTCCCAATAATAGTGTTTCAGATCGTGGAAGAATTTCTTCTTTTGCTGATAAGTAAGATCTGGTGGAAGCACGCCCCCAGCGAGGTAATTAACGATGTCAGCATACCAAGGTAATGTGACTTGGGCATAGACGGCTTCTACGGCTTTTTCGAATTCTGGATCTTCCGAGATTGCATTGGGTGTGTCACTTTCTAATTTGGCTATCAGACGTTCGTACGGGAAATCGTCATTTATCGGTACTGGTTCGTGTCTGATGCCTTCTATTCGGGATAAGTGATCCGCAACAACGTTCTCGGTTCCTTTCTTATCTTTAATTTCTAAGTCAAACTCTTGTAGTAACAGGATCCATCTCAATAATCTTGGTTTGGCATCCTTTTTGCTTATTAGGTACCTTATGGCAGCGTGATCTGTGTATATGATAATTTTTGCTCCTACTAGGTAAGAACGGAATTTGTCAAGCGCAAATATAACTGCTAGAAGTTCCTTTTCTGTGGTAGCATAGTTCATTTGGGCAGGATCCAAGGTTCTACTAGCGTAGTAGATAGCATGGAGTTTCTTGTCCTTCCTTTGTCCTAGAACTGCGCCTACAGCGTAATCACTCGCGTCGCACATGATTTCAAACGGTAGTCTCCAATCTGGTGGTTGCATGATTGGTGCGGTGATAAGGGCTGATTTCAATGTTTTGAATGCTTTTAAACAGTCGTCGTCGAAGACGAACTCAACATCTTTCATTAACAGGCCGGTCAAAGGTTTTGTGATTTTCGAGAAATCTTTTATAAATCTTCTGTAGAAACCGGCATGTCCTAGAAAACTCCGTATTTCTCGTACGGATTTTGGAGGTTGGAGATCTTTTATAATCTCTATTTTAGCTTTGTCTACCTCAATCCCTCTATCTGATATGACATGTCCTAGAACTATTCCTTGTCGGACCATAAAATGGCATTTCTCCCAATTTAGGACGAGGTTTACTTTTACGCAACGTTCTAGTACCATTTCTAAGTTTTGTAAGCATCCTTCGAAACTTTGTCCACATACCGAGAAATCGTCCATAAACACTTCCATAATGTCGTCTATGAAATCTGCAAAGATTGCCATCATGCATCTTTGGAAGGTTGCTGGAGCGTTACAGAGTCCGAACGGCATTCGGCGGTAAGCAAAAGTACCGTAAGGACAGGTGAATGTAGTCTTTTCTTGGTCATCAGGATGGATGGGAATTTGGAAGAATCCTGAGTAACCATCTAGATAGCAGAAATATGAATGTTTGGCTAGTCTTTCCAACATTTGGTCTATGAAGGGTAACGGGAAGTGATCTTTGCGCGTAGCCTTGTTAAGCTTCCTATAATCAATACACATCCTACTTCCAGTCACGACTCTTTTTGTTATCGATTCGCCTTTTTCGTTTTTAACTACTGTGACTCCTCCTTTCTTCGGTACGACATGAACTGGGCTAACCCATTCACTATCGGAGATCGGATAGATGATTCCTGCATCTAGTAATTTCTTTACTTCATCTCTGACTACAGTGCTCAGGATGGGGTTTAGTCTTCTCTGATGCTCTCGAGAGGTTTTAGAGTCTTCCTCTATTGTAATTCGATGCATACAGATCGAAGGGCTTATACCTTTTAGATCGCTTATGTTATAGCCTAACGCGGTGGGGTACTTCTTTAGGACTTCTAATAACTTTTCGGTTTCTGGTTGTCCTAAGTCGGCGTTGACTATCACTGGTCTTTTTAGTTCATCGTCTAGAAATTCATATCTGAGGTTTTTGGGTAGAGTTTTAAGTTCTAAAGATGGGTTCTTCGGACCTGGCATATGGTTTGGTGTCAGTGCTAAGCTTTTGCTTAGGCTGTCGTCTTTATACGGTTTACGCCAATTGTCGTCTTCAGAAATGTCGGGTATTTGAATCTTTATTATTTCTGAATACGTGGTCTCTTCATTTTCAAGTTCTCTTATGCATTCATCAATTTCGTCTACTAAATAGCAGGTATCGTCTATTGCTGGTGCTTGTAAGAACTTGGTGAGAATGAACTCTATCTTTTCTTCTCCTACTTCGAATGTTAGCCTTCCTTTCTTCACGTCTATAATCGCTCCGACTGTAGCTAGGAATGGTCTTCCTAGGATAATTGGGGTTACAGTGTCCTCCTTGATGTCCATGATTATGAAGTCGGTTGGAATGTAGAATTGTCCTATGCGTACTGGAACGTTTTCCAGTATTCCGACGGGGTATTTTACTGATCTGTCAGCTAATTGTACGGACATTTTGGTTGGCCTGAGGTCTCCCATATTCAGCTTTTTGCATATAGATAAGGGCATAACACTGATACTGGCTCCTAAATCGCACAGGGCTTTATCTATTACGAACTTTCCTATGACGCAGGGTATGGAGAAACTACCTGGGTCTTTTAATTTAGGAGGCATGCGGTTCTGAATAATAGCGCTACACTCTGCCGTAAGTGTAACTGTTTCGTTATCCTCGACCTTTCTCTTATTCGACAGGATCTCTTTGAGAAATTTAGCGTATGACGGCATTTGAGTTATTGCTTCTGTAAAAGGAATAGTAATATTCAACTGTTTAAGGAGCTCTACAAATTTCTTAAACTGTCCTGAAGTTTTAGAGTTTATTAGTCTTTGCGGATAAGGGATAGGTGGTTTATATGGCGCTGGAGGTGCTTGAGTTTTTTCACTTGCGGTATCCTCCTTCTCGTTGTCCTCCTTCTTCTCTAACTCATATTCCTTCTCTGTTTGTTCAGTTGGTTTTTGTTGCATGGCTGAGTTTTCGGTCCTCGGATCGATCGGTTCGTCCAATTCTTTTCCACTTCTTAGTATCACAGCATTTGCTTGGCCTTTGGGATTCTGTTCGGGTTGTCCAGGAAATGTGCCAGCAGGTGCGGCAGCAGATGCTTGCTGTTGAGCCACTTGTGATATCTGAGTTTCTAACATTTTGTTGTGGGTGGCTAAAGCGTCTACTTTTCCTGTCAACTGTTTAATTTGCTCGCTAGTGTGTATGTTTTGATTCAGGAACTCTTTGTTCGTTTGAGCTTGAGTAGCTATGAACTTTTCCATCATCAATTCGAGGTTTGATTTCTTAGGTGCATTCTGAGCAGCTGGTTTTTGATATCCTTGCGGAGCAGTAGGCATTTGCAATGCATTTTCGCTTTTGTAAGAAAAGTTTGGATGATTTCGCCAACCTGGGTTGTAGGTATTTGCGTAGGGATTTCCTTGAGCATAATTTACCTGGTCTGGCGGGATTCCGGCTAGCAATGGGCATTCGGGTGCATTATGAGTGGTGCTTCCGCATAACTCGCAATTTGGAGTTACTGCAGCGACAGTTGCAGTGGGGTTAACGGTCAGACTATCGATCTTTTATGCTAGAGCATCTACTTTAGCATTGAACTTTTCAAGGCTGCTGATTTCGTACATCCCACCTTTCGCTGAGGTTTTCTCATTTGGAGTGCGTTCACCTCCCCATTGGCAATGGTTTTGTGACATGTTTTCTATTAATTGATAGGCTTCATCGTATGGCTTATCCATAAGTGCACCGCCTGCGGCAGCGTCTATTGTCAATCTAGTATTGTATAGAAGCCCATTATAGAAGGTATAGATTGTCACCCAGTCTTCTAGACCGTGGTGAGGACATGTTCTCATCATATCTTTGAATCGTTCCCATGCTTCGTAGAGAGATTCAGTATCTTTCTGTCGAAATCCGTTGATTTGAGCTCTAAGCATAGCAGTTTTGCTTGGTGGATAATATCTCGCTAAGAAGACGTTCTTCAATTGCTCCCACGTCGTAACGGAGTTGGATGGTAACGATTGTAACCATGTCCACGCTCTGTCTCTAAGAGAGAATGGGAAAAGACGAAGTCTTATCGCGTCTGGAGTTACTCCATTTGCTTTCACTGTGTTTGCGTATTATACAAACTTTGTTAGATGTTCGTTCGGATCCTCAGTTGCGTTTCCTGAGAATTGGTTTTGTTGTACAGCCGACAGCAATGATGGTTTCAGCTCAAAATCATTTCGGGTAATAGCTGGGGCAGTAATGCTACTTCTAGGCTCCATCTGAGATGGTGTAGCGTATGCCTTCAGCGGTTTGTTCGGAGGTCCTTCAGCCATCGTTGGTTCTTCTTCGGATTTGGGAATGGGAGTGAGAGGATCAGGAATGTTATGTTTGAGTTGGTACTCAATGATTCGGCTTCTTAGATGTAAGAAGCGCTCTAGTTCTGCGACTGAAGGTTTCAAGATATCGCTTTGTGGGCGATCACTTGGCATACAATCGACAGCACTAGTAAAGGAAAAATGAAAATTGTTTACCTAGTCTATACGGCGTAACAGAAGGTTACACTATTGACTAAACGGGTCCCCGGCAACGGCGCCAAAAACTTGATCGCGACTTTCTATGTCTAATACAACTAACTGCAAGTGCACAGTCTATCGCGTAGTAATAAAAGATATCGATCCCACAGGGACTCGTAATCAAACTAGTGTTCTCGGGAGTTACTATGTTTAGCTAGGTAGAATATGTTTTAAGGGAATAAGATTGTCACTAAAAGAGGGAATTAAGATTACTGTTTAGATTTTAATTAATTGAATCGATACGTAGTAATTGTGTTCTTCAGGGATTTGATAAGTTACTGGTATATGAAATAGTTTTCACAGTTTATTTAAGCAGAAAATGGAGATTTGAAGACTCTCGTCTCACAATGGTTATTGACGCTAATCATAATCCTAAGGGCCAAACGTACACTTTCGTATTCCGTTCGGGGTTAAAATTACTTTTTGGAAATCTCTAAGTTCTAATTCGTTTTAAAGTGCTTTCGCTGTTATTAAAACAAATGCCTAGTGTTTACTATCTGACCTTACCGCAGCTTTCGCTTGTTGGTTCGTATCTTAATTAATTTCCCACTTTCATGGCAAAACTACTTTAAAATAAGTTCTCGCTTTCGCGACGAAGTTTATTTCGTAAATCAATTTTAAACACTTAGACCATAAGTTATTTTTGTGAAAAGAAAGTTTTCAAACAAGAGTTATCAAATCCCATTCGAATTATTACTACATATTGATTGCCTAAGTTTAGCTAGACATGGAATTGGGAAAAACAAAACATAAATAATAATAATAAATAATAAATTGCATTATAATTAAACAGAAGTCGATCAAAATGAAAACCTGTAAATAATGCCAATTGGCCTTTGGGCAGACCCTCCACAGATGTTGGCAGGATTCTGTCTTTAGTTCCAATTTGATCGTACAGTGCAGTAAGTATTACAGAAGAGCGGAAATGGGAATGAGGAAATGGCAGGGAAATAAAGGAAAGGAATACAAATAAAAACTGGAGAAATGGATACAAATAAAAACTGGAAAGTAAATTTGCTCTGGAAATTAAATTTGGCAGCACTTCGTGGTATGAATGCAGCTCCCTTTTTGAAGTCCCCTGCTTCCCTTTTTATAGAAGTGGAATCCCAACGGTTACCTCTGAGGATGATGGACCTTGAGGCAGATAATTTAGGGAGTAGTGGACCATTTAATGGGAATTGGAACTGCTCTTTTGACGTGTAATCTGAGTGGGGCGTTTTTGCCTGCATGACGGTCGTCACAAGGTGTGACGGTCGTCACCCGTGTGACGGTCGTCATGCATCTGTGACGGTCGTCACATCAGCAAAAACTGTCTGCTGCGCTTTTCATTGTGTTTTCACTCCTTTTTCTTCCATATTTCATCTGGGATTGCTTCTTTTCTTCATGTTGCCTTGTTTAGACGTGATCGTTGAATACCTGCAAAAACATCAGACAAATACATGGAAATAACCCGAAATCGGATCGAAAACGGTTAGCTTTTAGTCGAATTATGCATTAAAATATCTATATGATTTCGTGTTATCACTTGGACACAAAACAAGAGTTTAAGATGACATCTCTTGCTCTGGTCCTTACTCCACTGTTGAGGTCTCCAATGATCAGGTCTTTGGGATGATCTTTCAGAAGCCTAATAGAAGGTTCCTTGTTGACTGTATCTGATTCAGTACTTGGACTTGCTTGGGAATCTTCAGTCTCCTCATATGGGGTCTCAACCAATGTTTCCACATCCTCTATGACATTGATTTCATCAATCTGATCATCAATGACAACATTTATGGATTCCATTAACACTTTAGTTCTGGAGTTATATACTCTGTAAGCTCTGCTGTTGGTAGAATATCCCAAGAATATTCCTTCATCACTTTTGCGATCCATTTTCCTTCTTTGTTCACGATCTGCCAAGATGTAGCATTTGCTTCCAAACACATGAAAATACTTCACATTAGGCTTTCTTCCTTTCCACAATTCATACAGAGTGGAGGATGTTCCCTTTCTTATAGTCACCCTGTTGTGTACATAGCATGTTGTATTCATAGCTTCAGCCCAGAAGTGCATAGGTAGCTTCTTTGCATGGATCATGGCTCTAGCAGATTCTTGAATGGTTTTGTTCTTCCTTTCAACTACTCCATTTTGTTGAGGGGTGATAGGCGAGGAAAATTCATGGCTAATGCCTTCAGCTGCACAGAAGTCTGCAAACTTAGAGTTTTCAAACTCCTTTCCATGATCACTTCTGATCCTGATAACCACACTCTCTTTTTCTCTTTGGAGTTTGATACACAGTTCTTGGAAGACTTCAAACACATCAGACTTTTCTCTGATAAATCTTATCCAGGTGAATCTGGAGTAATCCTTAACCACCACATATGCATATCTTTTCCCACCAAGGCTTTCAATTTGCATTGGTCCCATCAGATCCATGTGCAGTAGTTCCAGACTTCTAGAGGTGGTTAGATGTCCAACTCTAGGATGAGAAGTCTTGGTTTGTTTGCCCACTTGGCATTCCCCACACACTTTTCCCTCATCAATAGTCAGTTTAGGTATCCCTCTCACAGCCTCCTTGGAGATGATCTTCTTCATTCCCCTTAAATGAAGATGTCCAAGTTTTTGATGCCACAATTTTACTTCCTTTTCCTCTCTTGCCATAGAGTAAATTATGGATTTACTCGTGTCTTGAGGCTGCCACAGATAGCAGTTATCCTTGGATCTATGTCCTTTCATGACTTCTTTATTTCCATCATTAGTAACCACACATTCTTCCTTAGAGAAATTCACACTTAGTCCTTGATCACAGAGTTGGCTAATGCTGTTCAAGTTGGCAGTTAGTCCTTTTACCAATAGCACATTGTCTAGAGTAGGGACTCCAGGGCATTCCATTTTTCCAACACCTTTGATCTTTCCTTTTTCTCCATCACCAAAAGTCACATAACTGGTGGAGTGTGGTTTAATGTTTATCAACATATTCTTTATGCCAGTCATGTGCTTAGAGCAACCACTATCAAAATACCAGTCTTCTTTGGCTGATACTCTTAGAGAAGTGTGAGCTATGTGAGCAACCGTCTTGGCTACCCATTTTCTTTTCTTGTTAGGCACTTCCATCATTGGTTTGGCATGATGATTCTTGTTGCCATGCATACCCTATTTGGTTTTTCTTTGGCTAGGGAATCCATTCAGCTAGAAGCACACAGCTTTGATGTGCCCAAGTTTTCCACAGTGGTAGCATCTATGCCCTTGGAATTTTCTCTTGATTTGCTTCCAGTTTCTATGTGGTGAATGTTGTGTCATTGGTCATGACATCCTTTTTAACATTTGAGACTCAGGCTGCAACCTCTTGAGGTTCAAGACAGGAGTTTGTTTCTCAATAAATCCTATGCCAGACCTATTTCCTGCAGTCTGCCCACTCTGAAGGATTTCCTCTAGGGTGTCAGTCCCAGAGTTGAGCATCCTTATGGATTTAGCCATTTGATCCTTCTCATTTTTCAGATCATTCACCTCACCTCTGAGAGAGTGTATTGTGGCTAGGTGCTCTTTCCTTTCAGCTTCTAAGACCTTGATGATTTCCTTCTGAAGCTCTCCTTGTTGGTACAGTTCTACACTTCTGATGTGAAGCTTCTGATATGAGG
The DNA here is from genome assembly GCA_963859935.3 of Lathyrus sativus. Taxonomy (NCBI): domain Eukaryota; kingdom Viridiplantae; phylum Streptophyta; class Magnoliopsida; order Fabales; family Fabaceae; genus Lathyrus; species Lathyrus sativus. Next base: position 569,743,378 of record OZ012737.1, on the reverse strand, counting down.
TTGTAGGGTCTTCAAAACTCAATTCCTCTTCACTTGAATCACCATCAGATATGTACACCCTGGTGGGTGTAGTGACATGTTTGGCTGTTTCTTCTTCTGATTCACTGTCACAATCAGTCCATGTGACAGTCAGGCCTCTTCCCTTTTTCTTGAGGTAGGTTGGACATTCCTTTCTGATATGTCCATAACCTTCACATTCATGGCATTGAACTGTACTGACTTTTTCCTCAGCTTTTTCTTTGTCAGTAGGCAAGCTTTTGGAATAGAGTTTAGACTTGGCATCTATCCTTTTGACCAGTTTGTTGAACTGTCTCCCAAGTAGGGCTATTGCCTCTGATAGATTATCCACTTCTTCCTCATCTGAGTCCTCTGCAGAGTTTGTGACAAGGGCTATACTTTTTCTCTTTTTCCCCACAGCCTGGTCACACATCCCCATCTCAAAGGTCTGAAGGGATCCAATGAGTTCATCCACTTTCATATGGCATATGTCTTGAGCTTCTTCAATGGTTGTTACCTTTATGGCAAACCTTTTAGGTAGTGACCTTAGAATCTTTCTTACAAGTTTCTCTTCAGTCATCTTTTCCCCCAAAGCTCCTGAGGTGTTAGCTAGTTCAAGAACATTCATGTAAAAGTCATGAATGGTCTCATCTTCCCTCATTCTTAGACTTTCAAATTTTGTGGTTAGCATTTGAAGTCTTGACATTTTGACCTTGGAAGTTCCTTCATGAGTGGTTCTGAGAGTGTCCCAAACATCCTTTGCTAGTTCACAGTGGTGGACCAGTCTAAAGATGTTTTTGTCTATACCATTGAAGAGTGCATTCAATGCTTTAGAGTTTCCAAGAGCCAATGCCTCTTTCTCTTTGGTCCATTCCTCTTCAGGAATTTGCACAGATACTCCATCCTTGTCAGTCTTCACAGGCTGTTCCCAGCCAGAGTTTGCAGTTCTCCAAGCCTTGTTCTCTAAGGACCTTAGAAAAGCAATCATCCTAGGCTTCCAATAGTCATAATTAGAACCATCCAGAATTGGAGGTCTATTGGTGAATCCAATATCTTTATCCATAGTACCAGAATTTTGTTTCCCTAGATCTCACCCAGTAATAAACAGGCAGGGTGCCTGCTCTGATGCCAATTGAAAATTCTGACCAGCCCACGATGGATGTTCTAACAGAAGTTATAACATCCACTGTGACATTCACTATAGACCTACTATTATGCAGTAATTATAAAGCAGTAAATAACATAGTTAGTTGTTGACCCAGTTCAGTGCAACACACTTACATCTAGGGGCTACCAAGCAAGGGAGAAATTTCACTATCAGTAGAATTAATTCAGAGTCAAACCTCCAGTTTGCATCCTCACTTAAAACCTACCCAATGACAATTTAACCTAGAGACACTCTAGACCTGAGTATACCCACTCACTCCCTACAATCACACACCAGTGATATCAAATAGTTACAAATCAACCATTAGAATGAAGACACACTTCAACTACACACACACCTTGATCTTGATTCAAAGCTTTGATCAAGTGACACACACTCTTGCTTAGCAGCTTCGAGTGGTACGCAGCCTAGACACTACCTAACCAATGTAATCAATAGTTGCTTGGATTACAAGTGTTTCTAAGACACAATCGTGAAGAACAACCTCTTCACTTCTAAACCACTATGGTGATTTCTCTGCTTCTCTATCTTCGACAGCTACCTTCTAGGATTTCTTCTCATGTTATTTATAGCAGCAGATCAGTCCTTGGGCCTGGGCGCATACATTAGGTTTTATCCATCATAAAACCTCTCTTTAGTGTTCTACACATTTGCCACTTTAATAAGGTACATATTAGTTCCCCTAGGGCGTGTAAAATGTCTCCTGCATTCCAGCTTGAGCTTCTGAGTTATTTCCTGAGTTCTAGCTACTAGAATAACAAACTTCCGCTTGATGTCATAGGACCTATGTCATAACATTGAGTATGACATTCAGCTTAACTTATAGCCAGCTTAGTTAACTTACCCTGCACAGTCCATATTATGAATGTAACAACATCAGACATGACATTCATACATGTACTGATATTTTGCCATAAAATGCAGCCAATCAAGAGCACTTACATAAACCAATATGGAAATGGAGGGACAAGTGTCACTCCAAAATCAGCAGAAGGCAAGCGAGGGAACTTAGGAGGAAAAAGTTTAAAAGCTACCTCATAACGTTTCTCACAAGGAACATTAGGGGGAATTTTTAAGTTATCCAACTTTTGAAAAATTTTCTTTTTAAGGTGACAGCAGCCTCATGAATGGTTCGACTTAGATCATCTGGTCGATAAACAGTTTCAAAGTACTTCTGGAAAGCTTGAATTTCTTGAATGTGAGTAAGCTTACTTTTCTTTGACTTGTCCTGCACAGCAAGGAAAGCTTGATCAAGTAGTGAAATCAAGGAAATGTTCAGCATAATGTTTTGACCACCAATGGTGGAAAGAAGAAGTGCATAAAATAGAAGGTTCAAAAAACACGGGCGAGAGAGTGCCCGTCTTGTGACTGTATTCAGCAAAGATGCCAACAATGGTGTCTTCATAGAAATTGGCAGTATGGAGGACCACTTGGCCTTTCTTGTCATACAAGCATTTGGGAAAACTCTGAATCAACCCAAATTGATGAGATACAAGATTAGGCTGATACGCAATCAAGGATGCTAAACCTTTCCCTGCATTGAGCCTGTTAACAATGAATCTAGGAATCAAAAAGGCTTCCTAGATTGCAATAGAGTCATCACCACCATGTCTTTGAGGAGTAGGAAATGGCCTTTTAAACCACGAGGGGCCAAACTTCCTTACGGAAAAAGGTGCCATGCCAGGAGTAAACTCATAGCACTTGGCAAACATCAAGATATAGCTAGTAAATGCTTCTCTGATAGTTATGCCATCATCAGTTAGGGTCAGTTGGACCAAACGAGGCCATTCGACGTGCCTACCCTCAATCTGAGCAGACATTTCGACAGCTTGTCCATTCCTAGAAAGGCTAGTCTCGAAGGTAGCATTTAACCATTGTTGAAGCAACCACAGAGGACCAGCCAAAGATACAGATTTGCGGGCCTCTATACGCTTCAGTCGAGAAGTCGTTTCACTCAAGGATTCGTAAAGGGTCGCCAGAATAAGTTCACTTAGGAAAACACCTTTGTTGTGGTGTAGTTGATTGGCAAGAGGTAGGTATTTCTTGGCTACCTGTAGAGACTTGGTACAGAATACATATCTTGACAGCCACATGGTGAGGAACACCACATGCTCTTTGTCAGACACACTCTCAGTAGTTTGGTTGAAGTGATGGTTGACGAAATGAGTGTAGGTGAGTTTAGAGGTGGGGATGTTGATATAGTCTTCAGCATCAACATCAGGTTGATAAGAGACACCGTCAGGACGAAGGCCGGTAATGGCGGTCATGTCAAAGAGGGTAGGAGAAACCACCCAACTGGTAAGTGAAACGTATAATGAGTACTATCACAGAAATACAGCGAGGCCATCAGTAAATTTAAACAGTATAGAAAAGGAGTCTTCGACAACATTAAAATATCATAAATCCCCACGGATTTCCAGTTATCAGCTTTAACTTTTTCTACTTTTTCCATCCAGAGGTTGAAATCCTTCAGGGGACTAACGACTCTCAGTAAACGAGTACCATCAGCAAGGTAGCCAAGGTTGAAATCTGGCAATGGAGTAGTGTCAACAGTATCGGTAAAAGGTGCAGGGAAACTTTTTTTCCCTAATGGCCTAGTTCTCCTGTAAGATGGCAGAAATTCACTCAGTCGTGCGTCAAAAATGTCAACTTGCGCTAAAGGACCGGATATTGCATAGGGTTTACCTGAAACAATCAAAGGAATCATTACCTGATAGTGATAGATACTCTTGGCGGTTTCGGAGGTGGGTTCCGGAACACATTGACGATTCTCCACCAATTGAGGGCCAGCCAGGTTTATGAAAGGGGGAATGGTTTGTTTGGTTTGGGTAACGCGTCCTTTCTGAGTCTTCTTCTCCTGAGCAGCGAATTAGGAAGAAGCCATTGTTGGTGTTTAAAATTGAGATGAGTTTTCTTTCTGAAGAACGCGATGAAGAAAGCTGGAGAAAGATGTAGAACGTTTAAAATTCTGGAGAGTAAGAAATTTTCACGAAACGGTGAGAGGAGGTATTTATAAACGTTTGAAAATCCCAAAGGGACGAAATTCACCGTTAAAAATGATCAAGTAGTGGGACGCGTGTTGGTTTGAATAAAGAGGATGCATGTGGGCAGTTATGGTCAGAGTACAAATGTATGTTTTCAAGACACAGTAATGATAAATATGGCTGAAAAGACGATTAAGGATTTATCATAATGGCGTGATGTCATAAACGTGGAAGGAAAAGAACTGAACAGTTAGGCCACTAAACAAATAATGGGAGTTCAATCAGAGCCATGCAGAGTGACACGCGTCAAAAACGATGGGAAAAACTGACCTTCCTATCCAAGACTGGCGAAAGGACAATTTTGGGGGGAAATTTGTTGGCTCCTAATTTTCGACGCTAGTCGAGACCAGAGCTATCTTAGGTTAAAATTATCAATACTTGGTATGTGGGAGGGTTTCGACCTAAACAAGGAAAACTTCAAGTCGAAGAAAGATGGACCAAGGTGCCAAAAAACACTAAGTGTTGGAAAACGCTCGACGAAGACCATGCTAAGGAAAACACGAAGACGGTTTCGCCAAGTTGGAGGGAATTACCAAATATTCAAAATTAAAAACAAGAAAAAGAGAACGTGTGAGCGGTGGGAATATCAAAGAAGCGCCAAAAGAGCATGCTAAGAAGTCTCAACCGCCATGTAGTAGTTATTTTATAACACTATAAATAGGTGTAAATTTTATGTAATAAAGGTGTCCATTCATTTTGTACTAGTTCATATAACTCAAAGTACCTGCGTGTAGAAAAACAATTTAACGAGAATGTACGTGATACAACACCAAATCCTTTCTTATAATGCAATTTATCTTTACAACTTACTTGCCACTTTTAAACTTTCAGTTTTACATTTAAACTGCTCTTTACAATTATGTTGCATATTTACTTTTCAAAGATCCCCTAGTCGAACGCGGAGTTCTGATTAGAGTTATTTTCCAAGAAATTTACTTACTTGCATTTTTATCTTCAAAAGTCATTTAATTCTCAAAGGAATTACAATCGAACATGGAGTGTGGCGGTAGTCTCTTCGCCTTTTCATTACAGTTCTTATTTTTCAAAGCCTTTACTTTCGATTTTACTTTTCAAAGCCTTTACTTTCGACTTTACTTTTCAAAAGACTTTACTTTCGACTTTACTTTTCAAAAGCCTTTACTTTTGACTTTACTTTTCAAAGCCTTTATTTTCGACTTTGCTTTTTTTAAAGCCTTTACATCATCGCACTTTACATTCTTGACCTTTTTACATACTTAGCACATGTCCTAGGATTTAATATGGTCGATCCTGCAAGTTAAGTCAATTGAATATTGAATTGATAGATCAGCGGTTGTTTACCAAAATTTACAATAAACAATATCAGAGTAAGATATTTAACTCAATAAAAATCACCTCAAAGGGCGTACATTTCTCAATAACTCAAAATAAGTCAATGCTCCGTGTACAACGGGTTTTCCCAAAATATATCAAAACTTGCACAAGGACAGCGAAACTCAAAAGGCATAATCCAAAGTTTTCCTTATACGGAAAGATAATCAAAATAAATCAAATAAAACATAGATTAACTCAAAGACCCCCAACCCTATGTTACACTATCAGAGCAAGACCCTCTAAGTTAACCAAAAGGATAACAACTCAAAACATCAAAAGTCCTCAACGGCGTCCACGGCTAAACCTGGTCATCTGCACGTTACCCACGTGGAGGCAACATTCAAACAGGCAGGGTGAGTAAAACGATTCATAATAATCAATGTAGAAAACCAACATATAAAATGGCGTCATTTTCATATTCAACATTATCATATCCATAAATATGCCGCAAAGGCCACAACATCACAATTAACTCACAATCATCTCCTAAATGCAAATGCAACATGACTCAATGCATGTGGTACCAATCATCACAGCACAATGGACACTGGGCCATCAACCCTCAAAATATCCCCATCAATAGGATCGATTCTACTAGAGAACCGGAGCACATCAAAACACTTCACATCCGCACAATGGGATTGAAGCCAAAGTAATTGAGGTTCTGAACCGAAGTTCGGATGCACATAAATGCATGATGCACACGTCAATACTGATCCTCATAATAACATCATAGATACATCATCATTCATCATAATCATCATCATCAAAATCATATTATCATAGCTCATCATCATCAAAATCATATCATCATAGCTCATCATCATCAAAATCATATCATCGTAGCTCATCATCATCAAAATCATATCATCATAGCTCATCATCATCAACATCATATCATCATAACTCATTATCATCAAAATCATATCATCATAGTTCATCATCATTACATCATCATCATACATCATAGAAATCATCATATAATCATGTACAATTTACATAGGACATCACAGTCATACTCATATTAATTCATCATACTCTCACATTTTAATCACATAGAACTCATAAATATACTCATAGTAATCATCATATTATCACATATTAATCACGTAGAAATCATAGTCAAACACATGGTAATTCATCAAGGAAATCACAGCATCAAAACCTCAAGGCATCACTGCACACGATCAACATTCGTGAATTCCATTAATTCCAATATTCCACAAAACCACCAAAATCACCAAAATACAAATATTCTCATTTAAATAAATTAAATAGATATTCCGCTCAAATTTGGGGTGTTACAACTCTCCCCCACTTAAAAGAATTTTCACCCTCGAAAATTACCACAATAAAACAGAGTCGGATATGAATCCCTCATCTGATCTTCATGCTCCCAAGTCCAACTTTCTCCAGCTGGTTCTCCCTAAACTACCTTTACCAAGGCAATCTCTTTACCTCGCAGTTGCTTCACTTCTCGATCATCAATCCGAATAGGCAACGCCTCAACAATCAAATCATCTCTCACTTGTACATACTTCCTCAACTGAAACTCATGAAACACATCATGCAAATTCACAAGCGACGATGATAAAACAGCCTGTCATGCGACTTTTCCCACGCTTCCGCTACGCCACTCTGATATGGACCAACAAAACACGGTGTGAGATTTCGAGACTTCAAAGCTCGACCAACACCAGTTACCAGCGTAACTCTCAAAACATAAGATCTCCATCTTGAAATTCAAGTGTTTTCCTCCTCTTATCATGGTAACTCTTCTGACGACTCTGCGATGCTTTCATCTTTTCTTGGATCATCTTGATCTTTTCAGTCGTCTCTTACATAATCTCAGGTCCGAGTACAACACTCTCTCTTGACTCATACTAACACAAAGGAGTCCTACACCTCCTAATATGCAAAGCCTCATACTGTATCCTTTTGATACTAGAATGGTAACTGTTATTGTAGGTAACCTCAATCAGCGAGAATGTCTATCCCATGATCCACCTTGATCCAACACACAAGCTCCCAACAAATCCTATAAGGACTGGATAGTTCTCTCTGTCTGTCCAACCATCTGTGGATGATAGACAGAACTCGATCTCAACATGGTACCCAAAGCGTCTGCAAACTCTCCCAAAACCTCGCTGAAGGTCTCAGATCTTTATCAGACACAATACTCGATGGTATCTCATACAACTTCAAAACTATCTCAATATACATCTCCGCTAGCTTCAGCATAGAACGACTAATCCTCATTGGTAAGAAATGGGTTGATTTAGTCAATCTATTCACAATCACCCAAATCGAATCATACCCCTCTCACAGTCTTCGGTAAACCCGACACAAAATCTATGGAAATACTATCCCATTTCCACTCTAGAATATTCAACGATTGCATTAGACCCAACGGTCTCTGATGTTCAATCTTTGACTTCTGACAAGTCAAACAAGCATACTCAAACTCAGCCACTTCTTTCTTCACCCCTGGCCACCAAAACATTTCCTCAAACTCGGGTACCTCTTCATAGCACCGGGAGGGATACTCAATCTACTTCAATGGCCTTCTTCAAGAATACTCTTTTTCAACTCAATAATATCTGAAACGCAAACTCTATCACGACATCTCCAGATACCATCTTCATTAATCTGAAAATCCGCTCTCCGACTTTGGTTCATCAAATTTAACCGATCTACCAACTCAAATCAGATTTTTGACCTTCTCGAATCTCATCAATAATACCACTAGTAAGCTCCAACATACTAAGCTTAACTCCATAAGAAGTCTTTTCACAAACTAAACGCATATCACGAAAGTGTTCAATCAGTCCAAACTCTCGAACCACAAGCATCGACATATGCAAGGACTTCCTACTTAATACACCAGCTACAACGTTAGCCTTATCGGGGTGGTAACTCAATTCAAAATCATAGTCCTTCAAAAGTTCAAGACATTCTCCTCTGCCTCATATTCATCTCTTTCTAATCAAACAAATACTTTAAGCCCTTAAGATTACTAAACACCTCAAATCTCGAACCAAACAAATAATGCCTCCAAAGCTTCAACACAAACACAACAACAACCAACTCTAAATCATGCGTCAGATAATTCCTCTTATGCACTTTAAGTTTCCTTAAAGCATAAGCTAAAACTTGCTGATGTTGCATTAACACACCTCCCAATCCCATCAACAAAGCATCACAATATACAATAATGATTCTACCGGATTCGGCAAATCAAAACATGAGCTGTTGTCAGCCTTCTCAAAAGCTCTAAAAACTTCCTTCACACTTTGCATCCAAACAAAAGCTTGAACCTTCCTAGTCTACCACGTCAATGGCAACGACAACTTGGAAAAATTCTTCAACGAGTTTTCAATAATAATCTGCCAACCCAAGAAAATTTCTAATCTCAAAAATAGGTTTTGGAGCTTCCCATTGCGATACAGCTTCAACCTTCGACATATCAACCGCACTAACTCTACTCGAGACCACATGACCAAGGAACTCACTTCCTTCAACCAAAACTCACACTTTAACAGTTTCACATACAACTGCTTCTCTTTCAACGCTGATAACACCAATTTCAGATGCTCAACACGATCCTATTTACTCTTCGAATATATCAAAATATCCTCAATAAACACAACCACAAACTTGCCCAAATAAGTATGGAAAATCTTGTTCATATACTCCATAAATACACATGGTGCATTAGTCGCACCAAATGGCATCACGAAATACTCATAATGTCCATACCTTGTTTTAAAAGCAGCCTTCTGAATATCTCCAGCCTTCACACGAATCTGATGATACCCAAATCTCAAATCTATCTTACCAAACACACAAGCACCCACCAATTGATCCATCAAATCATCAATCATCGAAAGTGGATACTTATTCTTGATAGTCACCTAGTTCAATTGTCTATAATCCACACAGAGCCTCACAGAATCTTCTTTCTTCTTAACCAACAAAACTGGTGCACCCCACGGTGACACACTCGAACGAATGAATCCCGTCTTAAGCAAATCTTCAAGTTTACTCTTCAAATCCTTCAATCCCAATGCATACACACTATATGGAGCCATCGATATCGGACTAGTTCCAGGAACTAAGTCGATCACAAACCCCACTTCCCGTTCCAGTGGTAAATCACTTATCTCCTTAAGAAAACTTCCGGACAATCACAAATAATTGGAAACCCACCAACTTTCCCACTTTGATCAACACTCAAGGTTCTCATCAAAACAAACATCTCAGCACCATAATGCACCGACTCACCAAAACAATTTGTAAGCACTTAGCTTAACTCAAAACAATTCACTTCACACGCCATCTAAGCTTGCAAGACACGTCTATCCCCACAAACATGACTCTGTCCACTATCAACAAGAGATTAAGGGTGATCAGTTCCTTAATTTGTCAATAGACAGCCGAAAATCACGAAGGGGCATAAACCATCTTTACCAAACTATAAGAGCGTTCACCGACACACGGAGCCACCATTCCACACATGAAGCATCCTGGAGAAGCACAAGCTTCTCCCCCACTTGTTTCAATTCCCACTCTGCAGACAAAGGTTAGAAACCAAATGTGTACCAACAGTTTTTTCACATACATGTCGCATACAAGGCAACAAATTAACATTAGACAACTTGGCCGGACGGACCGACCTGCTCTGATACCACTAATGTAACACCCTTTTCTACCCCACAATTAAAAGGCACATTTATTTTCATATATCATAGTAAGATATTTAACTTAATAAAAATCACCTCAAAGGGCGTACATTTCTCAATAACTCAAAATAAGTCAATGCTCCGTGTACAACGGGTTTTCCCAAAATATATCAAAAATTGTACAAGGACAGCGAAACTCAAAAGGCATAATCCAAAGTTTTCCTTATACGGGAAGATAATCAAAATAACTCAAATAAAACATATATTAACTCAAAGACCCCCAACCCGATGTTACAATATCAGAGCAAGACCCTCTAAGTTAACCAAAAGGCCAACAACTCAAAACTTCAAAAGTCCTCAACGATGTCCACGGCTAAACCTGGTCATTTGCACGTTACCCATGTGGAGGCAACATTCAAACAGGCAGGGTGAGTAAAATGATTCATAATAATCAATGTAGAAAATCAACATATAAAATGGCGTTATTTTCATATTCGACATTATCATATCCATCAATATGCCGCAAAGGCCACAACATCACAATTTACTCACAATTATCTCCTAAATGAAAATGCAACAAGACTCAATGCATGTGGTACCAATCATCACAGTGCGATGGACACTGGGCTATCAACCCTCCATAAATCCCCATCAATAGGATCCATTCTACTAGAGAATTAGAGCACATCAAAACACATCACATATGCACAATGGGATTGAAGCCAAAGTAATCGAGGTCCTGAACCGAAGTCCGGATGCACATGAATGCATGATGCACACATCAATACTCATCCTCATAATAACATCATAGGTGCATCATCATTCATCATAATCATCATCGTCAAAATAATATCACCATAGCTCATCATCAACATCATATCATCATAGCTCATCATCATCAAAATCATATCATCATAGCTCATCATCATCAAAATCATATCATCATAGCTCATCATCATCAAAATCATATCATCATAGCTTATCATCATTACATCATCATCATGCATCATAGAAATCATCATATAATCATGTACAATTTACATAGGACATCACAGTCATACTCATATTAATTCATCATACTCTCACATTTTAATCACATAGAATTCATAAATATACTCATAGTAATCATCATATTATCATATATTAATCACGTAGAAATCATAGTCAAACACATGGTAATTCATCAAGGAAATTACAGCATCAAAACCTCAAGGCATCGCTGCACACGATCAACATTCACGAAACTCTGCTACGTTCGCTGGCATGTTTGCTAGGCGAGTCTGAGAATGAAATTGTTCACTGTACGAAGCATTATTCGCTAGGCGAACAACGCGATGACAGCAAAACTCAGCTACGCACCAGAACCTAAAATCAATCAAAAAGCCCTACGATTCACTTCCCTAATGTCCCCAAAACATCCCTAAATCATCCCTAAGGTCTTACAGTGATAAAGGCACAAAACCTACGGTTTATTAGGCCAATCCCGTATCATATTCACGCCCTAAATCACAAATTTCCCTACAATTGCCCCAAAGGCATCAGAGTTACTCACTATCAAATATTCCTACAGGGTTAGACACAGGTCAAATCATAGTTTTGGCCACGAAGGCCTAAGGTTCCTTTTTCCCCAATGAATTCCATGGTTAGATTACAAATAATAAATTTAGGCCACGAAGGCCAAAAATCCCTTTTCTCATAATCAGCCCCAAAATCCCTTAAACCTTAAATCGACCTTAAATACATTGAAATTTACACATGGAAAATCATGAAGGTAATACTCCCCATACCTTAATTGTCGATCAAAGCCTTCTCAATTATTTCTGGGAATCTTCCGAAGCTTTTGCCTCCAAATATCCCTCCTCAAAGCTCTGGCCTCAATTCTCTTCACGGTCTAATAAATGAATCCTAATTCCATCTCAATTTTCTTTTTGTTAAACCTAGACTTGGGCCTCACAATTGGGCTTCTCCCATATTATCCTCACTAACTCCTCTTAAGTGTCCAATTTGCCCTTCTTTCACTAATATTTATTTTAAATAATAATAATACTAATATATTAATATCATATACTATTATTCAAAATAAATAACCTAAATTCCATTAATTCCAATATTCCACAAAATCACCAAAATACAAATATTCTCATTTAAATAAATTAAATAGATATTCCACTCATATTTGGGGTGTTACAATATTAATGTGTGCATCATACATTCATGTGCATCCGGACTTCGGTTCAGGACCTTGATTTCTTTGCCTTCAGTCCCATTATGTGGATGTGAGGTATTTTGATGTGCTCCAGTTCTTGTATAGAATCGATCCTATTGATGGGGATCTATGGAGGGTTGATGGCCCAGTGTCCATCGAGCTGTGATGAATGGTACCACATGCATGAGTCTTGTTGCATTTGCATTTATGAGATGATCTTGAGTAATTTATGATGTTGTGGCCTTTGATGTTCCTTGATGATTATGATGATGTTGAATATGAAAATGATGTTGTTTTATATATTGATTCCTATATTGATTATTATGAATCATTTTACTCACCCTGCCTGTTTGAATGTTATCTCCACGTGGGTAACATGCAGATGACCAGGTTTAGTCGTGGATGTCATTGATGATCTTTTTGGAGTTTTGAGTTGTTGGCCATGTTGGTTAACTTAGAGGGTCTTGCTCTGATACTGTAACATCGGGTTGGGGTCTTTAAGTTAAACCATATTTTATTTGATTTTTTGTTATTTTGGTTATGTTTCCGTACAACGAAAACTTTGAATTATGTCTTTTTGAGTTCCACTGCCTTTTGAGCAATTTTTTATAACGTTTAGGAAAAACCCGTTGTTTACGGAGCCTTGACCTATATTTGATTTATTGGGAAATGTACGCCCTTTGAGGTGATTCTTTTTTTTAGTTTAATATTTTACTCTGATAAATGTGAATATTTGGCCATTAAAATTGTGGGGTAGAAAAGGGTGTTACACCTAGCTCCACTTAATTTCTGATTAAGTTGGAGGTAGGAGAGACATTAGGCTCTCAATCCAAGCATGACAACATTAGGCAGACTTTCCTTCTAATCCTGACCTTAGGGCCATATTGTATGATAACAGTTAGCATTCAGTTTTCCCTAGACATTGCGTGCATCTTTCTCTTCTCATCTCAAAACAAATCATTAACACACTTAATAAATACGATGAACATTGTGTGCCACGAGCCTTAAGCATATGAGAAATGACGAGTGAGGGGTTTCTCCTTACTTATTTAGAGTGTTTAGCATACGTCTCGTCTTGAGGCGATATGCAACGCATTCTGTAACGCCCCGATTCTGATTTCCCATTATTGTTGAGTCTTTTTGATTTATTTGGATGATTATTATTTAGATTGTGGAATTTATGTATTAATATGTTATGTTTGCATATTATTCTATTTTACCGATTTTGAGAGTTTTCGAGGAAAATAGATTGGAGGATATTTTAGACATTTAGTATTTAATGTTAAGTTGGATATTTTGTGAGAAAATAGATTAGTAGATATTTTGAGAGAAGAAAATATAATAGAGAGAAATAGAATAGAAAGAGATATAAGTGAAAAAGAAAAGAGATAGAAATAGAAAGGAAGAGAAAGGAAGAGGAAGAAGAGAGTAGAGAAGGAAAAGAGAGGAAAGCTTGGATTCATCAAGATCAACCCTTAGGAATTGATTTAATCGGGTAAGGGTGTGAAATCTTATTATCTTCTCAATATGTATGATTATGTATGTGTTTGTTGGATTGGTTTGGATTGTTGGAGAGTTTTTACTCATTTTCCATTTTTAGGTCGAAATGGTTTAATCGATAGAAATCGATGTTTGAATGGTTAGAATCCGGAATAAATTATGTAGTTTAGTCAAAGAATGTTAGACTAAGACTATAGACACTGGTTTGGTGGAAATCGGATGATTTTGTGACAAGGTACCATTTTGGGCAGTGAGGGTTTTTAGAGAGATCGCAGGACTCGCTAGGCGAGCAGGTAGCGAGTGGTTCGCTAGGCGAGCACTAGTGAGTAGGTAGAGAACCCTTCCAGTAGCCACTGTCTGCCTTCGCTAGCGAGTTCTCTAGGCGAGTGAGTAGCGAGCGTTCACTGAGGCTTCGCTAGGCGAGTGGGCCAGCGAGCGTGACAGAACAACATTTTTATTTTTGTTGTTTTCTCCGATTTCGATTCTTCGATTCTTTAACATGTAGCTTGTGTGCTATTATATGTTATGTTGTGGTAGCCGTATGGCGTGAATCCTAGGTTATGGAATCGATTGTGAATCGTGGCCTTTTGGCAAATATATGTGCATTATTTAAATTGATTAAAAATGCATGGTGATTGTGATGGAGTTTGTTGCCGTTTGGCATGATATTATGAATGCATATTGATTGTATGCGATAGAATGTGATGAATGATGAATACAATATGGAATATACATTGTGAATGTATGATGATTGTATGAGATTAGATGAGATGAAAATGCATGAAAACATTATGAATATGTATGCATTTCAAGAAGTGTATGGAGTCATTTTGCATGTGAAGCATCATGATATACATTCTTGTGCTGTGTGATTCTAGTGAGAATCTGTCGTAACATCGTGTGCCCATGAGGGGTGTGAGCGGTGGTTACGGATGGTTTTGTGTCATGTGGGGTGTGAGCAACCGGGTTGTGTGCCCAAGGTGGGGTGTGAGCAATCCATAACGTTGTATGCCCATGTGGGGTGTGAGCAATGGGTGAACATTGTGTGCCTAGAAGAGGTGTGAGCAATGGTTCCAATAAGTTCCTGAGTGAACTTGAGATGATTGAGTCGGTACCGCATTTGCATCTGCATAGAGTCGTGAGTCGGTCTCTATGAGTTGCATTTATCATCATTAATTGTGTATTTGTGAATAAACATAATTGTAAATGTTTATGTGGCGTAATAAATATGCTTGGTGATTTATATATATACATTGCGATGTGTATGATTGAATGTGGTGAGAATTGGAGATATGTGTATTTTTATGTTAATATATATAATTATATACATTGTTATTTTGATAATATTTCTCACCCTTCTGCTGTTTTATGATGCTCTATGAGGCATTGCAGAGTAGGTTTGCTGGAGGTCTTTTTGTGAAGCGTTGCTTCATTCTTTTTGGTCGGTTGGCTCTGATATGTAGCACCGGGTAGCTAGGATTGTATAGAATTCATTTGTGATATGTTGTATATGTATCTTGATGATGGAATGTTTATGAAAACATGTTGAATATGGTTGAATCAAACTGGTTGACATATATATATGATTATATGTTTTGATGTCATTCAATGTTTAGATTTTCCGCTTTTATTCTAAATATTGAGATGTGGGTGCAAGGACTAAGTTCCTCTGTTGCAAGTTACCCCACTGTTGCATATCTTTGTGAGTAGGTGTTGTATGTTTTAATTTCACGTATGATGTGACATGCCTCTTTTATACCGTGTTTTTAATTATACTCTGATGAAATTTTTCATACGTGCCTAAATGATTTAATTGATTGTTTGGGGGTATAGAAAGGGGGTGCTACATTAAGTGGTATCAGAGCCAGTGTTGAGTCAGTTGTGTCTGTCTCGTTATTGTGTTGGTTAAACGGTTTTTGACCTTGTTGTTATTTTTGGGAGTGATCAGAATATGGCTGGTCGAAATGATAATGCGATGGCTGCTGCTTTGGAAGCAATGGATAGGGCGGTGCAGGGTGCGCCGAATGTGAATGATAACAATGAGTTCAGGAAGAATCAACCACTGGTCTTCAAAGGAAGATTTGATCCCGATGGTACCCAAATTTGGTTGAAAGAGATTGAAAGAATCTTTAGAGTCATGGGATGTGCGGAAGAGAATAATGTGAGACTTGGGACTCACATGCTGAGAGAAGAAGCCGACGATTGGTGGATCGGTATGCGTCAGATTCTTGAAGTAGATGATGAAGAGATAACTTGGGAGTTATTTCGTATTAAATTTTTGAGGAAGTATTACCCTGAAAGTGTGAAAGGGAGGAAGGAGATGGAATTCCTTGAATTGAAACAAGGTAGCATGTCCGTGGTGGACTATACTGCTAAGTTTGTAGAATTGGTACAGTTTCATCCTCATTATGCTGCGGCTACTGCTGAGTTTTCTAAGTGTGTTAAGTATGAGAATGGTTTGCGTTCTGAGATTAAGCAAGCTGTTGATACCAAACGATAAGGAGATTTTCGGACTGGACGAAATATTGTAGAATCTTCGAGGAAGATAGCAAGACTCGTTCTACTCATTACAAGAGTTTGAGTGAGAGGAAAGGAAAGCAACAAGTTAGAAGTGGACCTTATGTGACACCCGTTGATAAGGGAAAGCATAGGGGAAACTTTGATAAAAGAGATCTGGAGGAGGAAGTTCTGGTCCCATTAAGTGCTACAAGTATGGTGGAATGGGTCATAAATCATTTGAGTGCGGAAAGCTCGTAGTGAAATGTGCTAACTGTGGAGGCACGGGACATGCTACTACAGATTGTAGGAGGAATATGGTGAAGTGTTTTAATTATGGAGAAGTGGGTCACATTAGTATTAAGTGTACTATGCCGAAACAAGCTCAAGCGGGCGGAAAGGTGTTTACATTAGCAGGTTCAGACACTACTAGTGCAGATCGTTTGATTAAAGGTACATGCTTTATTAATAGTACGCCTTTAGCTGCTATTATTGATACTGGAGCGACTCATTCGTTCATTTCTTTTGAGTGCGCTAAGCGTTTGGATTTGTGCATGTCTTCTTGTGGTGGTGATATGGTTATTGAGACTCCTGCTTCAGGGTCGGTAACTACTTCTTTAGTGTGTGTGTGTAAGTTGTCCTTTGACCATGTATGGTAAAGACTTCATTATGGATTTAGTGTGTTTGCCGTTAGAGGGTTTGGATGTGATATTGGGTATGAACTGGTTGCAATTTAATAGAGTTCGTATAGATTGTTATCACAAGTTAGTGAGGTTTCCTTCTTTGGAAGATGATGAAGATGAGAGTTTTCTATCCACTAAAGAGTTGAAGAAACTTTTAGCGGATGAAGCTCAGTTGTTTGGTTTGTTTGCATCATTGTCGGTGGAGAGCAAAGTTGAGTTCAATGTGTTTCCGATGGTGTGTGATTTTCCAGAAGTGTTTCTGGAGGATATTATGGATGTACCGCCGGAAAGAGAAGTTGAGTTTTCTATTGATCTAGTTCCTGGTACTATACCAGTTTCGATGGCACCGTATCGTATGTCGGCATCGGAGTTGGTAGAATTGAAGAAGCAATTGAATGACTTGTTGGAAAAGAGATTTGTAAGACCAAGTGTTTTTCCTTGGGGTGCACCGGTATTGTTGGTAAAGAAGAAAGATGGAAGTATGCGGTTATACATTGATTATCAGCAATTGAACAAGGTGACAATTAAGAACAAGTATCCGCTTCCAAGGATCGATGATTTGATAGACCAATTGGTTGGTGCGTGTGTTTTTAGCAAGATTAATTTGAGATCGGGATATCACCAGATTCGTGTGAAGGAAGAGGATATTCAAAATACGGCTTTTAGGACACCGTATGGTCATTATGAATATTTAGTGATGTCATTCGGGGTTTCTAATGCGCCGGGTGTGTTTATGGAATACATGAATCGTATTTTTCATGATCAGTTGGATCGTTTTATGGTTGTGTTCATCGACGATATTTTGATTTACTCTAAGTCTCAAGAGGAGCATGAAGAGCATTTGAGGATTATGTTACAAATTTTGAAAGAGAAACAATTGTATGCTAAGTTGTCGAAGTGTGAATTTTGGTTGTCGGAAGTAAGTTTTCTTGGGCATGTTATTTCCGGTAGTGGTATTAGTGTTGATCCATCCAAGATTGATGCAGTGATGCAATGGGAGTCTCCTAGATCAGTTATGGAGATTCGAAGCTTTTTAGGATTGGCAAGTTATTATCGGAGGTTTATTGAAGGATTTTCGAAGTTGGCACTTTCGTTAACGCAATTGACTTGTAAAGGAAAGGCTTTTATTTGGGATGTTGATTGTGAAAAGAGTTTTGTTGAGCTAAAGAGAAGATTGACGACAGCGCCGATTTTGATTTTGCCGAATCTGACGGAACCCTTTGTGGTTTATTGTGATGCTTCTTTGACTGGTTTAGGTGGTATTTTGAAGCAAGATGGAAAAGTTGTGGCTTATGCTTCAAGACAGTTGAGAGTGCATGAAAAGAATTATCCTACGCATGATTTGGAATTAGCGACCGTGATGTTTGTTTTAAAAATTTGGAGGCACTATCTTTATGGTGCGAGATTTGAAGTTTTTAGTGATCACAAGAGTTTGAAGTATTTATTTGATCAGAAAGAATTGAACATGAGACGAAGAAGGTGGTTAGAGCTTTTGAAGGATTATGATTTTGGTTTGAATTACCATCCGGGTAAGGCAAACATGGTGGTCAATGTTTTGAGTCGGAAGTTGTTACATATGTCCGCATTGATGGTGAGAGAATGGGATCTTTTGGAGAATTTTAGAGACTTAAGTTTGGTTTATGAAATGACGCCGAGAAGTGTGAGACTTGGTATGCTGCATGTTACGAACGATTTTCTTGCTACCGTATGTGAAAAGTAAAAGTTGGATTTGAAGTTCGTTGATTTGATGATGAATGAGAATGAGGATTTCAAGGTTGATGATTTTGAAGTTTTGAGATTTCGTGGTCGTATTTGTATTCCCGATGATGTGGAGTTGAAAAAGATGATATTGGAAGAAGGACACCAAAGTAACTTAAGTATTCATCCTGGAGCAAATAAAATGTACCAAGATTTGAAGAAAATCTTTTGGTGGTCCGGATTAAAGAGGGATGTAGCTCAATTTGTGTATGCATGTTTGACTTGTCAGAAGTCTAAGGTGGAACATCAAAAGCCTAGTGGATTGATGCAACCGTTGGATATTCCAGAGTGGAAATGGGATAGTATATCAATGGATTTTGTTACGGGGTTGCCGAATACGCAAAGAGGTCATAATGCTATTTGGGTGATTGTTGATAGGCTTACTAAATCTGTTTACTTTATTCCTATTGATATTAGTTATCCTTTGGAAAAGTTAGCCGAGATTTATGTTTTTGTGATTGTAAAGTTGCATGGAGTTCCTAAGAGTATTGTATCAGATAGAGATCCTAGATTTACATCGAGGTTTTGGGAGAGTTTGCAAAAGGCTTTGGGTTCTAAGCTAAGATTGAGTTCAGCTTATCATCCGCAGACGGATGGTCAAACCGAGAGGACAATTCAATCGTTGGAGGATTTGTTGTGTGCTTGTGTACTAGAGCAAGGTGGTGCTTGGGATAGTTATTTAGCATTGATTGAGTTCACCTACAATAACAGTTTTCATTCAAGTATTGGTATGGCACCATTTAAGGCTTTGTATGGTCGGAGATGTCGAACACCTTTGTGTTAGCATGAAACTGGTGAGAAGTTGGTAGTTGGACCGGAAATGGTACAACAAACTACGGAGAAAGTGAAGTTTATTCGGGAAAAGATGAAGGCTTCTCAATGTAGGCAGAAAAGTTATCATGACAAGAGGAGGAAAGATTTTGAGTTTCAAGAAGGTGACCATGTGTTTTTGAGAGTTACACCGGTTACGGGTGTGGGTCGTTCTTTGAAGTCGAAGAAGTTGACTTCTTGTTGTATTGGTCCGTATCAGATTACTGCACGAGTTGGTGTTGTGGCTTATCATGTGGCGTTGCCTCCGAATCTTTCCAATGTGCATGATGTGTTCCATATTTCGCAACTTCGGAAGTATGTTCCGGATCCGTCACATGTTATTCCTATGGATGAGGTTGAGGTGAGAGATAACCTTACGGTTGAAGTTTTACCGATTAGGATTTTGGACCGTGAAGTTAAGAAGTTGAGAGGCAAGGATATTGCGCTTGTGAAAGTAGCGCGGGGAGGCGTTTCGGAAGGCAATATGACTTGGGAATTAGAGAGTGGGATGCGAGAGTCGTATCCGGAGTTGTTTGGATCCGGTAATATTTTTTAGGATGAAAATTTCTAAAGTGGGGGAGAGTTGTAACGCCCGGATTCTAATCTCCCATTTTTGTTGAGTCTTTTTGATTTATTTGGATGATTATTATTTAGATTGTGGAATTTATGTGTTAATATGTTATGTTTGCATATTATGCTATTTTACCGATTTTGAGAGTTTTCGGGGGAAATAGATTGGAGGGTATTTTAGACATTTAGTATTTAATGTTAAGTTGGATATTTTATGAGAAAATGGATTAGTAGATATTTTGAGAGAAGAAAATATAATAGAGAGAAATAGAATAGAAAGAGATATAAGTGGAAAAGAAAAGAGATAGAAATAGAAAGGAAGAGAAAGGAAGAGGAAGAAGAGAGTGGAGAAGGAAAAGAGAGGAAAGCTTGGATTCATCAAGATCAACCCTTAGGAATCGATTTAATTAGGTAAGGGTGTGAAATCTTATTATCTTCTCAATGTGTATGATTATGTATGTGTTTGTTGGATTGGTTTGGATTGTTGGAGAGTTTTTACTCATTTTCCATTTTTAGGTCGAAATGGTTTAATCGATAGAAACCGGTGTTTAAACGGTTAGAATCCGGAATAAATTATGTAGTTTAGTCAGAGAATGTTAGACTAAGACTATAGAAACTGGTTTGGTGGAAATCGGATGATTTTGTGACAAGGTACCATTTTGGGCAGTGAGGGTGTTTAGAGAGATCGCAGGACTCGCTAGGCGAGCACTAGCGAGTAGGTAGCGAACCCTTCCAGTAGCCACTGTCTGCCTTCGCTAGCGAGTTCGCTAGGCGAGTGAGTAGCAAGCGTTCGCTGAGGCTTCACTAGGCGAGTGGGCCAACGAGCGTGACAGAACAACATTTTTGTTTTTGTTGTTTTCTCCGATTTCGATTCTTCGATTCTTTAACTTGTAGCTTGTGTGCTATTATATGTTATGTTGTGGTAGCCGTATGGCGTGAATCCTAGATTGTGGAATCGATTGTGAATCGTGGCCTTTTGGCAAATATATGTGCATTGTTTAAATTGATTAAAAATGCCTGGTGATTGTGATGGAGTTTGTTGCCGTTTGGCATGATATTGTGAATGCATATTGATTGTATGCGATAGAATGTGATGAATGATGAATACAATATGGAATATACATTGTGAATGTATGATGATTGTATGAGATTAGATGAGATGAAAATGCATGAAAACATTATGAATATGTATGCATTTCAAGAAGTGTATGGAGTCATTTTGCATGTGAAGCTTCATGATATACATTCTTGTGTTGTGTGATTCTAGTGAGAATCTGTCGTAACATCGTGCACCCATGAGGGGTATGAGCGGTGGTTACGGATGGTTGTGTGCCATGTGGGGTGTGAGCAACCGGGTTATGTGCCCAAGGTGGGGTGTGTTAGACTATGGCACGGATCTAGAAGGGGGGTTGAATAGATCCCAATTAAAATTTGAGTCGGCGCTACCAATTAAAAATTGGTTTTGAAAATTTGTTTTAAGTGCGGAAGCGGCCGAGGAAAATATAGTCTAAAACGAACGATTATTGGAATACCGGATATGCGTAAGCCTTTGGATTAATGACAATATGGAAAATAGAATCACAACACTAACCACACTTATCAATGATCTAATTCACTTGTTAGGATTCCTAGTTCCAATGATTTAAAGAGCAAACCAAAACTAGATACACAAGTAAGATAATTTTGGTTTAGGCAATTTGTCAAACACTTGGTGTGCAAAACACTCCAAGTGATATTTATGTTGAGTAAGTGATTCCAACTAGCCTAGTACAATGTCTTATTGTACTTTGGAGTCAAAACAGAGTTTTAACCTCTTACTCAATTGATATCACAGTTTGACAATAGTGCTTATACAAAAATCACTTATTTTTGAGCTAAAACGTAAATGCTGAAAAATAGAGAAGACAAGTATTTGGTGAGGCAGTTCCCCCGTCGTCCTCGCTTCGGGGCACGTCTGCCCTCAATTCTAAAACTAGAATTGAGATAGATTTTATAGATATCACCTATTGAATGTAACAGTTTATACAAGGATTGAGCAGCAAATATACAACAGAAATCTCAATACGTTGAATGTTGCTTTCACTCCTTGCCCCTTAATTCAAGATGAATCAAGTCCTCCGATCGTTGTTGATGGACCTCCAATTCCAGCCACCTTATTGAATAACCCGTTGTTGTTCAAACCTTCGGCTCCGGCTGATCTCAACAGCAATAAATCAAACCCGAGATCTTCCCTTCAATATCACTGAATCCGCTACTAGACTGTTGAAGAACACCTCTTCACAATCACCTTTGTTCAGTTGACCCTTGATGAAGAATCTCGTCCAAAAACCCCCCAAAATTCAAACCAATCTTGGAGGATAAAACCCTAACGGTTTTATTCAAGAAAGAACCTGTCACAAGCTTCAACCCGAACTAGATTACCCAATCTAAGCTTCGAACCTTATCACCTTTAATCACTCACAATGCACTTCAAAAATGGCTGTGTGTAATTGATGTGTTGTGAGATGTTGAAGATGAAGATGATGAATCTTGGACACCTATTTCACTCTTTCTTATTCTTGAACACATGAATCAATTTTATCAAATGTTGTTGTGTTAAAATGAACAAACTTCTATTTATAGTAATAAGCAAATCAGCCAACAAAACAGATTTTCAAACAGATTGGAAATACTGCACTGACTGTGTCAACGCGCGAACGGCCGACCATAGATCGGCGTGCGCTGACCCGTGTGAAATGCCAAGGCTCCATGTGCTGACTTATGGTCGACTCATGGTTGTTGTGTGCTGACTGTATGGTCGACTCATGGTTGCTGTGTGCTGACCAATGGGAAATAAACTGATCCATGCGCTGACTGTATGGTCGACTCATGGTTGTTGTGTGCTGACCAGTGGGAAATGAACTGATCCATGCGCTGACTGTATGGTCGACTCATGGTTCTAAAATATGAAAAATTAACATGTTTGTTGTTTCGTGCATCTTGTCACGACTATACATCAATCAATTATATTGTAATGAAATATGATGATTTAAAAGGATATAGGAAGAATGTAATATGTTAAGTATTGCATGACGAATCCGATTCATCCGAGGTTGTGCTTTGTCATCATCGAAACTTGAGAACCTATGTTGTGAGACAGTTTTCCCTCACATACTCCCCCTTTTTGATGATGACAACCTGTGCGAAGCTTAGTGAGAACAACATGCAATGTCGTTAACATGGTAGTATAAGCTCCCCCTTTCTTTTGCAGTCAAAGTTGTTGTAATCTTTTGCAATCAGAGTTGTTGTGATCTACTATCTACTTGTCTTTTCTCCCCCTTTGACAGCATCAAAAAGAGATGGAGAAGGTAAAGTTCTGACAGATTAACAATTAACAAAATACTCAACAGGCTATAAGTAATCATATACCAATATCCACACAAAATATTGACAATGAGCAAAATATTGAAAATAGATTAAACAAGATTGAGGACACATAAAGTCATAACATTTCATAGGAATCAAGGCTGTAAAACAAACATTAGTGTGCACTTAGGAGAGATAAAACAGAGCATGATAACAAACACAGCATGGAGAATGAGAAAATGCACAAACAAATGACTAATAGCCTCGTCCCCTGCCCATATCAATGAAGATGAATTATGATATGGATCAGCCATATCAGTGAGGTAATCCACTGCTTGATTCAGGCGATTGATGTTGCGAGAGACGGTTGTTTCTCGGTATCCATGGGAAGTTGTGAAAGCTGCAAATCTTTCATCCATTCTTGTTAAAAAAAAGAGTTGAACTGTTCAGATTGGGTGTGTAGCTCAGTTCGGATGCACAAATGCATATTTGCACTTAATGTCACATATAATGCCATATTTGATGCCTACCTATAAACCCACAAAACAATTTGCATCCAAACACATAAAACACATAGCAAATGTCATATATATATATATATATATATATATATATATATATATATATATATATATATATATATATATATATATATATATATATATATATATATATATATATATATATATATATATATATATATATATATATATATATATATATATATATATATATATATATATATATATATATATATATATATATATATATATATATATATATATATATATATATATATATATATATATATATATATATATATATATATATATATATATATATATATATATATATATATATATACACTATTTGTCATCGATACTATTATTGAATCATGAGAATTTTAAGGAGAGAGAGAGAGAGAGAGAGAGAGAGAGAGAGAGAGAGAGAGAGAGAGAGAGAGAGAGAGAGAGAGAGAGAGAGAGAGAGAGAGAAGGGAACAATATCACCTCTACACCAGAATAGCTTGATAACAATACACTTGTGCTTGCAACAAAACTTAACTTGTTAGAAGTACAAGCATGTAATTATAAGTGAAGTAAGACGAAATAAGCAATTATGACCCGCGATCCGAAATGTCGAGAATGCCAAGTTCTCGGCGGATATGAAAGAAAGGCTCAGTGGCTAGCGGCTTTGTGAAAATGTCCGCTAGTTGATTTTTGATTTCAACGTGTTCAAAGACAACGTCACCTTTCTCTACATGATCCCTCAGAAAATGGTGTCGAATTTCGATATGTTTGGTACGAGAATGTAGCATGGGATTTTTGGTAAGGTTTATAGCACTAGTATTGTCACAAAATATTGGAACATGTTCTAGTTTTAAATTGAAGTCCAATAGTTGCTGCTTAAGCCATGGGACTTACGCACAACAACTACCAGCGGCTACGTATTCTGCTTCGGCGGTTGACAGAGCAACAGACACTTGTTTCTTGCTGTGCCAACTGACCAAGGAATTTGAAAATAAGTGACACGTACCGCTGGTGTTTTTCCTATCCGATTTGCAATCGGCAAAATCGGAATCGGAGAAACCTACTAATGAATAATCATTGCCTTTGGAATACCACAGTCCATACTTCGGAGTACCAGATAGGTATCGAAGTATAAGTTTGATAGATTTTAGGTGGGATTCCTTAGGACATGATTGGTATCTTGCGCACATACACATGCTAAACATAATGTCGGGACGAGAAGTAGTAAGATAGAGAAGAGAGCCAATCATACCTCTATACCTTTTTACCTCAACGTCCTTACCACTTTCATCTTTACTCATATTTACACATGTTGGCATAGGAGTGTCTATGGCTTTTGAATTTGCCATGTCAAATCTCTTGAGAAGCTCCAAACAATATTTTGTTTGGCTCACGAATGTTCCTTCTTTCAGTTGCTTGATTTGCAAACCGAGAAAGTATGTGAGTTCACCCATCATACTCATCTCGAATTCACCCTGCATAAGCTCAGAAAACTCTCTCACGAGACTCATGTTAGTGGATCCAAATATGATATCGTCAACATAAATTTGTACAAGAATTAAGTGCTTTCCTTGACGTTTAATGAAGAGAGTAGTGTCAACCTTTCCTCTTGAGTAGCCTTGATCAAGTAAAAATTTACTTAGTCTCTCATACCAAGCTCTAGGAGCTTGTTTGAGACCATATAAAACCCTTTTCAGTTTGTAGACATGATCAGGATACTCATGAGACTCAAAACCAGGAGGTTGCACAACATATACTTCTTCATTTATGTACCCGTTAAGGAACACACTCTTAACGTTCATTTGAAATAACTTAAAATCCTTCGCACAAGCAAAAGCAAGCAAAAGGCGTATAGCCTCGAGTCGGGCAACCGGCGCATAAGTTTCCTCATAGTCGATTCCTTCCTCTTGGTTATACCCTTGGGCGACTAAACGCGCCTTGTTGCGAGTTATTACTCCGTTTTCGTCCAATTTATTTCTAAACACCCATCGGGAGTCAATTACTCGATGACCTCGCGGAGGAGGGACAAGGTCCCAAACCTCATTTCTAGTGAACTGATTTAGTTCCTCATGCATTGACAAAAACCAGTGTTCATCGAGTAGGGCTTCCTTAGGGTTTTTAGGTTCCATTTGTGAAATGAACGCGAAGTGATAACAGAAATTACTTAGCTTCGATCGAGTTGTTACACCCTTTGTGATGTCTCTGAGAATGTTGTCAATTGGATGATCTTTGGGAGACTTCCAAGCTTGAGGGAGATCATCGTTTGAAGGCGGATGAGCTTCCTCGGTTACCTCATGGTGTACATCTTTATCCTCCTCAACTTTGGCTTCGTCAGGTTGATCAATCCCCGTCTCGCCACCTTTTAGTATGTCTTCCGTAGATGTACCTGCACCATGAACAACACTATCCTTTCCGACATTTCTCGGATAGGACTCATCAAAAGTAACATGCATAGAATCTTCTACAGCAAGTAATCGTTTATTATATATTCTATATGCTTTAATCGATTGAGAGTATCCGAGGAAGATACCTTCATCGGCCTTGGAATCGAATTTGCCCAAGTTTTCCTTTCCATTGTTTAATACAAAACATTTGCAGCCAAACACATGCAAGTGAGAAACATTTGGCTTTCTCCCTTTTAAAAGTTCATACGGTGTTTTATTTAGAATGGGGCGAATAAGCACCCTATTCAAAACATAACACGCCGTACTAATGGCGTCGGCCCAAAAATATTTCGATAAACCACTTTTGTTAATCATTGTTCTTCCCAATTCTTCTAAAATTCGGTTTTTACGCTCCACAACCCCGTTTTGTTGAGGGGTGCATGGAGCGGAGAAGTTATGATCTATACCATGGTTACCGCAATATTCTTCAAATAAGTGATTTTCAAACTCACCTCCATGGTCGCTTCTAATTGATACAATGTTTGTATTTAACTTATTTTGGGAAAGCTTAGCAAACCTTTCAAAAGCGGCAAATGTATCACTCTTACTTACTAAAAAGATGGTCCAACAAAACCTAGAAAAGTCGTCCACTATTACGAACCCGTAATAGTTTCCTCCTAGACTTTTAATCCTAGACAGCCTAAAAAAGTCCATATGAAGAAGTTCGAGAGGTCTCGTTGTTGAAACGATCTTTTTGGATTTAAATGAGATCCTCGTTTGCTTCCCATTTTGACAAGCATCAAAAAGGTGATCCTTGGTGAACTTTATGTTGGGAAGTCCTAAGACTAAGTCTTTTGAGACTACCTTATTTAGTAAGTCAAAGTTAACATGCGCTAAACGCCTATGCCATAGCCATGAGTCTTCACTCATAGTTATGAGGCATTTGTCGCTTGTTAACGATACTTCATTTAAGTCAAGCATATATACGTTGTTTACTCTAAAACCATTAAACATATTCTTCTTATCATTATCATGCACAATTTTGAAACAATCTTTTGAAAAGGATACATTGTATCCTTTGTCACATAATTGGCTAATGCTAAGCAGATTATGTTTAAGGCCCTCAACAAGCAACACGTCGGAAATTGTAGTAGAGGAGGGATTACCTACACTACCTTTACCTAGTATTGCTCTGCGGTTGTTATCACCATAAGTTACATACCCTTTCTTCTTAGCCACGAAGTCTATGAATAAGGATATGTCTCCAGACATGTGTCTTAAGCACCCACTGTCGAGAACCCATCTTCTCTCGGTGGTCTCGACACATTTCACCTATCAAAACATAATTAGCAAAAGGAGGTACCCAATGGCATATTGGGTCCTAATATTTTAGCGACAAGATGGTTGCGTTTGGGCAACCATTGATAGATGCCTTTAGGAACCAGAAATCTCCTAAATCGACATTTACCAATGGAGTGGCCTTTCTTGCAACAATATAAGCATGCAAAATCGACTTTAGAATCACTTTTACTTGCTTGATCCCTAATTACATATGCATATTTTTGATATGGGTTTATCATACTTTTTCTAAAATCCTTTTTATCAATAGCAAATGTAATTTTAGGCTCAAGTGCCTTGTTTAATTTGGTCTTAAGGTTTCTAACTTCACCTTGCCAAATATGACAAGTCTCACATCCAAAGTCGAAAGGATTTCTATGGTCCTCGCAATCCGATTTATTACCTTCCACAATGGAAGCCTTAAGGTCCTCTAGTTTCTTTTCGGACTCTTTAACTTTGTGCTCTAAGTAAGTAAAAATTCTTTTATTAGAGGCAAGTTTCTTAAAGGCTTCAGTTGCTTCATTGTGTAAAGCATTAAATGCGGTTTGTAATTCTGAATGCAACATATTTGAGGACTTCTCATATTTAGAGTGACGTACCTGCTTTTTCTTATTTTTCTGATGAGCGGAGAGACATAGATTCACGGACTCTTCTTCATCACTAGAGCTTTCATCAGAGGAGGAAGAGTCGCTGTCGCTTTCCCAAGCTATGTACGCTCTCCTTGGCTTTGATGATTTCTTGTATGACTTTGATGATTCCTTTTCCTTTGCCTTTTTGTTCATCGGACAATCCGGTTTGTAGTGACCGGGCTTTCCACACTTGTAGCACGTCCCTCTAGTCTTTTTACCTTTTGAGTCATCATCTTTGGAGTACTTCGATTATTTCTGGAAGTTTACCAAGTTCTTCTCAGAGTGTTGGATGTCGTTCTTTCTCACGTAACGGTTGTACCGTTTAACGAACAACCTCATATCTTCGCTCCTGTCCTCTTCTTCTTCGTCGCTTGAGGAATAATCACTTTGCTCTTTTGCTTGAGACTTCGAGGAGGAAGTCTTAAGAGCTATCGATTTCTTTTCACTCACCTTTGTTTTGTCTTTCTTTTCCATCTTTTCGCGTTGGTCTAGACTCAAGAGTACCTGTTCATGCTCTTGAAGTTTGCCAAACAATGTTGTCAAGTCTAATATGGTAAGATCATTTGCTTCTTTAATGGTGGTGACTTTCGGCTGCCATTCCCTGTTAAGACATCTCAAAACCTTATTAGTAGCAACATCATTGGAAACAGACCTACCTAATGAATGTAAATGATTGATGAGATGAGTAAATCTCTTTTGCATGTCAGCAATGGTTTCCCCTTGCTCCATGAAAAAGAGACCAAACTCTTGTGTTAATGTGTTGATTCTAGCCAACTTAACATCGTTTGTCCCCTCATGGGAGATTTGTAGTGAATCCCACATGGCCTTAGCAGTAGGACAATGGGATACACGATAGTATTCATCTACACCTAATGAGGAGATTAAGATATTTTTGGCTTTCCAATCATAATTGTATTTTTTTCTCATCGTCATCGGTCCATTGTGCTTCGGGCTTTGGCACAACTACGTTATCCGCATTGGTCATAGTAATTTCTATTGGACCATTGAGGATAACGTTCCATATTTTTCTGTCTATGGAGTTTATGTGCACCCGCATACAGTCTTTCCAATAACTATAGTTTTCACCATTGAAAACGGGAGCTCTATTGTACGCCCCTTTTGGTTCGTTAGCCATTTTCTATCAACATTGTATTTGAAGCACCGAGTAACCGGAGCTCTAGATACCACTTGTTAGACTATGGCACGGATCTAGAAGGGGGGTTGAATAGATCCCAATTAAAATTTGAGTTAGCGCTACCAATTAAAAATTGGTTTTGAAAATTTGTTTTAAGTGCGGAAGCGGTCGAGGAAAATATAGTCTAAAACGAACGATTATTAGAAGACCGGATATGCGTAAGCCTTTGGATTAATGACAATATGGAAAATAGAATCACAACACTAACCACACTTATCAATGATCTAATTCACTTGTTAGGATTCCTAGTTCCAATGATTTAAAGAGCAAACCAAAACTAGATACAGAAGTAAGATAATTTTGGTTTAGGCAATTTGTCAAACACTTGGTGTGCAAAACACTCCAAGTGATATTTATGTTGAGTAAGTGATTCCAACTAGCCTAGTACAATGTCTTATTGTACTTTGGAGTCAAAAACAGAGTTTTAACCTCTTACTCAATTGATATCATAGTTTGACAATAGTGCTTATACAAAAATCACTTATTTTTGAGCTAAAACGTAAATGCTGAAAAATAGAGAAGACAAGTATTTGGTGAGGCAGTTCCCCCGTCGTCCTCGCTTCGGGGTACGTCTGCCCTCAATTCTAAAACTAGAATTGAGATAGATTTTATAGATATCACCTGTTGAATGTAACAGTTTATACAAGGATTGAGCAGCAAATATACAACAGAAATCTCAATACGTTGAATGTTGCTTTCACTCCTTACCCCTTGATTCAAGATGAATCAAGTCCTCCGATCGTTGTTGATGGACCTCCAATTCCAGCCACCTTATTAAATAACCCGTTGTTGTTCAAACCTTCGGCTCCGGCTGATCTCAACAGCAACAAATCAAACCCGAGATCTTCCCTTCAATATCACTGAATCCGCTACTAGACTGTTGAAGAGCACCTCTTCATAATCACCTTCGCTCAGTTGACCCTTGATGAAGAATCTCGTCCAAAAACCCCCCAAAATTCAAACCAATCTTGGAGGATAAAACCCTAACGGTTTTATTCAAGAAAGAACCTGTCACAAGCTTCAACCCGAACTAGATTACCCAATCTAAGCTTCGAACCTTATCACCTTTAATCACTCACAATGCACTTCAAAAATGGCTGTATGTAATTAATGTGTTGTGAGATGTTGAAGATGAAGATGATGAATCTTGGACACCTATTTCACTCTTTCTTATTCTTGAACACATGAATCAATTTTATCAAATGTTGTTGTGTTAAAATGAACAAACTTCTATTTGTAGTAATAAGCAAATCAGCCAACAAAACAGATTTTCAAACAGATTGGAAATATTGCACTGACTGTGTCAACGCGCGAACGGTCGACCATAGGTTGGTGTGCACTGACCCGTGTGAAATGCCAAGGCTTCATGTGCTGACTTATGGTCGACTCATGGTTGTTGTGTGCTGACTGTATGGTCGACTCATGGTTGTTGTGTGCTGACTGTATGGTCGACTCATGGTTATTGTATGCTGACCAGTGGGAAATGAACTGATCCATGCGCTGACTGTATGGTCGACTCATGGTTGATGTGTGCTGACCAGTGGGAAATGAACTGATCCATACGCTGACTGTATGGTCGACTCATGGTTCTAAAATATGCAAAAATTAACATGTTTGCTGTTTCGTGCATCTTGTCACGACTATACATCAATCAATTATATTGTAATGAAATATGATGATTTAAAAGGATATAGGAAGGATGTAATATGTTAAGTATTACATGACGAATCTGATTCATCCGAGGTTGTGCTTTGTCATCATCGAAACTTGAGAACCTATGTTGTGAGACAGTTTGCCCTCACAGGGTGTGAGTAATCCATAACATTGTGTGCCCATGTGGGGTGTGAGCAATGGGTGAACATTGTGTGCCTAGGAGAGGTGTGAGCAATGGTTCCAATAAGTTCCTGAGTGAACTTGAGATGATTGAGTCGGTACCACATTTTCATCTGCATAGAGTCGTGAGTTGGTCTCTATGAGTTGCATTTATCATCATTAATTGTGTATTGGTGAATAAATATAATTATAAATGTTTATGTGGAGTAATGAATATGCTTGGTGATTTATATATATATATATATATATATATATATATATATATATATATATATATATATATATATATATATATATATATATATATATATATATATATATATATATATATATATATATATATATATATATATATATATATATATATATATATATATATATATATATATATATATATATATATATATATATATATATATATATATATATATATATATATATATATATATATATATATATATATATATATATATATATACACACACATTGCGATGTGTATGATTGAATGTGGTGAGAATTGGAGATATGTGTATTTTTTATGTTAATATATATAATTATATACATTGTTATTATGATAATATTTCTCACCCTTCTGTTGTTTTATGATGCTCTATGAGCCATTGCAGAGTAGGTTTGCTGGAGGTCTTTTTGTGAAGCGTGGCTTCATTCTTTTTGGTCGGTTGACTCTGATATGTAGCACCGGGTAGCTAGGATTGTATAAAATTCTTTTGTGATACGTTGTATATGTATCTTGATGATGGAATGTTTATGAAAACATGTTGAATATGGTTAAATCAAACTGGTTGACATATATATATGATTATATGTTTTGATGTCATTCAATATTTAGATTTTCCGCTTTTATTCTAAATATTGAGATGTGGGTGTAAGGACTAAGTTCCTCTATTGCAAGTTACCCCACTGTTGCATATCTTTGTGAGCAGGTGTTGTATGTTTTAATTTCACGTATGATGTGACATGCCTCTTTTATACCGTGTTTTTAATTATACTCTGATGAAATTTTTAATACGTGCCTAAATGATTTAATTGATTGTTTGGGGGTATAGAAAGGGGGTGTTACATATTCGCTCCTATGTCATAGAATTTAGTGCAATACGCATCTCAAACAAATTCAATTTACTTCTTCAGGAGCGTTTCAGATTCAGAACCTTTTCTCTCGCCCCTGTGCGATCGAGATTTTATTTTCCTGTAGTCGCATGAACTACAGATGCTCTGATTCCTCATTCCCTAACGAGGATACATAGGCATGAGGATCCCTATCCTTGGAGAGCATAATAACAACTAACTTCCCCTTTCTCTCGCCCCAGTGAGATTGAGACCAACCTGTTAACCGAACCTTTTCTCTCGCCCTAATACGATTGAGACCTTTTCGTAGGCCGAACTACGTTTGCTCTGATTTCTCATACCAGATAAGGATATGTAGACACAAGATGACGATGTCTTGGCGAGCAACCTTTCCCCCCATCACCCGTAGTTTTCCGAACTATGTTGACTTTGACTTTCCCATTGCACGAGGGAATATGTAGCATAGGGCGGCGATGTCCTATCGACTCTCTTTTTTCTTTTTTTATTCTCGTTTCTATTTAGAAGTAGGTCTTAGATAACACACCCTTTGATTAAACAACAAGCGTGGATCCCGTCGAGTACAACGGATGCGAGGGGTGTTAATACCTTCCTCTCGCATAACCGACTCCCGAACCTAAGATTTGGTTGCGATGACCTTGTCTTCTCCCTTTCTTCAAGTTTTCTTCGATCGTTTCCTTTCCCTTCGTTGGGATAAGTAACAATCGATGGCGACTCTTCTGTTTTTCCCCAGGTTGCTTTTCGCAGTTGCGACACCCTTAAACCTTCACGATCCCAAAAAACCTCTGCCTCTTTCAGGTTCTGACAAAATTGGATTATAACCTAATTTTGTCACAACTTTTAGTATTTATATGGGCTCGTTTTTGCAAAATTATGGTTTTTTCACAAATAAATCCAATTCTCTCTCCTTCTACCCTCTATTTTTGATTAATCACAAAATTGTCCCTTTCTTTTATTTAATGAATTAAATAATTATTCAAATCAAATAAATAATTAAATTAAATAAACATTTGATTAAATAATTATTTAATACAATTCTTCACATCCTATTATTTTATTTTATTACCAAGAAATTAAGTAATAATTAAAATAATATGATTTACTTGCTCCCATAACTCTTAACCCTGGTAATTAGTAAATTACCAAATTACCCCCACACTTTCAAAATACCACAATTCTCAATAAAAGGCCAAATCACGCAATAATTAAATAAAATATTTAAATAATAAGTTGGGGTGTTACAGAGCATCCCCGGGTTAATGGCCAGGCAGAAGCAGCAAATAGGATCACCCTATCAGGAATGAAAAAGAAGCTGGATGAAGCAAAAGGACTTTGGGCTGAGTAATTGAATGAGATCTTATGGTCCTAGCACACTACTCCTCATTAAACCACTAAGGAGACACCCTTTCAAATGGTGTGTGTGGCTGATACAGTGATACCAATAGAAATCAATTCTCTAACTTGGAATCGTTTAAACTTTAAAAATGATCTTAATAGGGAGATGCTGGATAACTTGACTGACCTCATAAAAGAAACCATAAGAATGGCTAATGTGAGGGAATGCCAAGCAAAACAGAGAATGGCTAGAAGGTTCAACACTAGAGCTCGACCCAAGAAGTTTTCAAGAGGAAACTTGGTTCTGAAAAGGATTACAGATACACAGAAGAAATGAAAGCTCTCCCCAAATTGGAAGGGAACTTACTAGATCAAGCATAAATTGAATAATGGAGCCTACAAACTTGAGAATTTAGAAGGATTAGAAATGTCGAGGGCTTGGAATGTTTCTAACCTTAGGCTTTATTACAGTTAAACATTATGTAATAGTGTTATTTGAAGAAAAAAAATTACGGGTATCACTCTTTTCCCTTGCAAGGGAAAGGGTTTTCAATAAGGTTCTCCTCTTTATATGTATAGACCTTGTTTCCCATAAGGAAATGACTCTCATTCTATAGCTTAGGGAATATCTCGGCGCATCTACTCTCCACCAATAATGCAAATCATATTGTTAGCTTCTGGGTGGATATGGGGAACTAATGAGAATCGATCTTTGAAAGAATGCAACTCAGGAAGATGCCCAAAGCCCTAGATGTTTGGCTCTAAAGAAATTAACCCTCCACTCCGTGTCCGACCCATATGACCACAACAACATCGAAAAAGATGAAAGAAAAGGGTAACAAAAGGCTTTCCTTCAAAGTATTCACACCAATATTGATAGACATTCACATTCTCCTAACTTGTTGAATGAAGTTGTGAAGGAGACATCACTAGATGATTAAGAACTTCTATCTCAAAGGCAGTAAAAGGCAGGCAAAGACCCAGAATTAAGAAGGTGCACTCATAAAAAGGAATGGCGCAATCATAATACTTACTACATATCATTTAATCCTTAGTTTGAGTCAAGGTACGTCAATCCAATGATGGTCCAACTTCAAGAAAGACCATGTGGATGTGACATAGTGTAGGAATTATGTGAAAAGCAATAGTTCCATAATCTTCTCAGCATGCGTGGACTCTCCACTTGATAATCATAAATGATCTAAACAACAAGTTTTACCAACGACTCTCTGTAATTCACTCCTGATGAATAACAAATTTGTTATACCCTATCTACTATATATAGAGAATACGCCAAATTCAAGTACTCACTTTCAAATTCAATTTAAATTTACTCTTCTTTCTCACAAACTAACTTGAGTGTTAGAGTGTTAACCTTGCAGGTCCTCCCTCTCTACACTATACTGAAAGCTTTGACTCGCCATTATAACCGCTCCTTACTTCATTTCTGGTTCTAGAATGGAAAAACAATTATATTTTGTCTAGGATTCTTTGTGTCGTCAAGCTTGAATAAAAGGTTGGCCTGGGACTTTTACTTTGTGGTATTTACATCAATTGTTGGGATTGGGCCTCATTGACCCTGACTTAGGAATCAGTAGAGGCAGTGTTGGTGTAAGCCCTATATGCCAATAGTTTTATTATAACTTTGTACTTGTATAAATTATTTATTAATAATTAAAAGGCTTTTATTTATTATGTTTGCTTTTCCAAAATAAAAGAGTCCCTAAAAGATCTATTTTGTTTAATGAAATGTTAAGTGTGACTTAATCATGAGATCTCATTAAATATAAGGATATTATTCTTAAAGTATCTGTAGTTAAGCTTTATTGTGAAGTAGGAGTGTTCACGGTGCAGTTTGGGCGATTTTGAAGCTAAAAATCATCTGAATTGCATGAGAAAAAAGTGTGATGTTTGGTTTAGTTCAATTGACTTTTAGAAATAAAATCAAACTAATGCGGTTTGGTTTGGTTTGGTTGATTCGGTTTTTTATAAAAAATTTATTGAGACATAAATACATATTTAGAGGACAACATAACTTTGTATTTAGTCATTCACACATTACCAAATAACAACAAAACTCATCATATTTGGACAACAACTTCCCATTTAATATATAAAAATCATATTAGACAAAAGTGGAATAATAAACATAAAACAATAGCATAAAATAATATCAAAAACATTATAATTAAACAAAAAATAGAGGAGATGAAAGATTAGTGAAGATGAAAAAGAAAGAACATGAGAGATGAGAGATTAGAGAAGAAGAGGTGCGATAAAAATGAAACTTGAAGAGAGAACAATAACATAAAAATGAGAAGATGAAAAAGAAAGAATATAATAGATTAGAGATTAGAGAAGAAGTTGCAAAATGTACTTAGCAAAAAAGGTGTGATACTACTAGGAGAGATTTGAGAAGGTTGAACTCAAATCCTAAATATGAGGAAGAGAAAGCAGTTCATAATCGTAAGGCTAATGCATAATAAGTTTGAGTATGTGTTGGATGTGGGTTAAGTGAAGTTTGGATTTTAACATAATGCAGTTTGATTCACTTAGGTTTGGTTCGCAAAATAAAAACCGCAAACCGAACCGAATCGTTCGATTTTGTTAAAAAATGACTCAAACACATCAGAACCAAATGCGGTTTTTTGCGGTTTTTGGTTTGACTTGGTTCGGTTTGTTGTTTTCTATTGGGTCGATTTGGTTTTGAACACCCCTATTGTAAAGTGGGATAACATTAAAGAACTGAGACTTGTTAGACGATGGCTCGGATCTAGAAAGGAGGGGGGGTTGAATAGATCCCAATTAAAAATTCAGTAGGCGCTTACCAATTAAAAATTTGTTTTAAAAATATTTGATTTGCGGAAGCGGTCGTGGAAAAATTACCGTCTAAAACGAACCGTTATTAGAAGACCGGATATGCGTCTAGCCTTATGGAAGTGATAATGAGTAAAAATTAGATTCAACACAATAGTCACACTATCAATTGATTTTACCACTAATTAGTAGGACTAGTTCCAATGCTACCCAATCACCACAAAATATGTAAACAACACAAGTGAATTTTGGTGTAGACAATTTATCAAACACTTGGTGTGCGAGGCACTCCAAGTGAGTTTTGACTTGAGTAAGTAACTCTAGATTCCTTGTACAATATACTATTGTACTAGAGTTCAAAACAGTGACAAGCACTTACTCAATCAAATAATAATTTCGATAAAATTGCTTATACTAAAATTACTCAATTTTAAAGCAAAAATGTAAGTGCAGAAAAGTAAAGGAGACAAAGATTTGTTGAGGCAGTTCCCCCGCCGTCCTCGCTTCGGGGTTACGTCTGCCCTCAATTCTAAAACTAGAATTGAGCTCAATATAATAGATATCATTTGTAGAGTTGAAATGTTTATACAAGGATAGACAAGCAAAATACATAAACAAGCTCTCTTGATGTTGATGATGCTTTCTCTTCTTGTTCCTTGATTCGAGTCGAATCAAGTTCTTCGATCATTGTGAGTAGACCTCCGATTTCATCCCCTTTGTTGAATAACCTTTCGTTCTTTAAACCCTCGGCCCAGCTGATCTCAAGCACACACAAATCAAACCCGGAACTCTCTTGCACACTTCACTGATTCCCGCTACTAGATTGACGAAACCTTCCGCTTCTCAATCACCTTCGCTCAGCTGAAAGTTGGTAGAGACGATCCGTACCAAAAACCCCTAAATTCTCCGAATCTTGGAGGACAAAACCTTCAAGGTTTTATTCAAGAAAAGCCTGCTACAAACTCAACCCGAACCGGATTCCCAATCAACGGCTTCGGACCTTATCACCTTGAACGAGACACAAAGCACACCAAGAATTGTTGTGTGTAATTGTTGTGTTGTGAATGGTTAAGGATGAAGATGAAGAGATTTGATAACAGCTATTTCACTTTTCTTGTTCTTGCACAATTGACTCAAAATTTCAATTGTTGTCTAGAAATAAACATAAAACATCTATATATAGTAACCAACAACCCAACAAACATAATCGCTTTTCACCCAAAGTGGAAAGTCTTCAGCAACAGCATAAACGCGCGAACGGTCGACCATAGCAGGATTATGCATCGACGCATAGCCTACAGATTTAGGCAAATTGAAAAGTCTTCACAGTATGCGTCAACCATAGGTCGGCGTGCGCCGACCCGTGGCTTTTTGCACTGATTCATGCGCCGACCATGCGTCGACCTGTGGTCGACTAAAACCCTGCAAAACTGCAAAAATACATATTTTTACCGGTCTCCCATATATATTGAATTTAATATGGCAATTTAGATGGATATAAGAAGGATATGAGAGGTGAAATATTGCATTTGTTGTAAAGGTAGAGTCGAGAAAACCGATTCATTCATGATCGCGTTTTGTTATCGTCGAAACTCAAGTATGTATGCTATATGAGGGTTTGCTCTCACAAGACTATTAGGTGGAAGCCAATTGTACCGAGGCCACACAGTCGAAGCCAATTGTACTTGTGAAAAATATGCTTTAACCTACTTGCGTGAGGAATGCAGTAGGGATTTTAGGTTTGTTGAATTTGTAACAAGTGGACCATTTTCTTAACCCTTAGGTTAAGATATTTATAGGCCTAACTCGTTGGTCAAATTGTTGGGTGAGGAACTGGTTCCCTCCCAATTTCTCAAGTTGAGCATAGGGATAAGAAAACTAGTTCCCCATAATAATAGGAATATGAATACTAGTTGTCCACGTTAGTAGGAAGAATCATACTCTTCTTTGGATAAATGACAAACACCAACTCTTTCAGGGACACGTGGCATGACACATAACAATTTGATTGTCTCTTAATGAATACGAAAATAGGTTGGGTGGCTCGCCCCATAACGAGATTAGTTAGATCAGACGACTCATAACCTATAAGGTTGCGCCCATCCAAACGTCTGATGTCCCTTTATAATGCATCTTATTAAACCGACTGAGTTACAATTTGTCCTCTTTTAAAACCCAATCAAAATTATAATAGTCCAATCATTCTTTTTTTTTTAAATTATATAATTTGTTTCTTTGACCTATACCCTATAAATCCTCCTTTCTCATCATTTTCTAATTTTTAAACAAAATTATAACCATATACCTATAAGATTGAATGTCAACTCTAAAACTCATCTTAGAGTAAATGTCAAATTTTATTGTTTTTTCCTACTTAACTATTATGTTAAAGCTACATTTATTTTAAATTTAATAATACTTATTTTAATTTTTAATATTAAAATTCACAAATAATTAATATGTGTGAAACAATGAACTATGGCCGTTACTATGACTATGAGAATGAGCTCTAATATTTTTCTCTCAAATGATTTGTAAACAAAATGCCGATAACGCCACATCATCAGAAACCAATCCACATCGGATAACGGGAGGCACGTGAAACAAACGTACCACGATAACAGTAAAAAAAAACGGACATATCTTATGTCAAGTGAATGCACAACAACACAACCCTCACTAACTCTATTTTGCATCCAAAAAATCCTGAAAAAATAAAAACAAACAAATCTATACAAATGATGAACAAGAAAGTCACAATAATAATAATAAGCCGAAAAGAAAGGGAAAAAAAAGAAAAAACAAGATCCACCTCGAACCTCTCTCCACTCTCCCACTACATTCCAATCCAATCACAATCACCCTCTCTTCTCTCACAACAACAACAACACCTCTATCCTCACCCCCCTTTTGTCTCCCAAACCCCATCCCCAATTATCTCTCTCTATAATCCTTCAATCAAATTCCACAAATTGATTCTCTCTTCACCACCACCACAACGGCCACCACTGCAATCACCATCACCACCACTTCCTTGAACAAAACCAGTGATTGATTCATCAGAATTCAATAATGAGAGAAGACGATTCAAATTGGTTTTCACGATGGGAAGAACAACTACCTCCACCGGAAGAACTCATGCCTTTATCACAAACCCTAATCACTCCTGATCTAGCTATAGCTTTCGATATCAGAAACCCTCACACCACAAACACTATCAACGCTAATCCACAACACCAACAACATCAACATCATCAACAACAGCAACAGCCTCAACCTTCTTCTCTTCCTTCCTCAACCGATTTCGCCGATTCCGGCGAACTCGGTTCCGGCACAGCCGGCGAAGAGCCAGCCAGGACACTCAAAAGACCACGACTTGTATGGACCCCGCAACTCCACAAACGTTTTGTTGACGCTGTAGCGCACCTCGGAATCAAAAACGCTGTTCCGAAGACGATAATGCAGCTCATGAGTGTTGATGGTTTAACCAGAGAAAACGTGGCTAGTCACTTGCAGAAATATCGGCTTTATCTCAAACGCATGCAGGGAATTTCCTCCGCCGGTGGCGGTGGTTCCGGCGGTGGCTCTGTCGGAGTCAATGACCCTGCCACGGATCACCTATTTGCTAGCTCGCCTGTGCCGCCGCATTTCCTTCACCCGGTTGCTCGGCCAAGTTCTGATCAATATATGCCTTTTCTTCCTGTGCCTGCCATTCACCATCAACAGCAACTGGCTGCTGCTCAGTATCACCGGCCGGTGGGACATTTTGGGTCGCCGCCGAATGGTCATTTTGACAATCCATTCTTGTCTAGACAGCAACAGCATCAACAGCAACACCAACACCAGCAGCAGCTTCATAGGATTGGGGCACAAATGCATAATAACCCTGTTGGTGGTTATGTGGAGGATATGGAATCAGCGAATGCATCAGGAGGGAGAAAGGTTCTTACTTTGTTTCCTACCGGAGACGATTGAATTTGGATTATAATTATATATAATTTTAGGTCATTGCTGGTGTATTTAATGTTTGGTCAGGTTCTTAATTGTTAATTTGTGTTAGGCTCATTGGTTATCTTGGTGTTAATGTTACTAATTGGTATTGGAGTCTTTATTCAAAGTTAAACTATCCAGATCCAAAAGCTCCACTGCTCTATTATGGAGTCCTATAGAAAAGAAACTTCTTCTGCAATTACCCTGTTTGTTGCGCGGTCTATATATTCTGCATCGGCTTCTGTTGACTGACATTCATCATGAATCATGATGTCACTTTTGGGAGAGATTATGCGTATGCCTGTCTTGGAATCAGTAGTTATGTGTGGTATTTAAGGCTTCCTCTATGCCGATTTATCCCATGAATGTCTGGTAATTCGTCTGCACCTTTATTGTAATTCAGAGTATTATGATTTGGGAAGTTTTGAATTGGTATTCATGGCAGAGTTGTAAAAGCTGCAAGTTTGGTACTTATCTCTGCGGAAGGACATTACCTCGGTAGATTACTAAGAGAAGCATATCTCATTGGCACATATGATTGTGAATTCTTCTTCTAAATTTGGGAGCCTCTATTGTGAAGGACTTGTCTTTTCTGTGTCCCCTCGTGTCCTATAGAGGTGAGTTGTACATTGTTTGATTCTATAGAAAAGACTCAAATGCCTGATGTAGGCAGTTTAAAATTCTAATCTTACTCCAATGTGAGGTTAATTTCTCTATGCTAGATGAAAGTAAAACTAGTTTCTTTATTTCTGAGTAAACCCTGCTTAAAAGAACACAATAAGATCATGTTTACTTACTTGTGTATTTCTTCTTATTTGACTATCAATTTGCTCATAACCAGTATCTTAGCATGCTAAGGTTTTGAGGCATATTAATGTTCCAAGTTCCAATTGTTCATATTGACTTTCCTTTTCTAGTTTTGGATAACAAATTGATGTACTTAACTTGAGAACGTTTGTTGGTTCGCCTCAGAAAGCTTGTTCTTATAGTAGAATTTTTATAATAGCTTCACTAAATTTGAAAATTTCAACTCCGGTCACTTGCCTGATGTGGTTTAGGGCCATAGACTAGTGTAAGTATCAATTATAAGATACTCTAATCATGTGTTTACTTCTGGGAGGCTTCTTAAGTTCAATCTTATTAACTTTGGTTTTCAAGTTCTGTCTGATTTGCAGAGTTTCTTTGTGCATTGTTTGTTGTATTTCGTTTTTTCTTGAATGTACAAGAAAATTCGTCTGGTTTCGGCACGACAAGATCATTGTCGCCAAAGTTTTTAAACAATTCTTGGTTGTTTGATTGCTTGAAATTTGTCTCCTTATGATTTTAATAGTTGATATATCAGTTTTGATGAACAATTACATTGCAACAGCAACCATTTTCTCTCGTGTTTTCATGTAAGATTTGTTACCCCCTTCAAGTGTGTTGTCATCTCTAAGTTAATCTTTTTTTTTCCTCAATTTTTTAAGCAATTCAGTTTCCTTAAAACAAAAACATATTTAAGCATAATTTGAAGAGTGAAAATATGTTGATTTTAAAAATATCTCTAAGATGAAGTCATTATAAACAATATGGTTTATTAATTTAATTTTTAATTATTATAATCATATAATATTATCAAGCATACCAAGTTTTATATAAATTTAACATTTGTAGTTATGTAATCTAATCAATATTATTTACTTTCATTTTTTTAAAAGTTTATATAAAATTATTCAATGAAATATCGAATAATTTAAAATTTTACAAAATTTTAAAATTTTATTTTATAAAATTTTGTAGAGCTGAACTCCTGCTATGAAAGTCACATCTCCTAGACAAAAAGAGAGAAAATTGGCCTAGTACACTATGCTAGTTATACTTATAATTTTACTATTCTCGGTTGTTTTCTTAGAGGCTACATTATTGGAGTATATGTCTTTTTTCTCTTAACAGCTACAAGACCAACTAACACTGGGGTCTCATGGCATGTGACACTAACTTTATGAAAAATAATTATTTTTATATAGATTTTGTTTTGTTCTCAATAGAGTAAAGTTTTATTTTTATTCAATATCAAAAGTCTCTTTCTACAAGAAACTTGAACCACCACCAACAACTATCTTCATCTTAGTTAGTCACTAACTTTATGCGCTAAGCATTTTGTCAAAAAATAAGATTGATTTTTCTCCACTTACGACAACAAATCAATTACCTCATAATGCACTACCTTCCAATGACAAGACTCAAACGATAATGTTCTTATAATTAATCATGATAATTTTCTATTTTAATTAAATCATAAAATTCTGACCTCAGGGATAAAAAGTAGTCATATCTTGTAATTATGCCTTATAAATGAGAAAAGTTTAGGTAAATGTCAGTTCTGGCTCAACTTTATAGTACTACATATAAATATAATATAACATATGGTCTGCATTATAATAGAAATGGATTAGGGGAATCTTATGTGTGGACCAGAAACAAAAATCTAGTTCTGCATCATGGTTCCTCTACAGGATGGATGATTGGTACAATATGAATAAATTTTCATGTTCATCCAAAGTACATTTCACATGTGGGTGGGCCAAACAAATCTTGCAACGTTTACTTATCTATCAATTTCCTCCTCACATTTTTTTAAATATATATATATAAGTTGTAGTAATAATTAAAAAAACTC
This sequence comes from Lathyrus sativus, assembly GCA_963859935.3. NCBI lineage: Eukaryota > Viridiplantae > Streptophyta > Magnoliopsida > Fabales > Fabaceae > Lathyrus > Lathyrus sativus. The sequence goes on along the minus strand of OZ012737.1, from coordinate 569,699,952 downwards.
ACATTCACAGTTGTGAATATCAGAGTTTTTATCTTGATGATAATGTTTAATTTAATAATATCGATCTCTGTTGGTTGATATATGATTTGCATACATAAATTTCTTTTCTTTATTTGATATTTATTTGATTATTAATGTAGGCAAGTTTCTGAGATTTGGGTGGGTGACAAAAGAACATGATTTGCTGGATTCCAGCACAGAAGGAAACTAGGGGGAAGAAACCAACCCTGGTTGGGTACCATATCATTTATAATTCAGATTGTAATTAGGTCAAAGAGATAGATGGAATAAATTCCAGATCATCCATTTCCTATTATCCTTTGCTTAAATGAAAAATATACTTTTATCATAAAGAAAAAATAAGTAGTAATAAATATATTCTGCACAAACTACATTGTGTATTAAAAATGATTAAGCCAACTCATGGGATTGATTAATAGAGTATAATATATGATTGGTAAGAGAGTGAAAGAATAAAGCGATAAGGAGAATCAAAATTTCATTACTACTATCTCGCTACAGCTTTCACATTAGAACTACTCTAGAATTACCGTGCGTCTGCGGACCAGATTCTACTGCAGTTACTGTTTGGTGTAATCACTGCAGTCATTCCTATTTAACTATCAGATGGACTAACCACTACATTATGACGCTTGCAATTTTATTCTAAAGATTTAATTTTACCATAAAAAAATTTGATTTTCGATAAATTCATTTAAATTGGTTTGTCGTATAAATTGAGTGAATTTAATCGATTTAATATTTATTAAATTAAAATGATTCATTTTTTTTATAAATTCATACATTCATATTTTATTTTCTTAAAAAAATAATAATCAAAATTTTAGATTCACCTAAGTTCTACTATCAAAAAAACTAAAATATTTTTTTCAAGTAATAATCAAAATAATAGAAATAACTGAATTTTAAATAATAAAAATAAACAACATTAAAACAGAATGAGTTCAGATTCTCTATTAAATACTTATATATATTTCTCCCTCTTTTGTCACATCAAAAAGAGGAAAAAAGAGAAACAAAATAAACATATTTATAAATGCAAAGCAGATCATCATTACATGATTGGTTTCCAATAAAGAGAAAACAGTTAAATAACAGAGAACATTAAAGGGTTGTACAGAGCATCTTTAATATTTATTGGTCGTAACACTTCCAAAAATCAATAAAGGATTTTATTCCATTTAGGTTACGCAGACTCCACTATAAAAGCAACCGAAACATATGTCATTTTCATCAACATTCTTCAGCACAACATGGAGTCCTCAATTGAAAGTATCAACATCTCTACCATAATAGAGATATCAGAAGGTGCTAAAAATTTAGAGGTTCAAAGTTCTCAGAAGCCAGCAAGTTCTGAAACATATGAGTCTGGTTCTTCATCTTCTGTACTGAAATCTTTTGAAGAGGGTCCATCCTCAACTGCAATGAGACCTTTTGAAGCAGGTCCATCAATTACTAATTTGAAACCAAAGAAGAAATCAATAAAGAAGAAGAAAATCAGAGACAATATATTTTATCAACTGATTATCTTATATCCAGAGGATGAGGATGAACCTGACATTGATTAGGGAAACTGGATGGGTCATAAGACATTAGAGGAGTTAGATTAGTTTAACCTTAATGTCCTCTTTCTTTTATTAATCCTTCCTTTTTATGATTAATGAAAATGTTTTGACCGTTATTAAATTTTCATAAGTACAATTTTTTACTTTTCCCTTTGATTTTCTGAAAAATACATAAACGAAGTAAAATATGAATAAATGAAATAATAAAACAAACAGATGGTTGTTATTATGACATTTATAGTTGTCTTAAGAGAATATTTATTAGAATTATATACTAGACATCATTTTCCAAGAGGCAGACATTAAAAGATTGATTTGACTACTCAATATTGAAACTCTAAACACTCAAGATAACAGATGAATAGTTACTATAAAACATTCAATAAACCATCATTCTGAATCACTTAATCTTTAGAACACCAAAAATGTATAAGCAGAAGAAAATTTGGGTTCCAAAGAGAGATTTTAGAAAGACAACAATACTGAATGAGCAACTCAAGCAACAAGAAGAATGTAGCAACTGAAGCATCTTCAAGCAAGAGGATTCCTTTAGAGGCACATACATCTCCAGTAACCTTTTTTGAGACACATGGAAGAAAAAGAACTTCCAGGTCAAAACGCAGGAATCTTCTCAGGATGGAAGCTGTTGAGTTTGCAAAGGAAGATTGAGAAGATTGTTTAAACAATCTAGATATGTCAGATTAGTCTAGGGAATTTCTTAGAACATATCCAAATGTCTAAAAATTTTTTCTTTGATAATATGTATTAGCTTCCAATCTTTCAATGAGTATGTTGGAAGTGTTTTAAGTTATAGTCCTAATTTTTATTTTTCCAAACAACATAAAATGCACATTTAACAGTTAAGACACACAAGAATAAGAACAAGAACAATAAACAATATTTTAACAACAAGATTGCTTAATACAAGAAATTTAACAATTACAATGCATATATTTGCAAGAATCTAACATCAAAATCTCTCAAAGATTATTTCAAGTTTTTCTCTCCAGATTTTAGAAGAATCATCCTCAGAACTTATGACAACTCCTTGTTGGATTAGCAGTTCAGAAAGAACTCGTCTGTAAGGAATGAAGAATATCTTTCCTTTGTGAAAAGATTAAAGGGTCTTCTTTGAAGGTGAGAAAAACACTTAGAAGGGGGGGGGGGGGTTGAATAAGGGTTTAAAAAAATATGGCAATAAAAACAACACAAGATTTTTATCCTGGTTCGTTGAACTCAACTAATCCAGTCCACCCTATCAAGGTGATTTGTCTTTCTCCACAAGGACTTAATCCACTATATTCAAACAGATTACAGTGTCAACCACTAAGAACAACTGTCTTAGTCTTCTCAAGAAATCCTGACCACAACTTGGTCTTCTTAAGAAATCTTTTACAAATAAATGTAAACTAACAAGTGTTTAAGATGCTTCTAAAAAGCTATATCACAAACTGTGATTTTTATACTTAGATTAAGAACGAATAAAAAACTATTCAACTTTGAGTAAGAAAGATTGTATGAGAGTTGTTGAATAATTTCAATGAGTTTGTCAATAATTCGTTAACCTTGAAGAGATGTTGAAGACGCCCTTTTATAGTGTTGAAAGTCCAATGCTTGAAGACTGTGCAAGTAGAGTAGTTGTAGCCTTTTGTCTTCACATGACTTTTCCTTTCTCAGAAGTGGAATGTTCAGAGAAATTCCTTTTGCCTGAATCCTTGTGTCTATCACAAATAAGGAATAGTTCTATTGGAGAGGACATTGAGAATAGTACCAAGTCTACTCACGTGCTAACATCTTTTCAAACGTAAACAACATCAAATCCTCTGATGTGCTTTTTGTTCTTCAGATCAGATTCAATGATATCAGAGTTGTAGCAATAGTGCTTTAGCGTGAGTGATCTGATCAGAGCATAACTTGTTTATCAGAGCCTCTGTACTTGCAGCGTAAAGTACATTCAGAGTCTTCTGAAACAATGCTTGAAACTCTTCATACACTTTCTTCAACTATGCTTCAGAGTCTTCTGCAGCTTCTGCTTCAGAGTATCTTCTGGCAGCGCTCAGAGTCTTCTGATGCTTCAGAGCTTTGCGTAAAGTACTGTTCAGATGCATTTTTGCTTCCATAATAATATTTAATTTAATATCTGAAACAAAAACACTTGAACAAAATTGGAGTATATATTTTCTTAATACAAAATTTCATTAGAGTTATCATCAAAATATAGAGATATAATTAAATATCAATCTGTGTTCTAACAATCTCCCCCTTTTTGATGATGACAAAACATAAGAAATTTTGTTCAATAAAAAGGATAAATATATAACTCCCCCTGAGATAAAGAATCTCCCCCTGAAATGAATACTCTAATAGAAGAAAATACTTCCCTTTTTGCATGAGTATATGTTGCACCCTAAAATTTGCTCAACCTATTTCACTTGGTTTATGTTTCAATTGCATTAGCATTTGCATATAGAGTCATGTACATAGTCTAATCATCTACATAGCATAGCATAGCAAGTCATACAACAGGGGACCAAGCACTATTCTCATCTCTATGGGCCTATCAAGAGGTTATTTTTCTAATTCAACCTCATTCAAGTCATCAGAAAGAATTTGAAAGCCTAAAGAAGTCATTGGATCAAGCGGTGAATCTATCTCCTATCTGAGGGTATCTGAAGATCATCAAAGAAATTGTGAGCTGTGGGCTGAGCATGGAGAGTATGTAGACATCATGGAAGACTTAGAAAGTCATTTGGAGAAGGAGGCAAGTCATTGATATGATCACAAGAGTTGCAGTTGAAGACAGTCAACTAGGGTTTCATCTGGGTCAACCCTAGGTCAACTCTAGGTCAATTGATTGACTAAAAGGCATTAAGGGCTATTGGAGAGATGTGGGGTTCATCATTTGGCATGTGGATAAGGATATGGTGATATGCTAAGAATAAATCAAGAGAAATCAAGGAGAAGAGGAGTTTCTAAATTAGGGTTTCTGTGTAAAATCCCCTAGTTTAGGTCAAATTTCCAAGCAAGATAAGTCAAAATGCAAGCTTCAAATGGATCCTTGGCCAACATGAAACTTGTAGAGGATCTCAATACCTTTAATTTGAGTGGTGGAAGACATCAAGGAGATTTATAGAACTCAAGTTATGGTCCTTGCAAGTTACAGGTCATCTGGGGTATCTGAAATTTTGTCTGTGAAAGTTACTTGTCTTCCAAGCAACTTTTACCCCTCAAGGAGATTTCAAATGAATTTCTGGTCAACATAAGAGTTGTTCCTCATTGTCTTAGATTTCTATAATGGTATGGTATGCCTTCATATGATTTGTGGAACTCTACTTATGGTCTTGGCAAGCAAAGGGTATTTTGGTCATCTGAGGATTACAGGTCATTTCAAGCCTATGCCCAAAACTCATACAAGGAAGCTTCAAATGGAAAACTTCACAACATAAAACTTGCTCCAAATGACATTTTGAGTCTAGAAAAGTGACCATGAAAGATTGGAAAGGCTCATAGCACAAGGTTTCAAAATTGGTGAATTTAATGAATGAAAAATGACCTAAAAATGAGATTTTTCATATTTTGGCCAAATGGGATGAAATTATAGGTCATTTTGATTGGAAAAAATGTTTTAAGAACATTGGCAAAAGTAGAATTTTGAGTGTGGTTCAAGAATTGAGATATATGCATGGTTACTTACAAATGAAGTTACATAATCCAAATCCAAGGGAAAGTGTGCATGGGAAGGTTCTACAAACTTCTAGGGCTTTCTATTCTCATCTATATATTGCATTAAGAGACTCCATGCCATGGTTGGTGAATCACTTTGTTCAAAACACAAGTTATACACCATTCTTCCAATTTGCAAAACCCTCTCAAACTCCATCAAATTTCTCTCAATTTCCACATTTCTTGATTGGATCATCATCAACACCATTCACAGATCACAATTCACACAAGAATTTGGATGAATTGAGCAAGGATCATGCCATACCAGTTCCATCATCCAAGGTGCAAGAAAGTTGGAATTGCTAGATTCAAGGGGATTGAGCAAGAATCTTTGCATACAGAACTCATAATCAAGTTCACTGATCAGTTTCAAATCACTGCAAGCATTGGATCAAGAGAATTCCATAGTTGTTTTCCTCATCAAACCAGGTTGGTATATCCATTCGAATTGCTTAATTTAGTTAGAATTATAGAGAATTGTTAGCATAGAACTGTTAGGATAGGTTAGATGATTGATTTTGGTGAGTTTGAAGAAGTTTCATGAAGGTTGATCATGGTGTACCAAAACTATTGGAGCTTATAACTCATGGAATATGGCACGATAATCCTCATTAATTAGTTTAGAATAATCAGCATGAAATGTAGATTAGGCTAGGAAGAAGATTGGCAAGGATTGGAAGATTTGATCACAGGTGAAAATGGTGGAACCGAGTTATTGCACCTATCGGGTTTGATTTGTGTTTGAGTTTTAGGAGAAATGGTTGGCATGGCTGTGTAGAGGGGAAGGAGTAGATCAAGTTTGCTTTTCATATCGAGTGATTTCATGGTGGATGGAGGGAGAACAGAATGCTGGAAAACTCGTGCATGGTGATGAAGTTTCAGAAACCCTAGGGTTTCTAAGGTTGAAGACAACCCCAGAGCCACACGATCATGTTTTGACCTTGACTGGGTTCTCAATTTGACAGTCACGTTTTAAAAGAAATTTGGAGGGAGAGACTCAACCAATACGCACCGTTTCATTAATGTTTTCAGGCTGGGCTTTAATTTCCAATGCTAACGCCACCCCCTCAAATCAGGCCCAATTCATTTCAACTGAAAAACTTACTTTATGCACCGTTCAGGTTTTTTTTTAATTTTTATTATGTTTTCTGTTTGCATTGGGCCCAGACGCGCTTGCTATGCGCGCCCCCCAGTCTGGGCCCATCTCTTATTTTAACTGAGTTTCTATACTTTCTGCACCCCATTTCAATTAATTCCATTTTATTTTTCTTAATTCATTTTAATTCTTTGGAAATTCATAAAAATTGGAAAATGCATGATTTTAATTGGTTCTTTTTGCACATTGCTCATAATTTTGTTAAGAAAAATATCATATAAAAAAATTGGCATTTCATTTTATTTTTGTATTTTTAGCATATTTTTCTTTTAAATAGCATTTTAAGTAGTTTAATTTGATGCATGATTTTGTTAATTTTAGTTTGAATAGATGCTTTGACATTTTTGATTCATTCTATTTAGGTTGATTAGTATAGAATGTTAGATTGTATATAAAATTTAGTTCATATTTTTAGAACTTAGTCTTAGGTGATTTGTTTAGGTGTGAATAATATGATCAAAACTAGGGTTTAGGAGATAACATAGAAGAATTAGTTCATTTCCCTTAGGAGTTAGAGATTGAATCTTTGGGGTATGGGACTATAGGGATTATGGGTAGTTAATAGATCCCTTAGAAATTACTAGGGTTCCCCTACTGCTATTAGTATACTGCTGTATTTGATTGGCTGTGTGGTGTGCCCTCTCTAGGGTTATTTCATTTGTCTGTGTGGGGTATTGGGTTTGCTTGGGGATTGGGAGAGCTGAAGACTTTGATGATGAAGACCATTGGAGATCAAATGATTGAATACCAACTTCCAGAGTTGATGGAGAGCATCCTTTGCTGGTAGCTGTTGAAGTTTGTAGGATCTAGGAGTTAGGCAGAGCTCTAGAATAGTAAACTTGATTCTCAAACATGGAAGGTCTTGATTGCCTCCATCCTTCTCTATGATGCAGAGTCTCTCTAGGACACTCACCCCCTTCCTTTGGAAGGCTTGGTGATGGTGTCTAAGAGATAGAACTCTTGAGAGAGATATTCTATGTGTTGTTAGCAGTCTGTTTGCCGCCTTTGGAGGTCAACTAATTGCTTAACACCCAATTCATTCCTGTGATTGATTCCTCAGTTTGGAGATGGAGACTTGAAGAAAAGCCATTGCAGATGGAAGACTGATGACAAAGACCTTGCTTGAAGGCTGTGGAGATGGAGATTGATGCTTGCTGAAGCTTGCAGCTGTTTGGAGATGACTTGAAGACAGGTGTTGATGCAGAGCTGCTGTGGCTGTTTATTTTCTGCTGTTATTCATTTCTGATGTATTGTTTGGTTTCCCTGACTGTATTGTTTGCTGTTTAACCTGTTGGGTTGAAAGTGAATTCTGTTCACTTTTGCCTATTGTTTTCTAGGTTCGAGGTTGAGTGGGACTCCCTTGCCTCGCTTGTATTGCTGCATCCATGCATTTTACTGCTTTATTATATATATGTTATTGTTTCTGTTTCCGTCTATTCCCTTAGGATCTCTGTTTCTCTCTGTGCAAGAGAGGAGCATGATAGACATTAGGTCTTAATCCATGCATGATAACATCAGGTTAGTTTGATTCCCTTCGCAACCGTAGGTTAGAGTTCTGTCTCTTCTTTCTCAAAACAAACAGAAAAACACAATAAATCTTTCAAACACAATAAAAGACACTTCTTCCGTAGAAGAACGTGAACTCATCAAAACGTCATTTTTGTCCGCTTGGACTGTTAATCAGAAAAAACCCTTTTTCAGAAGGAATAAAATCAATCAAGACAGACTTGTGTCGTACGTGGCCCGAACTACGTTTGCTCTGATCTTTCATGCTGTATGAAAGTATGTAGGCATAGGATGCGATATCCTAGCGAGCAACCTTCCCCTCCTTTCCCGTAGGTAGGCGAACTACGTTGACTCTGATTTCTCGTTCCAGACAGGAATACGTAGGCATAAAGTGCGATACTTTGCCGAGTCATTTTATTTTCTTTTCAACCCTTAACCCTTAGTTTAGATAGAATAACAATCCATACCCGAAAGCAAGCGTGGATCCCGTCGAGTACGACGGACGTGAGGGGTGCTAATACCTTCCCCTTGCGTAACCGACTCCCGAATCCAGGTTTTGGTTGCGATGACCATACCTTCCCCGTCTTTGCAGTAGGTTTACTCTGAGCGTTTCCTTTCCCTCCCGTGGGATAAATAACGCACGGTGGCGACTCTTCTGTTCAGCCGGCGCCGATTTTCGCAGTAGCGACAGCTGGCGACTCTGCTGGGGACCCAACGTCCCCTGGCTGCTAAGGACTGCGATAGTCCTTATGCATTTGGGATCCAACGTCCCTTAAGAGAGTCAGTCCTAACGCTTGTTTTCCCGTCGAGGATTTTGTATGGATTTATATTTCTGACCTTTATTTTCAGCATTTTATTATTATTATTATTGCTGTATTGTGGGGTGTGACGGGTGTTCTTTGATTGAGAGATAAGCCGGACCTGGGCTTGAGTGCACCTAGATTTAGAGTAGAGATTAGTGGGCGCGCACGTGTTTTGCATGTCCTAGTGTCCCGCGAAATCTACACTCAGACGAGGTTCTTCTGGTTGGCCTCCTGTCCTGCCCTTTGGGTGGCTCGGGTTGCTGGTTAGTTGGATTGTCGACTCTGGGGACCGATCATTTGGAAGTTGGCTAAGTGAGGCCTCTTCAGGATTTGATGATACCACTCCTTCTGGGAATCGTATCATCAACCCTGAAAGTCTGTGACGTCGACGACCGCATATGATGCCATACCTTTGTCAGTTACCAGGACATCTACCTGTGAGAGGGTTTGGGGTTATGCAGGTAACTAGACCTTCAGACTACCGGTTTGTTTCCTGATCCGAGATCCTGGGTATTTATGGAGAGTTCTGAGGTCTGTCAGAGACCAGTTGGAGAGTTCTGAGGTCTTTCAGAGACCAGTTGGAGAGTTCTGAGGTCTGTCAGAGACCAGTTAGAGAGTTCTGAGGTCTGTCAGAGACCAGTTGGAGATATGATATGAGGTCTGCCAGAGACCAGTCAGAGTTATATTGTGGGGTCTGTCAGAGACCAATGTTGGAGCTTTGTTTCAGGTCTATCGGAGACCAGGGTTTGAAGACTTCTGGAGGGTCTATCTGAGACTTGTTGATATGGATCAGGCTTCCCAGCTACGGCATTTGGTCCCTGTTTCATGTTGCTTGCATTGCATTATTTGCATAATCATTATCATTGCATCCCATTAACGTGTGTCTGTGCTGCAGGTGCATTTGCATATCCCCCGGTTCTAGTGTCTGGACTTCTGAGTATTGATCATGGCTGGTTTGAGGATGACAGTTGCGTACAAGCTACCTATTCCTGATATTACTCCACTCCTGGGTCTGATTTCTCTGGCAGATGAGGATGTCCGTAGAAGCTTCAGGCAGAGTTACGGGCGGCTGTTGGGTTTGGTTCGCAAATCCACTGAGGATGAATTGAATGGGCTGTATACGCTGATGCAATTCTATGACCCGGCTTTGAGATGTTTCACATTTGCTGACTTCATTTTGGGGCCGACCATGGAGGAGTATGTAGAGTTTACTGAGCTGCCGGTGCAGAATGCAGTTCCTTTTATTCACTCTGCCGCTGAGCCCAAATTGGAGGACTTAGCTAAGGCCTTGCACATGAATGCTTCTGAGTTGTTGATGACTTCGTGGCGAGGGGTTCCAGGTTTTTCTCTCCAGTTTCTGGTTGGTAAGGCTCAAGAGTACGCCAAGAATGGGTGTTGGGTGGTCTTTAACGCTATTTTGGCTCTATGCATTTATGGGATAGTGCTGTTTCCCAATTTCCCAAACTTCGTGGACATGGATGCATTTCATCTGTTTGCTGCTGGTAACCCGGTGCCTACACTGATCAGGGACTTCTACCATTCGATGCACTACAGAAATGAGAACAGGAGAGGCAAGAACGTCTCTTGTTGCATGCCTTTGCTGTACATGTGGTTTAAGAGCCATCTTCCTTTGAAGGGACCTTTTGTGGATAGTGCAGCTACATCTGACTGGCCAGAGCGTATGATGAGGCTATCTTCTGAAGACGTTGAGTGGTTTGATCGAGACTTGCTGGGGTCTGAGCTTATATTCAGTTGTTCTGGGTACCCTAATGTCCCGTTGATAGGAATAAAAGGGTGTATCAATTACAACCCTTCTCTGTTTGTTCGCCAGTTCGGATACGCGCTGAAGAGCCCACCAAAGGAGGAGGAAGTGCAGGAATCTCTGTACTTTACCGGTGATTTGAAGGGAGAGTTACTATCCAAGCTTCAGCATGCCTGGACGCGTATTAACAGAAGAGGGAAGCCACTGTTGGGGAAGAATGATTGTCAGGCTTATGCGCCATACAGAGTCTAGATCCAAGAGAGAGCAAGGCAGTTGCTGATGCCATTTCCAGCTGCACCAGTCCCTGTTCATATTCCAGTAGAAGAGCCAACTACTGTTACTAGGGAAGCCTACGAGCAAGTTGTGAGAGAAAAGGAAGCCTTGATGAAGATCAATGAAGGGTTAGAGCAAGAGCTAGCTCAGATACGCAGTGAGAAAAACAAGGTCGTGCATGCTTTCCAACAGCAGATCGAACTAGTAAACAGACTAGGGGCTGAGTTGACGGAAGAGAAAAAGAAACGCGAACGTCTGGGGCAAGAGTTCAGAAGCTCACATGACATGCTGGAATCCAAAAAGAAAGCACTCGACGCAGCACACCGAGAAATCTCTTCTTGTAATAAGACTTGGAATGCTACGCTCACCAACAATAAAAAGAGGGAAGATAAGTTGAAGCAGCAAATTTCCGACCTCGAAGAGCAGTTGAAGGCTAGCATCAAAAAGTATGAAGAAGAAGTGATGACCCGGTATAGTCTCCAGAATGCATTGAACAAGGCCATCGAGGGCAGGAACGAAGTCGTGTCTCAGAAGCGGAAGTTAGAGGATCGCTTTGGAGAAGGGGCATGGGAAGAAACTGCTGGCGACGTGCGACGTGTTCTCAAACGAAGAAACCAACTTGTTGAAGGGCTGCTCACCCGACCAGGTCATCCAGAGACCAAGAAGTTAATAGAAGAGTATCGGGCTTATGGGAGTACTTGATCATTTCATGTATTAACTTGTATGCTTTATTTGCATAGTGCTGACCATCACCAGGATTGTTGGTTGAGGTCATGCCTTCTTATTGTACTCAGTGATATTGTATTCTTGGCTTATTGGATTTCTCTGCAATATATGAGGCTTTCTATGATTCAGCTCCGATCTTCATATTGCTAGCACTGTCACTGCACTGGCACCTTCGCACTAGAATCGGGGAATGAATTTCCCTAATGCACAGACACACATTGCATTGCATTATATTCATATTGCATTACAGGTAATCATTGGAGGGTATCTTATTTCCTGCTCTGTACCAGGTCTTTTTCAGGATTGCAGATCAGCGCCCACACCGATACTCCACTCGCACCAACTGTCGAAGAATCATGGATCAAATGCAGAACGAGATGCAAGATATGCGTGAGAAGTTGGCACTCTTCATGCAGACCATGGAGACTATTGCAAAAGGTCAGGAGAATTTGCAAGCTATGGTGCAGCCTCTGTTGGCAAGAAATGCTGGTCATGGGAATGAGGATCATCAGTCTGTGCGAGTCGACACTGTTCATGGGGATGGCACTCCCACACTAGTGGCTCCGCCTGTAGTCAATATACCTGCTGTTAATGTCAACAACGGTACTGATGCTGGGAACGGTATTGTTGGAATTGGGAACGAGACTGCTGTCCATAACGTTGGGCTTGGTGATGTCAACCTGGGTGATAATATGGGAGGCAACGACTTCGGTAATGTTGGATTCGGGTTCAATGACCAGGGATTCGATAATGCTGGGAAATATGGTTTCAATGCTCAAGACTTTGGGCAGGACGAATTTGGTGTAACTAATCAGGGTTACGGAGGTTTCGGAAATGGAAACGGCGCTGGGTTAATGGCTTTTGGACCTGCTGGGATTGCTCCGGGATACGGTAACAGAGGGCGAGGCCCGGTGATGAATCAGATCAGAGCTGACCGTAACAATGGATACGATGGGTATGGAGTTGGGAATGGTAACTGGCAGGAAGATCAGCAAGAGGACGCTTTCTCCGGTGGAGGTTTCGAGGGACCTATGGATGACTCCCAGAGGATAAGAATGCTAGAAGAGTAGATGAAGGGGGTCGTAAATCAAAGTGCTGTCAGATTGGACATGTCAACAATGGGTCTGGTACCTGGCTTGAGGGTGCCAATCAAATTCAAAGCTCCCACATTTAATAAGTATAAAGGGGACACTTGTCCAAAAGTGCACGTGCGGTCATATTACAGAAGGATGTCTGCGTATTCTACTGATGAGAGGATGCTAATGCATTTCTTTCAAGATAGCTTGTTAGGTCCTTCCCTAGAGTGGTATATGGGATTGGAACCAACGCATATTAAGACATGGAAGCAGCTGGCAGAGGCATTTGTAGCTCACTATAAGTATAACAGCGACTTGGCACCCAACTGGGTCCAACTGCAAGGGTTGTCTCAGAAGAAGGGTGAGAGCTTTAAAGAGTATGCGCAAAGATGGCGCGACATGGATGCTAGGGTCCGTCCTCCTTTAGAAGACAAGGAAATGAATGACATGTTCATTGGAACATTCACCGGCATGTTTTATGACAAGTTATTTCACACATCTTTGGCCAGTTTCTTAGACTTAATTCTGATGGGAGAAAAGATTGAAAGCAACATTAAACAGGGAAGATTCCAAGCGGAGGAATCTACTGCATCTGGCAGTAACAGGAAGGCTTTTGGTGGACGCCGTCAGGGCGATGCAAGCGCAGTGTTTGGGGGCCGAGGCCGAGGCAGAGGCAGAGGTCGAAACCAGTATAATCAGCCGCAGCAGGTGGCGAGTGTTACTATTCCGTTCCAGCAACAACCATTTCAGCAACAACCATTTCAGCAACATCAACAGCAACAGCAGCCACAGCAGGGGGCACAACCTACTCAGCGCAGATTCCAGGGGGGTAAACTCAGGAGAGTGTTTGAGAAGCCTCCTTCAACGTATGCAGATCTGTTGCAAACACTACTAGGTTTGAACTTGGTAGAGAAGAGAACTCTGGCACCAATAACAGGCACTCCTCCATATGGTTATGATGCAAGCAGGCACTGTGAATTCCACTCTGGGGCCCCGGGCCACGATGTAGAGGGTTGCCATGCGTTTAAGCACGTTGTACAGGATCTATTGGATAGTAAGGCTATCAATTTTGGAACGGCGGGTCCGAATATAGTGCAGAAGCCCATGCCCAACCATGGGGCAAACGCCATTTTGACTGAGGAGGGTTTGAATTTGATTATGAATGTCGATGATCTAAAGACGCCGTTGAGCGAGATAAAGAGCCGATTATTGCAAGGTGGTGTGTATCCTGGTTGTGACGAGTACTGCTTGGAATGTTGGACCCTAGCTGGGGGGTGTGATGATTTAAAGAAGGGTATTCAGGCTTTAATAGATAGCGGCATATTGCAGTTTGACCGAGCAGCAATTGAAGAGCCTGCGGGGGCATTAGCAGATAATCAGAGTGATGTGGCCACTGTGACGATCCCTCGGAAGACAATCACTATAACGGCACCGACCCAGCGACCACCGATCACTATCACTAAAGCCGGACCAATCCCGTACGAGAGTACCAAGGCAGTCCCATGGTCATATGGGTTGGAAGTGTATTATGACGGAATAAAGATTGATGTTGACAAGCAGCCAGCTGAGACTGTAGACAACGTTGTTGGTTCAAGAGGTATGACAAGAAGTGGTAGAATCTTCATATCGCCTGAAGTAGAGGCTGAGCGACTGGCAAAGGGGAAGGGAAAGATGGTTGAGAATGTCCCAGTACAGGGGAATGAAAAAGCAGCAGCATCGAAAGATGTAGAAGAGTTCATGCGCTTGATCTGTAAAAGTGATTATAAGATTGTGGAGCATCTGCAGCAGACGCCGTCAAAGATCTCTATACTGTCGTTGCTATTGTGCTCTGAAGCTCACAGAAATGCATTGCTGAAGGTCCTGGATACTTCCTTCGTACCCCAGGATGTTTCCGTGAATCAGCTGGAAGGGGTGTTAGCACATGTAAATGCAGGCCATAGCTTGGGCTTTACCGATTTTGATTTGACCCCGAGGGGGAGAGATCATAATATGGCGCTGCACGTATCTGTCGAGTGTAGAGGATCAGTCATGTCTCATGTGCTGGTCGATACCGGATCGTCTTTGAATGTGCTGCCCAAGAAAGCGATGATGAAGCTAGATGTCAGAGGAATCCTGTGCACGCCCAGTGACTTGGTGGTTAGGGCGTTTGATGGCACGCGAAGAACAGTTTTTGGATCGATAACATTGCCTCTACAGGTGGGGCCGGAGGTTTTCGCGACTGAATTTTACATCATGGACATCCAGCCTGCATATAGCTGCCTGCTCGGACGACCCTGGATCCATGGGGCTGGGGCAGTCACGTCTACTTTGCATCAAAAGTTGAAATATATGGTTGGAGACAGCGTGGTTACTGTTTGTGGAGAAGAAGACATCCTGGTCAGCCATCTGTCATCATTTAAATATGTGGAGGTCGATGGAGAGATTCACGAAACACCCTGTCAGGCATTTGAAGGGTTGCGCATCAAGGACAAAGGTCCCGGGCCGAGCAAAGCGTCGGAGGTAGCCGTCTCGTCATATAAAGAAGCTCAAGCTCTAGTAGAGACTGGTGAGACAAAGGGCTGGGGAAAAGTGCTGGATATTCCTGTGAAGATGGACCGATTCGGGTTGGGATATCAACCATCGTCATCAACACCTGCTGTGGGGGCACCCCGTTTCAGAGGACCAATAACCATCACTGCCAGTGGAGTATGTCCTGAGACCATCAACGCTGCTTCAGAGTCTGACGAAGGAGACATCGATTGCGATATGGACGCCTGGATTCAGCCGAGCGTGCCAGGACAGGGCTTGTGCAACTGGTCTATTCAGGAGATTATTCCTGTGACTCTTAAACAATAATGCTTTGTTTTTTAATTGTTGAACAATCTGGTGTCTTGCCCGGGGCATCATGATTTTCTTAGGGCTGTGCTGTTATGAACATTGCGTGTTTATCATTAAATAAAAGGCGTTTTTTCATGTGCAAATATTGTGATCTCTGTTTTTCCTGTTTTGTATTTTTCAATAAAATGGCAACGTGGTTATTCGCTTTATACGCATTTTGAAGCATTTAACCATTCTTTTTGCAGGATAACATTTTCAGATGACATCCTTGAACCACCTATGACTCGTCCCGACTTTGAACACCCGGTATTTCAGGCCGAAGAAGAGGTTGTTGAAGATGGTGACGTGCCTAACGAATTGTCTTGGTTGGTGAAGCAAGAAGAGCGAGTCATTCTGCCTCATGAGGAGGTCATCGAAATCATTAACCTGGGGTCGGAAGGGGTTGAGAAGAACATTCGTATAGGAGCCGCGCTGCAGAGCGACGTCAAGCGAAGACTGGTTGAAATGCTCAGAGAGTATAGTGATGTGTTCGCTTGGTCGTATGAAGACATGCCAGGGCTCGATACAGATATGGTTGTGCACCGTCTGCCGTTGAGATAAGAATGCCCGCCGGTCAAGCAAAAGCTTCGCAGAACTAGACCCGACATGGCAGTGAAGATTAAGGAAGAGGTTCAAAAACAGTGGGATGCTGGTTTCCTGGCTGTGACAAAATATCCCTCATTGGTCGCTAACATTGTACCAGTGCCAAAGAAAGACGGTAAAGTGAGAATGTGCGTCGATTACCGTGACTTGAATAAAGCGAGCCCGAAAGACGATTTTCCGCTTCCTCATATCGACGTGCTAGTTGACAACACTGCTCAATACTCCGTATTCTCCTTCATGGATGGCTTCTCAGGCTATAATCAGATTAAAATGGCGCCAGAGGACATGGAGAAGACTACTTTCATAACGCCTTGGGGAACATTTTGTTACAAAGTGATGCCCTTCGGATTAAAGAATGTTGGGGCAACGTATCAGCGTGCAATGACGACTCTTTTTCATGATATGATGCATAAAGAGATCGAAGTTTATGTTGACGATATGATTGCCAAATCCCAGACGGAGGAAGAGCATTTAGTGAATCTGCTGAAGTTATTCAAGAGGCTTAGGAAGTTCAGGCTGAGACTGAACCCTAACAAGTGCACCTTCGGGGTGAGATCGGGTAAACTACTGGGGTTTATCGTAAGCGAAAGAGGAATAGAGGTCGATCCTGCAAAGATAAGAGCAATTCAAGAAATGCCGACGCCTAAAACAGAAAAAGAGGTGCGCGGGTTTTTAGGGAGGTTGAACTACATCGCCCGGTTCATATCTCACCTAACTTCTACGTGTGAACCATTATTCAAGCTGTTGAAAAAAGATCAAGCTGTAACGTGGAACGAAAATTGTCAAAAGGTGTTCGATAAAATAAAGCAGTATTTGCAGGAGCCTCCTATTTTGATACCCCCAGTGGCAGGGAGACCCTTGATTATGTATTTGACAGTTCTTGAGGGAAGCATGGGTTGTGTTCTCGGTCAACACGACGAGACAGGAAGAAAAGAGCATGCGATCTACTACTTGAGTAAGAAGTTCACTGAATGTGAATCTCGATATTCGATGCTTGAGAAAACTTGTTGCGCGCTAGCCTGGGCCGCCAAGCGTTTAAGGCAATACATGCTGAATCATACAACCATGCTCATCTCGAAGATGGATCCTATCAAATATGTATTCGAAAAGCAGGCGTTATCAGGGAGAATTTCCCGTTGGCAGATGGTCTTGACTGAATATGACATCCAATATGTCTCGCAAAAGGCTATAAAGGGGAGTGTACTGTCTGAGTACTTGGCAGAGCAGCCTATTGAAGATTACCAATCGATGAGGTTTGATTTTCCTGACGAGGATATCATGTACCTAAAGATAAAAGATTTTGAAGAGCCGTTGCCAGACGAAGGACCAGAGTTGGGTTCCAAATGGAAGTTGATCTTTGACGGAGCTGTGAACGCTTACGGTAGCGGAATAGGGGCAATCATCACTACTCCTCACGGGTCGCACATCCCGTTTACTGCTCGATTGACCTTTGCAGTTACCAATAATGAAGCCGAATACGAAGCTTGTATAATGGGGCTTGAAGAAGCCATTGATTTACGAATCAAAAATCTGGATGTATACGGAGACTCAGCTCTGGTGGTGAATCAGATAAAAGGAGAATGGGAGACACGTCAGCCCAATTTAATACCGTACATGAACTATGCAAGGAGATTGTTGCCTTTCTTTGACAAGGTTGAATTGCATCATGTACCGCGAGCGGAGAATCAGATGGCTGACGCCCTGGCCACTTTGTCTTCCATGTACAAAGTCAACTTCTGGAACGAGGCTCCTAGAATTATTATCTCTCGGCTTGACAGACCGGCCTTCGTATTTGCTATTGATGAAGCATCCGACGATAAACCGTGGTATTTTGATATCCTTAATTTCCTGAAGAACAAAGAGTATCCGGCTGGGGCATCCAGTCAAGATCAAAAGGCTCTCAGAAGATTGGCGGGTAATTTCTACTTGAATCCGGATGGTGTCTTATACAGAAGAAACCATGATTTGGTGCTACTGCGTTGCGTAGATGAAAAAGAGGCAAAGTTGCTCATGGAGGAAATACATGAAGGTACATTTGGTACGCATGCTGGTGGGCATGCTATGACGAGGAAGCTGCTACGGGCAGGTTATTTTTGGCTGACTATGGAAACTGATTGTTTCAAGTTCGCGAGGAAGTGCCACAAGTGCCAAATCTATGCTGATAAGATCCATGTGCCTCAAAGCCCTCTGAATGTGATGTCATCGCCATGGCCATTCTCGATGTGGGGAATCGATATGATTGGAAAGATCGAGCCGACAACTTCTAACGGGCACCGGTTCATTCTAGTAGCAATCGATTATTTCACCAAGTGGGTGGAAGCGGCGTCTTATGCAAATGTAACCAAGCAGGTGGTGGCCAGGTTCATCAAGAGAGATATCATTTGTAGATATGGGATCCCCGAGAGGATAATCACTGACAACGGTTCAAACCTGAACAACAAAATGATGAAGGAGCTCTGTCAGAATTTCAAGATCGAACATCACAATTCCTCCCCTTACCGACCCAAGATGAATGGCGCTGTTGAAGCGGCCAATAAGAATATCAAGAAGATCGTTCAGAAGATGGTTGTGACCTATAAGGATTGGCACGAGATGCTACCTTTTGCTTTGCACGGTTATCGTACGACAGTACGCACATCAACCGGGGAAACCCCGTTCTCGCTGGTATACGGAATGGAAGCAGTGCTACCACTGGAAGTTGAGATTCCTTCTTTGAGAGTATTGCGAGATGTTCAGCTGGACGAGGCAGAATGGGTGAAAGACAGGTTGAACCAGTTGAGTTTAATGGATGAGAAGAGGCTAGCTTCTCTAGCATACGGTCGTTTGTACCAGAGCCGAATGAAGAAAGCATATGATAAGAAAATACATCCTCGGAGCTTTCAGACGGGCGACCTTGTGCTGAAAAGGATTCTCCAGCCGCAGGCAGATCACAGGGGCAAATGGACCCCCAACTACGAAGGGCCATACGTTGTCAGAAAAGTCTTTTCAGGAGGAGCGTTGTTGTTGTCCACCATGGACGGTGAAGACTTTACGTCGCCTGTGAATTCGGACGCAGTTAAAAAATACTTTGCTTGAAATTGACCCGCTAGACAGAAAAAAGAGAGTCCAGGCAAAAATGGGGCATCCTGGCGAACCAAAAACAGAATGAAAGGTTCGGGCAAAAGTTAGGGATAAAAATTGAAAAAATGTACACCCGCGAAGTTGAAAACCTACACTGGGCGGCTTCGGCAAAAAGGGGTATCCCGGTGAACTGAAAAGCCGTAAAGGGCGGCTCACGCAAAAGTTAGGGATTTGAAAAGCAAATGACTGCGGTCCAAATTTGATACTGCATTTGAGCATTGGTGCGGGAGAATATACTCGAGGGGTCGATCATCAGATACAGTCTCTTCGAAAGTATGGATACCGGGAAAAGCATTAGAGTCGGGCGAGTCATAGGAGGATCAGTTCGTGATGTTCATCTGCATCCCGTTGCCGACATGTGTACAAATTTAATTTGTTAATATATTTATGCTTCTTGTGCATACTTGTATATTTGCTGTGCGTAGCTTCCTCTTTTCAGGAGTTACATCCCGTGTATGAAACTCCACCCATTCAGGGGCCCAATCAATAAAATATGTTATTCAGTATTTGGTGCTGTCTCTTTACTGTTGTGTGCATGATAAAACGCCTAGGTTTGATGAAACTAGCATGTGCATAACGTCACTGGCCCTTGCCAACAATTGCTAAAACTTTGAATTAACTGAAAACAATGTCACTAACACTAACCTGAATAGATTTGGTTGCATAGGCTTGTCTTGTCTTGTTTGTGGTGTTGCAAGGTTCATAGCCGTGTGAAGAGGACAATCAAAAGATTGCAGTAACGAAAGACTCGACCCCCACGCAGGTCGCATTTCCAAGATAACAATGTTCTTCCTGAAGAAGGGTCAAATCCCCCAGCTAGTCGTCGCTTATTCCAAAGGGGATTCTCCAGCAAAGTCATTTATCCTCAGCAAAGTTTGACAATTCCAAAATTGAAGGCTGTATTCAGACAGTGTGGTGTCCTCCAGAAGGATTCCTCTATCTCAAGCAGAGTGGTTTAGCCTCAGAAGATTAGTATTTCCAATTGGTGAGCTGCATTCAGGCAGTTCACCTTTCCCCGCAGGGTCATTTGCTCTCCCCCAGCGGAGTCAGTTGATTTTCCCCAAGAGAATCGTCCCATCCCCAGCGGAGTTCTCTTTTTAGCAAGTATTTTCTTTCCTCCCAGTGGAACTCGAAGATTAAGACTCTCCCCGGCAGACTTGGTTGTGTGCCTTGGCATTTATTTTGCCAGAATACCGTGTGATATCCGTTCACTCTCCAGCAGAAGTTCAATCATACCAGGTGCATCTGCTATTCTCCAGCAGAGTTATATTCCCCAGCAGGGTGTTACTCCAATGAGGTGCTTGGTTAAGTTCCCAATCCCCAGCTGAGTCGACTTCACTCTTCCAGCATTTATGTTGCTGGAATAATTCCGTAGCACCTGGCTATCCCCAGCAGGAGTCGGTAGTATCTTCAGCATTTATTTTGCTGAAGCGGTTTCTTGTATCTCAGCAGTTTGAGTCTGCATTTGCATTGGCATATAGTGTCATATTTGCATCCACCCAAATAAAAACGCGCAGCATTTCCATGTCGAATGGAGCATTGCATCATTGTCAAACATGTGCATTTCGAAACATAAACCAGGTTGGCTAACCGTTTGTTTCAAGCATTGCTCTCTTGCAGGTGGAAGGAGCTCTTGCTCAAACGAATTACTAAACATTCAAGATCTCGACGTGAGACATTCAACGAGGGTGTCAGATTTGGCACTATTCCCCACAGAGTTATCATGATGAAGTTCTCTTTGTCTCCGAGCTGAGTTATTTGTGTAAATTTCTCTTGTTTTCCCCGCCAGAGTTAGTAGGCAAAACTTCTCCTCATTCCCAAGCAGAGTTATTTGTCATCAAAGGGGTTTCATGAATCAGAATTTCAGAGGCTGCCGTCGGTTATCAGAACAGGCGTCCGGTAGTTTGGTTTCCAAATATCCCTAGTAGAGTCTGCTTCAAAGTCGCTGTCACGTCAGTGCAAAGAAGTTTGTGGTTTGGGACCAATGGAGGGATGAGTCCTGACGTGGACAATTTTATTGACAGGTTTTCTTCGTGCTAGAGAAGTGGGGGTCCTAACGTGGACATCCCCGGGTTGATAAGAGGTGCTAGTCCTAACGTGGACAGATTTGATTTCTCAGAGTTGATTGAATGTGGGGTCATGACGTTGACAAAATTGGTTACTCTCAGTGTTGGTGTCCTGACGTGGACAATTTATTTCCAGCAGATATCTTTATTCGTAATGGTGAAATGTGCGTCCTGACGTGGACAAGTTTATAGTTCTCCGGGATGACAAGATACGAGAGTCCTGACGTGGACAAATTTATCCTTCTTCGTGTTGTGGGCAAAGTGTGTGTCCTGACGTGGACGAGTTTTATTTCCCCAGCAAGTCGAAGACGTGCGAGTCCTGACGTGGACAAGTTTTTCTTCAGCAGGTCGAGAGGTGAGTCCTGACGTGGACAGATTTATCTTCCTTCATGTTGACGCAGCATAAGTCCTGGCGTGGACAAATTTTATTTCCTCAACGATTCAAGAGGTGAGTCCTGACGTGGACAAATCAAGACGAAAAGCGTTTCCTTACGTGGAAAAAGATTGTATTCCTTACGTGGAAAGAGAAGTTGTTTCCTTACGTGGAAAGATTGTATTCCTTACGTGGAAAGATTGATTCCTTACGTGGAAAGATGAGTTTATTCCTTACGTGGAAAGATCGAGTCCTTACGTGGACATATCAAGTTGGATTCCTTACGTGGAAAGAAGTTGGTTTCCTTACGTGGAAAGATGTGATTCCTTACGTGGAAGAAAGAGGTGTTCCTTACGTGGAAAGATGGGAGTCCTTACGTGGACGAATCAGAAACATGAGGGTTATTCCTTACGTGGAAAGATTGATTCCTTACGTGGAAAGTTTGTGGTTCCTTACGTGGAAAGAAGATTGTTTCCTTACGTGGAAAGGTAGGTCCTAACGTGGAAAGATGGTTTCCTCACGTGGAAAGAAGATGTATCCCTTACGTGGAAAGTTTAGTCCTGACATGGACAGATTTAGAAAAGAAGTCGGTTTCATTACGTGGAAAGATGTGATTCCTTACGTGGAAAAAAGATGTGTTCCTTACGTGGAAGAATTTAGTCCTGACGTGGACAGATCTAGACGAAGTTTATTCCTTACGTGGAAGAGTTTAGTCCTGACGCGGACAGGTACAGAAGAGATGATTCCTTACGTGGGCGGTGTTATTCCTAACGTGGAAGATTTTATTCCTAACATGGACGATTTATTTCTGATGAAAGGCAGACAAGTCATCCCCAGCGAAGTCGCCGTGATTTTTCCATGATGACGGTAGATGGGGTCCTAACGTGGACAAGTTTTAGTTGAGATTTCTTCATGTTGACAGCAGATAGAGTCCTAACGTGGACAAGCAAAGGACAAGTTTGCGATGATAGAATCTTTTTCAGGCTGATGAAAATAGTCCCCAGCGCGGTTGCTAATGGATCAGTTGGTTGCTGTAAACAGCTAGATTCAATCAATGAATGTCGTTCCCCAAGTAGTGGTGCATTTTATTTCTGCGGTTGGCAAATTTCCGGGTTCTTAGTATTCAACCGTCTCGTACCGCGAATGTTTGAAGGCCGTCCGCTCTTCACCCAATCGGGTCCAAGTCGCTTGAATAGGGGCAGCTGTTGCACCCTAAAATTTGCTCAACCTATTTCACTTGGTTTATGTTTCAATTGCATTAGCATTTGCATATAGAGTCATGTACATAGTCTAATCATCTGCATAGCATAGCATAGCAAGTCATCCAACAGGGGACCAAGACTATTCTCATCTCTATGGGCCTATCAAGAGGTTATTGTTCTAATTCAACCTCATTCAAGTCATCAGAAAGAATTTCAAAGCCTAAAGAAGTCATTGGATCAAGCGGTGAATCTATCTCCTATCTGAGGGTATCTGAAGATCATCAAAGAAATTGTGAGCTGTGGGATGAGCATGGAGAGTATGTAGACATCATGGAAGACTTAGAAATTCATTTGGAGAAGGAGGCAAGTCATTGATATGATCACAAGAGTTGCAGTTGAAGACAGTCAACTAGGGTTTCATCTGGGTCAACCCTAGGTCAACTCTAGGTCAATTGATTGACTGAAAGGCATTAAGGGCTATTGGAGAGATGTGGGGTTCATCATTTGGCATGTGGATAAGGATATGGTGATATGCTAAGAAGAAATCAAGAGAAATCAAGGAGAAGAGGAGTTTCTAAATTAGGGTTTCTGTGTAAAATCCCCTAGTTTGGGTCAAATTTCCAAGCAAGATAAGTCAAAATGAAAGCTTCAAATGGATCCTTGGCCAACATGAAACTTGTAGAGGATCTCAAGACCTTTAATTTGAGTGGTGGAAGACATCAAGGAGATTTATAGAACTCAAGTTATGGTCCTTGCAAGTTACAGGTCATCTGGGGTATCTGAAATTTTGTCTGTGAAAGTTACTTGTCTTCCAAGCAACTTTTACCCCTCAAGGAGATTTCAAATGAATTTATGGTCAACATAAGAGTTGTTCCTAATTGTATTATCTTTCTAGAATGGTATGTTATGCCTTCATATGATTTGTGTAACTCTACTTATGGTCTTGGCAAGCAAAGGGTATTTTGGTCATCTGAGGATTACAGGTCATTTCAAGCCTATGCCCAAAACGCATACAAGGAAGCTTCAAATGGAAAACTTCACAACATAAAACTTGCTCCAAATGACATTTTGAGTCTATAAAAATGACCATTAAAGATTGGAAAGGCTCATAGCACAAGGTTTCAAAATTGGTGAATTTAATGAATGAAAAATGACCTAAAAATGAGATTTTTCATATTTTGGCCAAATGGGATGAAATTATAGGTCATTTTGATTGGAAAAAATGTTTTAAGAACATTGGCAAAAGTAGAATTTTGAGTGTGGTTCAAGAATTGAGAGATATGCATGGTTACTTACAAATGAAGTTACATAATCCAAATCCAAGGGAAAGTGTGCATGGGAAGGTTCTACAAACTTCTAGGGCTTTCCATTCTCATCTATATATTGCATTAAGAGACTCCATGCCATGGTTGGTGAATCACTTTGTTCAAAACACAAGTTATACACCATTCTTCCAATTTGCAAAACCCTCTCAAACTCCATCAAATTTCTCTCAATTTCCACATTTCTTGATTGGATCATCATCAACATCATTCACAGATCACAATTCACACAAGAATTTGGCTGAATTGAGCAAGGATCGTGCCATACCAGTTCCATCATCCAAGGTGCAAGAAAGTTGGAATTGCTAGATTCAAGGGGATTGAGCAAGAATCTTTACATACAGAACTCATAATCAAGTTCACTGATCAGTTTCAAATCACTGCAAGCATTGGATCAAGAGAATTCCATAGCTATTTTCCTCATAAAACCAGGTTGGTATATCCATTCGAATTGCTTAATTTAGTTAGAATTATAGAGAATTGTTAGCATAGAACTGTTAGGATAGGTTAGATGATTGATTTTGGTGAGTTTGAAGAAGTTTCATGAAGGTTGATCATGGTGTACCAAAACTGTTGGAGCTTATAACTCATGGAATATGGCACGATAATCCTCATTAATTAGTTTAGAATAATCAGCATGAAATGTAGATTAGGCTAGGAAGAAGATTGGCAAGGATTGGAAGATTTGATCACAGGTGAAAATGGTGGAACCGAGTTATTGCACCTATCGGGTTTGATTTGTGTTTGAGTTTTAGGAGAAATGGTTGGCATGGCTGTGTAGAGGGGAAGGAGTAGATCAAGTTTGCTTTTCATATAGAGTGATTTCATGGTGGATGGAGGGAGAACAGAATGCTGGGAAACTCGTGCATGGTGATGAAGTTTCAGAAACCCTAGGGTTTCTAAGGTTGAAGACAACCCCAGAGCCACACGATCATGTTTTGACCTTGATTGGGTTCTCAATCTGACGGTCACGTTTTAAAAGAAATTTGGAGGGAGAGACTCAACCAATATGCACCGTTTCATTAATGTTTTCAGGCTGGGCTTTAATTTCCAATGCTAACGCCACCCCCTCAAATCAGGCCCAATTCATTTCAACTGAAAAACTTACTTTATGCACCGTTCAGGTTTTTTTTTAATTTTTATTATGTTTTCTGTTTGCATTGGGCCCAGACGCGCTTGCTATGCGCGCCCCCAGTCTGGGCCCATCTCTTATTTTAACTGAGTTTCTATACTTTCTGCACCCCATTTCAATTAATTCCATTTTATTTTTCTTAATTCATTTTAATTCTTTGGAAATTCATAAAAAATTGGAAAATGCATGATTTTAATTGGTTCTTTTTGCACATTGCTCATAATTTTGTTAAGAAAAATATCATATAAAAAAATTGGCATTTCATTTTATTTTTGTATTTTTAGCATATTTTTCTTTTAAATAGCATTTTAAGTAGTTTAATTTGATGCATGATTTTGTTAATTTTAGTTTGAATAGATGCTTTGACATTTTTGATTCATTCTATTTAGGTTGATTAGTATAGAATGTTAGATTGTATATAAAATTTAGTTCATATTTTTAGAACTTAGTCTTAGGTGATTTGTTTAGGTGTGAATAATATGATCAAAACTAGGGTTTAGGAGATAACATAGAAGAATTAGTTCATTTCCCTTAGGAGTTAGAGATTGAATCTTTGGGGTATGGGACTATAGGGATTATGGGTAGTTAATAGATCCCTTAGAAATTACTAGGGTTCCCCTACTGCTATTAGTATACTGCTGTATTTGATTGGCTGTGTGGTGTGCCCTCTCTAGGGTTATTTCATTTGTCTGTTTGGTTTCCCTGACTGTATTGTTTGCTGTTTAACCTGTTGGGTTGAAAGTGAATTCTGTTCACTTTTGCCTATTGTTTTCTAGGTTCGAGGTTGAGTGGGACTCCCTTGCCTCGCTTGTATTGCTGCATCCATGCATTTTACTGCTTTATTATATATATGCTATTGTTTCTGTTTCCGTCTATTCCCTTAGGATCTCTGTTTCTCTCTGTGCAAGAGAGGAGCATGATAGACATTAGGTCTTAACCCATGCATGATAACATCAGGTTAGTTTGATTCCCTTTGCAACCGTAGGTTAGAGTTCTGTCTCTTCTTTCTCAAAACAAACAGAAAAACACAATAAATCTTTCAAACACAATAAAAGACACTTCTTCCGTAGAAGAACGTGAACTCATCAAAACGTCATTTTTGTCCGCTTGGACTGTTAATCAGAAAAACCCTTTTTCAGAAGGAATAAAATCAATCAAGACAGACTTGTGTCGTACGTGGCCCGAACTACGTTTGCTCTGATCTTTCATGCTGTATGAAAGTACGTAGGCATAGGATGCGATATCCTAGCGAGCAACCTTCCCCTCCTTTCCTGTAGGTAGGCGAACTACGTTGACTCTGATTTCTCGTTCCAGACGGGAATACGTAGGCATAAAGTGCGATACTTTGCCGAGTCATTTTATTTTCTTTTCAACCCTTAACCCTTAGTTTAGATAGAATAACAATGCATACCCGAAAGCAAGCGTGGATCCCGTCGAGTACGACGGACGTGAGGGGTGCTAATACCTTCCCCTTGCGTAACCGACTCCCGAATCCAGGTTTTGGTTGCGATGACCATACCTTCCCCGTCTTTGCGGTAGGTTTGCTCTGAGCGTTTCCTTTCCCTCCCGTGGGATAAATAACGCACGGTGGCGACTCTTCTGTTCAGCCGGCGCCGATTTTCGCAGTAGCGACAGTATACTTTTCAGATTAAGAGCCTGGTTAAAAACCTCTGGTTAGAATCCTGGTTAGAATATACTTTCCAGAATCAGAGCTTGGTAATAGCTTGATTTGCTTTTCAGAACCAGAGCCTGGTTTACTCTTACTGATTTTATTTCTAGGAACAGAGCCTGGTTTATTTTCCATAATCAGAGCCTGGTTAACTTCTAGGATCAGCGCCTAGTAATCAACACCTGGTTTGAATTATCATAGCCTGGTAAACCTGGTTTGAGTAAAAGTCTGGTTTGGGGATTCTCAGGGTAACTTCAATGAATTTTGTCAGATGATACGTTATAGTTCTGAAAGACTAAAATTCAATGTTAGATATAATTTGTTATGTCTGAATTTCATTTTAGTAACTGTTTATTTTTGAACAAACATAATTTCTTTTTCTCCCCCTTTTTGTCATAATTAAAAAGAAAAACTTTTTAAGACAGAAAAGATTAACAGAGAAAAACAATATAAAAGCAGATAATGAAACATTTAACTTCATTTAAATAAAATCCAGAAATCATTCAGATAAACAACAAGATAACAAAACACAGCAAACATGTGCACAAACATAACAGAAAAAGGAAACTAAGTTTGGCGAGAGGCTATCAACTTCAGAAGATCTGTAATATGAGAATTAGATTCCTCTTGCTTAGACATCCAAGTCTTAATCTCATCTGTTGTTTGTTCTTGCTTGACCATCCATGTTCTGATCTCTTTGTTGCTGGCTTCTAACAGAGCAAACTTTTCTTCTAGATTTGGTCTTTCTGTCTTGATCTCAGAAGAAGCAGGTGCAGATGCAGATTAAGTAGCTGGAGCACAATCAGTGACTATTGCAGATGCAGATGCAGGTTCTTGAATCTCAGAAGTAGAAGCTTTTTCCACAATCATCAGAGCTGATTGATTTGGCACAACAGTTTCTTCAGCAACAATAGCTTCTGGAGTAGTATCTTCAGACATAGGATCATTAGCAGGTGCATTTTCCAGAGCCAGAACTTGAGGTCTACTCATGTTTAGAAAAGTCTGTCTAATTATTTCAACAAATTTCACCTTTGCATCATCAGAGCAAATGGTGCGAAGATTTGAAGCAATGGTGTTGAATCTTGAGATTAATCTGTCCCAAGTAGCTTCAGAAGCATCTGGATTCACACTTGACAAACAGTCTTTCTTCACAGAGGATATCCACACATTCATTTCCTTCTTGAAGCCATCAAAGAGTGTACCAACATCCATTCTAGGTTTAGGTCTTAGGAAGTTTTCTAGAGAGGGTGTTTTTGGTTGTTCTGGTGGGGATGGTATTGTGAAGGTTGGGATAATGAACAGAGGGCGAGGATATGGAGTAGAAAATGTTTGGCCAAATGATTCAGCAGAATCTTGAGGATTAATGTAAAAGTGTTTGAGTTTGAGTCTAGAGGGAATGGAATCAGAGGGATGGGGTTTAAAAGAAGTAAAGGATACAAACTCAGATGTTCTTGGTTCATAGCCACAGAGTGATGGTGGTGAGTTGATTTCTGGGGGTAAGTCAGATTCAGATGAATCAGATGATTCAGAAGAATGACAAGATGTTGAAGAGACATCAAACACCATCTTCAAAGGTTGA
This sequence comes from Lathyrus sativus, assembly GCA_963859935.3. Taxonomy (NCBI): domain Eukaryota; kingdom Viridiplantae; phylum Streptophyta; class Magnoliopsida; order Fabales; family Fabaceae; genus Lathyrus; species Lathyrus sativus. The sequence goes on along the minus strand of OZ012737.1, from coordinate 569,671,419 downwards.
ACGTCAAGAACCTCAAAATCATATATGAATGATTCAGAAGGTTGATGTTGTTCTGATTGAGGAATTGTTGGTTGTGGTTCAGGTTGTTGTGGTTTAGGTTGTTGTGGAGTAGGTTCTTCTGGTAATGGTTTAGAAATTTGTGGTTCTGGTGGGGGAATTTCAGAGTTTTTTTATGGTGAAGAGTTTTGTTTATCAGAGGGGAGGGGGGGAATATCAAATGGTTGAGAATGTGTTGGTTCAGAGTTATACTTTTCAGATGGAGTTTCTTGTGGTTGGGGTACAGAAGGAACTGTAATAGAAGGTTTCTTAGGTTTGGAAATACGAGGAGGAGAAGGTGAAGGTGATGGTATAGGTTCTTGGAGAGTTTGATCAGATGTTAGTACCTCTTAGACAGTTTGCAGAATATCATTTAAACTTGCCTCTGGAGGATTAACCTTTTGCTTCTTGACCTTCTTAGGTTTGACAGGAGCAGCTTCACCAGTAGCCTTCCTCTTGGGTTTTGAGGATCCTTCTTCAGCAACCTTTCTCTTCTTCTTGTGTCTGGCCTCATAAAGATCTGGTGAAGGTTCACCTGCTTTCTGAACCAGATTTGCTGGTAGAGGGGTTCCATCCTTCAGACACGTTGCAATGTACTTCAAAATGATTTCCCTTGGTTCATTTATGAAGAACATGGGAAAGTCATCCACTAATATCCTTCTCTTGCTAACCTCTTCAGAGTTTATCTGATTTGGTGCAGAAGTGAGTTCTTCAACAACTTTCATCCTCTGAAGACTCTTCCCATTCAGAGGTTTTCCTATTACAAAAGCTAACTCTTCCTTCATTCCAGATTCTACCAAATGTCCAACCATACCATTCTCAGTCAGAATGTCTGAAATAAGTCTTCCCATTGGAATCCAGTTCCTCATCTTCTGATGTTTGGTTCTGACTTCTTCCCTTGACTGTTTTACATGTGTCCACAGATGATTGAACAGAAGATACGACAGATCCACCTTTGTGCTCTGTCTCAAACAGTACATAAAGTACATCTGATCAGTGTTTACATAGTCAGGAGAGTTAGAGGACTTCCTGTGGTGAATGCAACCCATAAAGATCTTGGCCCAGATCCTGTAGTTTGGCTTTAGATCTTTCACCTTGTTAGAAGCTTCTCCAGATGAGCAAACTTCCCTATACACATCAGTCATATCCACACGCCCAGCTGGCAGATTAGTGACTCCATCAGTTTCCTCATAGCCTATGAGTTTCCTTATCAGATCTTCAGTAATGACTATTTCTTTCCCCATAACATAAGAGACAATGAACTTAGGGCAAGTAGAAGCATGGATCCAAAATTCCTTTACCAGACAAGGATAAACTGGTCCCATCAGCCTATCAAAGAACTTAGTCCAGCACTGAGCATCAACAATGAGACGAAGATCATACCCATTTTCAACAATAGATTCAAAGTTAACAATGGATTCACACAAGACTTCCAGTTTGTCATCAGGTGTGAGTAAAGTTCTAACAGGTTCCTTAAAGGAAACAACACCCATATTGGAAGAAGAAACAGCAACCATTGATGATTGAAACTGAGCAGAAGTTGACGATGAAGTAGCCATTGATGTTCTTGAAGATTTAGGGTTACGAACAGTTTTGGGTTTGGGAGAGAGATGGAAACAATGAAATAAGAATAAATGCATACAAGGGTGTTTGTGAGAGTGAAAAGTGTGAAATGTGTAAAGTTGTGGCATTTATAGAAGAAATTAGGGCACACAAGAGTCACACGTTCAACACGCTTACACTTAGCATTTAATAAAAAGAATATAATCATTTCAAGCAATTAATGATTCTGACAATTGGGGGGAAAACGAGAAACTCAATATTCAAAAACAGTACCTCAAACGTCAATTCAATAATGTGCACTCCACCTTTTTAGATTCAGAGTTACACGTGTTTGCTTGCATGTGCTTCTGAAACTTCTTTGAGAAATGAAACGTTAGCCAATGTTCAGATCCTCTGAGGCATGTTAGTTCAGATTTGCACACAATAAATAAAATAATAAAAGATAAATAAATAGATGTAATACTTCATAGTTAAAACATTTTCATCTGAGAAAATTTTCTTCTGATAAATATTTTATTCTGGACAGAAATTCATACTTATATTTTTCAGAATAAATTTAAATCTATCTTCAGCAAGGGGTTTTGTAAAAAAATCCGCCTATTGATGATCTGTATCAACAAAGTTTAAACTGATAATTACCTCCTGAACATAATCTCTGATGAAGTGATGTTTTATCTCTATATGCTTAGCCTTAGAGTGTAAAATAGGATTTTTAGACAAGCAGAAGTATTATCACAGAAGATTGAAATGTTACTCTCATGGATCTGATAGTCTTCTAGTTGACTCTTCATCTAGAGCATCTGAGTGCTACAACCAGCAACAACAATGTATTCTGCTTTTGTTATTGAAAGCGCAATAATGGGTTACTTCTTGCTGAACCAAGAGATTAGATGACTTTCAAGAAACTGGCAGCTTCCAGAAGTACTTTTCCTTTCAACTCTGTCTCCAGCATAGTCAGCATCACAGAATCCAACTAATTTATAGTTATCAGATCTTCTGTAATACAAACCCACATTAGTAGTACCTTTCAGATACCTTAGAATCCTCTTAACAGCTGTTAAGTGTGATTCTCTAGGATCTGATTAGAATCTGGCACACAGACAAACACTGAATAAAATATCAGGTATAGAAGCAGTCAGATATAGAAGAGAACCAATCATACCTCTGTAAAGCTTTTGGTCTACTTTCTTACTTACCTTTTCCTTACCAAGAGTTCTTGTAGGATGCATTGGAGTTTTAGCTAATTTGCTTTCAGTCATGTTAAACTTCTTCAGAAGCTCCTTTACATACTTAGTCTGATGTATGTAGGTGCATTCTGAAGTTTGATTGACTTGGATTCCCAGAAAGAATCTGAGTTCTCCCATCATGCTCATCTCAAATTTAGCTTGCATAGAAAGAGAAAACTCCTTTCCTAACGTAATATTGGTAGATCCAAATATAATATCATCTACGTAAATTTGACAAATTAACAAGTCTTTCTTAAATGATTTACAGAAGAGAGTTGTGTCCACTTTGCCTCTGATAAAATTCTTTTCCAAAAGAAAATTACTCAGCCTCTGTCGCTACTGCGAAAATAAGGTGTCGGCAAAACAGAAGAGTCGCCACCTTTTGTTATTTATCCCACAGAAAGGGAAAGGAAACGATCGGAAAAACCTGACGAAAAAGTATAAGACAAGGTCATCGCAACCATGTCTGGGTTCGGGAGTCGGTTACGCAAGGGGAAGGTATTAGCACCCCTCACGTCCGTTGTACTCAACGGGATCCATGCTTGTTGTGTTTATCTGACGGGTTGGTTTAACTATCTACCTATAAAGGCTAGTCTGAAAAGAAAAAGAAAAATGACTCAGCAAAGCATCGTGCTTAGTGCCTACGTATTCTCGTCAGAGAACGAGAAATCAGAGTCAACGTAGTTTGGCTAACTACGGGTAAAGGGGGAAGGTGGCTCGCCAATACGTCAGTATTGTGCCTATGTACTTTCATCTGGTATGAAAGATCAGAGCTTACGTAGTTCGGGATACTACGGATTACGGGTTTAGATTCATCTGTTTTTCGAGTAGGGTTAACAAACAGTTCCAGCAGTTTGGTGTATGCAGCTCGCTCATCGAAGACTCGTGCGTTACCGTTTGCAGTAGAACTGAGAGTTAACGACACTCTTTTTCTGAAAACGTTTTCCTCGAATTAAGGGCCCACGGGGCAAAATAGGTTTGATGTTTATTTTTTGTCTTTTACGGAAGAAGTGTTTTTTTATGGATGTTTGTAGTTCGTACAACACTAGAGACTATGACTTAGGAGTGAATGCGTCGCATGTCACCCTAAGGGTGCCAAGCTAAACATCCTGACTGTTGAAGATTGACCCTTCAACAATCATTTCCTAAGTGGCTTAAGGCTCGTAACGTATTGTACCAACTTGCCTTTATTACGTGTTTTACTGTTGTTTTGGAGATGAGAAGAGAACGAACTCTACGGGGGAAACTATCAAGCCCTAATGTTGTCATGCCATGGATTCATCCTATGGTTGAGTTTGAAACAGGGAACTCCTAAATGTTATCATGCAAAGGTTTCAACCTAAAGTTCTATCATCACTTCCTTATCAAAGGAAGTGAGAGTCCTAGGGGATCATGTCAATGGGAAACCCAAACAACTGCAAAAATCATTAAAGCAGATAAAACAGAAAAGCAAATAGTAAATATACAAATGGAATGCAGTGATACAAGCAGAGGGAGAGACTCGACCTCTAAGCAATCAAGCAAAGAGAACAAACAAAAACAAGCAAAGGGAGGGTCACCTCAATCTTTCAATGCAAACAAGCAAAGGGACCTCAGCTCAACCTAAAATGGCAATCATGCACCTAACCTTAACAATACTCTAAACATGAGACTATCCTAATGCATTAAGCAACAGGAAAACAAACAACCACACTACAACCCATCAGGAGAGAAGAGGTGAACTGGAAGAGCAACAAGGAAGTCATCCTAAGGATACATCTAGTTGATGTGTGTCAACACATGAGTCCATCAGAGGCTCAACTTCTTGAGGAATGCACAGAGCACTTCCTAGGGAAGGCCAGGCTCTCCCAAGAGGGATCCTATGTCAATAAGACAGATAAAGGAGCTGGGGTAGATCCTAGATGTCAATCTAAGGTGTTAGCTCAATGTGCATCAGCACAAGAGTCCATCAGAGGCTCCACCTCTTAAGGAATGCACAAAGCACTTTCTAAGGAAGGCCAGGCTCTCCCAAGAGGGATCCTATGTCAATAGGACAAAGAATTGGGTAAAGAACCTAGATGTCAATCTAAAGTTTCAAACTTAATGTGCATCAGCACAGGAGTCCATCACAGGCTCCACCTCTTGAGGAATGCACAGAGCACTTCCTAAGGAAGGCCAGACTCTCCCAAGAGGGATCCTATGTCAATAGGGCAAAGAATGATGGGTTAGGAACCTAAGTATCAATCTAAGGTGTCAAACTTAATGTGCATCAGCATAGGAGTCCATCACAAGCTCCACCTCTTGAGGAATGCACAGAGCACTTCCTAAGGAAGGCCAGACTCTCCCAAGAGGGATCCTATGTCAATAGGACAAAGAATGATTTAGGGAATGAACCTAGATGTCAATCTAAAACACTTAATTAATGTGCATTAGCACAGGAGTCCATCAGAGGCTCAACCTCTTGAGGAATGCACAGAGCACTTCCTAAGGAAGGCCAGGCTCTCCCAAGAGGGATCCTATGTCAATAGGACAAAGAAGGATAGGTGAGGAACCTAAGTATCAATATAAGGTTTCAAACTTAATGTGCATCAGCACAAGAGTCCATCACAGGCTCCACTTCTTGAGGAATGCACAGAGCACTTCCTAAGGAAGGTCAGGCTCTCCCAAGAGGGATCCTATGTCAATAGGACAAAGATTCTAGATGATGGGAGGCATGGTGAAAACCTAAGGAATTCACCAAGGCACTCAACCAAATTCATTTGATCAGGAAATGATGGGAAGCATGAGTCATACCTAAGGTATCCATCATGACACTTAACCAATCATGGAAGAATTGAGTTCATCATTCAAAGAAGAATCATCCTAAAGATTAGTTCTAAAGATCACTTAACTAAAAGGATTAAAAAGCTCTATCAAGGCCTAATCAAAGATCTAAATAGGTATCAACCTAAGCTTTATTCTATCAAGAAGGGATTTGAAACCTAAGGCTAGTTAAAGTTCACTTTAAAGCCTAAACTATGAGGAGCACTACATTAATGATCACCCTAAACTCAATCAACTTGTAAACTATGGGAAAAATAGGAAATCAATTCTAAAAATCCTAGGAAAAATCCTAGATGATCCTAAATGGGTTAGGAAGCTATGGTTAAAGTTTCAAGTCCAAACTCTAATCCTAGGTACTAAACAATTTCTACATCTCAAACTGTGCTAAAAGGAATCCATAAGGCGAAAGTCCTAAAAACCTATCTTAAACCCATACTTAGAATCATCTAAAGAATGCAAGAGAAATCATACAATATTCTACAATGTAGCAACATTCACCATACAAAAAATCAGAGATTAAACCCAAGCATTGATATGGAAACAAAAATCTAGAAGTTAACATGGCATGATTTCTACTTATTGAAAAGCACATAAAAGGAAAATACAAAATTAATTGAAAAAAGAATTAAAATTGCAATTAAAAAATGTGACAATTTAAAGAACATGTTAACATACAACCATGATTTTTTTCCAAGATTTTATGACATCATTTATTATTTTTTCTGAATTAAAATGGAACAAGAAACCATATAGAAAATAAAAGAAAAAAGAAATCAAAGGGAAAATGGCCAGGGGGTGCTGGAAATACAGTTCTACGTGTTATTTCATATTGGGCCGTGCGCTGGGGTTGGGGATAGCGAAATGTTAAAGGCCCAGCTGCGTTTCTAAATGAAACTCAGCGTTTTGGGGGAAAAGGGGAAAGGCCACGCGTGCAAGCAATCACGGTCGTGGATGGGGATGAACAATTCAAAGGTTACGCGATCAGACGCTCATGATTAAAACTGGCATTTTCAAATGGAAACGGAGGGAAGAACGCCCGCGGAGGCGCCGGTAATTCCAGATGGTGGCCGGCCTTGCGCCGGTCATCTTCTTCATCATGTCAACAATGGCACTTTCTCATTTCTTCACCAAAATCAGTTTTTCTTGAACCAAACTTATGTATTTTTTCGTGTAGAATCCAAATATCAAATTTATTTTCACTTTCCTCCATTAAAACTCAGAAATCATGAACCTCCAAGAATCTCTCAAGAATTTCCAACTTTCACAAAACTTAAAATTGAAGCCACTAATCTCTTCCTCTCACTTCCTACATCAACAATCTATGTTTCTTTTCCATTTTCATCTAATAATTAGAGAGAAATTCAAACTACAACCTAAGGTGCTCTGTCAAGAATTGTCATGAAACTTAACCGTTCTAATCCTAAAACGTTCTACACACTCTAAGGATCACAATCATGTGAAAATAACATAGCAATTCTTCAAGAACCGAGCTTATGGATGAAAGATAAGAATCTGGTTTTGAGCTTCAATGGAGACTTGAATTGTGGATAAAGCTTCAAGCAAATCGTCCAGAATCCATCAATGAACCTCACTGAAGCTTTTTGCAATGGTGATTTGGACTGAAAATGGCTCTATCTTCAAAATCAATTTTCCATGTTTCTCCACTTTTTCTTAACTCAATTTTCTGTTATCTTCACCAAAATTATGTTATGGCAGTTAGGAATCATCCAAGAGGTTATATGCAATGGACCTAGAGTAATTTGAAGCCTAGGACAACCCAATTCAAAATCCATTTTTTTGGTTTATGGAGCTTTGTGAAACTCATCAAAACAGAGCTATCAAGCTTGCTCAATGATCCATTCTGGTTTATTATGATGTAAGGAAGATGTGTGGATAGGATTGAGACCTTGGAAATGAGTGGATGGTTGATTTCCATTGTGTTGCTTTTTGGTGAAGAAATCTTGGATTTGGCATAGCAAATGAATTCAAACTTGACTTTTGATTTTTCCAATGTTCTTAAAATATCATTTAGACTCAAAAAAAGCACAAATATGGCCTAATTTGGTTCCAAAATGAATTGGTTTGAATTGGCCCTTCTCAAGCTTCCTTTAATGACTCATTCATGAATTTTCCTTCACACATTTCTCATTCTAACCCATATCAATGGATTATTGGGTCATGGTTGGACAAATAACATCATTTTGAACAACTTTCAAGTTGGACAAAATTCCATTTGAGGTATGTAAGATGGTGAACTTGACCCATAATCAAAATGGCCTATAATCACAAATTCCCAAAATACCCTTGTCTTGCAAAGCTCATATCTTGAGTTCTACAAATCCAATCATGGACTTCTAGTACTTTCTAGAAAGATAAGAGGATAAGGAGCAACATTCATGTTGGCCAAAAGTTCATGAGAATCATATTTCTAGGTCAAAAATGTCATGCAAGTTGGTTGACTTTCAAGCTCCAAGTTCACATTCATCTGATGACCTATAACTTCTCTGACTCATAACTTGAGTTCTATAAACCCTATCAAGGACTTCTAGTACTGAAATTAAAGCTATGATCATGCTATACAACAATCATGTTGGGGTTAAGGTGAGATAAAAATCACATCTTGAGTTATGTGGTCTTGAAGTTAGGCACTGAACTAGGGGATTTTACACTATCAAGCATAGCAACCCTAGCCTAGGAACTCCTCACACTCTTGATTCATGATGAATTGACCTTGAAATCATCCCTTGGGCATCTTAATACATCACTCCATGATCACATGGCCTTGAAATTAGGTCTCAACCTTCTTCAAATCATCAGTTGACCTAGGGTTGACCAGATGAAACCCTAGTTGCACCAATCTTGGTTGTAGCTTCTTATTCTTCACATGATGACCTGTCTAGGCTTCAAAATGACTTTCAATACTTCCCACGAGCTCTCTCAAGGCTTGAAGTCCAACTTCATGGATTCAGAATCATCTGATGGCCTTCTCATAACCTTCAAGTTAGGAGATGTACACACTTGGCTTCAACCATTTCTCTGAGAATCTTTGACTTCTTTGATGAGGATATCAACCCTTGAATACTTGAATAAAACTCTTAGCTAGCTTCCTAGCCTGGTGTGGCCCTTTGTTGGTAGTCATACCTATTGATCTCCTGCACACATATCAATGTAATGCAGATGATAATGCAAAAATGAATGGAATGAAACACAAGCTAAGTAAAGAAAAAGGTTAGGCAAATTTTGGGGTGCAACAGCTGCCCCTATTCAAACGGCTTGGACCTGACTGGGTGAGAAGCGAACGAATCTCAAACAATCAAGGTAAAATACAGTTGAATACCAATAAACCCAGAAATTTGCCAACCACACGATTGAACGGTACTCTGATGGGGACAAATTCTTCGGAAACTAAAATGATAGTTACACAACAACTTGCTCGAGAATCACTGATCTGACGTATCTGATTTCACTGTAGCACTTCGTCCTCAGGTCATCAAGGGATCACCAGTTACACGGTAACTGGTGAAGGATAGCTGATATTAATAGTTGCACGGAAACTTGCTGGTGAATTATTAATCTCAAATCCCCGTCAGGATGATCCTATGGTCATCAAGGGACCACCAGTTACACAGTAACTGGTGAAGGATGGCTGATTTTGCGGTAGGGCATTCTGCACCACAGCAGAAGAATTCCTTATCATCACCTATGGACTCATTGGGTCGCTAGGAACGTCGACCGTATCTTTGTCGGACTCCGTCAGTAAGTCAATAAGGGGTCACTAGTTACACGGTAAATGGTGAAGGATGGCTGATTTTGGCATCGGGCATTCTGCGCCACAACAGAAGAATTCTTTATCATCGCCTATGGACTCATCGGGTCGCTAGGAACGTCGACAGTATCTTTTTCGGACTTCGTCAGTAAGTCAATAAGGGATCACTGGTTACACGGTAACTGGTGACTTGCCAACCACACAAGTAAACGATACTCTGATTGGTAGGACAATCTTCGAAATCTAAAATGATAGTTGCGCGACAACTGGCTGGTGAGCGACTAATCTCAAATCTCCGTCAGGATGATCATCAGATTTCGCTGCAGCTTCTTCCTCAAGTCATTAAGGGATCACTGGTTACACGGTAACTGGTGATACATAGCTGATATTGCTGTCAGACATTCTGCGGCACGGCAGCAGAAGAATTCCTCGGGACTCATCGGGTCATTAGGAACTTTTGACAATCGAGTTAATTATGCCGTCGGGCATTCAAAGAAATTCTCAGGCGTCAGCCAGACTTAGTCAGTAAGTCAGAAATAGAATCCTCAATCAATCATGAACCAATAGGGATATCTAAACTTTTATCGTCAGGCACTCCGCGTCAGCTAGGAGAACTTCTTCGACATTACAGTCGGACTTCATCAGTAAGTCTTGAAATAGAATCCTTAACCAATCACAGACCAATAAGGATATCCAATATTTTACCGTCAGCCACTCCGCGTCATCTAGGAGAACTTCTCGACGTTACAGTTGGAATTCATCAGTAAGTCAGGGAATAAAATCCTTAATCAATCATGAACCAATAAGGATATCCAATCTTTTGTCGTCAGGCACTTCGCGTTAGCTAGGAGAACTTCTTTGACATTACGGTCGGACTTCATCAATAAGTCAGGAAATAGAATCCTTAATCAATCATGAACCAATAAGGATATCTGATCTTTTTCCGTTAGGCACTCCGCGTCAGCTGGGAGAACTGCTTCGACATTGCAGTTGGACTTTATCAGTAAGTCAGGAGGAGTTTGGTACTGCTGCCGGACATCAATCATCAAGTCTTCAAAGGGAATTTTCTTCTCTGTTCAAAACCTACCGGGGATGACACATCTCCGCTGGAGATTCTGGAGAACTATCAAGTAACTCTGCTCTGGGGATTTCGGAATCATTCCGAACGAATAAACTTTGCTGAGGAACTCAAGAATCATTCTGAACAAACAACTTCGCTGGAGACTTCAAGAAACATCCTGAACAAACAACTCTGCTGAGGAACTCAAGAATTGTCCTGAACAATAACTCTGTTGAGGAACTCAAGAATCATCCTGAACAAACAACTCTGTTGAGGAAGTCAAGAATCATCCTGAACAACAACTCTGCTGAGGAACTCAAGAATCATCCTGACCAAACAACTCCGCTGAGGAACTCAAGAATCATCCTGAACAAACAATTCCACTGGGGAACACCTGCACACAAGAACGGTAACGACCTAGCTCATGTTTCACATGCATATGTTTGACAATGGCGTAATGCTCCACACGGTGGAAATGCTACGCGTTTAGGGTAAATGCTATGCAATCATGCAAAATGCTACGGAACCAAATCAACAAAATAAATGCTGAAGAGAAAACCATCCTGTCAAGGAGAAAGAGCCATTCTGATAGGGAGAAGGAATCATCCTGCCGGGGAGAAGAAGTCACACCAATCTCAATTGGACTTAATCTGGGGAAACGAACCTCAAACGACTTTCTGCAGGGGACAAAATTCTACGAGAACCTGTACTCGCTCAACTGAGTATACAAACTACAAACTACTGAGGAAACGATGTCAATCGCAGAAATAAACTGCACGGCCTTCGCAGATAGATTCTTCCTGGAGATACGGACTCCGGTGGGGAAGTATAGCAACAACTACTCAACACTCTCCTGGAGAAAAACCAATAATGGCTTGAACGGCTTCCAAGGACTCAGCTCTCTTGGGGGACTACAAACTCGGCTGAGGATATGCAACCAGACGCTGGAATAAATCCTACCTACCGGGGAGAATACAACTCTGTGGGGAATTTCAATTCTGTTGGAGACTTCAGTCTGAACCATCGAGAGCTGAACACTTGCTGATAGTCTTCTACGAGGAAACTGCCTGTTGACCCACTGCTGGGAATGAGTATACACTTCTGCGCATGACTCAGCTAGGGATATGATGATCCTTCCTAGGATGCATCTGGTTGGGGAGAATCTATCTCCGTTTGGGGAGACACATCAATGCTCATAGCCTCATGTTCAAACTCTGTGGGGAAACACAACTGAACCTACTGGGGAAGAAGGAGTCATCCTGTTTAGAAAAACATGCCATGAAATGAACTCGAGATGGCTTGCCCCAGAATCTTAACAAATTTTGACAAACTCTTCCGATATGGAGAGGAACGGTTCCTTCGCTTTCAACTTTTGCCCCATCCTGTGGGATCTTCGTAACATCCTCTCGAAAGGAAACCTGAGATCTCTGTACTCTGGTGGTTTGACACAAACGGCCTCAGTGCTTTGAACCTCACAAAGGTGCTTCAAGTTAATCACCTTTAGGATAATGATAGCTTCGGTGCTCTTGGGGTAACCTGCCCTAGCCTTGTCATGACTTTGCCCTTCATGGGCCGATCTGTGGGGAGTAGATCCTTGGTTGTGAGAGATTCATCAAATCTCGACCTGATTGCCCCGGATTACTGACTTCTGGATGACTGACTCCCATGCCGTGATCATTTGACATAGCTTGCCCGGTTCACCAGAATATTCAAGCATTCTACATTCTGTGCTGATCAAATCTTTCTATCGTGGAAACTTTCCCGCTGTCAAGCGCTTACTCGCTAGTAAAATAAACTGTTATGCATAAAAGACATATTAAATGCAATGCATATGGCAGTTTTTAAAATCCATTCCTGTTCACTGGGGGAAAAAATTTATGACATAAACTATATGAAATCATTCATCAACATGTCAACATTAATACAACGCTGTAAAGGGGATCCTTTCTAGGAGTCAGTTTCGATGCGATCTTTACCGAAGTATGCTTTCAAAGCAAACCTATTTCAATTAGGACTTTTAAAGGTTGTAACGTGGTTAGGTTCACGGTTTAAGAAAGAAAGGATACAGGCTCCAAATTCATTTTAACTCACCCATTCTCCTTGATGTTCTCCGATCCTACGTTCAGCTAATTCGACCTTAGCGTTCACCTTTCAAAGGTTGGGTGGCGGTTCAAGAAGTCATGCTTTTTCGAAGTGACAGTCACTCGCTTTTCATTTTTTAGCGTCCAGAGCCACACAATTTCGTTCTTGTTTGAGGATTTCTCTTTTGTAATCCTTTTTGCTCTTCGTTTTTTCGTTCCTTAACTTTTTCCTGAACTAACTCTTTTGAGTTTCTTCGATTTTGAAGTCCAGCGGGATGCCCTAATTTTTTCCTAAGTTGCTTGTTTTCAAGATTCGACTTAGCGGGCTTTTCCTTTTGATTCTTTTTTTTGTTGAACAAATCGTATGACAACGGCTCGTCTGACTTGTTAAAGAGATTGTGACTGTTTCACTCCTGATCGGCCAGGTTTAACCATCATGGTTTTTTAGGTACGACCTATAGCGGTGTGATTGATCCTCGAGCAGACACTCCTTTTGCAATTTGAACGCTTGGTCAAATTAACTGACACCTACCCTGCCCCGGGTTAAGATTTAGGGTTTTCTATCTTCAGAAAGAAACTCCTACTACTAGGCTCAAAGGGGTTAACAAGGGATTATCTTCCTTATATCTCCGGTGTTTGTGGATTGAAACAATGCATGTACATCATCAACAGGTTTTTTATTCAAAAGGATAGCATCGGAAGCTTACGCATCGTTGGATTTCGTCATCCTCCCCGGATTCCACTTAAACAAGTGTTTGAAATAAAAGAAAGCAGTAGAGTGAACACGAATGGATTAGTTCAAAATATGCATATTTATTTCATTATCAATATCAATTGAAAAACAACATGCTTTACAAACGAAATTTGCAATTCTAACAGGAAAGAAACTACAAATGTAAAGAAATGACATGATAAAATGCAGGTTGCCAGCTTTTAGGGAACTGGGCTTTCACACTTATTTGCTGCTGAGGGGAGCGACCCTTCGAAGTCTTCAAACTCAATCAGAAGAACGGTCGTTGTGAGGTCGACTCTGATTTGGGCTCCGATAGTTTTGCTGCAACGGAGCGAGAGGTTGCTAATTCTGAATGGCAGAAACAATCTGGAGACGAGGTCTGAACTAGTGAGGATTCTCTCTATTCCGGGGCTTTCATCCTTAAGCTCGACCTAGGAACATGAAAAAATTGCAGGCAAGGCAATTCAGACTTCGAAGACCGTAGGATATACTCCTGATCTTTCTCAACTTCAGATGAGGTGATGAGAACATCCATCTCTTTTACATGATAAAGGATGAATATGCCTGATGCTTTCATGCCGCCCGACACGAATTCAATTGCTCTTGAATCAATCAAGTCTTGAACCCTATGCTTAAAAGCTTTATAGTTTATTACATCGTGCCCCGGTGCTCCAGAGTGTAATTCGCAACGAGCGTTTACGTCCCAGTCGGGTGGTAGTTGTCCAATCAATGGAGCCAAAGTTTGAGGTTTAACCAACTGAAGTTGGAGCAAGAATTGCGCCAACTGGTCATAATCCAAAGGGATTGGATCGAGGATTCTGTCAGATAGTTTCATCTTTTGACCCTGTCTTCTGGGGTTGTCTTGAGGAACCGGACATGGTCGCTGACGGGAAAAGTTTTGAGCTTCAAGATGTGCAGAGGGTCTTTTAGGCCTATCATGCCTTGGTGCAGGTTCTTCGGACACCTGTGGAGCAAGTATGCCGGCTGCCGCTTCGGGCATTTGCTCACATTCTCTTCTGAGTATGTTCTTTAACACTTCTGCCATCAGGCTCACCTGACTCTTCAGCTGGTTGTTCTCCTCTTTGAGCGCCTCTTGATTCCAATGCAACGCTTGCATATCCCCCATAACCTGCCTCAGGTGGCTCTGAATGTCCTTCAGTTCCGCTTGTACCTGTTCCATTGCTCGGGTCAACCTGCGATCAATTCTGAAACAACCTGTATCAACAGAGGGTTAGGTAAATAAGCCAGAGGCCCATGCTATGCAAAATGATTATGCAAGTGCAAACGTGTGTCTGTGTCTAGGGAGAGATTCCCCCTGATTCTAGTTTCTAAGACAAATAAAGTCTGACATCCAATCATGGAAGGAAAACCTCATATACATCTGAAAAAACCCACACGAGCAACGTACAACTGTAATCGAATACAACTGAAGCAACAAGTGTGACCCCAACCAACAGGCCTGGTGGTGGTCAGCATATCAATGCATAAAAGATACAAAGAAATATAAAGAAATCAAGTGCGGCTACGGGCAAAGAAATCTTCCAATAACTTCTTCGTAGTGGGATGGTCAGGTTGGGTGAGCAGACCCCGAATCAGCAGATCCCTCTGCCTGATAGTATCCTGGAGATCCTTGGCAACGTCCCCACGGGCACCTTCTCCTGAGCAGTCTTCCATTCTGCACCTCTTAGCATCAGCTCTGAGTTGACAATCCTGCAAGTTTGCCTTGGTTTCAACCAATCTTTATTGAACGTCTCGTCGAAGGGATGCTTCAGCCTCTATCTTCTTGTTCTTGATCTCGATCTGGACCTCTAGCTTGGCTATTTGTTGCTTCAGCTTCTCCTCTCGCTCCTTGTGGTTGGTAAGGGTGTTGCTCCACAATTTCTCGTATTTGGATAACTTCAGATACACCCTATCCAGGTCTTGTTTTTTAGTGGCGAGGACACTATTAACAACTTTGAAATCCAAATCTAAGCATTCACGCTCAACCCTCTGTTTGGTCAAGTCTGTGCCTAGCTGGTTCACCAGCTCGGTCTGTTTTTTGAAGGAATAGACGGCTTCGTTCCTCTCGCTTCTAAGCTGAACAAGTTCTTTTTCCAACTCCTCGTTGGCCTTCTTCAACTCTTCCTTTTCGGCCACTACCTGCTCATACTTCTGGATGTCCACTGTGGTTGGTTCCTCATTCATGAGGGGAGCCGGAGGAGCCACTGGAGGAAATGGCATCAAAGATTGTTCTGCTCTAGCCCGAACCCAACCCCGATAAGGCTCATAAGTCTGGTTGTTGCTCTTACCCAACATTGTCTTTCATCGTCTGTGGATGTTAGTTTAAGCATGCTCCAGCTTGGTCAGCATGTCACTATCAAGCAACCCGTTGAGGTACAGATATTCCTGCACCTCCTCATCCTTCGGTGGACCTCTCAAGGCATACCTGAATTGTCTGATCAACAAGGCAGGGTTATAGTTAATACATCCTTTATTTCCAATCAACGGAACATTAGGGAATCCACTGCAGCTATAAGCAATCTCAGTCCCCAGCGTATCCCGGTCAAACTAGGTGATGTCTTCGGCTGATAAGGCCATCAGGCGTTCAGACCACTCGACTGTGCTGGCAGAAGAAACGAAAGGACCCTTCTTGGGCATGTGGCTATCAAACCACCTGTATAACAAAGGAGTGCAGCAGGACACTATTTTCCCTCTCCTGTTCTCATTTTTATAGTGGACAGAATGATACAGGTCACCAAGCAAAGTGGGAACCAGATTCCCCGAGGCAAGTGTTGCACCCTAAAATTTGCTCAACCTTATTCACCTGGTTTATGTTTCAATATCATTAGCATTTGCATATAGAGTCATGTACATAGTCTACACATCTGCATAGCATAAGCATAGCAAGTCATCCAACATGGGACCAATCATTATTCTCATCTCTATGAGCCTATCAAGAGGTTATTATTCAAATTCAATCTCATTCAAGTCATCAGAAAGAATTGGAAAGCTATCAAGTCAATGGATCAAGCAAGTGCATCCATCTCCTATCTGAGGGTATCTGAGGATCAACAAAGAAATTGTGAGCTGTGGGCTGAGCATGGATAGTATCTGGGCATCATGGGAGACTTAGAAAGTCATTGGGAGAAGGAGACAAGTCATTGGTGTGATCACAAGAATTGCAGTTGAAGACAGTCAACTAGGGTTTCATCTGGGGTCAACTCTAGGTCAACTCTAGGTCAACTGACTGATTGAAAGACATTAAGGGCTATTGGAAAGATGTGGGGTTCATCATTTGACATGTAAAGAAGGATATGTTGTTATGCTAAGAAGAAATCAAGAGGAATCAAGGAGAAGAGGAGTTTCTAAATTAGGGTTTCTATGTAAAATCCCCCAGTTTAGGTCAAATTTCCAAGCAAGATAAGTCAAAATGAAAGCTTCAAATGGATCCTTGGCCAACATGAAAATTGTATAGGATCTCAAGACCTTTAATTTGAGTGGTGGAAGACACTAAGGAGATTTATAGAACTCAAGTTATGGTCCTTGCAAGTTACAGGTCATCTGAGGTATCTGAAATTTTGGCTGTGAAAATGACTTGACTTCCAAGCAATTTTTACCCCTCAAGAAGATTTCAAATGAATTTCTGGTAAACATAAGAATTATTCCGCATTGTCTTAGCTTTCTATAATGGTACAGTATGCCTTCATATGATTTATGGAACTCAACTTATGGTCTTGGCAAGAAAAGGGTATTTTGGTCATCTGAGAATTACAGGTCATTTCAAGCCTATGCCCAAAACTCATGCAAGGAAGCTTCAAATGGAAAACTTTACAACATCAAACTTGTTCCAAATGACATTTTGAGTCTAGAAAGGTGACCATGAGAGATTGGAAAGGTTCATAGCACAAGGTTTCAAAATTGGTGGATTTAATGAATAAAAAAGGACTTAAAAATGAGATTTTTCATATTTTGGCCAAATGAGGTGAAATTATAGGTCATTTTGAATGGAAAAATCATTTTGAGAACATTGGATAAAGTGGAATTTTGAGTTTGGTTCAAGTTTTGAAAGTTATTCATGGTTACTTATAATGGAAGTTACATAATCCAAGATGTAAGGAAAGAGTGCATGGGAAGCTTCTCCAAAGTTCTAGGAGGTTCTAATGTCATCTATATATTGCCTTGAGTAACTCCATGCCATGGTTGGTGCTTCATATTGTTCATAACACCAAGTTTCACACACTTTTTCCAATTTGCAAAATCAACTCAAACTCTCCCAAATCTCCATCAATTCTCACATTTTCTGATTGGATCTTCACCATCATCATCCAAGGATCATAATTCACATCAAGATTGGTGAAATTGAAGGAGGATTCGAGATGTGCAAGTTGATCATCCAAGAAGCAAGAATTTTGGAATTGGGAGATTCAAAGCCTTGGAGCATCATTGGTTGCATACAGAACTCATCATCAAGTTCTTGGATCATTTTCCAATCATTACAAGCCTTGGATCAGCACACTACATAGTTGTTTTCTTCACTTTGCACCAGGTATGTTCATCCTTCGAATTGCATGTTTTAATTAGAATTATTAGGTTTTGATAGCATAGAATTGTTAAGATAGGATAGATGACTGAGTTTGGTGAGTTTGGAGAGTTTTCATGGAGTTTGATCATGGAGTGCAAGAACTGTTAGGGTTTGTATCTCCTGGAATATTGCACGAAAATCTTAGTTCATTAGCTTATTGTGATCAGCGTAAGACATAGATAATGTTAGGATATAATTGAACAAGGTTTGGAAGATTTGATACCAGGTGAAAATGGTGGATTCCAACTGTTATGTGTATCAGGTTCCATGGTTGCTTGAGTTTTAGGAGGAGTTATGGTCATGGTTGTGTAGAGGGGGAAGAATGGAGCAACTTTGCTCTTGGAGTCGAAGGCATCCATGGAGAGATGAGGGAGAACAGAGGAGTGGAAGTTGCTCGCATGGAGAGGAAGTTTCAGAAACCCTAGGGTTTCTGAGGTTGAAGATGATCTGGGAGCCACACGATCCCCATTTTGACCTTGACTGGGAATTGAAATCAAGGGCCACGATTAAAACTGAAAGCGGAAGGAAATTCAAACCATGAAACGCACCGTTTCATTTAAGTAATCAGACTGGGCCTCACATTCGCTTGCTAATCACACCCTACCAAACCAGGCCCAATGCAAATGAACTGTAAATATTGCTAGTTACACCGTTTTTCTTTTTTTAATTTTTGCTGGTTTTCTGAACGTGCTGGGCCTAGCGCCATTTGATATTAACACCCCCACTGCCTGGCCCATTTCCATGTTTTAACTGATTTCTTTACTCGCTGCACCCTCCATTTCAATTAATTCATTCTATTTTTCTTTCAAAAATATTAAATCTTTAAAAAATCATAACAAATTGTAAAATACATGTTTTTAATTGGTTCTTTTTGCATTCTTTTCTTAATTTTGTCAAGAAAATTATCATACAAAAAAATTAATAGTTCATTTCATTTTTATATTTTTGGCATATTTTTCTTTTAATTAGGTGTAAATAATATTTTGTTTAGTACATGATTTTGCTAATTTTGGTTTGAATAAATGCTTTACTATTTTTAATCCATTCTTTTTAGGTTAATTAGTTTAGACATTTACCTTGTGTATACAATTTAGTTCATATTTTTAGGACTTAATTTTAGGAGATTTGTTTAGGTGTGAATAACATGATCAAAATTAGGGTTTAGGTGATGACATAGGTGAATTAGTTCATTTCCCTTAGGAGTTAGAGGTTGAATCTTTGGGGTATGGGACTATAGGGATTATGGGTAGTTATTAGATCTCTTATAAAATATTAGGATTCCCCTACTGCTATTAGTACTGTCTGTATTTGCTTGACTGGTGTGGTGTGCCCTCTCTGGGGATTATGATTTGTCTGTGTGGGTATTGGGTTTGCTTGGGGGATTGGGAGAGCTGAAGACTTGTGATGATGAAGCCATTGGAGATCCAGAGCTTGAAGACCAACCTCCAGAGTTGAAGAGGAGATTCCTGCTAGCAGCTGTTGAGGAGACTAGGGTTTAGGAGCTAGGCAGAGCTCTAGATTAGAAAGCTTGTTTCTCAAACATGGAATGCCTTGTCTGCATCCATCCTTTCTCTATGATTCAAAGTCTCTTTCAAATATCCACCTCCTTCCTTTGGAAGGATCAGTGAATGTATTTGAAAGATAGAACTTTTGAGAGAAAACTGTCTGTATAATGTTAACAGTTGATGAGCCACCCTTGGTAGGCAATTTACTGTTTAACCTTCACCTCATCTTGTTGACTGATGTTCATCCTGGAGATTGAGACTTGAAGAAAAGCCGTTGCAGATGGAAGATTGATAATCAAGACCTTGCTTGAAGGCTGTGTAGATGGAGATTGATGCTTGCTGAAGCTTGTAGCTGTTTGGAGATGACTTGAAGACAGATGTTGATGCAGAGCTGCTGCGGCTGTTTATTTTTGCTGTATTTCATTTCTGATGTATTGATTGGTTTTCCTGACTGTATTGTTTGCTGTTAACCTGTTGGGTTGAAAGTGAAGTCTGTTCACTTTTGCCTATTGTTTTCTAGGTTCGAGGTTGAGTGAGACTCCCTTGCCTCGCTTGTATTGTTGCATCCATGCATTTTACTGCTTTACTGTATATATATGCTATTGTTTCTGTTTCCGTCTATTCCCTTAGGATCTCTGTTTCTCTCTGTGCAGGAGAGGAGCATGATAGACACTAGGTATCAACCCATGCATGATAACATTAGGTTAGTTTGATTCCCTTCGCAACCATAGGTTAGAGTTCTGTCTCTTTCTTCCTCAAAACAAACAGAAAAACACGATAATATTTCAAACACAATAAAAGACACTTCCTCCGTAAAAGAATGTGAACTCATCAAAACGTCATTTTGTCCGCTTGGACCTATTAATCAGAAAAACCCTTTTTTAGAAGGAATAAAAACAACCAAGACAAGCTTGTGTCGTGCGTAGCCCGAACTACGTTTGCTCTGATCTTTCATGCTGTATGAAAGTACGTAGGCATAGGATGCGATATCCTAGCGAGCAACCTTCCCCTCCTTTCCCGTAGGTAGGCGAACTACATTGACTCTGATTTCTCGTTCCAGACGGGAATACGTAGGCATAAAGTGCGATACTTTGCCGAGTCATTTTCTTTTCTTTTAACCCTTAACCTTTAGTTTAGATAGAATAATAATCCATACCCGAAAACAAGCGTGGATCCCGTCGAGTACGACGGATGTGAGGGGTGCTAATACCTTCCCCTTGCGTAACTGACTCCCGAATCCAGGTTTTGGTTGCGACGACCATACCTTTTCCCGTGTTGTGCGAGGTTTACTCTGAGCGTTTCCTTTCCCTCCCATGGGATCAATAACGCACGGTGGCGACTCTTCTGTTCAGCCGGCGCCGATTTTCGCAGTAGCGACAACTGGCGACTCTGCTGGGGAACCAACGTCCCCTGGCTGCTAAGGACTGCGATAGTTCTTATGCATTTGGGATCCAACGTCCCTTAAGAGAGTCAATCCTAACGCTTGTTTTCCCGTCGAGGATTTTGTATGGATTTATATTTCTGACCTTTATTTTCAGCATTATATATATTGATTATTATTGCTGTATTGGGGTGTGATGGGTGGTTCTATGATTGAGAGATAAGCCGGACCTGGGCTTGAGTGCACCTAGAATTAGAGTAGAAAGTAGTGGGCGCGTGCCGGCTTTGCTTGCATTAGTGTCTCATGAAATCTACACTCGGACGAGGTTCTTCTGGTTGGCTTCTTTTTCTACCCTTTGGGTCGAAGGGGTTGTTGGTCAGCTGAATTGTCGACTCCGGGAACCGATCATTTGGAAGTTGGCTAAGTGAGGCCTCTTCAGGATTTGATGATGCCACTCCTCCTGGGAATCGTATCATCAACCCTGAAAGTCTGTGACACCGACGACCGCATAGGATGCCATACCTTTGTCAGTTACTAGGACATCCACCTGTGAGAGGGTTTGGGGTTATGCAGGTAACTAGACCTTCAGACTACCGGTTTGTTTCTTGATCCGAGATCCTGGGTATTTATGGAGAGTTCTGAGGTCTGTCAGAGACCAGTTGGAGAGTTTTGAGGTCTGTCAGAGACCAGTTGGAGATGTGATTTGAGGTCTACCAGAGACCAGTTGGAGTTATGGTTTGAGGTCTGTCAGAGACCGTTGTTGGAGCTTTGTTTTAGGTCTGTCTGAGACCAGGGTTTGAGGACTTCTAAAGAGTCTGTTTGAGACCTCTTGATATGGTTCAGGCTATTCAGCTATGGCATTTGGTCCCTGTTGCATGTTACTTGCATTGCATTGTTTGCATACCCATTATCATTGCATCCCATTAACGTGTGTATGTGCTGCAGGTGCATTTGCATATCCTCCGATTCTAGTGCCCAGACTTCTGAGTATTGATTATGGCTGGTTTGAGGAAAACAGTTGCGTATAAGCTGCCTACGCCTGATATTACCCCTTTGCTCGGTCTGATATCTCTTGCTGATGAGGAGGTTAGGAGAAGCTTCAGAATGAGTCATGGGAGATTACTGAGATTAGTCTACAAGCCCACTGCTGATGAGATGAACGGGCTGTACACCTTGATGTAGTTCTATGACCCCGCATTAAGATGTTTTACGTTTGCTGACTTCATTCTAGGGCCTACCATTGAGGAGTATGTGGAGTTTACTGAGCTACCAGTGCAGAACAAAGTTCCCTTTATTCACTCCGCCGCTGAGCCCCAGTTGGGAGACTTAGCCAAGGCCCTGCACATGGACGCCGCCGAACTGTTAGTGACTTCGTGGCTTGGGGTTTCAGGTTTCTCTCTTGACTTCCTGGTTGGCAAAGCTCAGGAGTATGCCAAGAACGGATGTTGGGTGGTTTTCAATGCTATTTTGGCTCTATGCATTTATGGAATTGTGCTATTTCCTAATTTGCCCAATTTCGTAGACTTGGACGCTTTCCATATATTTGCTGCTGGCAATCCAGTGCCAACGTTGATCGGAGACTTCTACCACTCCTTGCACTACAAGAATGAAAACAGAAGGGGAAAGGTTATTTACTGCTGCGCGCCTTTGTTGAATATGTGGTTCAAGAGCCACCTTCCCATGAAGGGACCTTTTGTGGAGAATGCAACCACAACTAGCTGGTCAGAGCGCCTGATGAGGCTATCTTCCGAAGACGTTGAGTGGTTTGATCGAGACCTGCTAGGGTCTGAGCTTATATTCAGTTGTTCTGGGTACCCTAATGTCCCGCTAATAGGAAGAAAAGGGTGTATCAACTACAACCCATCCCTGTTCATTCGCCAATTCGGATATGCGTTGAAGAACCCACCAAAGGAGGAAGAAGTACAGGAACCTCTGTACTTCACCGGTGATTTGAAAGGGGAGTTATTAGCTAAGCTACAGCATGCCTGGACGCGTATTAACCGAAGAGGGAAGCCGCTGTTAGGGAAGAATGACTGTCAGGCTTACGCACCTTACAGAGTTTGGATTCAAGAGAGAGCAAGTCAGCTGCGGATGCCGTTTCCAGATGCACCAGTTCTTGTTCCCGTTCCG
Organism: Lathyrus sativus; assembly: GCA_963859935.3. Taxonomy (NCBI): domain Eukaryota; kingdom Viridiplantae; phylum Streptophyta; class Magnoliopsida; order Fabales; family Fabaceae; genus Lathyrus; species Lathyrus sativus. Next base: position 569,648,575 of record OZ012737.1, on the reverse strand, counting down.
GTAGCAGAGCCAACTACTGTTTCTAGGGAGGCCTACGAGCAAGTTGTGAAAGAAAAAGAAGCCTTGATGAAGATCAACGAAGGGTTAGAGCAGGAGCTAGCCCAGGTGTGCAGTGAGAAAAACAAGGCCGTGCATGCTTTCCAACAGCAGATTGAGCTAATGAACAGACTAGGGGCTGAGTTGACTGAGGAAAGGAAGAAGCGCGAACGTCTGGGGCAAGAGTTCAGAAGCTCCCATGACATGCTGGAATCCAAAAAGAAGGCACTCGACGCAGCACACCGAGAGATCTCTTCTTGCAATAAGACTTGGAATGCTACACTGACTAATAATAAGAAGAGGGAGGATAAGTTGAAGCAACAAATTTCCGATCTCGAAGAGCAGTTGAAGTCTAGCATCAAGGAGTGTGAAGAAGAAGTGATGACCCGGTATAGTCTCCAGAATGCACTGAACAAGGCCATCAAAGGCAGGGACGAAGCCGTGTCTCAGAAGCAGAAGTTAGAGGATCGCTTCGGAGAAGGGGCATGGGAGGAAACTGCTGGTGACGTGCGCCGTGTGCTCAAACGAAGAAACCAACTTGTTGAAGGGCTGCTTACCCGACCAAGTCACCCGGAGACCAAGAAGTTGCTAGAAGAGTACCAGACTTATGGGAGTGTTTGATCATGTCATGTAGTAACTTGTATGCTTTATTTGCATAAGTGCTGACCATCACCAGGATTGTTGGTTGAGGTCATGCCTTCTCTTTGTACTCAGTGATATTGTATTCTTGGCTCATTGGACTTTTTCTGCAATATATGAGGCTTTCTGTGATTCAACTCCGATCTTTGTATTGCTAGCACTGTCACTGCACTGACACCTTCACACTAGAATCGGGGAATGAATTTCCCTAATGCACAGACACACACATTGCATTGCATTCATATTCATATTGCATTACAGGTAATCATTGGATGATATCTTATTTCCTGCTCTGTACCAGGTATTTTCAGGATTGCAGACCAGCGCCCGCACAGATATTCCACCCGCACCAACTATCGAAGAATCATGGATCAAATGCAGATCGAGATGCAAGATGTGCGCGAGAAGCTAGCTCTCTTTATGCAGACCATGGAAGCTATTGCAAAAGGTCAGGAGAATTTGCAAGCCATGGTGCAGCCTCTGTTGGTCCGAAACGCCGATCACGGTAATGAGGATCATCAGTCTGTGCGAGTCGATACTGTTCATGGAGATGGCACTCCCACACCAGTGGCTCCACCTGTAGTCAATATACCTGCTGCTAATGTCAACAACGCTACCGCTGCTGGGAACGGTAACGTCGGAGTTGGGAACGAGACTGCTGTCCATAACGTTGGGCTTGGTGATATCAACTTGGGTGATAATATGGGAGGCAACGGCTTCGGCAATGCTGGATTCGGGTTCAATGATCAGGGATTCGATAACGCTGGGAAATATGGTTTCAATGCTCAAGGCTTTGGGCAAGATGGTTATGGTGTGGCCAATCAGGGTTACGGAGGTTTCGGAAATGGAAACGGCGCTGGGTTAATGGCTTTTGGACCTGCTGGAGTTGCTCAGGGGTACGGCAACAAAGGGCGAGGCCCGGTGATAAATCAGATCAAAGCTGGCCGTAATAATGGATACGATGGGTATGGAGCTGGGAATGGTGTGCGGCAAGAAGATCAGCAGGAGGACGCTTTCTCCGGCGGAGGTTTCGAAGGACCGATGGATGACTCCCAGAAGATCAGGATGCTAGAAGAGCAGATGAGGGGGGTCCTGAACCAAAGTGCTGTGGGCTTAGACATGGCAACAATGGGTCTGGTACCTAGCTTGAGGGTGCCAATCAAATTCAAAGCTCCTACGTTTGATAAGTATAAAGGGGACACCTGTCCGAAAGTGCACGCGCGGGCTTATTACAGAAAGATGTCTGCGTACTCCACTGATGAGAGAATGCTAATGTATTTCTTTCAAGATAGTCTATCAGGCCCTTCCCTAGAATGGTATATGGGGTTGGAGCCAACTAATATAAAGACATGGAAGCAATTGGCAGAGGCATTTGTAGCTCACTACAAGTATAACAACGACTTGGCGCCCAATCGGGTCCAATTGACAGGGTTGTCTCAGAAGAAGGGTGAGAGCTTTAAAGAGTACGCGCAAAGGTGGCGCGACATGGCTGCCAGGGTCCGTCCTCCTTTAGAAGACAAGGAAATGAACGACATGTTCATCGGCACATTCACAGGCATGTTTTATGACAAGTTGTTTCACACATCTTTGGCCAGCTTCTCAGACTTAATTCTGATGGGAGAAAAGATTGAGAACAACATTAAGCAAGGCCGATTCCAGGCTGAGGAGTCAACTGCATCTGGCAGTAATAGGAAGGCTTTTGGTGGGCGCCGTCAGGGCGAGGCAAGCGCAGTGTTTGGAGGCCGAGGCAGAGGTAGGAACCAATATAATCAGTCGCAGCAGGTGGCGAGTGTTACTATTCCATATCAACAACAACCGTTTCAGCAGAAGCCCATACAACAACAACAGCAGCAGCAGCAGCCACAGCAGGCTCAACGAAGATTCCAGGGTGGTAAACCAAGAAGAGTGTTTGAGAAGCCTCCCTCAACGTATGCTGATTTGTTACAGACATTGTTGGGTTTGAACCTGGTAGAGAAGAGAACTCTGGCACCGATAACGGGAACTCCTCCGTATGGTTATGATGCAAGCAGGCACTGTGAGTTCCACTCTGGGGCTCCGGGCCACGATGTAGAGGGTTGCCATGCTTTTAAACACGTTGTGCAGGATCTTTTGGACAATAAAGCTATCAATTTCGGAACGGCAGGTCCGAATATAGTGCAGAAACCCATGCCTAATCATGGGGAAAACGCCATTCTGACTGAGGAAGGGTTGAATCTGATTATGAATGTCGAGGATTTAAAGACGCTGCTGAGCGAGATAAAAAGCAGATTGTTACAAGGGGGTGTTTATCCAGGATGTGACGAGTATTGCTTAGAATGCTGGACCCTGGCTGGGGGGTGTGATGATTTGAAGAAAGGCATTCAGGCTTTAATTGATGACGGCACATTGCAGTTTGACCGAGCAGCAATCGAAGAGCCCTCAAGGGCAGTAGCAGATAATCAGAGTGATGTGGCCACTGTAACGATTCCTCGAAAGACAATCACTATAACAGCACCGGTTCAGTGACCGCCGATCACCATAACTAAGGCCGAACCAATCCCGTACGAGAGCACAAAAGCAGTCCCATGGTCATATGGGTTGGAAGTGTATTGTGACGGAATAAAGATTGATGTTAACAAGCAGACAACCGAGACTGTGGACAACGTTGTTGGTTCAGAAGGTATGACAAGGAGTGGTAGGATCTTCATATCGCCTGAGGTGGAGGCCGAAAGACTGGCAAAGGGGAAAGGAAAGATGGTTGAGAATGTCCCCGTGCAAGCAAGCGACAAAGCATCGGCATCGAAAGACGTAGAAGAGTTCATGCGCTTGATTCGAAAAAGTGATTATAAGATTGTGGAGCATCTGCAACAGACGCCGTCCAAGATATCTATCCTGTCGTTGCTACTGTGTTCTGAAGCTCACAGAAATGCATTGCTGAAGGTCTTGGATACTTCCTTCGTACCCCAAGACGTCTCCGTGAATCAGCTAGAAGGAGTGTTGGCACATGTGAATGCCGGCCACAGCTTGGGCTTTACCGACTTCGATTTGACCCCGAAAGGGAGAGATCATAATATGGCGCTGCACGTATCTGTCGAGTGTAGAGGATCAGTCATGTCGCATGTACTGGTCGATACTGGATCGTCCTTAAATGTGATGCCCAAGAAAGCGATGATGAAGTTAGATGTCAGAGGAATCCTGTGCACGCCCAGTGACCTGGTAGTCAGGGCGTTTGATGGCACGCGGAGAACAGTCTTTGGATCGATAACACTGCCTCTACAGGTGGGGCCGGAGGTGTTTGCAACGAAATTTTATATCATGGATATACAGCCCGCATATAGCTGCCTGCTCGGAAGACCCTGGATTCATGGGGCTGGGGCAGTCACGTCTACCCTGCATCAGAAGTTGAAATATATGGTGGGAGACAGCGTGGTTACGGTATGCGAAGAAGAAGACATCCTAGTCAGCCATCTGTCGTCATTTAAATATGTGGAGGTCGACGGAGAGATCCACGAAACACCCTGCCAGGCATTTGAAGGGTTGCGCATCAAGGGCAAAGGTCCCGGGCCGAGCAAAGTGTCGGAGATAGCCGTCTCGTCGTATAAAGAGGCCCAAGCTCTGGTGGAGGCAGGAGAAGCAAAGGGCTGGGGCAAAGTGCTGGATATTCCTGTGAAGATGGACCGATTCGGGCTGGGGTACCAACCTTCGTCATCAACACCTGCCGTGGGGACACCCCGTCTCAGAGGGCCAATAACCATCTCTGCCAGTGGAGTATGTCATGGAACCATCAATGCTGCTTCGGAGTCTGACGAAGGAGACAGCGACTGTGATATGGATGCCTGGATTCAGCCAAGCACGCCAGGACAAGGACTGTGCAACTGGTCCATTCAGGAGCTTGTTCCTGTGACTCTTAAACAGTAATGCTTTGTTTTATTAATTGTTGAACAATCTGATGTCTTGCCCGGGGCATCATGATTTGCTTGGGGCTGTGCTGTTATGAACATGGCGTGTTTATCATTAAATAAAAGGCGTTGTTTTCATGTGCAAATATTGTAATCTCTGTTTTTCTTGTTTTGTATTTTTCAATAAAATGGCAACGTGGTTACTCGCTTTATACGCATTTTGAAGCATTTAACCATTCTTTTGCAGGATAACATTTTCAGATGACATCCTTGAACCACCTATGACTCGTCCCGACTTCGAGCACCCGGTATTTCAGGCCGAAGAAGAGGTTGTCGAAGATAGTGACGTCCCTGAAGAACTGTCTTGGTTGGTGAAACAAGAAGAGCGTGTCATTCTGCCTCACGAAGAGGTCATCGAAATTATCAACTTGGGGTCGGAAGGGGTTGAGAAGAATATTCGTATCGGAGCCGCACTGCAGAGCGATATCAAGCGAAGACTGGTTGAAATACTCCGAGAGTATAGTGATGTATTCGCTTGGTCGTACGAAGATATGCCAGGGCTCGATACAGATATGGTTGTGCACCGTCTGCCATTGAAAGAAGAATGCCCACCGGTCAAACAAAAGCTTCGCAGAACTAGACCAGACATGGCAGTAAAGATCAAAGAGGAAGTTCAAAAACAGTGGGATGCTGGTTTCCTGGCTGTGACAAAATATCCCTCATGGGTTGCTAACATCGTACCAGTGCCAAAGAAGGATGGCAAGGTTCGAATGTGTGTGGATTACAGGGACTTGAATAAGGTGAGCCCAAAAGACGATTTTCCACTTCCTCATATCGACGTGCTAGTTGATAATACTGCTCAATACTCCGTATTCTCCTTCATGGATGGCTTTTCAGGCTATAATCAGATTAAAATGGCGCCAGAGGACATGGAGAAGACTACTTTCATAACGCCTTGGGGAACATTTTGCTACAAAGTGATGCCCTTTGGTTTGAAAAATGCTGGGGCAACATATCAGCGTGCGATGACGACTCTTTTCCATGACATGATGCATAAAGAGATCGAAGTTTATGTTGACGATATGATTGCCAAATCCCAGACGGAGGAAGAGCATCTGGTGAATCTGCTGAAGTTATTTAAAAGGCTTAGGAAGTTCAGGCTGAGACTGAACCCTAATAAATGCACCTTCGGGGCGAGATCGGGTAAGCTGCTGGGGTTTATCGTAAGTGAAAGAGGAATAGAGGTCGATCCTGCTAAAATAAAAGCGATACAAGAAATGCCGACGCCTAAAACAGAGAAAGAGGTGCGCGGGTTTTTAGGGAGGTTGAACTATATCGCTCGGTTCATATCTCATCTAACGGCCACGTGTGAACCATTATTCAAGCTATTGAAGAAAGATCAAGCTGTAACACGGAACGAAAATTGTCAAAAGGCGTTCGATAAAATAAAGCAGTATTTGCAGGAGCCTCCTATTTTGATACCCCCAGTGGCAGGGAGACCCTTGATCATGTATTTGACAGTTCTTGAGGGAAGCATGGGTTGTGTTCTCGGTCAACACGACGAGACAGGGAGAAAAGAGCATGCAATTTATTACTTGAGTAAGAAATTTACCGATTGTGAATCTCGATATTCAATGCTTGAGAAAACTTGTTGCGCGCTAGCCTGGGCCGCCAAGCGTTTGAGGCAATACATGCTGAATCACACAACCATGCTCATCTCGAAGATGGATCCGATCAAATATGTATTCGAAAAGCACGCGTTGTCAGGGAGAATTGCCCGTTGGCAGATGGTCTTGACTGCATATGACATCCAATACGTCTCGCAAAAGGCTATAAAGGGGAGTGTGCTGTCTGAGTATCTGGCGGAGCAGCCTATTGAAGATTACCAATCGATGAGGTTTGATTTTCCTGACGAGGATATCATGTACCTAAAGATGAAAGATTGTGAAGAGTCGTTGCCAGACGAAGGACCAGAGTTGGGTTCCAAATGGAAGATGATATTTGACGGAGCTGTGAACGCTTACAGTAGCGGAATAGGGGCAATCATCACTACGCCACACGGGTCGCACATCCCGTTTACTGCCCGATTGACTTTTGCCGTTACCAATAATGAGGCCGAATACGAAGCTTGTATCATGGGGCTCGAAGAAGCCATTGATTTGCGAATCAAACATCTGGACGTATACGGAGACTCAGCTCTGGTGGTGAATCAGATAAAAGGGGAATGGGAGACACGTCAACCCAATTTGATACATTACATGAATTATGCAAGGAGATTGTTGCCTTTCTTTGACAAAGTTGAATTGCATCACGTACCGCGGGCAGAGAATCAAATGGCTGACGCTCTCGCCACTTTGTCTTCCATGTACAAAGTCAACTTCTGGAACGAGGCTCCCAAAATCATTATCTCTCGGCTTGATAGGCCTGCCTTCGTATTTGCTACTGACGAAGCATCCAAAAAAAAACCATGGTATTTTGATATCCTTAATTTCCTGAAGAACAAAGAGTATCCGGCTGGGGCATCCAGTCAAGATCAGAAGACTCTCAGGAGATTAGCGGGTAATTTCTATTTGAATCCGGATGGTGTCTTATACAGAAGAAACCACGACTTGGTACTGTTGCATTGTGTAGACGAAAGAGAGGCAAAGCTGCTCATGGAGGAAATACACGAAGGTACCTTTGGTACGCATGCCGGTGGGCATGCTATGACGAGAAAGCTGCTGCGGGCAGGATATTTTTGGCTGACTATGGAAACTGACTGTTTCAAGTTCGCAAGGAAGTGCCACAAGTGCCAAATCTATGCTGATAAGATCCATGTGCCTCCGAGTCCTCTGAATGTGATGTCATCGCCATGGCCATTCTCGATGTGGGGAATCGATATGATTGGAAAGATCGAGCCGACAGCTTCTAATGGACACCGTTTCATTTTAGTAGCAATCGATTATTTCACCAAGTGGGTGGAAGCGGCGTCTTACGCAAATGTAACTAAGTAAGTGGTGGCCAGATTCATCAAGAGAGATATCATTTGCCGATATGGGATCCCCGAGCGGATAATCACGGACAACGGTTCAAACCTGAACAACAAAATGATGAAGGAGCTCTGTCAGAATTTCAAGATCGAACATCACAACTCCTCCCCTTACCGACCCAAGATGAATGGCGCTGTCGAGGCGGCCAATAAGAATATCAAGAAGATCGTTCAGAAAATGGTGGTGACCTATAAGGATTGGCATGAGATGCTACCTTTTGCTTTGCACGGTTATCGTACGACGGTACGCACATCAACCGGGGCAACCCCGTTCTCGTTAGTATCCGGAATGGAAGCAGTACTACCGTTGGAAGTTGAGATCCCTTCTCTGAGGGTATTGCGAGATGTTCAACTAGATGAGGCCGAATGGGTGAAAGACAGGTTGAACCAACTGAGTTTGATGGATGAGAAGAGGCTAGCTTCTCTAGCATATGGTCGTTTGTACCAGAGCCGAATGAAGAAAGCATATGATAAGAAGATACATCCGCGAAGCTTTCAGACGGGCGACCTTGTGCTGAAAAGGATTCTCCCGCCGCAAGCAGATCACAGGGGCAAGTGGACCCCCAAATACGAAGGGCCATACGTTGTCAGGAAAGTCTTTTCAGGAGGGGCGTTATTGTTATCCACTATGGACGGTGAAGACTTCACGTCGCCTGTGAATTCGGACGCAGTTAAAAAAATACTTTGCTTAAAATTGACCCACTGGACAGAAAAAGAGAGTCCAGGCAAAAATGGGGCATCCTGGCGAACCAAAAACAGAATGAAAGGTTCGGGCAAAAGTTAGGGATAAAATTGAAAAAATGTACACCCGCGAAGTTGAAAACCTACACTGGGCGGCTTCGGCAAAAAGGGGTATCCCGGTGGACTGAAAACTCGTAAAGGGCGGTTCACGCAAAAGTTAGGGATTCGAAAAGCAAATGACTGCGGTCTGAATTTGATACTGCATTGAGCATTGGTGCGGGAGAATATACCTGAGGAGTTGATTATCGGATACAACCTCTTCGGAAGTATGGATACCGGGAAAGCATTAGAGTCGGGCGAGTCATGGGAGGATCAGTTCGTGGTGTTCATCTACATCCCGTTGCCGACATGTGTACAAATTTAGTTTGTCAATATATTCATGCTTCTTGTGCATACTTGTATATTTGCTTTGCGTAGCTTCCTCTTTTCAGGAGTTACATCCCGTGTACAAAAAACTCCGCCCATTCAGGGGCCCAATCAATAAAATATGTTATTCAGTACTTGATGCTGGTTCTTTACTGTTTTGTGCATGATAAAGCGCCTAAGTTTACTGAAACTAGCATGTGTATAACATCACTGGCCCTTGCCGACAATTGCTAAAGCTTTGAATTAACTGAAAATAACGTCACTAACCTGAATCGATTTGGTTGCATAGGCTTGTCTTGTCTTGTTTGTGTTGTTGCAGGGTTCGTAGCCGTACGAGGAAGACAATCAAAAGATTGCAGTAATGAAAGGCTCGACCCCCACGCAGGTCATGCATGTGCTTCCTGAAGAAGGATCGAATTCCCTAGCTAGTCGTAGCTTATCCAGAGGACATTCTCCAGCAAAGTCATTCATCCTCAGCAGAGTTTGGCGATTCCAAGATTATAAGGCTGTATTCAGACAGTGTATCTCAAGCCGAGGTGGTTTAGTCTCAGAAGATTAATATTGGTGAGCTGTATACAGACAAGTTCACCTTTCCCCGCAGGGTCAGTTTACCTCTCCCCCAGCGGAGTCAGTTGATTTTCCCAAGAGAATCATCCCGCCCCAGCGGAGTTCTCTTTCCAACCAGTGTTTTCATTCCTCCCAGTGGAATTCGAAGATTAAGACTCTCCCCGGCAGAGTTCGTGTGGCGCATTGGCATTTATTTTGTCAGAATACCGTGTGATATCCGTTCACTCTCCAGCATAAGTCCGATCATACCGAGCGTATCTGCTATTCCCCAACAGAGTTGTATTCCCAGCAGGGTGTTACTTCAATGAGATGTTTGGTTCAAGTTCCCAATTTCCCAGCTGAGTTGACTTCACTCTTCCAGCATTTATTTTGCTGGAATAATTCTGTAGCATCTGGCTATCCACAGCGGAATTGGCATTATCTTCAGCATTTATTTTGCTGAAGCGAGTTCCTGTATCTCAGCAGTTCGAGTCTGCATTTGCATTGGCATATAGTGTCATATTTGCATCCACCAAATAAAAGCGCAGCGTTTCCATGTCGAATGGAGCATTGCATCGTTGTCAAACATACGCATTTTTGAAACATAAACTAGGTTGGCTAACTGTTTGCTTCAAGTATTGTTCTCTTGCAGGTAGAGAGAGCTCTTGCTCAGGTGAATCACCAAACATCCGAGGTCTCGGCGTGAGACATCCCATGAAGTGTCAGCTTCGGCATTATACCCCACAGAATTATCATGATGAAGTTCTCTTTGTCTCCGAGCAGAGTTATTTGTGAATTTCTCGTGTTTCCCCCGCCAGAGTGAGTAGGCAAAATTTCTCCTCATTCCCAAGCAGAGTTGTTTGTCGTCAACGGGTTTCAGGAATCAGAATTTCAGAGGCCACTGCCGGTTATCAGAACAGGCGTCCGGTAGTTCGGTTTTCAGATATCCCCAGTAGAGTCCGCTTCAACGTCGCTGCCACGTCAGTACTAAGAAGTTTGTGGTTTGAGACCAACGGAAGGATGAGTCCTGACGAGGACAATTTTATTGACAGGTTTTCTTCGTGCTAGAAAAGTGGGGTCCTAACGTGGACAGATTTATTTCCTCATGGTTGATAAGAGGTGCTAGTCCTAACGTGGACGGGTTCGAGTTTTCAGAGTTGTTGGAATGTGGAGTCCTAATGTGGACATTTCTTCCAGTTTGACGGTATGTGTTAGTCCTAACGTGGATGAATTTGATTTCTTGGTATTAATCGAAGGTGGAGTCCTGACGTGGACAAAGTTAGTTACTCTTCGTGTTGGTGTCCTGATGTGGACCGTTTATTGCCAGTAGATGTCTTTATTCGTAATGGTGAAATGTGCGTCCTGACGTGGAGAAGTTTGTAGTTCTTTGTGATGACAAGATACTAGAGTCCTGACGCGGACAAATTTATCCTTCTTCGTGTTGTTGGCGAAGGGTGTGTCCTGACGTGGACAAAGTCTTATTTCCCCAGCAAGTCGAAGACGCGCGAGTCCTGACGTGGACAGGTTCTATTACTTCAGCAGGTTGAGATGTGAGTCCTGACGTGGACAAGTCTCACTTCCCCCAGTGGGTCGAAGGTGCATGAGTCATGACGTGGACAAGGTTTTATTTCCTCAGCGAGTCAAGAGGTGAGTCCTGACGGGGACAAATCAAGACGACACGGTTTCCTTACGTGGAAAGATTGGAGTCCTTACGTGGACAAAGCAAGGTGAAAGTTGAGTCCTTATGTGGACAAATCAAAAGAGAATGTATTCCTAACGTGGACAGATACAAAGATTTATTCCTTATGTGGAAAGATTAAGTCCTTACGCGGACGTATCAGACTGGAGTCCTTACGTGGACAGATGAAGAAGTATTCCTTACGTGGAAAAGTGGGAGTCTTTACGTGGACCAATCAAGAAGATTATTTTTTTTCTAACGTGGAAAAGTGGGTCCTAACGTGGACGATGTAGTCCTGACGTGGATGATGTATTCCTGACGTGGAAAGATTGCATTCCTTACGTGGAAAGATGGAGTCCTTACGTGGACAGATCAAGAATCTTATTCCTTACATGGAAGAAAACTGGTTTCCTTACGTGGAAGGATTGAGTCCTTACGTGGGCATATCAAGAAGGGAGTCCTTACGTGGACAAATAGGGAAGATTGTGGTTTCCTTACGTGGAAAGAAAGATTGATTCCTTACGTGGAAGAGTGATGTATTCCTTACGTGGAAAGTTTAGTCCTGACGTGGACAGATTCAGAAAAGAAGTTTGTTTCCTGACGTGGAAAGATTGATTCCTTACGTGGAAGAACGATGTATTCCTTACGTGGAAGAAAAATGATTCCTTACGTGGAAAAGAGATTGTGTTCCTGACGTGGAAAGGTGGGTCCTTACGTGGACGGAGTTGTATTCCTTACGTGGGAAGAAGCAGAGGTATTCCTAACGTGGAAAGATATTATTCCTAACGTGGAAGAGTTTAGTCCTAACGTGGACGATTTATTTCTGATGAGAGGCAGACGAGCCATCCCCAGTGAAGCTGTCGAGATTTTTCCTAACGTGGACAAGTTTGGTTGAGATTTCTTTGTGTTGACGACACAGGCGTCCTAACGTGGACAAGCAAAGTTCTATCCCTGCGATGATAGAATCTTTTTCAGGCTGATGAAAATAATCCCCAGCACGGTCGCTAATGGATCAGTTGGTTGCCGTAGCAGTCAGATCCAGTTGATGAATGTCGTTCCCCGAGCAGTGGTGCAGTTTATTTCTGCGGTTGGCAAATTTCCGGGTTCTTAGTATTCAACCGTCTCGTACCGTGAATGTTTGAAGGCCGTTCTCTCTTCACCCAATCGGGTCCAAGTCGCTTGAATAGGGGCAGCTGTTGCACCCTAAAATTTGCTCAACCTTATTCACCTGGTTTATGTTTCAATATCATTAGCATTTGCATATAGAGTCATGTACATAGTCTACACATCTGCATAGCATAAGCATAGCAAGTCATCCAACAGGGGACCAATCATTATTCTCATCTCTATGAGCCTATCAAGAGGTTATTATTCAAATTCAATCTCATTCAAGTCATCAGAAAGAATTGGAAAGCTATCAAGTCAATGGATCAAGCAAGTGCATCCATCTCCTATCTGAGGGTATCTGAGGATCAACAAAGAAATTGTGAGCTGTGGGCTGAGCATGGATAGTATCTAGGCATCATGGGAGACTTAGAAAGTCATTGGGAGAAGGAGACAAGTCATTGGTGTGATCACAAGAATTGTAGTTGAAGACAGTCAACTAGGGTTTCATCTGGGGTCAACCCTAGGTCAACTCTAGGTCAACTGACTGATTGAAAGACATTAAAGGCTATTGGAAAGATGTGGGGTTCATCATTTGACATGTAAAGAAGGATATGTTGTTATGCTAAGAAGAAATCAAGAGGAATCAAGGAGAAGAGGAGTTTCTAAATTAGGGTTTCTATGTAAAATCCCCTAGTTTAGGTCAAATTTCCAAGCAAGATAAGTCAAAATGCAAGCTTCAAATGGATCCTTGGCCAACATGAAACTTGTAGAGGATCTCAAGACCTTTAATTTGAGTGGTGGAAGACACTAAGGAGATTTATAGAACTCAATTTATGGTCCTTGCAAGTTACAGGTCATCTGAGGTATCTGAAATTTTGGCTGTGAAAGTGACTTGACATCCAAGCAATTTTTACCCCTCAAGAAGATTTCAAATGAATTTCTGGTCAACATAATAATTGTTCCTCATTGTCGTATCTTTCTATAATGGTACGGTATGCCTTCATATGATTTGCGGAACTCTACTTATGGTCTTGGCAAGCAAAGGGTATTTTGGTCATCTGAGAATTACAGGTCATTTCAAGCCTATGCCCAAAACTCATGCAAGGAAGCTTCAAATGGAAAACTTTACAACATCAAACTTGTTCCAAATGACATTTTGAGTCTAGAAAGGTGACCATGAGAGATTGGAAAGGTTCATAGCACAAGGTTTCAAAATTGGTGGATTTAATGAATAAAAAAGGACTTAAAAATGAGATTTTTCATATTTTGGCCAAATGAGGTGAAATTATAGGTCATTTTGAATGGAAAAATCATTTTGAGAACATTGGCTAAAGTGTAATTTTGAGTTTGGTTCAAGTTTTGAAAGTTATTCATGGTTACTTATAATGGAAGTTACATAATCCAAGATGTAAGGAAAGAGTGCATGGGAAGCTTCTCCAAAGTTCTAGGAGGTTCTAATGTCATCTATATATTGCCTTGAGTAACTCCATGCCATGGTTGGTGCTTCATATTTTTCATAACACCAAGTTTCACACACTTTTTCCAATTTGCAAAATCAACTCAAACTCTCCCAAATCTCCATCAATTCTCACATTTTCTGATTGGATCTTCATCATCATCATCCAAGGATCATAATTCACATCAAGATTGGTGAAATTGAAGGAGGATTCGAGCTGTGCAAGTTGATCATCCAAGAAGCAAGAATTTTGGAATTGGGAGATTCAAAGCCTTGGAGCATCATTGGTTGCATACAGAACTCATCATCAAGTTCTTGGATCATTTTCCAATCATTACAAGCCTTGGATCAACACACTACATAGATGTTTTCTTCACTTTGCACCAGGTATGTTCATCCTTCGAATTGCATGTTTTAATTAGAATTATTAGGTTTTGATAGCATAGAATTGTTAAGATAGGATAGATGACTGAGTTTGGTGAGTTTGGAGAGTTTTCATGGAGTTTGATCATGGAGTGCAAGAACTGTTAGGGTTTGTATCTCCTGGAATATTGCACAAAAATCTTAGTTCATTAGCTTGTTGTGATCAGCGTAAGACATAGATAATGTTAGGATATAATTGAACAAGGTTTGGAAGATTTGATACCAGGTGAAAATGGTGGATTCCAACTGTTATGTGTATCGGGTTCCATGGTTGCTTGAGTTTTAGGAGGAGTTATGGTCATGGTTGTGTAGAGGGGGAAGAATGGAGCAACTTTGCTCTTGGAGTCGAAGGCATCCATGGAGAGATGAGGGAGAACAGAGGAGTGGAAGTTGCTCGCATGGAGAGGAAGTTTCAGAAACCCTAGGGTTTCTGAGGTTGAAGATGATCTGGGAGCCACACGATCCCCATTTTGACCTTGACTGGGAATTGAAATCAAGGGCCACGATTAAAACTGAAAGCGGAAGGAAATTCAAACCATGAAACGCACCGTTTCATTTAAGTAATCAGACTGGGCCTCACATTCGCTTGCTAATCACACCCTACCAAACCAGGCCCAATGCAAATGAACTGTAAATATTGCTAGTTACACCGTTTTTCTTTTTTTAATTTTTGCTGGTTTTCTGAACGTGCTGGGCCTAGCGCCATTTGATATTAACACCCCCACTGCCTGGCCCATTTCCATGTTTTAACTGATTTCTTTACTCGCTGCACCCTCCATTTCAATTAATTCATTCTATTTTTCTTTCAAAAATATTAAATCTTTAAAAAATCATAACAAATTGTAAAATACATGTTTTTCATTGGTTCTTTTTGCATTCTTTTCTTAATTTTGTCAAGAAAATTATCATACAAAAAAATTAATAGTTCATTTCATTTTTATATTTTTGGCATATTTTTCTTTTAATTAGGTGTAAATAATATTTTGTTTAGTACATGATTTTGCTAATTTTGGTTTGAATAAATGCTTTACTATTTTTAATCCATTCTTTTTAGGTTAATTAGTTTAGACATTTACCTTGTGTATACAATTTAGTTCATATTTTTAGGACTTAATTTTAGGAGATTTGTTTAGGTGTGAATAACATGATCAAAATTAGGGTTTAGGTGATGACATAGGTGAATTAGTTCATTTCCCTTAGGAGTTAGAAGTTGAATCTTTGGGGTATGGGACTATAGGGATTATGGGTAGTTATTAGATCTCTTATAAAATATTAGGATTCCCCTACTGCTATTAGTACTGTCTGTATTTGCTTGACTGGTGTGGTGTGCCCTCTCTGGGGATTATGATTTGTCTGTGTGGGTATTGGGTTTGCTTGGGGGATTGGGAGAGCTGAAGACTTGTGATGATGAAGCCATTGGAGATCCAGAGCTTGAAGACCAACCTCCAGAGTTGAAGAGGAGATTCCTGCTAGCAGCTGTTGAGGAGACTAGGGTTTAGGAGCTAGGCAGAGCTCTAGATTAGAAAGCTTGTTTCTCAAACATGGAATGCCTTGTCTGCATCCATCCTTTCTCTATGATTCAAAGTCTCTTTCAAATATCCACCTCCTTCCTTTGGAAGGATCAGTGAATGTATTTGAAAGATAGAACTTTTGAGAGAAAACTGTCTGTATAATGTTAACAGTTGATGAGCCACCCTTGGTAGGCAATTTACTGTTTAACCTTCACCTCATCTTGTTGACTGATGTTCATCCTGGAGATTGAGACTTGAAGAAAAGCCGTTGCAGATGGAAGATTGATAATCAAGACCTTGCTTGAAGGCTGTGTAGATGGAGATTGATGCTTGCTGAAGCTTGTAGCTGTTTGGAGATGACTTGAAGACAGATGTTGATGCAGAGCTGCTGCGGCTGTTTATTTTTGCTGTATTTCATTTATGATGTATTGATTGGTTTTCCTGACTGTATTGTTTGCTGTTAACCTGTTGGGTTGAAAGTGAAGTCTGTTCACTTTTGCCTATTGTTTTCTAGGTTCGAGGTTGAGTGGGACTCCCTTGCCTCGCTTGTATTGTTGCATCCATGCATTTTACTGCTTTACTGTATATATATGCTATTGTTTCTGTTTCCGTCTATTCCCTTAGGATCTCTGTTTCTCTCTGTGCAGGAGAGGAGCATGATAGACACTAGGTCTCAACCCATGCATGATAACATTAGGTTAGTTTGATTCCCTTCGCAACCATAGGTTAGAGTTCTGTCTCTTTCTTCCTCAAAACAAACAGAAAAACACGATAATATTTCAAACACAATAAAAGACACTTCCTCCGTAAAAGAATGTGAACTCATCAAAACGTCATTTTTGTCCGCTTGGACCTATTAATCAGAAAAACCCTTTTTCAGAAGGAATAAAAACAACCAAGACAAGCTTGTGTCGTGCGTAGCCCGAACTACGTTTGCTCTGATCTTTCATGCTGTATGAAAGTACGTAGGCATAGGATGCAATATCCTAGCGAGCAACCTTCCCCTCCTTTCCCGTAGGTAGGCGAACTACGTTGACTCTGATTTCTCGTTCCAGACGGGAATACGTAGGCATAAAGTGCGATACTTTGCCGAGTCATTTTCTTTTCTTTTAACCCTTAACCTTTAGTTTAGATAGAATAATAATCCATACCCGAAAACAAGCGTGGATCCCGTCGAGTACGACGGACGTGAGGGGTGCTAATACCTTCCCCTTGTGTAACCGACTCCCGAATCCAGGTTTTGGTTGCGACGACCATACCTTTTCCCGTGTTGTGCGAGGTTTACTCTGAGCGTTTCCTTTCCCTCCCGTGGGATCAATAACGCACGGTGGCGACTCTTCTGTTCAGTCGGCGCCGATTTTCGCAGTAGCGACAGCTGGCGACTCTGCTGGGGAACCAACGTCCCCTGGCTGCTAAGGACTGCGATAGTTCTTATGCATTTGGGATCCAACGTCCCTTAAGAGAGTCAATCCTAACGGACAAGGTTTGACATCCTATGCGTTTCCCAGCGTCACAAACTTTCATGAAATGATGATACGTTCACCATTTCTCGTTTGGCATCATCACTCCCTGAAGAGGCCTCACTTAGCTGAGTCACAAATGATCGGTCCCCAGAGTCGACAATCCTTAGATCCAACCTCGCGTCGAGCCCTAAGGGCCAGAAGAGAAGTCATCAAAGAGAATCTCGTCTGAGCGTGGATTTCATAGGGACTGGTGCATGCTAAGCATACAGGTCCACCACTAATCTCCACTCTAATGCTAGGTATATGCTCTCAAGCCTGGGTTTTGGCTTCTCACTCATCAGAATCAGTCCCTCCCACAACAGCACATCAAATAATCATATTATACTGAAAGTAAAGTGCAGGAAAGTAAAATGCGATAAATAAATGCAAACCCAACAGATAAACACGCAAGCGCTAGGATTGACTCGCACAGGGGATGGGAAACAGTTCCAACATAGGGGATGGGAAAAGTACCCAGCAGCCACTGGTCCCCAGCAGAGTCGCCAGCTGCCGCTACTGGGAAAATAAGGTGCCGACAAAACAGAAGAGTCGCCACCTTTCGTTATTTATCACACAGAAAGGGAAATGAACGATCAGAAAAACCTGACGAAAAAGTATAAGGCAAGGTCATCGCAACCATGTCTGGGTTCGGGAGTCGGTTACGCAAGGGAAAGGTATTAGCACCCCTCACGTCTGTTGTACTCAATGGGATCCACGCTTGTTGTGTTTATCTGACGGGTTGGTTTAACTATCTACCTATCAAGGCTGGTCTGAAAAGAAAAAGAAAAATGACTCTGCAAAGCATCGTGCTTCGTGCCTACATATTCTCATCAGAGAACAAGAAATCAGAGTCAACATAGTTCAGCTAACTACGGGTAAAGGGGGAAGGTGGCTCGCCAATACGTCAGTATTATGCCTATGTACTTTCATCTTTTATGAAAGATCAGAGCTTACGTAGTTCGGGATACTACGGATTACAGGTTTAGATTCATCTGTTTTTCGAGTAGGGTTAACAAACAGTTCCAGTAGTTTGGTGTATGCAGCTCGCTCATCGGAGACCTGTGCGTTACCGTTTGCGGTAGAACTGAGAGTTAATGACACTCTTTTTCTGAAAACATTTTCCTCGAATTAAGGGCCCACTGGGAAAAAGGGGTTTGAAGTTTTTTTTTTGTCTTTTACGGAAGAAGTGTTTTTTATGGATGTTTGTAGTTCGTACAACACTAGAGACTATGACTTAGGAGTGAATGCGTCGCATGTCACCCTAAGGGTGCCAAGCTAAACATCCTGACTGTTGAAGAGTGACCCTTCAACAGTCATTTCCTAAGTGGCTTAAGGCTCGTAACGTATTGTACCAACTTGCCTTTATTACGTGTTTTACTGTTGTTTTGGAGATGAGAAGAGAACGAACTCTACGGGGGAAACTATCAAGCCCTAATGTTGTCATGCCATGGATTCATCCTATGGTTGAGTTTGAAATAGGGAACTCCTAAATGTTATCATGCAAAGGTTTCAACCTAAAGTTCTATCATCACTTCCTTATCAAAGGAAGTGAGAGTCCTAGGGGATCATGTCAATGGGAAACCCAAACAACTGCAAAAATCATTAAAGCAGATAAAACAGAAAAGCAAATAGTAAATATGCAAATGGAATGCAGTGATACAAGCAGAGGGAGAGACTCGACCTCTAAGCAATCAAGCAAAGAGAACAAACAAAAACAAGCAAAGGGAGGGTCACCTCAACCTTTCAATGCAAACAAGCAAAGGGACCTCAGCTCAACCTTTCATGGCAATCATGCACCTAACCTTAAAAATACTCTAAACATGAGACTATCCTAATGCATCAAGCAACAGGCAAATAAACAACCACACCATAACCCATCAGGAGAGAAGAGGTGAACTAGAAGAGCAACAAGGAAGTCATCCCAAGGCTACATCTAATTGATGTGTGTCAACACATGAGTCCATCAGAGGCTCAACCTCTTGAGGAATGCACAGAGCACTTCATAAGGAAGGCCAGACCCTCCTAAGAGGGATCCTATGTCAATAGGACAGATAAAGGAGCTGGGGTAGATCCTAGATTTCAATCTAAGGTGTTAACTCAATGTGCATCAACACAGGAGTCCATCAAAGGCTCCACCGCTTGAGGAATGCACATAGCACTTCCTAAGGAAGGCCAGGCTCTCCCAAGAGGGATCCTATGTCAATAGGACAAAGAATTGGGTAAAGAACCTAGATGTCAATCTAAAGTTTCAAACTTAATGTGCATCAACACAGGAGTCCATCACAGGCTCCACCTCTTGAGGAATGCATAGAGCACTTCCTAAGGAAGGCCAGACTCTCCCAAGAGGGATCCTATGTCAATAGGACAAAGAATGACGGGTGAGTAACCTAAGTATCAATCTAAGGTGTTAAACTTAATGTGCATCAGCACAGGAGTCCATCACAGGCTCCACCTCTTGAGGAATGCACATAGCACTTCCTAAGGAAGGCCAGGCTCTCCCAAGAGGGATCCTATGTCAATAGGACAAAAAATGATTTAGGGAATGAACCTAGATGTCAATCTAAGACACTTGATTAATGTGCATCAGCACAGGAGTCCATCAGAGGCTCAACCTCTTGAGGAATGCACAGAGCACTTCCTAAGGAAGGCCAGGCTCTCTCAAGACGGATCCTATGTCAATAGGACAAAGAAGGATAAGTGAGGAACCTAAGTATCAATCTAAGGTTTCAAACTTAATGTGCATCAGTACAGGAGTCCATCACAGGCTCCACCTCTTGAGGAATGCACAGAGCACTTCCTAAGGAAGGCCAGGCTCTCCCAAGAGGGATCCTATGTCAATAGGACAAAGATAGATGGGTAAAGAACCTAGAGGTCAATCTAAGGTTTAAAACTTAATGTGCATCAGCACAGGAGTCCATCACAGGCTCCACCTCTTGAGGAATGCACAGAGCAATTCCTAAGGAAGGCTAGGCTCTCCCAAGAGGGATCCTATGTCAATAGGACAAAGATTCTAGATGATGGGAGGCATGGTGAAAACCTAAGGAATTCACCAAGGAACTCAACCAAATTCATTTGATCAGGAAATGATGGGAAGTATGATGCATACCTAAGGTATCCATCATGACACTCAACCAATCATGGAAGAATTGAGTTCATCATTCAAAGAAGAATCATCCTAAAGATTAGTTCTAAAGATCACTTAACTAAAAGGATTCAAAAGCTCTATCAAGGCCTAATAAAATCTCTAAATAGGTATCAACCTAAGATTTATTCTATCAAGAAGGGATTTGAAACCTAAGGCTAGATAAAGTTCACTTTAAAGCCTAAACTATGAGGAGCACTACATTAAGGATCACCCTAAACTCAATCAACTTGTAAACTATGGGAAAAATAGGAAATCAATTCTAAAAATCCTAGGAAAAATCCTAGATGATCCTAAATGGGTTAGGAAGCTATGGTTAAAGTTTCAAGTCCAAACTCTAATCCTAGGTACTAAACAATTTCTACATCTCAAGGTGTGCTAAAAGGAATCCATAAGGGGAAAGTCCTAAAAACCTATATTAAACCCATACTTAGAATCATCTAAAAAATGCAAGAAAAATCATAAAATATTCTACAATGTATAAACATTCACCATACAAAATATCAGAGATTAAACCCAAGCATTGATATGGAAACAAAAATCTAGAAGTTAACATGGCATGATTTCTACTTATTGAAAAGCACATAAAAGGAAAATACGAAATTAATTGAAAAAAGAATTAAAATTGCAATTAAAAAATGTGACAATTTGAAGAACATGTTAACATACAACCATGATTTTTTTCAAGATTTTATGACATCATTTATTATTTTTTCTGAATTAAAATGGAACAAGCAAACGGAAACGGAGGGAAGAACGCCCACGGCGGCGCCGACAATTCCAGACGGTGGTCGGCCTTGCGCCGGTCATCTTCTTCATCATGTCAACAATGGCACTTTCTCATTTCTTCACCAAAACCAATTTTTCTTGAACCAAACTTATGTATTTTTTTCGTGTAGAATTCAAATATCAAATTTATTTTCACTTTCCTCCATTAAAACTCAGAAATCATGAACCCCCAAGAATCTCTCAAGAATTTCCAACTTTCACAAAACTTAAAATTGAAGCCACTAATCTCTTCCTCTCACTTCCTACATCAACAATCTATGTTTCTTTTCCATTTTCATCCAATAATTAGAGAGAAATTCAAACTACAACCTAAGGTGCTCTGTCAAAAATTTTCATGAAACTTAACTGTTCTAATCCTAAAATGTTCTACACACTCTAAGGATCAAAATCATGTGAAAATAACATAGCAATTCATCAAGAACATAGCTTAGAGATGGAAGATAAGAACCTGGTTTTGAGCTTCAATGGAGACTTGAATTATGGATAAAGCTTCAAGCAAATAGTCCAGAATCCATCAATGAACCTCACTGAAGCTTTTTGCAATGGTGATTTGGACTGAAAATGGCTCTATCTTCAAAATCAATTTTCCAAGTTTCTCCACTTTTTCTTAACTCAATTTTCTGTTATCTTCACCAAAATTCTGTTATGGCAGTTAGGAATCATCCAAGAGGTTATATGCAATGGACCTAGAGTGATTTGAAGCCCATTTGAAGCCTAGGACAACCCAATTCAAAATCCATTTTTTTTGGTTTAAGGAGCTTTGTGAAACTCATCAAAACAGAGCTATCAAGCTTGCTCAATGATCCATTCTGGTTTCTTATGATGTAAGGAAGATGTGTGGATAGGATTAAGACCTTGGAAATGAGTGGATGGTTGATTTCCATTGTGTTGCTTTTTGGTGAAGAAATCTTGGATTTGGCATAGCAAATGAATTCAAACTTGACTTCTGATTTTTCCAATGTTCTTAAAACATCATTTGGACTCAAAACAAGCACAAATATGGCCTAATTTGGTTCCAAAATGAATTGGTTTGAATTGGCCCTTTTCAAGCTTCCTTTAATGACTCATTCATGAATTTTCCTTCACACATTTCTCATTCTAACCCATATCAATGGATTCTTGGGTCATGGTTGGACAAATACATCATTTTGAACAACTTTCAAGTTGGACAAAATTCCATTTGAGGTATGTAAGATGGTGAACTTGACCCATAATCAAAATGGCCTATAATCACAAATTCCCAAAATACCCTTGTCTTGCAAAGCTCATATCTTGAGTTCTACAAATCCAATCATGGACTTCTAGTACTTTCTAGAAATCTAAGAGGATAAGGAACAACATTCATGTTGGCCAAAAGTTCATGAGAATCATCTTTCTAGGTCAAAAATGTCATGCAAATTGGTTGACATTCATCTGATGACCTATAACTTGTATGACTCATAACTTGAGTTCTATAAACCCTATCAAGGACTTCTAGTACTCAAATTAAAGCTATGATCATGCTCTACAACAATCATGTTGGGTTCAATGTGAGATGAAAATCACATCTTGAGTTATGTGGTCTTGAAGTTAGGCACTAAACTAGGGGATTTTACACTGTCAAGCATAGCAACCCTAGCCTAGGAACTCCTCACACTCTTGATTCATGATGAGTTGACCTTGAAATCATCCCTTGGGCATCCTAATACATCACTCTATGATCACATGGCCTTGAAATTAGGTCTCAACCTTCTTCAAATCATCAGTTGACCTAGGGTTGACCAGATGAAACCCTAGTTGCACCAATCTTGGTTGTAGCTTCTTATCCTTCACATGATGACCTGTTTAGTCTTCAAAATGACTTTCAATACTTCCCACGAGCTCTCTCAAGGCTTCACGTCCAACTTCATGGATTCAGAATCATCTGATGGCCTTCCCATAACCTTCAAGTTAGGAGATGTACACACTTGGCTTCAACCATTTCTCTGAGAATCTTTGACTTCTTTAATGAGGATATCAACCCTTGAATACTTGAATAAACCTCTTAGCTAGCTTCATAGCCTGGTGTGGCCCTTTGTTGGTAGTCATACCTCTTGATCTCCTGCACACATGTCAATGCAATGCAGATGATAATGCAAAAATGCATGGAATGAAACACAAGCTAAGTAAAGAAAAAGGTTAGGCAAATTTTGGGGTGCAACAACCTCTCATACCAAGCTCTGGGAGCTTGTTTTAAGCCATAGAGTGATTTCTTAAGTTTGAAAACATGTTCTGGAAATTTATCATTTTCAAAGCCAGGAGGTTGATGAACATAAAGTTCCTCTTCTATAATACCGTTTAAGAAGGCACTTTTAACATCCATCTGTTACATAGTGATGTTATTTTGTGCAGCAAAAGAAATGAGTAGGCGTATAGACTCTAACCTTGCCACAAGAGCATAAGTCTCTATGTAGTCAATTCCTTCTTGCTGACTATACCCTTGAGCAACTAGCCTTGCTTTGTTTCTTACAACTTTTCTATGCTCATTCAATTTGTTTCTGAAGACCCATTTAGTTCCAATAATATTGAATCCTTTTGGTCTTGGAACCAGATCCCAAACGTCATTTCTGGTGAATTGATTTAGCTCTTATTGCATAATAATTATCCACTCATTATCATTCAGAGCTTCATCCACAGAAGTTGGTTCAATGATAGACACCAACCTAAAAAGTGACGTTCCAGATGATCTGAGGAAAGACCTTGTTCTGATAGGGTCATCCTTCTTTCCAATTATCACATCCTCTGGATGAGAGGCCTTGATTCTGGATGATGATCCCTTAACATTTGGTTCTTCATAAATATTCAAATTGTTCATCTGAGCAGCCAATGGAGTTGCATCTGGCGTTGCTTCTGGTTCTTTCACTTGAGCCTTTTCTGCCTCTGAGTCTTCAGAGTCTATGAGAATGGCTTCTCTATTTTCAGAATTAACAAGCTGCTTTGGCTTTTGATTCCCAAGCTTATCATCAAATCTAACATGTATTGATTCCTCTACAATCTGTGTCTCAGTATTGTATACTCTGTAGCCTTTAGAGCGTTCATAATACCCAAGCATGAAACACTTCTGTGCTTTAAAATCAAACTTGTTCATACTCTCTTTAGTATTCAACATAAAACATACACATCCAAAAGGATGGAAATATGAAATATTGGGCTTTCTATTCCTCCACAATTCATAGGGAGTCTTCTCCATAAGAGGTCTTACAGACACTCTGTTCTGAATATAACAAGCTGTGTTTATTGCTTCTGCCCAAAATTGTTTTGCCAGATTAGTCTCGTTGGTCATGGTTCTGGACATTTCTTGCAATGTTCTATTTTTCCTCTCTACAATTCCATTCTGTTGTGGAGTTCTAGGGCAGGAGAAATCATGTGCAATGCCATTTTCATTAAAATATTTTTCAAAATATTTATTTTCAAATTCACTACCATGATCACTTCTGACTTAAACAATTTTAAAATCTTTTTCATTCTGGACTTGTTTGCAGAAGTCAAAGAACACAGAATGTGACTCATCCTTGTGTTTTAGGAATTTAACCCATGTCCATCTGCTGTAGTCATCAATAATGACTAATCCATACTTCCTGCCTCTGATGGATGCAGTTTTCACTGGTCCAAACAGATCAATATGAAGTAACTCTAATGGTCTTGAGGTTGAAACAACATTTTTAGTTTTAAAAGAAGATTTTCAAAATTTTCCTTTTTGACATGCTTCACAAAGAGCATCTGAGTTGAACTTCAACTGAGGAAGTCCTCTGACCAGATTGAGTTTATTAATCTGAGATATATGTCTCATACTAATATGCCTCAATCTTCTGTGCCAGACCCATTGCTCATCATTAACAGACAGAAGACATTTTACATTCTGAACCTTAAGTTCTGAAAGATTGATTTTATAAATGTTGTTCTTCCTCTTTCCATTAAATAGGATTGAGCCATCCTTTTGACTGATAGCCTTGCAACATTTTTTATTGAAAATTATGTCATAACCATTGTCACTTAATTGACTTATGGACAATAAGTTATGTGTTAATCCTTAAACGAGTAAGACATTAGAAATGGACGGAAGATTACCATTGCCAATAGTTCCAGAGCCAACTATCTTGCCCCTCTGGTTCCCTCCAAACTTGACGTCTCCTCTAGATCTAAGTTCCAGGGTTTGGAACATAGATCTTCTTCCTGTCATGTGACGCGAGCAGCCAGAGTCCAAGTACCAAGATTGGTGTTTTGACTTTGCTGCTAAAGATATCTGCAACAGGTATTATTTTGTCTTTAGGTACCCAGATCTTTTTGGGTCCTTTAGGGTTAGTTGCCTTAAAGTTTTATCTAAACTTCTGTCTTCTGACAACAGGTTTGTTCTGACTAACTTTAGGTTTAAACACAGGAATGTTCTAACCAGAACGTGTGTGTTTAATATCATTACGATGACCAAACTTAACAATAGAATACAGAGGAGTATGCTTAATGATTAGTTTATCAACAGATGTTGGATTTAAATCTTTCCCAGAAGAAGATTCATATTCAATGCCCTTCCTGTTATTTCTGCTTACACCATAGATCATTGAAGCCATCTTGCTTCTCTCTAGGCTTCTTGCCGGAAATCTCTGAAAACTATAGTCATATTCTTCTAAAATGTTTTTAGATTTTGACTTAGTTTCAACTTCAGAATCTTGTTGAACTTTTTCTAATTCATTTTTAATTTTCAAATTGTTTTCTTTGAGCTCAGCAACTTCTGATTCCAGAAGATCATTCTCAGATACAAGATTATTTTCACGCTTCTTGTATTTGAGCTTAATCTTACTATAGTTTTCCAACATTTCAGATAAACTCTCAATAAGCTCTGCTCTAGAAAGTTCAGAAAATACCTCCTAAGAATCTGATTCTGATTCTGATCCTGATCCAGATGTTTCTGCATGGTCTTCTACGTCTGCCATGAGTACCATGTTTGCACATTCTTCATCTGAGTCTGATGAAGATTCAGATGCATCTGAATCATCCCAGGTTACCATCAGAACTTTCTTTTT
Source organism: Lathyrus sativus (assembly GCA_963859935.3). Taxonomy (NCBI): domain Eukaryota; kingdom Viridiplantae; phylum Streptophyta; class Magnoliopsida; order Fabales; family Fabaceae; genus Lathyrus; species Lathyrus sativus. The sequence continues at coordinate 569,622,697 of OZ012737.1, read as the reverse complement.
ATGATCAGAATTCCTTCTTGGCTTCTCCTTCTGAAGTTTTGGGCATTCATTCTTGTAGTGCCCAGGTTTCTTGCATTCATAGCAGACAACCTCTTTCTTTCCAGATCTTCTGTGTCCAGCAGACTCTTTACGTTGATCTGGTTTCTTGAAGTTCTTGAACTTCCTCTGTTTATGCTTTTAGAGTTTGTTGATCCTCTTGGACAGCAGGGACAATTCATATTCTTCTTCAGAAGAAGATTCTTCAGAACTTTCTTCTAAAACCTGCAAAGCTTTGGCAGATTTGTTAAACTTTAAAGCAACAGACTTACCTTTTTTCTGGGGTTCGTCTTCTTCTAGTTCAATCTCATGACTCCTCAGAGAGCTGATTGTTAGAACACATATTGGTTCTTAATAATTACTCTTTGTTTTGATGATAACTGTTGGGAAATTTATATTTAAGAATTATATACTCTAAAATTTGTTTAAGAGTTTTACTGCAGATTAAAATTATATTAACTCTCTAGAAGCAAATCTGCCTTGAATACAAGAAGCTATTCTGAATCTGAAGCGCCAGATGCATCTTACAGAAGAATCTGTTTGCTCCTTACAGAAGATCCTGAGCATAGTCTCCAGAAGGATCTGAAGCAAGAAGCTCCAGAACATTCTGAGTCAGAAGCATCTAAAGATAGTCAGAAGCATTTGAAGATAATCAGAAGCATCTGAAGCTGAAGCATCAGAAGTATAGAAGAATATTGATTGAAGAGTTTCTCAAAGCATTGATCTACAGAAGTTTCTGAAAGTACTTACGCTGCCAAGTACTGAAGTTCTGTGTCAAGATGCTCTGATGATCAACACGCTAGAAGCACACACGCTGCAGAAGACTCTGATACAGCATAGTTCTGAATCTCATCAGAAGACTCTGATTTATTCAGACTCTGAAGAACTTGCTGAAACTGAAGAAGTGTTTTCAAGAATATATCCGTTGGAACTATTCAACGTCTCTTTCCTTATTTGTGCTAGACACACTTACACAGACAAAAAGGATTTATCTGTGCCATCTATTTCAAGGAAAAGTCAGTACATGTGAAGACAAAAAGGCTCAGACCTTTTGGACTCTCTTTTCAACGTGCATGATTCAGCTGCCTATAAAAGGAGTTTCTCACTTCATTCTTCAGTTACACACTTGCTGAAAAGAAATCACAATATTCTATAAGCTCTCACTCTTATTCTTCATAGAATCTCATTGTACTTTATCTTAAGAGAAAAATCACTGTTGTGATTATAGCTTTATAGAAGCATTAAAAAACTCTTGTATTTAATTTACATTATTTGTAAAGGATTTTCCTTAAGAGGATTCAGTGTGAATCAGTAGCTCTTGAGAAGACTAAGAACTGTAGTTCTTAGGTGATACTATTGTAATCAATTTGATTTAATAGTGGATTAAGTCCTTGTTGAGAAAGGCAAATCACTCTGGAAGGGTGGACTGGAGTAGTTGTTTAACGAACCAGGATAAAAATAATTGTGTGATTATTTTCAAGTATTAATTTTCCATACTTATTCAACCCCCCTTCTAAGTATTATCTCACCTTCAGTTGGCATCAGAGCTCCGGTTCTGGGTGTGCTATCACTTAACAGTGTCAGTAAAGATCCAGAGGAGATATACTTTGATCTATATATTTATTTGTTATCATGGCTGATAATTCAATGTCAAATATCAAAAATAAATATGAAGAGAGGGATAGGATCAATACCAAACCTCCAATGTTTGATGGAGAAAAATTTGACTATTGGAAAGATAGAATAGAAAGTTTTTTTCTTGGGTATGATGCTGATCTTTGGGATTTGGTCATTGATGGATATGAACATCCTACTGGTGAGGATGGCAAAAAGATTGATAGAAAATCAATGACTGAAGTGCAGAAAAGAAATTTCAAGAATCACCACAAGGCCAGAACTATATTGCTTAATGCAATCTCTCATACTGAGTATGAGAAGATTACTAACAGAGATACTGCTCATGACATGTTTGAATCACTCAAAATGACTCATAAGGGAAACTCTCAGGTTAAAGAGACAAAGGCTCTGACGCTCATACAGAAGTATGAGGCATTTAAAATGGAAGATTCTGAAAATGTAGAAACTATGTTTTCTAGATTTCAGATTCTTACAGCTGGTCTGAAAGTTCTGGACAAGGGCTACTCAACGTCAGATCATGTCAAAAAAATCATCAGAAGTCTTCCCACCAGATGGAGACCAATGGTGACTGCTTTGAAGATGGCAAAAGATCTGAACAAGATCTCCTTAGAAGAACTTATCAGTTCTTTGAGAAGCCATGAAATTGAGTTGGAGGAAGATGAACCCCAGAAGAAAGATAAAGGTAAATCCATAGCTTTAAAATCTAACAAAACTGCTAAAGCTTTGCAGGTTATTCAAGAAAGCTCTGAAGAATCTTCTTCTGAAGAAGAAGATGAGTTGTCCATGTTTTCCAGAAGGATCAACAAGCTCTGGAAGCACAAGGGAAAGAAGTTTAACAACTTCAGAAGATCTGAAAACAAAAAGGAATCTTCTAGTCACAGAAGATCTGCCAAGAAAGAAGTGGTGTGCTATGAGTGCAAAGAACCTGGGCACTACAAGAATGACTGCCCTAAACTTCTGAAAGAAAAACCTAAGAAGAAGTTCAACAAGAAGAAGAAGGTTCTGATGGCAACATGGGATGACTCAGATGAGTGTGAGTCATCTTCTGAATCAGAAGAAGAATGTGCAAACGTTGCACTGATGGCCAGGACAGAGGATCAAGAGGAAGGTACCTCTGGATATGAATCAGAATCTGAATTTGATGATGATGCAAAAGAGGTAATGGCTAAACTTACCAAAGAAGAACTCATTAAAGTTTTAACAGAAGTTCTTAAAAGTTACAACAACATCAAACTCAAATACAAGAAGCTGAAAAGCAATCTTGAATCTGAGATTGATCTTCTGAAAACAGAACTTGTTGAGCAGAAAGAAATAAATTTAAAAATCAAAAATGACTTTGATAGAACTCAACAAGAATCTGATTCTGAAACTAAGTCTTGTGAAAATATTTTAGAAAAATATGACTCTAGTTTTCAGAGGTTTCTCACTAAGAGCATAGACAGAAGCAAGATGGCTTCCATGATCTATGGTGTTAGTGGAAACAACAGAAGAGGCATTGGATATGAGTCTTCATCTGGAAGCAATCCAAAACCTGTTGACAAACTTTTCATCAGGAAGACACCTCTGTACTCTCAATTCAAATTTGGTCATCTGAATGACATTAAACACACAAGCTCTGAGAAGAGTACTTATGTGTTTAAACCAAAGGCAAGTCAGAATAAACATTATGTTGCAAAACAGAAGTTTAGACAAACCTGCAAACCAACTAACCCCAAAGGACCCAAGAAGATCTGGGTACCTAAAGACAAAATAATTCCTGTTGCAAATGTTCTTAGCAGCAAAGTCAGGACACCAATCATGGTACCTGGACTCTGGATGCTCACGACACATGACAGGAGAAAGGTCTATGTTCCAAAGCCTGGAACTTAGATCTGGAGGGGACGTGAAGTTTGGAGGGAACCAGAAGGGCAAGATCATTGGATCTGACACTATTGGAAATGGTAAGCTTCCCTCTATTACTAATGTTCTGTTAGTTGAAGGATTGAAACATAATCTATTGTCCATAAGTCAATTAAGTGACAATGGTTATGATATAATCTTTAATCAAAAATGTTGCAAAGCTGTATGCCAAAAGGATGGTTCTATCCTATTCAGTGGAAAGAGGAAACACAACATCTATAAAATTAACCTTTCAGAACTTAAAGTTCAAAATGTAAAATGCCTCTTATCTGTGAATGATGAGCAATGGGTCTGGCATAGAAGATTGGGGCATATTAATATGAGACGTATATCTCAGATTAATAAACTCAATCTGGTCAGAGGACTTCCTAAGCTGAAGTTCAACTCAGATGCTCTGTGTGAAGCATGTCAAAGAGGTAAATTTTCAAAATCACATTTTAAATCAAAAAATGTTGTGTCTACCTCCAGACCATTGGAATTACTTCACATTGATCTGTTTGGACCAGTGAAAACTGCATCCATCAGAGGCAAGAAGTATGGGTTAGTCATTGTAGATGACTACAGCAGATGGACATGGGTAAAGTTTCTAAAACACAAGGATGAGTCTCATTCTGTGTTCTTTGACTTCTGCAATCAAGTCCAGACTGAAAAAGATTCCAAAATTATTAAAGTCAGAAGTGATCATGGTGGAGAATTTGAAAATAAACATTTTGAAAAATATTTTTCTGAAAAAGGCATTGCACATGATTTCTCCTGCCCTAGAACTCCACAAAAAAATGGAGTTGTAGAGAGGAAAAATAGAACATTGCAAGAGATGGCCAGAACCATGATCAATGAGACAAATCTGGCAAAACATTTCTGGGCAGAAGCAATTAACACAGCTTGTTATATTTAGAACAGAGTGTCTGTAAGACCTCTTCTGGAAAAGACTCCCTATGAATTGTGGAGAAACAGAAAGCCTAACATTTCTTATTTTCATCCTTTTGGATGTATTTGTTATATGCTTAATACTAAAGATAATCTGAACAAGTTTGATTCCAAAGCACAGAAGTCTTTCATGCTTGGTTATTCTGAACGCTCTAAAGGCTACAGAGTATTCAATACTGAAACATAGATTGTTGAAGAATCTATTCATGTTAGATTTGATGATAAGCTTGGCTCTGAAAAGCCAAAGCAGTTTGAAAGTTCTGCAGATAGAGAAGTGATTCTCACAGACTCTGAAGACTCAGAGGCAGAAAAGGAAAAAATCAAAGAATCTGAAGCAACCCCAGATGCTACACCTTTGAATTCCCAACTAAACAACTTGCATATTTCTGAAAGACCAACTGTCAGAGGATCTTCTTCCAGAATCAAATCATCTCATCCAGAAGATATGATTATTGGAAAGAAAGATGATCCAATAAGGACAAGATCATTTCTCAGAACTTCTGAATCTTCTTTATTTGGCTTAGTGTCAATAATAGAACCAACATCTGTAGATGAGGCTCTGGAAGATAATGAATGGATTATAGCTATGCAAGAAGAGCTGAATCAATTCACCAGAAATGAAGTGTGGGATCTGGTTCCTAGACCTAAAGGATTCAATATTATTGGAACAAAATGGGTCTTCAGAAATAAGTTGAATGAAAAGGGAGAAGTAGAAAGAAATAAGGCAAGGCTGGTTGCTCAAGGATACAGTCAGCAAGAAGGTATTGATTACACTGAGACATATGCTCCAGTGGCAAGGTTAGAATCTATACGCCTTCTGATTTCTTTTGCTGCACAGAATAACATCACTCTGTATCAGATGGATGTTAAAAGTGCTTTTCTTAATGGTATTATAGAAGAAGAAGTATATGTCCACCAACCTCCTGGATTTGAAAGTGAAAATTTTCCAGATCATGTTTTTAAATTAAAGAAATCCCTTTATGGATTAAAACAAGCTCCCAGAGCTTGGTATGAGAGGTTGAGCAATTTCCTTCTGAAGAAAAATTTTATCAGAGGAAAAGTGGATACAACTTTATTCTGTAAAACTGTTAAGAAAGATCTGTTGATTTGTCAAATTTATGTAGATGACATTATTTTTGGATCAACAAATATTACGCTTGGAAAGGAGTTTGCTAAATGTATGCAGGAAGAATTTGAAATGAGCATGATGGGAGAATTGAGATTCTTTTTGGGAATCCAAGTCAATCAGACTCCAGAGTGCACCTACATACATCAAACCAAATATGTTAAAGAGCTTCTGAAGAAGTTCAACATGGTTGATAGCAAAATGGCAAAGACTCCAATGCATCCTACAAGCACTCTAGGTAAGGAAGAGGTAAGTAAGAAGGTAGATCAAAAACTCTACAGAGGTATGATAGGATCTCTTCTAGACTTGACTGCTTCTAGACCAGATATTCTGTTTAGTGTCTGCTTATGTGCTAGATTCCAATCAGATCCTAGAGAATCACACTTAACAGCTGTTATGAGGATTCTAAGGTATCTGAAAGGTACTGCTAACATGGGTTTGTGTTACAGAAGATCTGATGAATTTTCATTAGTTGGATTCTGTGATGCTGACTATGCTGGAGACAGAGTTGAACGTAAAAGCACTTCTGGAAGCTGTCAGTTTCTTGGAAGTCATCTGATCTCATGGTACAGCAAGAAGCAACCTACCATTGCACTATCAACTACAGAGGCAGAATACATTGCTGCTGCTGGATGTTGTACTCAGATGCTCTGGATGAAGAGTCAATTAGAAGATTATCAAATCTATGAGAGTAATCTTTCTATCTTTTGTGATAATACTTCTGCTATATGTTTGTCAAAAAATCCAATCTTGCATTCTAAGGCAAAACATATAGAAATTAAACATCACTTCATCAGAGACTATGTTCAGAAGGGTGTAATTAATTTAGCTTTTGTTGATACAGATCATCAATGGGCTGATATTTTCATAAAATCCCTTGCTGAAGATAGATTTAAGTTCATTCTGAAAAATATTTGTATGGATTTTTGTCCAGAGTAATATTTATCAGAGGCAACCTCTCAGATGCAAAATGTTTAATGATCTGAAGTATTTCTTCTGTTCATTTATTCTATTCTGATTATTATTTCTGATGTGAAAATCTGAACTAACCATCTTTAGAAGATCTGAACGTGGCTAACGTTTCATTTCTTGAGAGAATTCAGAACAGCATGCAAGCAAACACGTGTCCCACAAAATCTGATGAGGTGGCGTGTGCACAACTGAAAAGACATTTGAGGTGAAATTTGAATAGTAAATTTCTTGGTTTTCCCCCCAAATCTGTCAGAAGCATTTTTTATTTGAAATGATTTTATTCTCTTCATTTAATGCTGCTCAAACGTGCGTTGTTTCTGTCTTTTGGTGTGCCTATGTGATTAGTATAAATACCTGTTGTGTATTCACTTTCACACTTTTCACTCTCAGAGTTTTCATGCGCTTTCATCTTTTGTTCTCTCTTCACAAAAACTCAAAACCTAAGTGTTCTAAAAAGCATTCTTCAATGGCGTCTTCTTCATCAACAACTGCTCAGTTTCAATCAACAATGGCTGCTGTGACTTCAGATAATCTAGGTGCTAATCCATACATTCCTCCTCAGAGAACTCTTCTCACACCTGTTGAAAAGTTAGAAGTGTTGTGTGAATCCATGGTTGAATTTGATTCACTGGCTGACAATGGGTTTGATTTTCGCTCCATTGTTAGAGTTCAAGGTTGGGTGAAATACTTTGATAGACTGTTTGGACCAGTTTACCCTCTTCTTGTTAAGGAATTCTGGATTCATGCATCTGTGTATCCCACGTTTATTCTATCATCTGTGCTGGGAAAGGAGATCATCATCACAGAGGATCTGATTAGAAAACTGATTGGTTATGAAGAAACAGATGGTGTTTCACATCTGCCAGTTGGGCGTGTTGATATGGATGAAGTTTATGAGGAGGTTATGACTGTTGGACAAGCCTCTAACAGATTCAAAGATCTGAAGCCAGATTACAAGATCTGGGCCAAGATATTCATGGGATGTATTCATCACAGAAAGTCAACAAATTCCCCAGATTATGTCAACAATGAACAGATCTATTTTATGTATTGCCTTAGTCAGAGTAATAAGGTAGATCTTCCTTACTTATTGTTCATGCATCTGTGGAATCACATAAATGCATCCAGAGAATCTGTGAAAGAAAAGAACCAGAAGATCAGGAATTGGATACCTTTTGGAAGGTTGCTCTCAGATCTTCTCACTGAAAATGGTTTAGTGGCTGCTCTATATGATGCTGGTGTTACAGAAGAACTAGAGTTCATTATGGGAAAGCCTCTAAACGCTAAGAGCCTTCTGAGACTCAATATTGTAGATGAACTTACCACTGCTCCAAAGAAGTTAAACATGTCTGATTTGAATAAAAGGATTCCAGTATCAGACTTTCCTCTATTCTTTGCTGAAGAACCTAGACACATTGTTCTAATGTATATAGAGGAATGTAAAAGGGAAGGAGTACCTGTTCCAGCAAATCTGTTTCAACTTGTCAAGCAACCCCTGCCAGATGCAGGAGAAGAAGAAGAAGAAGCAGAAGTTCCACTTCATAGGAAAAGACCTCAACATGCAGCAGAATCTGAACTTATCCAGAAGAAGGCTAAGATTGCTGAGAATCCCAAGGATCTTCTGAAGAGAAAAGATTCTGGAGAAGCTGTCTCTGCAAAGAGGATTAAACTCAAAGGTACTAAAGCTTCTGTTACTTCTAAAAATATTGTTATAAATGATTCTTCTATTAAGTCTGTTCCCAAACCCCCTGTCACTCAAACAACATCTGTTGCTGCCCCCAGTTCTGTATCACCTCAGAAACAACCTACTGCTTCTGTATCAAAACCACCTCAACCTAAACTACACATCAAACACTTCACTCCACGTCCACAACCTACAGAACCATAACCAACTGTTCCACAACCAACAGAATCACAACAAACAAAACCACAACCATCAGAACTACCACAAAATTCTGACACACAAAACTCTGCACAACCACAAACAAAAAATCATCCAGAAAAACAAACCACAGAAGATCAACCACAAAAAGACTCTGTCATTCCACCATCACCTATTCAATCTTCTGAACCTGTAGCAACTGTTACTTCTGAACCCACTAAAGTAACTCCTGCTCCTGTTTCATCTGAACCACCTACTCAACAATCTGATACCCCTTCAGAACCATCTCATATCCCTGAGACAGAAGTTCTTGACATCACTCCATTAAAAACAGTGTTTCAAGTTTCTTCTACCTCTTGTACACCTGAAACATCTTCAAATTCATCTGAATCAGAAATTCATCCTGATTTTCTGATTAATCCATCTGACAAATATCCTGTTCATGACCCTGAACCTGAGTCAACCTTACCTACCAAAACTACCATTCCAGAACCTATGCCTCCACCTGCACCTTCATCTGAGATGATTGTTCCTACTTCCAATCCATCTTCATCTGGAATATCTTGTGCCCAAGTGTCTTCTCTTTATCATAACTTATCTTATGGTTTCAAACTTAAAGATTTTTATGATAGAGTTGAGCCCTTTGAACCCTTGAAACCTCCGAGACCTAAACTCAAACCAACCCTTCCATCTGTAATCCTTACATATATTCAATCTATGGAAAATGAAGGATCCTTAGCCCCCATATCTGCTACATCTGGTAAAGCTGTTGTTTCAGCTCTGCATCCTGCATCTAACAACACAGTTGCTTCTGATAAACCATCAAACTCTGCTTTCGTACCATACTCTAATGCATTCTTTGATGTTGTTTACCCTCGCACCAGACCTCAACCAAATCTGCTTAATGCTTTAAACAGATCCCTTCCTCAGAAACCAGAAATTCCATTCTTTCCATATGTTCCCCCTCCTCTGATTTCCATTCCAAAATCACTGATACCACCCACTCCAAAGCCTAAACAGATGAATCTGGAAACCTTGCTTAAACCTCCACCCAGACTTAATATTGAACATTTATTTCAAACGTTTTTGCAAGAAATGCAGATGTCTTTAGGTACTGTTCAGAAAAGATGTTCTGAATCTATGGATGCAAATGAGACTGACATCATCTAGAAAGGATTTCTCAATAGATTCAACACTGTGGCTTCTAATCTGAAGAACATCTATTCTGATGATGCAAAGCTCAGAGCTGAAAGAACTCAATTCTGGATTGTCAACAAGACTGAACCTCTGCTGTGTTTGGATGCTCCTTCACCTCCTCCTCCACCAGAACCAACTGCCACTGCATTAACTATGACTCTGGTAGAACCCTCTTCAGGATCTCCAGAACATATGGCAATTGACTCTGTTTAGGATACAGAACCTCCATCATCAGAGATTAAGACAGAAAATCCAGATTTGGCAAACAAGATTGCTGCTCTGGAAGCTGGTCAATCTGAAATTAGATCTTGGATGGCGAAGCAAGACAAGAAATCTGAGGACATGTCAGAGTGGATGTCTAAACAAGATGAGAAGAATGAGACAATAACTAAGTTCATGTCAAAGCAAGAGCAATCACAATCTGAGATCACAGACCTATTGAAGATGCTTTTGTCAAAACACACTTAGATTTTTTTTCTCATGTTTGTGCATCTGTTGTTATTGCATCTGAATGTTTTGTTATATCTTCTGATGTACTTTTTGTTCTGATATGATTGAATGAAAAAGTTTGTTATTCTCCATTGAATTATCTGCTATTATTCCTTTTAATTGTCTTTATTAAAAGTTTTTACTTTTTGCTTATGACAAAAAAGGGGGAGAAAATAAAGATCTGAACTATTTAATATAATTTCACTAGAATGAATCTTCAGACATATCTATTCTTTCTAATATCTAAATTGACTCTTTCAGAACTTTTGATAAAAATACTCTATAAAAGAACCTCTGAGTTTCTCAGATCATTTATCTTTTATCAAACTCTGAATCTTATATCTGCAAGATAGTCTGACCATTGATTATTACAAGACAAACAAGATCTGACTCTGAAGATTACTCAAGATAAAAAGGGAAGTTTCTATTCCTTTTTCATATTTAACTCAGGGGGAGATTCATCATCTCAGGGGGAGTTATAATTCTTTATGTTCAATTAAATAAAATTTCTGATACTTTTTGTCATCATCAAAAAGGGGGAGATTGTTAGAACACAGATTGGTTCTTAATAATTACTCTTTGTTTTGATGATAACTGTTGGGAAATTTATATTTAAGAATTATATACTCTAAAATTTGTTTGAGAGTTTTACTGCAGGTTAAAATTATATTAACTCTCTAGAAGCAAATCTGCCTTGAATACAAGAAGTTATTCTGACTCTGAAGCGCCAGATGCATCTTACAGAAGAATCTGTTTGCTTCTTACAGAAGATCCTGAGCATAGTCTCCAGAAGGATCTGAAGCAAGAAGCTCCAGAACATTCTGAGTCAGAAGCATTTGAAGATAGTCAGAAGCATCTGAAGATAATCAGAAGCATCTGAAGCTGAAGCATCAGAAGTATAAAAGAATATTGATTGAAGAGTTTCTCAAAGCATTGATCTACAGAAGTTTCTGAAAGTACTTACGCTGCCAAGTACTGAAGTTCTGTGTCAAGATGCTCTGATGATCAACACGCTAGAAGCACACACGCTGCAGAAGACTCTGATACAGCATAGTTCTGAATCTCATCAGAAGACTCTGATTTATTCAGACTCTGAAGAACTTGCTGAAACTGAAGAAGTGTTTTCAAGAATATATCCGTTGGAACTATTCAACGTCTCTTTCCTTATTTGTGCTAGACACACTTACACAGACAAAAAGGATTTATCTGTGCCATCTATTTCAAGGAAAAGTCAGTACATGTGAAGACAAAAAGGCTCAGACCTTTTGGACTCTCTTTTCAACGTGCATGATTCAGCTGCCTATAAAAGGAGTTTCTCACTTCATTCTTCAGTTACACACTTGCTGAAAAGAAATCACAATATTCTATAAGCTCTCACTCTTATTCTTCATAGAATCTCATTGTACTTTATCTTAAGAGAAAAATCACTGTTGTGATTATAGCTTTATAGAAGCATTAAAAAACTCTTATATTTAATTTACATTATTTGTAAAGGATTTTCCTTAAGAGGATTCAGTGTGAATCAGTAGCTCTTGAGAAGACTAAGAACTGTAGTTCTTAGGTGATACTATTGTAATCAGTTTGATTTAATAGTGGATTAAGTCCTTCTTGAGAAAGGCAAATCACTCTGGAAGGGTGGACTGGAGTAGTTGTTTAACGAACCAGGATAAAAATAATTGTGTGATTATTTTCAAGTATTAATTTTCCATACTTATTCAACCCCCCCTTCTAAGTATTATCTCACCTTCACTGATCAGTTCCTCCAGTGTGATCTTGTTCAGATCCTTTGCTAGCTTCAGAGCAGTGACCATTGGTCTCCATCTGATTGGCAAACTTCTGATGATCTTCTTAACATGATCAGCAGTGGAGTAACCCTTGTCCAGAACTTTCAAGCCAGCTGTGAGAATCTGGAATCTAGAGAACATAACTTCTACAGATTTAGATTCCTCCATTTTGAAGGCTTCATATTTCTGGATCAGCGCCAGAGCCTTGGTCTCCTTAACTTGAGAATTCCTTTCATGAGTCATCTTCAAAGATTCAAACATACCAAATACTGTTTCTCTGTTAGTAATTTTCTCATACTCAGTATGAGATATAGCATTTAGTAGTATGGTTCTTACATTATGATGATTCCTGAATTCTTTCTTCTGAGCTTCAGTCATAGATTTTCTATCTATCTTTTTGCCATCCCCATCAGTAGGGTGAACATAGCCATCAATGACTAAATCCCAAAGGTCAGCATCATATCCTAGAAAGAAGCTTTCAATTCTGTCTTTCCAGTAGTCAAACTTCTACCCATCAAACATAGGGGGTTTAATGCTGATTCTATCTCTGTCCTCATATCTGTTGTTGTTGGATGTTGAAGCTTCATCCATAATGTATCAACCAAAATATATCAAGAGTTTTCTCAACTGGATCTTTTCTGTTCACAGTGAAGTGAGAGCACTAATAGAACCGGAGCTCTGATGCCAACTGAAGGTGAGAAAAACACTTAGAAGGGGGGGGGGGGGGGGGGGTGAATAAGGGTTTAAAAAAATATGGCAATAAAAACAACACAAGATTTTTATCCTGATTCGTTGAACTCAACTAATCCAGTCCACCCTATCAAGGTGATTTTCCTTTCTCCACAAGGACTTAATCCACTATATTCAAACAGATTACAGTGTCAACCACTAAGAACAAGTGTCTTAGTCTTCTCAAGAAATCCTGACCACAACTTGGTCTTCTTAAGGAATCTTTTACAAATAAATGTAAACTAACAAGTGTTTAAGATGCTTCTAAAAAGCTATATCACAAACTGTGGTTTTTACACTTAGATTAAGAACGAATAAAAAACTATTCAGCTTTGAGTAAGAAAGATTGTATGAGATTTGTTGAATAATTTCAATGAGTTTGTCAATAATTCGTTAGCCTTGAAGAGATGTTGAAGACGTCCTTTTATAGTGCTGAAAGTCCAATGCTTGAAGACTGTGCAAGTAGAGTAGCTGTAGCCTTTTGTCTTCACATGACTTTTCCTTTCTCAGAAGTGGAATGTTCAGAGAAATGCCTTTTGCCTGAATCCTTGTGTCTATCACAAATAAGGAATAGTTCCGTTGGAGAGGATGTTGAGAATAGTACCAAGTCTATTCACGTGCTGACATCTTTTCAAACGTAAACAACATCAGATCCTCTAATGTGCTTTTTGTTCTTCAGATCAGATTCAATGATATCAGAGTTGCAGCAATAGTGCTTTAGCGTGAGTGATCTGATCAGAGCATAACTTGTTTATCAGAGCCTCTGTACTTGCAGCGTAAAGTACATTCAGAGTCTTCTGAAACAATGCTTGAAACTCTTCATACACTTTCTTCAACTATGCTTCAGAGTCTTCTGCAGCTTCTGCTTCAGAGTCTTCTGATGCTTCAGAGCTTTGCGTAAAGTACTGTTCAGATGCATTTTTGCTTCCATAATAATATTTAATTTAATATCTGAAACAAAAACACTTGAACAAAATTAGAGTATATATTTTAATACAAAATTTCATTAGAGTTATCATCAAAACATAGAGATATAATTAAACACCAATCTGTGTTCTAACATTCTTCAGATAGTCAAATATAGTTTGAGGAAGATTAATCTATAGGTATGAATTGAGAAGAAGTAGTAAATCTTTTTCAATAAAGTCCACAAGGTCTAGACCTCTGTCCTTAGGAAGCAAGTTTGAGTTCAGAATCTGATTCCAAGTAATTGCATCTAGACGAAGATTAGAGACAAGAGAAAGGTTTGATGGATCTACAAAAGTACGCCATGTAGGAAGATAGTATTCTCAAACAAGAGTACCTGAGATTTCTCCAATCTCCTCACAGTTGATTACATTAGAAATCGCCTTAGATGTTACTATTATAGAAACACCAGAAACCTTAGAAACAATAACATACTCAGAACTTATTTCAACAATGGAAGCATTAATATAAAATTCTTTAACAAGGTTTGGGTAAGTAAAACCACAGAGCATATCAAAGTATCCATTCCAACTTTGTTCAGAAATAGTCTTCTAGAAGTTAAAACCTTGCTTAAGAAGCTCTTCAAAATTCACAAACTTTTCATTAATGACTACTAGTTGATTCAGTGAAGAATTGACTAGAGGGTTCATCTCAGGTTTGGTTTTATCAGCACACAAAAAAAAACAAATAACAAAAAAAGAACATAACAAGATTCTGACCACAGAGGAATAAGAATCTTGTCAAAGGGTCAGAAAAGGTGGCACAAAATGATGTTTCACAAAGACAAGGGATAAAGACCATAGACATATAAAATAAGAAAACATCATTACCCAAGGGTCCTTACCTAGCATACTTCTTGAATACACGAAATGATTTTCAATTTTATGGAATTTTAAGTAACACAAGGATTTTAAAATAATTCTTACTTAAACTGCTTTATCAGAAGTAAAGATTCCTTTTTTGAATCTCAGAGACTGACTATTTTTCAGAAGCTATCTGTCATCAGATTCTAGTAGAAAAAGACATCGAGTGAGACATCTTCTGTTTAATTTTCAATCTTTGATAGTCTATTCAGAGTCAAAATAATTCTCTTAAAACTATGCTTGATTAATGAATATTGAATTGGTTTCTTTGACCACTAACTAGAAGTATTATCATCACAAATGGTGAGAATATTGTTTCAATAAAAATGATCATCTTCTAGATAATAACATATTCAGTACAATCAAATACAATATAGTTTCTTTTCAAAGATTTCTAAAGATTATTTTGTTATTAACAAACAGAACTTCTCTAGAGACCGAACAGAGACTTTGTATTCACTCATACTTAAATAGTTCATTGAGTCAAGAAGTTTGCAAAAGTAAATGAACAGAACATACCTTTTTTTTCTTGGTCAGGCTTCAGATGAGTATTCAGATTTGACCATGGAATCTGAAATCTATCTCAAGTGGATTCTGAGTCAATGGAACCCAAACAAACAGTTCCGCTTTCTTCTCCAAAATCCATACTTTTGCATCCTTCAGCTCGAGTTTGGTATGTAGGCATTTCTTCCATCAAATGTTGTAAACAAACTTTGATCAAGTATCATGGAAGATGCCTAGCTCCTTTCTTCTATGATACCTACAACAAATACAATTTTGAATGTTGGTACCCATATTTCTGTGGGCCCACAAATGTTAGTCCGAACATACTTTCTTATATCATTCCTTAGTATGATAGAAGTACCAAGATTCATTCAAGAACATAGTCTAGGATGAATTATGGCACTTAACAAAATCTTGTTCTTAGTAGAGTCTTTGATTTCATTGTGTTGGAGTCCTTTAAGATATTATATTGAGATGCAGGCTCCTTATTATCAATATTGAAGTAAGGTGGATTAGTCAATACTTTTTTCTCCTCAATATTGATTTATTTCTAGATTCATATTTTTTCTTTAAGAGAAGTAATGGCCAGCAATGCTAGACTACTTTTTTATCAGATTCTGAATCCTCAACTATATCAGCTTCATTAGAATATGCTTTGAAGATCTCTAACATTTTTCTTTTTGGGTTTTTTTCCTGGTATTTTGTACCCTTGTTCGTAAGATTGGGATAACCATTTGAAATATAGATACTTCAGAAGCTTCTGAAGTTACTCTTTCATCAACAGATATCACATAGGAATTTTCTTCAACAGGCTTGAGGAAAAGATGATATCTTCGACATATTTTCTTCATCTAATTACATTTATTTATTTTGAAGAATGCTGATTAAACCTTCAAGACTCAGTCTACTCAAGTTTTTGACTTCTTGAATAGATGTGACTTTTTGGTTTTACACTAGCAAGTAGACTTCTCAGAATTTGCTTGGAAAGATTAGATGAAGTGTAACTTGATAAGCTTCTACCTAATTCCCTTCATGTTTGAGGAAAAATTTGTTATCATTTGTGATGAATAAGACTTGCTGGTAAGTGAGTTACCATCGTTCTGGTATGTTGAAACTAAGGAGGGAGCAACAGAAGTTCCTTCCCATTGCTTGGAGTTTGAAGATGTCATTACTGCTACATCCAATCAAGGCAATGCATCAGAAATGATCCTATTGTCCCTGAAAAGCACCAAAGAAACAATTGAAAGGTGGAATCTTCCTAGATGGGGGTAAGTATTAGATGTTGCTGAGAAAAACAACAGTTTCAGTATTAGATGTCATCTGTCATCGCACCTGCCCAATCTAGAAAATCAAAAGAAGTTTTTCCCTATCAAGGAAGTCTTCAACAATGTTGGTTTTCAACATGATGATATAATGGTAGACATAGAAGATGCAATTAGTAGAGAAATCCCAAGCTTTTTGCGCTGGTTCTCGCCTGGCTTCACATTAAACAATCAGATGGTCGCGATGATCCCTATAGTCTTTTCTATTACAAAGTAATGCATTTTGTATTTTCTCAATCCCTTTTACTCGCCCGAGATAAGAGGATAACTTATAAGGGCCTCCACATGCTTTCAAAGCATTATATAGTCAATCAATAAAAAAATATTTTTGCATTCAAGATCATGTTACTTTCCTTTATTTTTTTTCACAAAAATAAATGGCAAAAGTTTCTTTTTCTTTTTACTTTTTCCACAAACAAAATTCTAAAACAAAATCTCATTAGACATGTATAAAAAATGAATCTGTTGGTAACAACATTGGTAATATCCCCTCTAACTCTTGGCTTCCAATTAACTACGGTGAAAACGAGGGTGAGGAAGATTGTGAATTTTTTGTTGAACTAGCAAGGCTCCTTGAGCAAGAGAAAAAAGAGATTCAGAAGCATCAAGAGCCGGTAGAAGTTATTAACCTGGGTACCAAAGAAGCTAGAAACTAGGTGAAAGTTGGGGAATCTTTGGAAAAGCATGTGCACATAGAGCTGGTTAAGTTACTGCAAGAATATGTAAACGTCTTTGCTTGTTCGTATCAAGATATGCCTGATTTAGACACTAACATTGTTGAGCATCACTTACCACTCAAGCCTCAATGTCCTCCTCTAAAGAAGAAGCTCAGAAGGACAAGACCAGACATTGCACTCAAAGTTAGAGAAGAGGTTAAGAAACAGTTTGATGTTGGCTTCTTAGCCATATATGAATATCCTCATTGGGTTGCAAATATCGTACCAGTCCCAAATAAGAATGGAAAAGTAAGAATGTACGTAAAATACATGACCTAAATAAAGCGAGTCAAAAGGATGATGCTCCTTTGCCTCATATTGACGTCTTGGTCGACAACACTGCTAAGTTCTCCATCTTCTCATTCATAGATGGGTTCTCCTGGTACAATCAGATAAAAATATCTCTTGATGATATGGAAAATACTACTTTTATCACTCTGTGGGGAACTTACTGCTATAAAGTCATCCCATTTGGTATATAGAATGCAGGGGAAACATATCAAAAAGCCATGGTAGCCCTCTTTCACGATATGATCTATAAAATGGTGGAGGTTTACGTGGACGACATGATTACTAAATCCAAAACTGAAGACGAGCATCTAGACCATCTGTGGAAACTTTTTGCCAGGCTCCAGAAGTACAAGCTACAGTTGAATTCTGCAAACTCCACCTTTGGGATTAGATCTAGTAAACTGCTAGATTTCATTGTCAGTCAAAGAGGAATTAAAGTTGATCGTTACAAGGTTCAAGCTATTTGTCATACCCCAAATTTGTCCTACTTGTATATCACCTTCATTTATACTTCCATCCACTAACTGTTATTCAGAAAATCCAAAAAAAATATTTTCTATAACTTCATCCTTCTTGTTGCTTAACTCAAAGTTATTGCAAAAGCTTATTTGAGGCTATTAGGGAAATTGTGTGTGTAATGATTGAAGTTCATCTGGTTATGACCTAGTTTTGATCAGGCAAAAGTTTGTTTCATGATCAAGGCCAAAATGTGCAATTCAAGTGGTGTTTGTCTAAGGCTTCAATCAGAATTTTGTGACAGTTCAAGTCATATGTGTGTGGATCAGAGTTCTTGGGTTGTGCCAAAGCAGGTTCCACATGATGGAGAATCATACGAAGGTTGTTCATTTCAATTAGGGTTTTGGAGCATTTATAATGCATTTCACATCACTAAGCATCATTTTCTAATTTCAAGGCATTTTGTCGCTCAGTTTGTTCATGGTGCAATATTTGTTTCATCAATGCAAGTGACAATGTTCAGGTGTATCTAATAATTCAAGGCATCAGGTGATTCTCAGTTCAGGATTAATTCGAGTTCATGATAGAATGATGTCCATATGCAAAATTCAGTCAAGTTTTGAACATTTAATCATGGTGTAAATTCCAAGTTATTCAAGCAATTGTCACAAAATTCAAAGTTTTCAATAAAGGCCATGTTAAGCCCATGTACCATTTTTCATAAACCATTATAAAAAAAACTACAAAAAGCCCATCATATTCCATCAACAAAAAAATCCCCAAAAAAGTATACTACAAATATTACAAAAATGCAAGCCTACTTCATCTCACAATACAAAGCCCACTCACAAAAAAGGATAATGATATATGATCCACAAATAAAGCCCATTTGAATTTGTACAATATAAAACAACATAGAGGAAAATGGCCTAGCCATCTTCAATACAACACGACACACCACAAGCAAGCAACAAATACACTTCAATACATCTTTCAGCCACAACAAAATGATTTGTACCATATACCTCACGCACCCATCCATATTACTACGCAGACCGTACCATAACTAGCATGCCATAAAACCTCTATAGCCCGACCCCAATTAACAACAAAACCAACACAAATTTGTAACGTCTTCTGTAACCATACGCGTAAACTTCAATTCCACACAACCTACAAACCGTTCTGCACAGTAATTCACAAAACCATAAACAACAAGAAGACAACATTTTGCAGTATTCCATAACAAAACTTGTACCTGCAACCGTATGTTATACCCTAATTTTGACCTTGAATCGCCAGACCATACATATCATTACGCTTTCATCATTTGAGCATCATATCCATTATTCATATCATCTAACCATTGTGTATTTAGGATCTGTACCTTTTGTTTTTGTGGATTCATAAGCTCAGGTCTTGCAAGCCTGAATCAAGGATCAGGTAAGTTTTGAAGGTGAGATAACACTTAGAAGGGGGGTTGAATAAGTATGAAAGATTAAAACTTAGAATTAAAACTCAAGTATTTTTATCCTGGTTCGTTGAACTCAACTACTCCAGTCCACCCTTCCTAGAGTGATTTGCCTTTCTCAATCAAGGACTTAATCCACTATTTAATCAAACAGATTACAATAGTAACACCTAAGGACAACTGTCCTTAGTCTTCTCAAGAGCTACTGATCCCAACTGGATCCTCTTAAGGAAATCTTTTACAATCAATGTAAAACTAATACAAGACTAAGAATGCTTCTAAAAAGCTATTATAACAACTGTGATATTTCTCTTAAGTTTAAGAACAATGAAATAAATTCTTAGAATGAATATGAAAGTATGAGAGCTTGAATATTTGGTTTCTTTTCAATGCCAACGTCAACTAAAGAATTTGGTGGAGTCTTGCTTTTATAGGCAGCTGATCCAAGGTGAACTTCATGTTGAGAAGAGTGTCCAAAAGGTCAGAGCCTTTTTGTCTTCACATCAAGTGACCTTTCCTAGAAGAAGAAAGCAAAGAAAAATCCTTTTTGTCTGTGTTCTTGTGTCTAGCATAAATAAGGAAAGAGACGTTTGATTTACTCCAACGGATATAAACTTTGAATATTTCTTCTTCAGTTTTTTTTCCAGCAAATTCATTAGAGTCTAATTGGGTCAGAGTCTTCTGATGATGATCAGAGTTTTGCTGAATCAGAGTCTTCTGCAGCAGGTGTGCTTTCAGCGTGTTTAAGATCAGAGCATATTTGAGACATAACTTCAGTACTGGCAGCTTTAGTACTTTCAGAATCTTCTGTAGAAACTATGCTTTGAAAAACTCTTCATACAAAATTCTTCTTTGCTTCAGATGCTTCTGACTTGCTTCAGATTCTTCTGGAGCTTCTGCTTCAGATCCTTCTGGAGGCTGCGCTCAGAATCTTCTGTTGACAGCAATCAGAATCTTCTAATGAGTGCATCTAGCGCTTCAGAGTCTAGCTAATTTCTTGTGTTTAATTCTGATTTGCTTCTAGAGTGTTAATTTCTTTACTTTCTGCAGTAAGAATTCTCAAGAAAATTTTAGAGTATATAATTCTTAAATACAAAATTTCATAATAGTTATCATCAAAACATAGAGATATTATTAAGAACCAATTTGTGTTCTAACAATCTCCCCCTTTTTTATGATGACAAAAACATCAGAAATTTTGTTTAATTGAGAATATTAAATTTATAACTCCCCCTGAGATGATGAATCTCCCCCTGAGTTAAATACAGATAAGGAATAGAAACTTCCCTTTTGTCTTGAGTAATTTTCAGAGTTAGATCTTGATTGTTCTTTTATCATTTGAAAGTCAGAATGTCTTGCAGATTTAAGATTTAGAGTTTGATAATAGTCAAATGATCTGAGAGACTCAGAGTATCTTTTAGAGTGTACTTATCAAATGTTCTGAAATACTTCAAATTAAATGTTAGATAGAATAGATATGTCTGAAGTTTCATTATGGTGAAGTTAAATTAAACAGTTCAGATCTATATTTTCTCCCCCTTTTTGTCATAAGCAAAAAGTAAAAACTTTAAAGAGACAAATAAAAGGAAACAGTAAATGAGATAATTTAGTGGAGAAAACTTTGATTCATTCAATGAGTTCAGATCAATAATACATGCATCAGAAGATATATCAAGAAGTACATAAGAAAACATCAGATGCAAAAACTTTAGAATGAGAAAAAATGAAAATCTAAGAGTGTTTTGACAAAAGCATCTTCAACAGATCTGTGATCTCAGAGGAGGACTGCTCTTGCTTTGACATCCACCTAGCCATAGTCTCATTCTTCTGATCCTGCTTTGACATCCACTCTGTCATGTCTTCAGATTTCTTATCCTGTTTTGCCATCCAAGACTTGATCTCTGATTGACCAGCTTCCAGAGCAACAATTTTATCCTCAAAATCTGGATGTTCTTTCTTTAACTCAGATGAAGAGGGATAATTATGTTTTAGAGCTTGAACAGAGTCAATTTCCATGGGAGTCTCAGAGCTTGGAGCAGTAGAGCCAGAAGGCTGTTCTATCAGAGTCATGGCCATAGGATTGTCTTCAGATGCAGATGTAGATGCAGTATTCTCTTCTGATGATGGAGGAGCATCTGTAAGAAGTAGTGGTCCAGATCTCTTGACAGTCCAGAAAAACTTTCTTGCAGCTTCAGCGAATCTGAGCTTCGCATCATCAGAACATATGTTCTTCAGATTTGATGCTACATTGTTGAATCTGCTGATGAATCCATTCCAGATGACATCAGATTCTTGGGCATCCATTGTGGCTGAACACTTCTTCTGTACAGTACCTAAATACAACTGTATTTCTTGCAAAAAAGATTGAAATAAATGATTAACATTAAGTCTGGGCTTCGGATGTAACAGAGTCTCTAGTGTTATTGGTTTTGGTTGGGGAGTAGGTGAAAAAATGGATTTATTAATGGAAATCAGAGGAGGAGGATA
The DNA here is from genome assembly GCA_963859935.3 of Lathyrus sativus. Classification (NCBI taxonomy): domain Eukaryota; kingdom Viridiplantae; phylum Streptophyta; class Magnoliopsida; order Fabales; family Fabaceae; genus Lathyrus; species Lathyrus sativus. Next base: position 569,600,942 of record OZ012737.1, on the reverse strand, counting down.
GTAAGGGAAAAATGGAATCTCAGATGATTTTTCTGGTTTTGACCTTTTTAGAGCATTTGTTAAACATGGTTTGGCAGTTGGGTTATTAGAAACAACATAAAAGTGTTGTTCAGTGTAAGGTTGGAAGGCAGATTTTGCAGGTTTATTAGAGGCAACAGGTTTATCAGATGATACAGGTATAGCTGAAGTAACAGCTTTGGCAGATTTAGCAGAATAAGGTATTGTTGCTAATGAACCTGCATCTGACATGGATTGAATATATGTGACAAGCATAGATGGAAGGGTTATTATGAGTTTGGGTTTCAGAGGGGTGATAGGGTCAGATGGTTCAACTCTGTCATAAAAATCTTTGAGTTTGAAACCATATGCCAGATTGTGAAATAGGGATGAAACTTGTGAACATGAGATAGATGATCTTGGGTTAGATGTTTGGTTAGGATTTGGGATCAGGATTTCAGATGCTGGATTAGGTGTGGGAGTAGGATCTGGAATTGAAGCTTTAGAAGTCATAGTGGGTTCTGGTTCGTTTACCTTAGAGTCTATATGAGATGGAGAGATTAGAAAATTTGGGTGAATGTCAGATTCTGAGGAGTTTGATGAGGTGGTTGGTGTGCAAGAGGTAGAAGACACTTGAAACACAATTTTTAGTGGTGTGACATCAAGAACTTCTGTCTCAAGAATGTTGGGTTCAGAAGGATTGGTTGATTCTGAAGGAATTTCAGAGGTTTTGATGAGGGTGGATCAGATGAAATTTTTATTGGTTCAGATGATTTGGATGATGGATTATCTGATGGTGGTTGTTTCTGAGGTTCAGATGATTTTTGTGGTTGTTGATGTGCAGAGTCCTTTTCTTGTATAGGTTCAGAGTGTTTTTCTGTTTGGTTTTCTTGTAGGTGCTTTTGTTGTTCAGATGGCTTTTGTTTAAATGGTTCAGAGGGTTTTTATTGAGCAGATGGTTTTGTTGTTTGTTGTTGTTTTATGGGTTGTTTTTCTGATGGTTGTTTCTGTGGTACAGATTGTTTGATTTGAATTTTTGGTTGAGTTGATTGTGGTACAGAGACTTTTGGAGTTTGAATTGTTTTTGTTGTTATTGGTGTTGGAACAGATGATTTTTCAGGTGAAATGGAAATTGGATTAGCAGATTTTTATGGTGATGGGGTAGAAACATGGGGTGGAACAGTAACAGATGTATTTTATGTAGAGGGTGGTTTTGGAATAGACTTAATATTAGAATCATTTATAACAATAGATATTACAGAAGATACAAAAGTTTTAGTACCTTTGATCTTTATTCTTTTGGTTTGTACAGAAGGAGTGGCGCCAGATTCTTTTCTCTTTAACAGCTTCTGAGGATTCTCAGCAATCTTGATCTTCTTTTGAGCAGGTGTAACTTCTGCTTCTGGTTGATTCCTCTTTCTTGTTGGTTCTTCTTCTTCTTCTACAATGGGCAGTGGTTGTCTTGCACTCTTTATGATATCAGCAGGAACATACTTGCCTTCCTTCTTGCAATCATCAATGTATCTCACTACAATTTCCCTAGGTTCTTTAGCATAGAACAGAGGGTAATCATCTATAGGAGTTCTCTTCTTACTCAGTTCAGAAATATTCAGCTTCTTGGGAGCTGTTGTGAGTTCATCCACTATTTTAAGTCTCTGAAGACTTTTGGCATTCAGAGGCTTTCCCAAGATGAATTCCAATTCCTCTGTAACTCCAGCAGCGTACAGAGCAGTAACTAGTCCATTTTCAGTTAGAAGATCAGAGATTAACCTTCCAAAAGGAATCCAGGTTCTGATCTTCTGGCCTTTTTCTTTCACATATTCTCTAGAGGCATTTATATGATTCCAAAGATGCATAAAGAGAATATATGGAAGATCTACCTTGGTGCTCTGACTGAGGCAGTACATAAAATAAAGCTGTTCATTATTGACATAATCTGGAGAGTTTGTTGACTTCCTATGATGAATGCATCCCATGAAGATCTTAGCCCAGATCTTGTAATCAGGCTTTAGATCCTTGAACTTGTTAGAAGCTTGTCCAACAGTCATCACTTCTTCATACACTTCATCCATATCCACACGCCCAGCTGGCAAGTGTGAAACTCCATCTGTTTCCTTATAGCCAATTAGTTTTCTGATCAGATCCTCTATTATTATTATTTCTTTGCCCAGAACAGAAGATAGGATAAACTTAGGGTAAACTGAAGCATGGATCCAGAACTCTTTCACAAGAAGGGGGTAAACTGGTCCAAACAGTCTATCAAAATATTTCACCCATCCTTGAGCACCTATGATGGAACGAAACTCAAAGCCATTTTCAGCAAGTGAATCAAATTCCACCATTGATTCACACAGAACTTCCAGCTTTTCAACAGGAGTGAGCAAAGTTCTTTTTGGTGGTGAGTAAGGAGTAACGCCCATGTTAGCAGAGGTAACTGCAGCCATTAAAGATTGAAATTGTGCAGCAGTTGATGATGAAGTTGCCATTGAAGATTGTTTTGTCACACGCTTAGGGTTTTTATGCAGAGAGAAGAGAAGATGAAAATGCATAAAATGTCTGAGATGTGAAAAGTGTGAATGTGGAGAGGAGGGATGTATTTATACTAAAACAAGTAGGCATACAAACAGTCAGAATTTTGCACGTTTGAACCAAGCATTAAATGAAAAGAATAAAAATCATTTCAAGCATTTATTTCTTCTGACAAATTTGGGGGAAAAATCAAGATTTTCACTATTCAAACTTCACCTCAAATGTCTCTTCAGTAGTGTACACGCCACCTTTGCAGATTTGGAGTGACACGTGTTTGCTTGCATGTGTTCTGAATTCTCTTGAGAAATGAAACGTTAACCAACATTCAGATCCTCTAAGGATTGTTAGTTCAGAGTTTCACAAAAATTAATTAAAGAGAATAAATAAGCAATCAGAAGAAATACTTCAGAGCATTAGGCATTTTTGCATCTGGAAAAATTTGCTTCTGATAAATATCATTCTGGACAAAAATCCATACCAATATTTTTCAGAATAAATTTGAATCTATCTTCAACAAGGGGTTTTGTAAAAATATATGCCCATTGATGATCTGTATCAACAAAGGCCAAATTTATGATTCCCTTCTGAACATAGTCTCTGATGAAATGGTGCTTAATTTCTATATGTTTTGCCTTAGAGTGTAAAATGGGGTTTTTAGACAAACATTTATCAGAAGTATTATCATAGAAGATAGAAATGTTACTTTCAAATATTTGATAATCTTCTAGCTGACTTTTCATCCAGAGCATCTGTGTGCTACATCCAGCAGCAGCAATATATTCTGCCTCTGTGGTTGAAAGTGCAATTGTGGGTTGCTTCTTGCTGTACCAAGAGATGAGATTTCTTCCTAGAAATTGACAACTTCCAGAAGTACTTTTTCTTTCCACTCCGTCTCCAGCGTAGTCAGCATCACATAATCCAACTAATTTGAAATCATCAGATTTTCTGTAACACAAACCCACATTAGAAGTACCTTTCAGATACCTTAGAATCCTCTTGACAACTGTCAAGTGTGATTCTCTAGGATCTGATTGGAATCTAGCACACAAGCATACACTGAATAATATGTCAGGTCTAGAAGCAGTTAAATAAAGAAGAGATTCTATCATACCTCTGTAGAGTTTTTGATCCACTTTCTTACTTACCTCTTCCTTGCCAAGTGAGCTAGTTGGATGCATTGGAGTCTTTGCCAGTTTACTATCAGTCATGTTAAATTTCTTCAGAAGTTCTTTAACATATTTGGTCTGATGTATGTAAGTGCACTCTGGAGTTTGATTGACTTGGATTCCTAGAAAGAATCTGAGTTCTCCCATCATGCTCATTTCAAATTCTTCATGTATACATTTAGCAAACTCCTTTCCCAGCATAGTATTGGTAGATCCAAATATTATATCAACCACATAAATTTGACAAATTAGAAGATCTTTCTTAATTGGTTTACAAAAGAGTGTTGTGTCCACTTTGCCTCTGATGAAATTTTTCTCCAGAAGAAAATTGCTCAATCTCTCATACCAAGCTCTGGGAGCTTGTTTTAAACCATACAGAGATTTCTTTAATTTGAAAACATGATCTGGAAAATTTTCATTTTCAAAACCTGGAGGTTGGTGGACATAAACTTCTTCTTCTATAATACCATTAAGAAATGCACTTTTAACATCCATTTGATACAAAGTGATGTTATTTTGTGCAGCAAATGAAATAAGAAGGCGTATAGATTCTAACCTTGCCAGTGGAGCATAAGTTTCAGTGTAATCAATACCTTCTTGTTGACTGTACCCTTGAGCTACAAGCCTTGCCTTATTTCTTTCAACTTCTCCTTTCTCATTTAGCTTATTTCTGAAGACCCATTTTGTTCCAATTATATTGAATCCTTGTGGTCTTTAAACTAAATCCCATACATCATTTCTGGTAAATTGATTTAACTCTTCTTGCATAGCAATAATCCAATCATTGTCTTGCAGAGCTTCATCTACAGAAGATGGTTCAATTTCTGACACCAGTCCAAATAATGATGCTTTAGATGAATTTAGAAAGGATCTTGTTCTGATGGGATCATCCTTCTTTCCAATAATAACATTCTCTGGATGAGAAGCTTTAATTCTGGATGATGATCCTCTAACAGTTGATTCTTCAGAAATGTTTAGATTGTTCATCTGAGAAGTTAAAGGAATAGCATCTGGTTCCTTTACTTGAGCTTTGTCTGCTTCTTGGATTTCAGAGTCAGTGAAGACTACTTCTCTATCTGCAGAGTTTTCAGGCTTTGGCTTTTTATTGCCAAGGTTATCATCAAATCTAACATGAATAGATTCTTCCACAATCTGTGTCTCAGTGTTGTATACTCTGTAGCCTTTGGAGCGTTCAGAATATCCAAGCATGAAACACTTCTGTGCTTTGGAATCAAACTTGTTCAGATTTTCCTTAGTATTTAATATATAACAAATACATCCAAAAGGATGAAAATATGAAATGTTGGGCTTTCTGTTCTTCCACAGTTCATATGGAGTCTTCTCTAGAAGAGGTCTTACAGACACTCTGTTCTGAATGTAACATGCTGTGTTGATTGCTTCTGCCCAAAAGTGTTTTTCCAGATTTGTCTCATTGATCATGGTTCTGGCCATTTCTTGCAGAGTTCTGTTTTTCCTCTCTACAACCCCATTTTGTTGTGGAGTTCTAGGACAGGAAAAATCATGAGCAATGCCATTTTCATTAAAATATTTTTCAAAATATTTATTTTCAAATTCACCACCATGATCACTTCTGACTTTTATAATTTTGAAATCTTTTTCATTCTGGACTTGCTTGCAGAAGTCTAAGAACACAGAATGTGACTCATCCTTGTGTTTTAAGAATTTTACCCATGTCCATCTACTATAGTCATCAACAATGACTAATCCATACTTCTTGCCTCTGATGGATGCAGTTTTCACTGGTCCAAACAGATCAATATGAAGTAATTCTAGTGGTCTGGAAGTAGAAACAACATTTTTTAATTTAAAAGATGATTTTGAAAACTTCCCTTTTTGGCATGCTTCACAAAGAGCATCTGAGGTGAACTTCAGATTAGGAAGTCCTCTGACAAGATTAAGTTTATTAATCTGAGATATACGTCTCATATTAATATGGCCCAATCTTCTGTGCCAGACCCATTGCTCTTCATTAACAGACAAGAGGCATTTAACATTCTGAACTTTAAGTTCTGAAAGATTTATTTTATAAATGTTGTTTTTCCTTTTACCACTAAATAGGATAGAGCCATTCTTTTGACTAATAGCTTTACAACATTTTTGATTAAAGGTAATATCATAACCATTGTCACTTAATTGACTTATGGACAATAAGTTATGCTTTAACCCTTCAACAAGTAAAACATTAGTAACAGAGGGAAGTTTACCATTTCCAATTGTGCCAGATCCAATGATCTTGCCCTTCTGGTTCCCTCCAAACTTTACATCACCTCCAGATCTAAGTTCCAGGCTTTGGAACATAGACTTTTCTCCTGTCATGTGTCGTGAGCATCCAGAGTCTAGGTACCATGATTGGTGTCCTGACCTTGCTGCTAAGAACATCTGTAACAGGGACTATTTTACTTTTAGGTACCCAGATCTTCTTGGGTCCTTTAGGGTTAGTGGTTCTGGAGGTTTGTCTAAACTTCTGTTTTTCAACATAATGTTTATTCTGACTTGCCTTGGGTTTAAACACATAAGTATTCTTCTCAGAGCTTGTGTGTTTAATGTCATTTAAGGGACCAAACTTAAATTGAGAGTACAGAGGTGTCTTCTTGATGAAGAGTTTGTCAACAGATTTTGGATTACTTCCAGAGGAAGATTCATATCCAATACCTCTTCTGTTGTTCCCTTTAACACCATAGATTTTAGAAGCCATCTTGCTTCTGTCTATGCTCTTAGTAAGGAATCTCTGAAAGCTAGAGTCATAATTTTCTAAAATGTTTTCACATGACTTAGTCTCAGATTCAGATTCTTGTTGAGCTATTTCAAAGTTATTTTTGATTTTCAGATTAATTTCTTTTAGCTCAACAAGTTATGTCTTCAGAAGATTAATCTCAGATTCAAGACTGCTTTTCAGCTTCTTGTATTTGAGCTTAATATTGTTATAAATTTTCAGAACTTCTGATAACACTTTAATAAGTTCTTCTTTGGTAAGTTTAGCCATTACCTCTTCAGCGTCAAAGTCAGATTCAGAATCAGATTCATATCCTGAAGTTCCTTCCTCCTGATCTTCTGTGCTGGCCATTAGTGCAACATTAGCACATTCTTCTTCTGATTCAGAAGATGATTCAGATTCATCTGAGTCATCCCATGTTGCCATCTGAACCTTCTTCTTTTTGTCAAACTTCTTCTTGGGTTTTTCTCTTTGAAGTTTGGGGCAATCATTCTTGTAATGCCCAGGTTCTTTGCACTCATAGCATACAACTTCTTTCTTTCCAGATCTTCTGTATCCAAAAGATTCTTTTCTTTGGTCAGGCTTTCTGAAGTTTCTGAACTTCTTTCCTTTATGCTTCCAGAGTTTGTTTATTCTTCTGGACAACATGGATAATTCATCTTCATCTTCAGATGAGGATTCTTCAGAGCTTTCCTCTATTACCTGCAAAGCTTTAGCAGATTTATTAGATTTTAAAGCTACAGATTTACCTTTCTTTTGAGGTTCATCTTCCTCAAGTTCTATTTCATGGCTTCTTAGTGAACTGATTAATTCCTCCAAGGAGATCTTGTTCAGATCTTTAGCCATCTTCAACGTTGTCACCATAGGTCTCCATCTGGTGGGTAAACTTCTGATGATCTTTTTCACATGATCAGCAGTAGAGTATCCTTTGTCTAGAACCTTTAGTCCAGTTTTAAGTATTTGAAATCTGGAGAACATAGCTTCAACAGATTCAGAGTCTTCCATCTTGAAGGCTTCATACTTCTGGATCAGAGCCAGAGCCTTTGTTTCTTTGACTTGAGAGTTTCCCTCATGAGTCATCTTTAAGGATTCAAACATGTCAAATGCAGTTTCCCTGTTTGTAATTTTTTCATACTCAGTATGAGATATTGCATTCAACAATATTGTTCTGGCCTTGTGATGATTTCTAAATTCTTTCTTCTGAGCATCTGTCATAGATTTTCTGTCTATCTTCTTGCCATTCCCATCTGTGGGATGAACATATCCATCTATGACCAGATCCCATAAATCAGCATCATATCCAAGGAAAAAACTTTCAATTCTGTCTTTCCAATAATCAAATTTCTCCCCATCAAACATAGGGGGTTTGGTGCTGATTCTGTCCCTTTCTTCATATTTGTTGTTAATGTTAGATATTGTATTATCAGCCATAGTAACAACTAAATATATATCAAAATATTTCTCTCTGGATCTTTACTGTCACTGTTAAGTGGTAGCACACACAGAACCGGAGCTCTGATGCCAACTGAAGGTGAGATGATACTTAGAAGGGGGGTTGAATAAGTATGAAAGATTAAAACTTAGAATTAAAACTCAAGTATTTTTATCCTGGTTCGTTGAACTCAACTACTCCAGTCCACCCTTCCTAAAGTGATTTGCCTTTCTCAATCAAGGACTTAATCCACTATTTAATCAAACAGATTACAATAGTAACACCTAAGAACAACTGTCCTTAGTCTTCTCAAGAACTACTAATCCCAACTGGATCCTCTTAAGGAAATCTTTTACAATCAATGTAAAACTAATACAAGAGTAAGAATGCTTCTAAAAAGCTATTATCACAACTGTGATATTTCTCTTAAGTTTAAGAACAATGAAATAAATTCTTAGAATGAATATGAAAGTATGAGAGCTTGAATATTTTGTTTCTTTTTAATGCCAACGTCAACTAAAGAATTTGGTGGAGTCTTGCTTTTATAGGCAGCTGATCCAAGGTGAACTTCACGTTGAGAAGAGTGTCCAAAAGGTCTGAGCCTTTTTGTCTTCACATCAAGTGACCTTTCCTAGAAGAAGAAAGCACAGAAAAATCCTTTTTGTCTGTGTTCTTGTGTCTAGCATAAATAAGGAAAGAGACGTTTGATTTACTCCAACGGATATAAACTTTGAATATTTCTTCTTCAGTTTTTTTTTCCAGCAAATTCATCAGAGTCTAATTGGGTCAGAGTCTTCTGATGATGATCAGAGTTTTGCTGAATCAGAGTCTTCTGCAGCAGGTGTGCTTTCAGCGTGTTTAAGATCAGAGCATATTTGAGACAGAACTTCAGTACTGGCAGCTTTAGTACTTTCAGAATCTTCTGTAGAAACTATGCTTTGAAAAAGTCTTCATACAAAATTCTTCTTTGCTTCAGATGCTTCAGACTTTCTTCAGATTCTTCTGGAGCTTCTGCTTCAGATCCTTCTGGAGGCTGCACTCAGAATCTTCTGTTGACAGCAATCAGAATCTTCTAATGAGTGCATCTAGCGCTTCAGAGTCTAGCTAATTTCTTGCGTTCAATTCTGATTTGCTTCTCGAGTGTTGATTTCTTTACTTTCTGTAGTAAGAATTCTCAAGCAAATTTTAGAGTATATAATTCTTAAATACAAAATTTCATAATAGTTATCATCAAAACATAGAGATATTATTAAGAACCAATCTGTGTTCTAACAAGTTTATCAAGTCAAGTACGTGTGCAATCTTGGTTGAAATTCGAGGGGAATCAGACCTAATATGGGTCAAAGAAGTGTTTTGCTTAAGTATCAAGTTATCAGGCTGTGGCAAAGGCAATTGTTTCAAGGTGGATAATCGTCAGGGCTAATTGACTTTAAATTAGGGTTTTTTTGCAATGGAAACATAGTTCATATCTTGAGCCATATGTGTCAGTGGCTGTTTTGGAGATAAGTGTGAATTGAATTCAAGCATTGGTGTGTGACAGGCTAGGGTTTTGTGCAAATTTCAAGTTATCTGATGAAATCAAGTTATAAAGCCATCAAAAGTCAAGACATTTGGTCAGTATGTCAAGTCATTAATAAGTCCTGATTATGTGGTTCATGCTCTTTGCATAGCAGGATTCAAGCTTTCAATTCAAGACCGTTGTAAGATGGAATCAGTATGTGGGGTCTAATTTCTTACGGAATCAATTTAAGGTTTTCAAATTTCATGTCTTTCCAAATACAAGATCCAAATTCAAGTTCATAATCACAAATTCAACATTCAAATTCAATTCCACTTTAAATTTCAATCCAAGTTTCGATTTCAATTTCATCCAATTCAATTCCATTTCAATTTTCAAATTCTATCTACCGCATTCAGGTATGTTTCCAATTTTAAATTCCATTCAAATTTCAATTCATAGTCAAAATCAATTCACGTTTCATTTAGATTTAATTCCATTTCAATTCTCACGTCCAAGTCACCAAAATTCAAATTCCAAATTCATGTCAAATTGCCAAGTCTCGATTCAAGATTTCAATTTCATTACTTTTGCACCCCAAAATTTGACCAACCTTTTCCTGATTTGGCTTATGTTTCGTTTCATTTGCATTTGCATATCATTTCTCGCATAAGGTGCATTTTGTCAGTCAGGACAAATCATCGGGATTACAGCTCATTCTCTCGCGTTTCAGGCGATTCAAACCAGTTTAAATAAGGGAATTTATTTCGGAATGGAGTGGAGTTTGTTTTCATTCTGTTGGTCCGATCCGTGCTGGTATTTTCGGCGACATTTCGGTACTCGCCTATTTTTCATGACATTTTTATGGCTATTGTTTGGTTATGTGGTTTTTTTTAATAGAATCAGTTTTTAATTGTTTAGATTTTTATTAATATAGGTTTTATTAGTTTTTTAAATAGTTTTTAGAAAATAGAGATTCAAATAGATTTTATTTTATGTTTTCTTATATATATATATAGAATTTCCTTATTAATTATTTTATTTTTAGATTTTTATTTTATTATATTTATTTTCCTTTATTTATTTAATAGATTTTTAGAAGTATATAGTTTTTTATTTATTATTAGATTAAGATTAATTTGTTTTATTATTTAAATTTTAGTCTAGTTTATCTTTAATTATTTATTTAATTAGAAGTTAGTGAAACATAGGATTTAATTACTTTTTAATTAGTTGTTTGGATTAATTGAGACAACATATTAGTCCATCATCATTTTCGTTAACTTTCATCAGCTTGTTGTTAGTCGACTTAATCATAACCAAGCCATAATCATGCCAGGGCCACTTGTCACGTTTGGACTATATATGCTACTATTCACCTCCTCCTACCTTCAGTCTCCAAACCCTAAACCTGGAGGACAACCCTAATCCTTGAGGACCTCCAACCCTAGCCGCAACCTCTTTTTCACAACTCCATCTTCTTCTCTTCCAAAATCAAACTTTTGAAACTACCATCTCTAAAACCCCATTCCAATTGTTCTTCATTTCTCCATCCAAATCGTACAAAACCCAGCAACAATCCACCACTTTCATTAACATCCATCAACAGCAAACTCAAACAACCTTAACTCGCCAACTCCATCGTCTTATACCTCGCTTTCTTCACTACCAGAAATCATTCAAATCTCCAGTTCTAAACTCACTTTCATCACCTCCAAAAAATAGTTTCCAGAATCATCTTCACCATATTCCTCCACAAGCCATCACCATCCACAATCGCAAATCTCGGTCTACCTTGAACAAACATCATGACACCATCTCACAATACATGTCCTCCACCTTGAAACAAGCTTTTAAATCCCTGTGTTAACTCTCCTTTCTCAAAACAAACCGCAACGAATGTGAAACAAGATCTCGCCGTTGAAACTTCTTCCTCAACTCAACCCACTTCATCTTCTCAGAACCAACTCAACCCACTGCAAATCACCTTCCAAAACCTCCACTTTCGAACTTCAAATCACAAACAGAATACAAAGAAACCTCCTTCTCCATTTTTTCGTCTCCTTCACAACCACAACACCCTTCAATACAACCCACCGAAAACCCCTCTTTCCCAAATCGTATCCATTTAACCCAAAACTTTCCGTCACCACTCAACAAAGCCAACAAACTTCTGCCACAATCCAACTCGGAACCCACTTCCGTTATCCCTAACAAGAACCGATCCAGAAATCCCCCTTCATAAACAACTCTTCAGCGAAATTCTTCAACCCCTCTGACCCGTTTTCGAAATTACCCAGAAATTTAACCGTGAATCAACCTCCATAACCCCTTTTCTTCACATCGAAACCCATAGAAACCCAAACATCCCAACCTCAACCTTTCTTCAAGCTCACAGAAACTGAAGCTCACAATCTCGCTGCAAAAATGAAATCCAAATCGCAAACCCTTCAGATCGAGAGAGAGAAATGAAAAATCGAATCAGAGAGATGATGAGAGAGAAAAACGGAAGATTGGAACGGAGTGAGCAGATAGAGATTGAGAGCAAGCAAGATTGAGAGTGAGAGACGATGAGAGTAGAGAGATTGGTTTAAGCGTGTGGAGAAGACGTTTGCGTCTTGTATTTGGATCTTGTTTTTCTTTATTTTTTTTATATTTTTACTGTCGTGTTTGTTTGGGGCTTTACAGCCCGTGTCCATTGGTTTTACTACACTCACCCCTGTTTCCATTACAACCCCCTAATTTGTTTTTTTTTAAAATAAAATGTGAATATTATTTATATTATGTAAATATATTATATTAAGTTGTATATATTTTATATGTTTTGATATTTCTTTTAAAAAAGGGTTTTTATAAATTTTCTTTTGATAACTTTTGTATATATTTTATTTAGAAGTTTGTTATTATTATTTATTTATGTATATATTATTTTCTAAGATTTATTTTATATTCATTTTCTTTTAGATCTCTATTTTATTTATACTAGAGTTTATTCTTTTATTATTAGAAGTGGGATTTCACTTTGCATTTGTTATTGGGCATTTTCGCCGTTTTGGTCGATGAAGAGATTTCTGTAATCCCTTATTGGTCAATTTATTGATAAGTAATGTTGGATCTGAGACCAAATTTTTCTCTTCTTTCTTATTTTCGATTTTATTTCATTTCACCTGTTTAGGTAGATGACGACATTTCCGTAATTCATTATCAGTCAAATTATTGATGAATAATGTTGGATCCGAGACCACTTCTTTCTCTCCTCATTTCTCTTTATCTTTCGACTTTATTTTTTCTTTATGTGATCAATGAAGTCTTGTAAGATGAGATCCCACTGTTTTTGGTCCGTGCGACATGATTCAGTTGGAGAACAATCCTCAATATCGTTTCTCTATCTTGTCCATAGCACGAAAATCAATACGCGACCTGTAACACCCCCTTTCTATACCCCCAAATAAAACAAATAATCATTTAGGCATAAATTCAAAATTTCATCAGAGTATATTTATGTTATGGCATAAAAGGGGCATATCACATTATACCAAAAATTCAACACATACAACACCTTCTCAACAGATATGCAACATCGGGGCAACACCCACAAAAAAAATATTTAGAACAAAGGCGGAAACATCTAAATATTTAATAACTTCCAAAATATGTAATCACATACATGTACATCATTCAAGTTGATTTACAACATCATCGATATTTAACCAGCATGTTTACATAAACATTCGTCAGCAGATACAAACATAGATGTATCACAAAAGAATCAAAATAATCCCTAGCTACCCGGTGCTACATATCAGAGCCGACCGACCAAAAAGGGATGAAGTCACACTTCACAAAAATACCTCCAGCCAACTAATCTGCAATGCCTCATAGGGCATTATAAAACAGCAGAAGGGTGAGAAACAATATCATAATACATAATGCACATATATATATATATATATATATATATATATATATATATATATATATATATATATATATATATATATATATATATATATATATATATATATATATATATATATATATATATATATATATATATATATATATATATATATATATATATATATATACATATAACATCCAATAACATCGTTCGCGTTCTCACCACAACTCATCTCACTACACCGTATAACGCAATGTATTCAAAATATCTATTCACAAATAGAACACTGAGCATACACAATATACATCATCAATGTTTATATTAATTCATAAACATACACACATATACAGATATACTCACACATACATGTATCTTTAAACATTCCATTCATGCCAATTATCAACAACTTACATAAACATCTACAATCATGTTTATTCACCATACATCATGTAAAGATGATAAATGCAATTCATAGAGGCCAACTCACTACTCTATGCAAACGTAATACGATACCGACTTAATCGTCCATCAGATTCTCCTAAGAATCAATTCACAAATCATAGAGGCCGACTCGCTACTCTATACAAACGTAATACGATACCGACTTAATCGTCCATCAGATTCTCCTAAGAATCAATTCACTCACGCCCCTCACGGTTACACTATAACTCATCAGATTCACCTAGGAATCGCATTGCTCATCAGATTCTCCGAGGAATCACATCGTTCATCAGATTCTCCGAGGAATCACAATGTTCATCAGATTCTCCGAGGAATCACATTGTTCATCAGATTCTCCGAGGAATCACATTGTTCATCAGATTCTCCGAGGAATCACATTCTTCATCAGATTCTCCGAGGAATCACATTGTTCATCAGATTCTCCGAGGAATCACATTCTTCATCAGATTCTCCGAGGAATCACATTCTTCATCAGATTCTCCGAGGAATCACATTACTCATCGGACTCTCCGAGGAATCACATCTCTCATCAGATTCTCCGAGGAATCACATCACTCATCAGATTCTCCGAGGAATCACTTCACTCATCAGATTCTCCGAGGAATCCTATCACTCATCGGACTCTCCTAGGAATCAACAGCACAAGAACGTACTTCATGAGGTTTCGCATGCAAAATGACTCCACACACCTCTTGAAATGCATACATGTTTACAAACATACTCATGCATTCTTCACATTCATCGCATATATTCATTATGCATTCACATTATATATACATATCACAATACATATATACATATTCATCATTCATTCACAACATGCATTTCTATTCAGTTCAAGTAAATGCACCAAATTGCCAAACAACCACATTCCACACTCCACGAATCACAAACTAGGATTCAAGCCATACGGCTACCCACAACACACATAACAACATATAATTAATCATCTCAAACAAGGAATGATCGCAACCAAACCACACAACCAATCCACGAATGGAAAACACAAGAAAGAAAAATATGCTGTTGTGTTCGCTAACCTTCGCCTGGCGAAGCCTCTGGCGAACCTTCACTACTTCGTTCGCCTGGCGAACTTGCCAGCGAAGACCACTGGGATTTATTCTAGAATTACTCGCTAGCACTCGCTAGCATACTCGCCTGGAAAACCTTCGCCACTCTCATTCGCCTGGCGAACTTGCCAGCGAAGACAGGGTGGATGCTACTGACTTGGTTCGCTGCTGCTCGCTGGGCTTCGCCCGGCGAAGCTTCGCTGGCATTCGCCTGGCGAACGTGCGAACTCATAACTCCCATGGCTGTCCAAAAGCCCAACCTCATAAACCGACCGATTTAATCCAAATCAGTTCCAGTAGTACAACCCACTCATCATCCGACTATACTACACCGTCTATTCCAAATTCTAACCGATAAAACTCAGTTTCTACCGATTAAATCAACTTCCGACCTAGAAATGGAAACATAGAAAATAATCCAACAAATCCAATCTAGAACATACATGATCATACACATTATGAAGATGATAAAACTTCTCACCCTTACCTGATTAATCGCAAGCTAGGGTTTGATCTTGATGTTTTCCAAAGTTTCCTCTTCTTTCTCTCCTCTTTCTCTTCTCCTTCTTTCTTTCTCTTTTCTTTCCTTCCTTTCTTACTATCTTTCTTTCTCTTTTATTTCCTCTTTAATATCTTCCTATTATTTTTCCCAAAAAATCTATTAACTTAATATCTCATAAAATATCCAACTTATAACTTAAATAGGAAATGTCCAAAATACCCTCCAACTATTTTCTCCGACAACTCCCAAAATCGGGTAAAATAGAATAATATGTAAACATAACATATTTCCACAAAAATTACACATCAAAATAATATTCGCCCAATTAAAATCAAAAAGGACTTAACGAAAAAGGGATAGTCGAAATCGGGGCGTTACAACTCTCCCTCACTTTAGAAATTTTCATCCTCGAAAATATTACCTGATCCAAAACAACTCTGGATGCGACTCACGCATCTTACTCCCCCATTCCCAAATCATACATGATCGCACACATGCACACTTTCATACCGCAATCATAGATATGCCATATGGCTCCTATGAAACCTTCAATTCGCAAGAATCTCCATTGGAGATTATGGGTACACCGTTTGTACGCCCACTAAGAACAACATCTCGGTCATTCTACCTCGATGATCATTTAACTAGGAATGACGCATAGTCATTCTACCCCAATGGGATCGAACCTCGGACATATACATATTACAATAACATCATCTTGAAGTCTCCCATCTTATCACCATCAAATCCATGGACTTCAAATCCAATTTCTCTTCCCGGTGGTACATCCTTAATATCCTTCCAGAAGCATCTCTGAAAAGTCACGCACCACTGGAAACACATCCAGTTCAGCCTTACCCTCCGCCGACAATGATGCAGACAACTGAACACTTGAGTTCCGTCCCCCAAAAGTTTCTTCAACTCTTTCGGGAATAAGAAACTCTCATCCTTTCCATCCTTCATAGAAGAAATCCTCACCAACGGGAAATAACAATCTACACTAACTCTATCATACTGCAATCAGCTCATACCCAAGATTACATATAATCTTTCTAATGGTAAACATACTAAGTCCATGATAGAACCCTTACCACACATGGTCAAAGGACACTTAAACACACTAAAGACATAATTACCGACCCCAAAGCGGGCGTCTCAATAACCATACCACCCTCACAAGAATACAACACAACTCCAAACGCTTAGCGTTCTCAAAAGAAAAGAACGAATGAGTCGTTCCGGTATCAATAATAGAAACTAAAGGCATATTATTAATAAAGCACATACCTCAAATCAACCGATCCGCATTAGTAGTGTCTGATCCTGCCAATGCAAATACTTTTCCACTTGTTGGAGCTTGCTTAGGTTTAGGACACTTAGCACTGATGTGACCTTCTTCTCCACAATTGTAGCACTTCACCACACCCTTTCTACAGTCCGTAGCATCATGCCCAATAACCCCGCAGTTAGAGCACTTAACTTTGGGCTTTCCACACATAAAAGACTTATGACCCATCTCACCACACTTGTAGCATTTAATGGATCCAGAACTCCCTCCTCCAGGCCTCTTAACAAGGTCCTCCCTATGCTTGCCCTTATCAGTAGGCGTCACATAAGGTCCACTCCTTACTTGTTGCCTTTCTTTCTCCTCCTTCAAACTCTTGTAGTGAGTAGAACGAGTTTTACTATCCTCTTCAAAAATTCGACAACATTCGGTCAAGTCCGAAAATCTCCTTATCCTCTGATAGCCCACCGCTTGCTTGATCTCAGGGCGCAAGCCGTTCTCATACTTAACACACTTAGAAAATTCCGCCGTCACCGCGTCATAGTGAGGATGAAATTTTACTAACTCTGTGAACTTTGCCGTGTAGTCTACCACGGACATATTGCCTTGCTTCAATTCTAGGAATTCCATTTCCTTCCTTCCCTTCACACTCTCAGGGTAATACTTCCTTAAAAATTCAGCACGGAATAAATCCCAAGTTATTTCCTCGTCATCCACTTCAAGGACTTGTCGCATACCGATCCACCAGTCATCGACTTCTCCTTGCAACATGTGAGATCCAAGTCTCACCTTGTTTCCTTCAGCACAATTCATAACCCTGAAGATCCTCTCGATCTCCTTCAACCAAATCTGAGCACCGTCCGGATCAAACCTTCCTTTGAACACCGGCAGCTGATTCTTTCTGAACTCATCATTAGCGTTCACATTTGGTGCACCCTGCACCGCTCTAGCCATTGCCTCCAATGCCGCAGCCATCGCATTGACATTACGACCAGCCATATTTTGATTATTCCCAAAAATAACAACAAGGTTAAACAACTGTTCAACCAACAAAACAACGAGACAGACACAACCGACTCAACACTGGCTCTGATACCACTTAATGTAACACCCCCTTTTCTATACCCCCAAATAAAACAAATAATCATTTAGGCATAAATTCAAAATTTCATCAGAGTATATTTATGTTATGGCATAAAAGGGGCATATCACATTATACCAAAAATTCAACACATACAACACCTTCTCAACAGATATGCAACATCGGGGCAACACCCACAAAAAAATATTTAGAACAAAGGCGGAAACATCTAAATATTTAATAACTTCCAAAATATGTAATCACATACATGTACATCATTCAAGTTGATTTACAACATCATCGATATTTAACCAGCATGTTTACATAAACATTCGTCAGCAGATACAAACATAGATGTATCGCAAAAGAATCAAAATAATCCCTAGCTACCCGGTGCTACATATCAGAGCCGACTAACCAAAAAGGAATGAAGTCACACTTCACAAAAATACCTCCAGCCAACTAATCTGCAATGCCTCATAGAGCATTATAAAACAGCAGAAGGGTGAGAAACAATATCATAATACATAATGCACATAAACATATATATATATATATATATATATATATATATATATATATATATATATATATATATATATATATATATATATATATATATATATATATATATATATATATATATATATATATATATATATATATATATATATATATATATATATATATATATATATATATATATATATATATATATATATATATATATATATATATATATATATATATATATATATATATATATATATATATATATATATATATATATATATATATATATATATATATATATATACATACATATAACATCCAATAACATCGTTCGCGTTCTCACCACAACTCATCTCACTACACCGTACATCGCAATGTATTCAAAATATCTATTCACAAATAGAACACTGAGCATACACAATATACATCATCAATGTTTATATTAATTCATAAACATACACACATATACAGATATACTCACACATACATGTATCTTCAAACATTCCATTCATGCCAATTATCAACAAATTACATAAACATCTACAATCATGTTTATTCACCATACATCATGTAAAGATGATAAATGCAATTCATAGAGGCCAACTCACTACTCTATGCAAACGTAATACGATACCGACTTAATCTTCCATCAGATTCTCCTAAGAATCAATTCACAAATCATAGAGGCCGACTCGCTACTCTATACAAACGTAATACGATACCGACTTAATTGTCCATCAGATTCTCCTAAGAATCAATTCACTCACGCCCCTCACGGTTACACTATAACTCATCAGATTCACCTAGGAATCACATTGCTCATTAGATTCTCCGAGGAATCACATCGTTCATCAGATTCTCCGAGGAATCACAATGTTCATCAGATTCTCCGAGGAATCACATTGTTCATCAGATTCTCCGAGGAATCACATTGTTCATCAGATTCTCCGAGGAATCACATTGTTCATCAGATTCTCCGAGGAATCACATTGTTCATCAGATTCTCCGAGGAATCACATTGTTCATCAAATTCTCCGAGGAATCACATTACTCATCGGACTCTCCGAGGAATCACATCTCTCATCAGATTCTCCGAGGAATCACATCACTCATCAGATTCTTCGAGGAATCACTTCACTCATCAGATTCTCCGAGGAATCCTATCACTCATCGGACTCTCCTAGGAATCAACAGCACAAGAACGTACTTCATGAGGTTTCGCATGCAAAATGACTCCACACACCTCTTGAAATGCATACATGTTTACAAACATACTCATGCATTCTTCACATTCATCGCATATATTCATTATGCATTCACATTATATATACATATCACAATACATATATACATATTCATCATTCATTCACAACATGCATTTCTATTCAGTTCAAGTAAATGCACCAAATTGCCAAACAGCCACATTCCACACTCCACGAATCACAAACTAGGATTCAAGCCATACGGCTACCCACAACACACATAACAACATATAATTAATCATCTCAAACAAGGAATGATCGCAACCAAACCACACAACCAATCCACGAATGGAAAACACAAGAAAGAAAAATATGCTGCTGTGTTCGCTAACCTTGGCCTGGCGAAGCCTCTGGCGAACCTTCGCTACTTCGTTCGCCTGGCGAACTTGCCAGCGAAGACCACTGGGATTTATTCTGGAATTACTCACTAGCACTCGCTAGCATACTCGCCTGGCAAACCTTCACCACTCTCATTCGCCTGGCGAACTTGCCAGCGAAGACAGGGTGGATGCTACTGACTTGGTTCGCTGCTGCTCGCTGGGCTTCGCCCGGCGAAGCTTCGCTGACATTCACCTGGCGAACCTGCGAACTCAGAACTCCCATGGCTGTCCAAAAGCCCAAACCTCACAAACCGACCGATTTAATCCAAATCAGTTCCAGTAGTACAACCCACTCATCATCCGACTATACTACACCGTCTATTCCAAATTCTAACCGATAAAACTCAGTTTCTACCGATTAAATCAACTTCCGACCTAGAAATGGAAACATAGAAAATAATCCAACAAATCCAATCTAGCACATACATGATCATACACATTATGAAGATGATAAAACTTCTCACCCTTACCTGATTAATCGCAAGCTAGGGTTTGATCTTGATGTTTTCCAAAGTTTCCTCTTCTTTCTCTCCTCTTTCTCTTCTCCTTCTTTCTTTCTCTTTTCTTTCCTTCCTTTCTTACTATCTTTCTTTCTCTTTTATTTCCTCTTTAATATCTTCCTATTATTTTTCCCAAAAAATCTATTAACTTAATATCTCATAAAATACATCCAACTTATCACTTAAATAGGAAATGTCCAAAATACCCTCCAACTATTTTCTCCGGCAACTCCCAAAATCGGGTAAAATAGAATAATATGTAAACATAACATATTTCCACAAAAATTACACATCAAAATAATATTCGCCCAATTAAAATCAAAAAGGACTTAACGAAAAAGGGATAGTCGAAATCGAGGCGTTACACGACCTCTTAAAGTTTGACTTCCCTTATAAGTCGAGCTATGACGGTTTAGCGTCACATTGGTCCCGATTCAAAGCATTACCAAGGACCAAAAGAGGAGAAGATTGGAATGGAGCTTGCGCACAATGTCAAGGGTCAACGGAACTACTCTGTTCGGTAACATCTTTCTAATTCAAGTCTTTTAATTAACCGCCGAGCGTTGTGAGTTCTAAGCATAGATACGTGGGAAATGATGAGTGGGGGGCCTCCTCTCATTAGTATAGGGTGTTTAGCATATGTCCTTTGGACAATACGCGACGCACTCGCTCCTACGCCTTAGGTTCTAGCGTGTGTGTCCCGAGTTCCTTCCCGTTTAGGCGTGTTAGGCCTGCTTCCTCTTTCCTCTCGCCCCCGTGCGATCAAAACTTTTTCTCTCGCGTCCTGGCGATTGAGATCCCCTCCCTTGCCCCCGTGCAATCGAGACTCCCTTTTCTCTCGCTTCCGTGCGATCGAGACCGTTTTCCGTAGTTAGCCGAACTACGGCTGCTCTGATCTCATATCTGTTGAGAGCACGTAGGCATAAGATTGCGATAATCCTTGCGAGCACTTTCCCTCTTCCCTTTAGGTAACCCGTACCTTTAAACTAATGACATACTACGTCCGTTCTACCGCAAACAAGTAACGCCTAAGCCTCTAATGGTCGAGCAGCAATACACCTAACTGCTAGAATGCGTGCGCTAGCATTGTCAACCTTTTCTCTCACCCCCGTGTGACCGAGAACACCCTTTCATCCCGTAGTTAGCCTGAACTATGTTTTGCTCTTATTTCTCGTACCATATGAGAATACGTAGGCACAAGACGCGACGTCTTGGCGAACAATTCCCCCCGTAGTTTCCCAAACTACGTTGACTTTGATTTTCCCATTGCACGAGGGAATACGTAGGCATAGAGCGGTGATGCTCTATCGAGTCAGTTCTTTTCGTTTAGCTTTAGCAGCCGTAGATAGTTTGTTTTTCACCCATAGACTAGACAACAAGCGTGGATCCCGTCGAGTACGACGAACATGAGGGGTGCTAATACCTTCCCCTTGCGTAACCGACTCCCGAATCCAAGATTTGGTTGCGATGACCTGTCTTATTCTCTTTTCGTTAGGTTTTCTCTGGTCGTTTCATTTCCCTCTCTTTGGGATAAATAACGAACGGTGGCGACTCTTTTATCCTTGCCGGCCCCTCTTCGCAGCGATGTGACAATTACAATTGCAAGTTTCTCTCCAAATTTCCGAATCAGCAATTCAAAAATCCAAGTTATAATTCATCCTAAATTTCAATTCAAAATTCTGTTTTTTCTTTCAAAATTTTGATTCAGGATTCAATTTTCAAATTTCAATTCAATAACTAAGTTTAAATTCCATTCAAAAATTCAAGTCACAAATTTAATTTCATGTCAAAATTCAAATTCCAAATTCATACAAAGTTTCTAAAAAATATGTGTGCAAAGCCCAATTCAAAAAAAGTATATATCTCAAAGTCCACCAAAAATCCAATACCTTTTCTACACACTTTTTTTTTGCAAAAACAAAAAAAAAAAAATAGTACAAGAAAAATTCTATTTTTATTCATTAAGTTTGTTTTCCAAGGGCATATTGGACATATTGCAAATTCTACTGGCATGTGGCATATATGTTCACATTGCACAAAAAGTTGGAGGCAGAACCTTTTTGGAAAAAGAACCACGCGGCGCATCAAGAGGAGAGGGCGGAATTCAAAACGAGAAAAAATGTTATTGAAGGAGGTTCTCTTGATTGCCATTTTTTGTTTTTTTCATTCACAAATTTTTTCTCATTCTTCCATAGTCAGTAGAAAAACCTTTCTTTTCAATTGGCCTTAATACAACTCAACACAACAAAAGTCATATTCTTTTTCACAAAATAAAAAAAAAAGGAGACCTGTTATGACATATCATCTCCTTTAAAACAATACTCACAGCCAGCCTACACAAACCACTAACCTCAATCTTTCGACAACGAATCACCCTGCAACAAGCGTAATCGCTACGAAGAACAACAATGGCAACTTACAAATGAACACCATCATCTACCAGCCAGTGCAGACAAATGACAAGGATGATATAGGCGCTCCATGCTGTAAACTGTTAGCATACCAAGAAATAAATCTTACTGTTAATTTATTTTCCTAATGGATGAGCGAAGCAGTTAATATACATGGTTCATAAGTAGAAAGTATCATGTAAACAAAACTCATTTTGGTATTATTACAAAACAATGCTTATTTGGTTAGACCAATCTCAGTTTCCGCATTAATCACCCGGGGAGATTCGATGCAGAAACTAGTTCATTTTCTTCAAGTTTGCTTGCAACTGTTTCATTTGGATTTGCTTTAATGGCGATGGTTTTTGAAGCCGATCTTATGTAGGATCAGTATTCAATGACCTTACTCACTTTGCAACAACTAGTTACTGCTTTGCTGTACACACACAAACCACAATGTTGACAACCACACACCACACACCACTCATCTCGCAGCAACGCACGACAAAAAAAAATGTCGACGTCATCTCCGCAGCTCCACAATAACTTTCACAACCACAACGTACTCGATCTTTGGATTGGTAATCAATCTCGCATTACAGTAGTTTCATGCTTGCTTCTTTGTGTGATCCTATGATTGAGTTGTTAGTAGTGTTCGGTTTTTGATTAAGGCTTGTTTTCTCTTCTAAACTTCTACTACGTTATTGCTAGATCTTGTTTATGTGTTTAATTGTTAGAAATTTGCATTTACTACTATTGATTTGGCGTTGGTGTTTAAGGTTGGTGTTTGAGGTTGTGATTATTCATGGTATTGCAATCTTCCACGTTAAAGTTAATGCATGTTGTTGCTGCTTTCCCCTGAAAAGGAGTAAGAAAGGCTACATTGCTTTCTTTTTTTGCATGGTCATGTGGGTGATGGTTCCTGGCCTATAGTGGTCACTTTTCTTTTCGTGGCCGAGAAAGTGGGGCATCTCATCTCCACTCTATTACCTTTTTTAAATAAAATTTCCTTTTTTTATTTTTAGTTATTCACCTTTTATTTATTTACTTTTTATTTTATTTTATTTTAAGGTTTAGATTGTGGGCTTTGGACCCAAATTGTTTTTATATCCCATTTTCCATTTATAAACCTTTATTTTGTTTGTTTAATTAAGTTTATTTTGATTCAATCAACTTTAATTTCTAGTTAATTGTTTGATTAGATTTTAAATAGATTAATTGACTATAGTGTTAGATGGTTAATTGTTGAATTACTAAGTGTTTGCTTGGTTATCATTTAGTCAATTGCGTTATGAGTTCGGGGCATAAACTTGATTTTTGCTTTTGAAACACATATGGGCGCATAGATTTTATGGACCGCCTATGTATAGAGTAATTCTCACTTGAATCCACTCTAAATGAGCTTGATTTGGTCTTAAATTTGATTGTCTTTAATCTTCATTGGTCTTTGGGTCCCGTGGCTCACTCTTGGGCCTTCTTACAAGAAACACCTTTTATTTCCACGTATTTGTTTGATGGGTTGCTTTTAATTGCTTTATCATATTCCCTATTCGAAAAAATGTACCCCAATTCCCATGAAGTGTAAATAATTTTATTGCTTTCCTTTATTTTGTTCATTTTCTACCATTCCACCGATTAAGCCGTTTTCAAAATAATTCTCGATTCACATCGAGCCATCTTTCACACCCTTGCAAGTCGATTGCTTTTTAAGCATCGCCATCAACCTTTTGGTCATAATACACAACATTCAAAGCTTACTCCAAGGATTCCTTACAGTGAGACCTATTCGATCAATTACTTCTAGTTGATTATTTAGAAGACTATCCCACTTTGCTAGTGCGCACGACTAAAATTCAATTCAATTGCTTTCCTTTACTTGTTTATTTATATGTTGTCTTGTATGATGATTCGAGTTGAAACCCTAAGGTACAAACCATACCCAACTTGTAAGTCGGACGCTTTTGCCTCGCCATCAACTTTATCCAATCAATTAGGACCTCTTTACCATTTAGCTCAACTTTTAGCCGTTTCGTACGCAAATTTAAACCTCGACCAAACATCAAGCATTTTCTCAAAGTCAAATCAATTAACTTAATTATACTTAAATTATATTTCAATAAAGATGAGAAGGGAGTTGGAATGGAATCTTCAATTTCTCTCATCAATTGTTTGGTCCTTAGGAGTCTTTCTTACGCTCGAACAATTATCTTCTTAATAAATAAATCGAAATCAAATCTATTTTCTCAATCATTTAGATGAAAAAGAGAGAGAGTCCAGCCTTTGACTTGTTCTCATAATTACTTGGGTCCGAGAAGCCTTTCTTAAGCTTCAAATAATCCCCATCCATTTAAAATACTTTAACTATCTTCCATCGCTCAAAACACTTTCCAAACACAATATCTTTTCAAGATGAAAAAGAGAGAGAGTCATCCCTTTAACCCACTCTCCCGATTACTTGGGCCCGAGGATCCTTTCTTAAGCTTTAAGTAATTTCCATCCAAACAAAACATCAAAACATTAATTCGACTTCTCGCCACCGTGCTAACAGTCAAACCTCTTCATAAACGTGAGATATGAAGCCTTGAGACGACATAAAATATTGCTTCGTTCGTAACCTATTTGAGTCGAGACAAGTGGTATGTTTCCCATGAATGTTGATATATGGTAATCCATTCAAAGTGATGCAAGCGTCCTCTCCTCACCCGTTTTGGGTAAAGCAATATTTTCTGTCGAATGCGACTAAGTATCTTTCGATAAAACAAACCAGCATCCGTAGTCCGAACTATGGACGCTCTGATTTCTCATTTTTCAATGAGAATATGTAGGCATAGGATTGTGAGATCCTAATCCTTCATGTAAAGGTACGTAGGCACAAAGGCCCTAATCCTTGGAGAGTACCCTATTCTAAAACCACCCCTTTCCCCTTAGAAATATAAAACCTTTTACCCTACCTTTTCGCCTTATTCTTTTAGAAGAAAACAAACAATTTGACCTAACATTTTCTCACAAATAGAATCAAGAGGTTCCCGTTGAGTACAACGAACGTGAGGGGTGCTAATAACTTCCCCTCATTTAACCGACTTCCGAACCTAGAATTTGGTTGCGATGACCATGTTCTTTCCCTAAAGTTTTTCTCGATATTTTCCTTTTCCTCTTTAGGATAAATAAAGTTCGATGGTGACTCTGTTTCCCGTGACCATTCGCGAATGGTCGTGCTTTTTTCGAGGTACGACACCGTACACACCACCATCACGAAACTTTAACCTTACCAAACCAACAACAGACTCCCATCTTTAACGTGGCCACAACTATAAGCAACAACAGGGTACCACACACGAAGAAATGAAAATGAACCCCACAATAAGATTCTGCAAAACGAAAACGCAAAGAAAACATAAAACGCAGTAGCTTAAAGCCTCCAAAATCCACGTTTCTAGCCACAACAACTAACCCCACGCATCAGCCTCCTGCAAGATAAAAAAACACATCACGATTTGTATGAACAAAAATCCTGCAGCACTCATAACAACCTAAGCACAACCATCACGCACATGATTCTATAAAACGCACAAAATGTCACCAAATCAGAAAAACAAAAACTCACTCCCCATTTCACCCAACTCACTCTATAAGTGCAAGCCTTTCTTCATTCTTAAATTAAGTTCTGCTAACCAAGAAAATGCTGCTAAAACTTCATTCGCTCCCTCAAAACCATTTTTTGACCTCTCATAATTTTCTTCAATCCACCTCAACCGTCCAACACCCTTCATCAATCTAAATCAACTCTATCCCATTTCTCACTAATCAAACCCTCTGCAAATCACCAATCCACGAACCATAAACACTCAACCACAAACCCAATCAGAACTAGAAGGAGAGAAAGTAGAGGAAGGAATTGAAATCATGAGAAGAAGCGAAAACAAAACTCAAATTGCTGAAGCACAAACCTGATTCACGGAGTAGAGGATCGGTATTTCCACTGTTATGTTCAAAATCATTCTTCATCTTCCTTTTGTTTTTTTCTTCAATTTCGTTTTTAAAATGATGAGGGAGGCGGTTTGTTTTTTATTCACAAGGTTGACGGAGATTTAGCCTGGTGTTAGTGGTTGACCAAGAGAGTTGCTTGTTTTTTTTATATCATTATCATTTTCGATCTTATTTTAGATTTCACTTTGATTTCATTTTATTTTTATTTTTGTTTCGATTATTGGTCGATGAAGTATTTAGAATCGTGAATCTTGATTATCGAAGTTGTTAACCTTCATTATTTCAAATATGTAGTGAATGATCCTTGATATCATTTTCTATACTTTGGGATCATGATAGGTTACCTTCGATTAATTGATGCAAGTTTGTGATTAAGACGAGACTATCCGATTTTCTTTTCGCGTGACACGATTTATTTAGAGAATGATTCACAACATCACTTCTCTATCGTCTTTTAGCACAAATATCTTCATTGCATGGCCTCCTATAGTATGATCTTCGTCATAGATCATGCTACGATGGTTTAGCACTATAGTCGACCTGATTCATCCGGATAAACAACAACTAACGATTAATCACTAACCACTAACTTTAATTTCTGTCCAATATACTCTTGTGTTACTTTTCCATCAATATATCTTGTCAATATTATTTTTCTCATTTTATTCTTGATAATGTTATTCATCTTGTTCATATCATATTCATCTTATTCATACTTTATTCATATTACTCGAAAACACACTAAAACTTTTAAAACACTAAAACAATCAATTGGTGGACTGTGGTTACTTTTCCGAGCAAAGGAACTTGGACTTTGTGCGGAAACCCTAGCAAAGGAGATTTTGTCTGAATCTTGTTCGTGGCTTAGTTTAGGACACCTCACACACACACACGCGACTTCCTCTTGGGCTACCTGACAATGGCCCCATTTACTTCCTGCAATCCCATGTAACTTACATGTACCCTGCTCCCATTTTGATGTACGCACTTTACTCACTTTTTGATTGTGGTTTGTTTACTAGAAGCACCCCTAGGAACTAGCATAGACTAAACCATTAAAACTAATTTTTGATTCGTCGTCAAGCCATTTTCAAAACATCCTTGTAAGTCGATTGCTCATTAGCATTTTCCATCAATCTAATGCATACACTCACATATTTTGTCGTGGTTCCGTTACTAGAGGCACCCCTAGGGACTAGGATCGATTCTCACCTCTTTGCAAACCCTCGATTCATCGTCAAGCCATTTTCTAACGAACTTTTAAGTCGAGTTCCTTTTGCCTCGCAATCAGCCTCTTCCATACAATCAAACCCTTGATCCAACGTCAAGCGAATTTCATAATCAAACTTCAAAATAGTTAACAACTATGGAAACTCTTTTCAAGGTGAAAAAGATGGGGATTGAGCCTTTGATCTCTCTTCATTTAATTGGGCGCGAGTTTTCTTACTCGTGTGTAAACAATTGATGCCTCGAAAATACTTCTAACTCGACAAGATTCAAACTATCTTAGTTCAAATTGCAAGAGAGAGTCAAGCCTATCTTAGTTCGAATTATAAGCTTTTTAGCTTCGCTTATTTGTTTTCTTCTCATTTATATATTTGTTTACTTGCTTTCTTATCCTTATTTGTGTTATCTTTTGTGACATTGTTGGGCTTCTCTAATTTATAGGTACTTTATGAGATGGCTCCACACCTGAGTCCGAGTAAAACATAGGATTAGGATGGTGGTTGTGTAGTAGATAATTGCATGGTATCTTTCGCGTGAGGCCGATACGAAGACCCCCCTTGGAGTAGATTCCTTTGGAAATGTTATTCTTGTGGTGAGTCTTTGCCATGGCAATAATGTTTTTGAGCCTGAATTGTTGATCCCAAGGATCATTAACCCGTTTTATCCATGGTGGTTGGTAGTGTTAACTCCTTTTAGGTTAATACGAACGCCCTAATTAGATGAGATCCCTTGAATGTATTACTTCCTGACAGTAATATTTTCAACCTCAATCTATGACTCTGAGAACCTTTCTTAGAACCCGTGTGTTGATGGTTGTGTAGTTGAAGCCTCCAAGGAGTCTTTCTCGTGGGGAAGATACAAAAACCTCACCTAGAGGAGATCCTTTCAAGAATATTATAGTCAGATGAGGCTTCGTCATGGCTATAATGTCTTTGAAAGATATCCATGACTCTAGGAACCTACCCGTGGGCTTTCTTTGATCAGAGACTTTAGTTGTTGACCCGTTCCTCCGACCAACCTCAGAACTGATTGAACTTGTAATCCTGGACCCTGCATCTTGCATTCCATCATTTCATGTCATTGAATTACATTGCATCAATTATGCATCTTGCATTCCATTTCAACATCAGAAACTCATTTCGCCTTTCCTACTTCTTTAGTAAATCAAACTGATTCCTCGACACCAATACGTAACTCGAGCCAACACTAGATGCATGATGGAGCAAATTCAACAAGAGCAAGCCGCCTTCAGATAGGAATTGGACTCCCTCAAAGGAAAGATCGACCGGATTCTCGAAGCCATCACTACAGCCAGAAAGGAAGAAGAACTGCGTGAAGCTGCTGCCATCAATAACAATGTTCATGTGCAAGGATCTACCTCAAGGCTCTCAGTTCCTGGTCTCAATCCCATCACCTATGGGATACCGATGAGATTCACTATCGTAGCTGAAGGAGCCACTTCTCAACCACTCCTAACACCTGGAGTTACTGTTGGAGCTATCCCGCAAGCCCAACCTGCTGTCATTCAGATCCTCGCTCATCATGTTGAAGAGAATATGCGAGATGAGTATGATGATGTGCAAAACTATCACACTGCTATCCCTATTGTCAATCCTGCTGCCACTCATGATTTTGAAGCTATTAAAATATGCCGCAATCTAGCTGAAAAATCCAAGTCATGGAAGAGCACAACTCAACTTCCTTGAATGCTCTAATGTGCTTGGTGCTAGATGTCGTCATTCCTCCTAAGTTTAAGGTGCCAGAATTCTCGAAGTACAAGGGTCTCAGTTGCCCCAACATTCATCTGAAGATGTACTGCCATAAGATGGCTTCCTATACCAGAGACGAAAAACTGATGATCCATTGCTTACAAGACAACTTGTATGAAGCATCACTCGAGTGGTATATGCAACTAGAGCATAGCAGTGTGTGCACTTGGGCTGAGCCAGCAAATTCTTTTGTCAAGTAATATAAATACAACACCGACCTTGATTCGAATTATACTCAACTTCAGAGTATGGCTCAAAAGGACAACAAACCTTTTAAGGAGTATGCACATCGTTGGAGAGATCTAGCTGCAAGGATGCATCCAACTCTAATTGACCATGAACTGATTGACATCTTCATGGGTAAATTGCAAGGTCGATATTGCGAGAGGCTAATTGGTAATGTTTCTGTTAGATTCTCTGACTTGGTGATCGTCGGTGAGAGAATCGAAGAGGGTCTGAAAAGTGGAAAGATCCAAGGAGGTTCTAACAACCAGTCTGGATCCAAGAAGCCTTTCAAAGAATACAAGAAAAATGAGGGGGGAAAATGTTGTCTCTACTCAGAAAGGGAAAGCTCAACAACAAGCTCATGCCCCAATGCCTGTTCAAATCTCTTACTTCCAATATCTGTATGTTGCTGCTGCACAATATGCTCCAATGCCTTATCAACCAGATATTCAATCCCCAATTCCTCAACAACAGGCTCCTTAGCAACTGTCATATCATTAACAAGGGTATTAGTATCTGCCTAAGAATCAACAACAACGAGCTTCTCAACGCGGCGTCAGCCAAATCAACAGAGAACAAGGAGGCCATATATGAACTTTGATCGTCTACCTATGACGTATGCTCAAAATTTTATTGGATTGATGGAGAAAGAGGAGGTTACCCCGAGAGACCTAGCTCTGCCAACTATCATTCCTCTAGACTATGATGCTAATGCTCACTGCGAGTTTCATAAGGGCACTCCAGGGCACACAACCGAGAACTACAGGGCCTTCAAACATAAATTTCAAGATCTACTCGATACGAAGGTTCTCACATTCAATGGGAGGTTTCTAAATGTCACCAACAACCCTCTTCCGCCGCCAAGATAGTTCAAGCATCAAGTCAAGCTCATCTCCCTGAAGAAGGCTGTCATTATGCCATCCCATCATTTGCATCCTGGTATTTTGTTTTTGCATGTTTAAGTACTATTTGCTTTGAACATTGCTGTTTGTATTTTGTTTTATTAATGTAGTGATTATGCACTTTTGAATTAGTTAGGTCGTATTCACTCATTTCTTCCATTTACTGCAAATCACAGACATACATTATCCACTTCACTCTCTTTATTAAAATGTCGTTTAGCAAAGATTTGAGGGAGGATGATGAAAACGAAATACCCATAATTGCAAACTGTATGCTTTTGGATAAAATGTTGCCGACGATGTACAAGCATTGTTTTAATCCCTCAAACACTAGAGAGACAAGGAGTTAATCCCAAGTTAACCACTTTAAGCCAAGAAGTACCAGTTTCCTTCGGATCTTTAAACCCTTACACTCAACCTGGGATAAGGTAGTGGTCAGTTAACCTGATTACACATTCAAATTACAAAGCAAAATACAAGAGACATGACTGTTGTTCTTTAATAACCATGACTTGGCAGTTATAATCCTCCAAAGTCAAAAACAAAAACAAAAAAAATTAAAATCCTGCTAAGTCAAACACCTCAAAAGGAGACTTAGGAAAAAATCAAGGCAATCCCGATGGACTCGAAAAACAAAATCAGTCCATGCAAAAGATAGGGATCAAAAGCAAATCAAAAGAGGCCCTAAACTCCTCAACCAAAACAAAATAATATTTAGTGGCCGTCGTGTCAAAATCAAAAAAGGTCACCGACATCCATGAAAAATAAAATAAGGTTACTGCCATTTCGGGCATACCTGGAATCATCACCCTTACACCGTCAACCGTTTTGGAAGACAAACGTCTGCAGAATTAAATGAATGTAGGACTAGAGTTCATCACGAAGAAGGGGTGGATACAAATCAAATTTGAGCCTAATATCCTTTGTTTCATAACCGTGAACCAGACCACGTTACAACCCACGAAAGACCTAATTGAGGTGAGTTCTATTCTGAAAGCATACTATTGCAAAGTTGTGTAAACTAACTCCCCAAGTATTTGCTAATCTTCAGCATTTGTGTCATTCTCCTTGCTATATCTTTCACACTAGAAAAATCAACATGACGTCTGGGCTAACGATCCATTTGTCTCATACATCACAAAACTTCAATAAACGACTCTTTTTCAAAACTTACATGAACACTGCATTAAGATTACCATTTCTGAATGAGCAATTTTTACTGCAAACCAGTGCTAGACATAGAAGACACTCCAACAAGGGGCAATAAAAGAGGAACTTGAACTTTCAGTTGTGTCGACCCGAATCAAGGTTACCTCAAAACGCACAAGTTGGGGCAAATCCTTCAATAGCTCAATCAGGGGCAAGTCATCTCGAAACACGTCAAAGCGCACCTTCTAAAGATTAGATCACTTCAGGAACTGGTTGATCAGGGGCAGGCCATTACCATATTTAGACATTGGGGAAAGACCAGTTGCAGAAAGCAAATTCTTTATATACTTTCAACTTGGTCAAGCATATATGGCCAGATACTAGAAATCATCAAGTTAAGAGCAAAAGAATGATCTTCATGAGTTGATTACATTGTTACATTCATTTTCAGGTATCCTGACCATCAAGCACATAGTTGTGGTTTTCTCAAAAGTGAATTCACGAATTATAATCAAGTGATCAAACTTGGGGCATCGAGAGCATCTTCGTTTCCTTCAATCATGGTGTGCAATGAACTGAGTGGTTGGGAAATCAAACCCTCCCACCACCCAAAGTCTAATCTGTATTGTCAACTATCAAAATTCCACCATGTTAGCACCCTCACAAAACATACCCAATCACCCGACTATAATCATATCATCATATGCATCGCATTTGGTATCATAAGCATCATGTGCATCATATGCATAAATAAACCAAGTTATACTTCCCCGGCACTTGCATCTCCGTACGTCAGCATTTGCATTTCATTTCCATTTGATATGGAACATCATTATAATTAAGCATTCATACATGCACAAGTCAATATCCAGGATCAATCTCGAGATTTCTAGGAAATCTTCAGCCCAGCCAAGGGCAAATTCTTCAAGTCTGTGGGAATTCCTCATAGAGTCGTTTCAACCTTTTGTTGATTAAGTCAAGATTCCAAGACAATCTTCAGCCCAGGCAGGGGCACCTTCTTCAAGTTCATGGGTGTTTCTCATGGAGTTATTTCAACCTTTTGTGGATGGAGTTTCTATCGTCAGACAAGTTAGTGGTTTTCTCCAAGAAAATTTCAACCTTCCTCTTGGGTGTTCCCCAGTGAGTTGGTTCCTTTCAACCTTTTGTTGACGAGGGTGGTGTTCCTTAGTGACTTCTTTGCTTCAACCTTTTGTTGATGTCTCTAAACAAACCTCACTTATCATATCTCCAGTAAACTTTACCTTTTTGTCAATTGCCTTACTATCATCCTTTCGGTGGTAGCTACTCATGTCAATTTAACCTAACCTACCCTTTTGGTGTTGGTAGTTCTAAAAATTGGGAAGTTCCTATCATTCTTTTGGTGGTAGCAACTTGTGTTGTTTGATCTTACTATCATCCTTTTGGTGTCGGCGATCTGTGAACCTTTGGTTTATGTATCATTCTTTTGGTGAATGATAGTCTTTGGTATCATTTTGCTTACTATTATCCTTTTGGTAGTATTAAGTTGTGACCTTACTTTCATCCTTTTTGTGAAGGGTCGTTATGTATGTCATCTATCATCCTTTTAGTGATAGATCTGTCATCTTTTTGGTGTCGAAAATCTGTGTGTACTTACTTTTATCCTTTTGGTAATAGCGAGTTTTGACCTCACTTTCATCCTTTTGGTGAAGGGTCATTATGTGTGTTCACTATCATCCTTTTGGTGATACCTTCATCCTTTTGGTGTCGGGAATATGTGCTTACTTACTATTATCCTTTTGATAATAGCGAGTTTTGACCTCATTTTCATCCTTTTGGTGAAAGGTCGTTGTGTGTGTTTTCTATTATCCTTTTGGTGAGAGATTTGTCATCCTTTTGGTGTCAGAGTTGTGTGTGTCTTCTATCATCCTTTTGGTGATAGATCCGTCATCCTTTTGGTGTCGGAGTTGCGTGTGTCTTCTATCAAGAGAAAGCTTCTGACATAAGTCAACCCAAAAGTCTCATCCTTTGGATTAAGTAACAAGCAACCAAATAAGTAAAGCACAAACCAAGTCTTCAAAGACGTCAACTCAAGGTCAAGGTACTAGATTAATTCTAAGGTATCAACTCACAACTCCAAAGCATAAGATCAAGAACCTAAATCTAAGTCCATAAGTCCATCATCCAAGCATGGGATAATAACTAGTAGTCCAAGGAAGCAATTAATTCTTTTAATGGTTTTGCCTTTATTAATGTCTTAAAAGAAAGAGAAAAAGTCCAAATAGACAAAAGGAAAAAGGCATAAACATAAACAATAGCAATATGATATGTAAATGATAAGAGCAATATAAAGAGAAATAAGTAAATGAAATAAAAATAAAGGTGCATAAAAGTAAATGGCACAAAATAAAAGTTAGCATAATATTATGGTTAGTATTATGTTAGAGTTAATAATCTGATACGAGACAAATTTAGCGCTATGTTAAGCAATCGTAGCACAATCTATAAGGAAGATAATACAATGGGAGGCCGGTCAATAACAATTTATGTATCATACAAGTTAGAGATGTGATAGAAATCATACTCCTAAAACATGTAGCACAAGTAAAAACCAAGGAGGGATCAAGCATTAAGGCAAGGAGATTGGTCCATTACATCAATCAATCTTTCATGACAACTTAGGACAAACTTATGCATCAATCAAAAGTACCTCCAATGATCAATGATCAATCAAATGGTAGATTTGGAATGATGAAAGTTCATCAAGCATCAATCCAAATATCATGAACAAGATGGACAATAAGTCATCTAATTGATCAAGAGAAAAGAAAGAGAAAAAAAAAGGAGAAGGAAAGATGAAGATAGGACCAAATCGAATCAAGACTCAAAATCACTTCATCATCAATTTCAATCACCTTTCTTGGTGGATTAAGACATTAAACATATCATCAACACAAAGCACCAAAAGTGAATCAAATGATTCATTTAATGATATATTTGAATTGGTGAAGGTTCATACAACCTCATTAACATTCAAAGTCTGTTGAAATTGAAGAGAAACTTGATTAACAAGTTATGATCCAAGGCAACAACCAGCAAGCAACCCAAAATACAATAAAAAGCAATTAAAAATGCATGCAATGATTTTTAAATGAATTTTAAAATGAAAATAAGAGAGAAAATGAGAATCAAGCTTCTAAACAACAAATCAAAGCTCAAGAAAATTATGATAAATAAGAAGCAAGTCAAGGATCACATGAAATTTTTGGAGAATGTAGAAATGTGTAAAAGTAATTTTAAATTAATTAAAATGCATGAAAAATGAAGAAAATAATGAAAAATAGCAAATGATGAAATAAAAACATGAAAAATAGCTCAAAAAATAGAAAATATTTTTATGAAAATATAAAATAAAAAAAAGTTGGCATAAAAAATGAGAATGGAGCTATTTTTTTATGAATTTTAAAATAAAAAGGAATTTAAAAACAAATAAAGCAAAATGAAATAAAAGGGGAATATTTTGACCCTTAGATTAGATCCACGCATCAGATTCCAAGGCACTAAAGTCATTGGATCAGAATACTAAGTCAAAGTCATTAAATACAACACATTAGATTAAAAGTTAAAACACATTCACATTAAGATCACAACACGTGAGTATAACGGTCTAAACAAATTCAAAAAAAATGTGAGGCAACCTCTGATTGGCTAGGATTCAAATTTTTTCTCCAGAAGGCGCAAAGGACTTCTTCTTCAACCTCTGAATGGCACGATCATTAACTGCAATTTTAAGCTCAAACCCTCATGGTGAAGCTTCGTTTTACTTCATCGTTCATGTATCTTTGCTCAAAATCAATTTATTTGATATGAGCAAAGATAATTTTCATAGATACGCAAGAACCCTAGCTATTTCAAACAAAAATTAAATTTCAAATATGAAGAATAAATTCCAGTTAGGTTAGGGGAAATGATCAGTGGAACAAGACGAAGAGAATGGTAACTTGTTTGGTTGAAAACAAAACTCGTATATACCTTTCCTAAATGAGCTTCAAAGTATGAAAAAGGTGGAATCAATTTGAGTATTTCAAGCTACGACTATCTTCTGTAATGCTTGGATTAGCTTCAGAGGAGGCCGGTGATGAGTCCTGGGCAAAGAATTTGAGTTGAAACAAAGTGAAAACATGGATTCGAGTTTCGGGTTTTGGGAGGTTTCGAGCTTCAGAGGAGCTGAGGTTTCTTAGATATTCAAGCTTGGATTTCAGTGCAGAATGCTTCTCTAATTATAAGAAAATGATATGATGTCATGGCTTTAGTGACATCAGATCCCAAATATGTGAACGGATTGAGAATTTTCTAGATCCAAGTGTATGAGAATTTGACACAAAATGCATGACTTGTTGAGCTCATTCAGGTCGTTTTTCTCTTGGTGAGATGCTTTTTACAACCACAAATGAGTTTGCACATGTTTTGTGGTCCCCAAGTTGAATTTTAGGTCATTTCTAAAATTGTTGGTCACGGTCAAAACAGAGTTGAGATCATTCACTTCCAATTGAGGCCAAATGAATTTCCCTCGTGCGTTTTGTGAATTTTCTTGAGCTAAATGTTCCTTTCACAGAAAGGAAGATAATTTAAAAATAATCAACTCAATTGGATACTTAATGAAAAAATAGAAAGCTTAGGAAGTTGAGAAAAAAACCACTGCAAATTAGGTCTGGCATTAGGTCAAATAGGTCATGACCTAGTTTTGTGCATAAATGGCCTCCAAGATTTGAGGTCCTTAGAGCATAAATTGATGTTTTACCTCTAAATTAAAGATATAGAGGAAATTAAGAGGGATATTTTGCAAAAAATGAAGGATTTATGTTCTTTGGAACATAGGCATGCCAAACTTGAATTTAGGCCAAAAATTTCTAAGTTAAAAAAATGACCTATAATGTCTTCAAACTTTTGATGGTATTTCAAGCACAATTGGTTCTTGACTTGTGAATAAAAGTTGGAGAGGATGTCAACATGAGTCATTTTTACAAAGAAACACTAAAAAAATTGGAAGTATGAAGAAGTTGTGAAGTCTTGAACTTATGCTTGAAGTGTTGACTTTTTGGTCAAACCTCCTTGCACAAACTTGCCACCTTGGATATTTTCTTGCATTGCGAGACATATTGATGTTCATATAAGCTAAAAATGATGTACTCTTTATTGTTCTTTGATGAAACATATAATAGCTTAAGGGAACTTGTTGATGAAGGCATGAAAATAAACACATAAACCTTTGAGAATTCCTTGAGAAACAAGCCATCCAATCTTAAGATATATTTGATAAAATTAAGTTAAATTATGCTTGAGACTCCATAATTTGAGATTAGAGGTCATGATTTTATGAATAGCCTTTAAAGATCAAGGGTTGACCACACATTGACTTAAGGAACTCAAGCTCTAGCTGAGGATGCATTGACTTAATGCTCTTGATTCCAAACCCTACCTTGTAAAAGAAACAAAAGGATGCAAAGCATATTTTTGTATTTTGATTAGAGGTTAGTAAAATATAAATCATATAAGTGAAAAAAGAAAAGATACACAAAGAGGGGTTTGATGATCTTTGCAAAGGCAAACCCAAAGGTGAGAGGGTTAGGGTATAATCATGTTTGTGAACTTAATGCATTGTAAAGATGCAAATGAGGTGAAATATTAGGGGTAAAAATTAGGGTATGACAATTATTCATGTATAAATTTCTGCCATTGATGAATGTTTGAGTGCTTGAATTGTGTATATGATTTTTGATGAAATTATTATTTAAAGTTTTTATGAATTACTATGAATCATGATGAAATAGGTGTTGTAACATGCGATGGTTGTGATAACAAGATTTCATTATTTAATTAGTCTTGGAGTTGATTAATTTTTGGAAATTTTGGTTGGGGTCTTGTATGAAGGTTAGGTATGGACTGGATGAAGAACTAATATTGAAAACTGGGTTTTTTTGGAAAAAGTTACAGTGAAAATCGATTTTCACCTTATGACAATCGATTGCACTAGTTGAAATTTTGAGAAAAAAAGTTTGACAATCGATTGTAGGGAAAAAAGAATTGCTTGCGCTTCCTGGAAACGTGATTTTTTGAAATTCAGTAGCAAAGTCCTCTTGGTTATAATTGATTATCACCCTATGACAATTTATTTTTCATAAGCCAAATTGTGAAAAACTTTGTTGTCTTTTATTGCATGATTTTGGCAATAACTTTCATTCTGTAGGTCCAAATCAGACGTCATTCGAAGTGTTGAGAAGCTAGCACGCAGAGCTACCTCATGGTAGTGCTTGGTGAAATAATTGTTTTTAGTCATATGTCTAAAGTAGGGATGTATGTGACGACATGTATGATAGATTAGTGAATCTTTGTGTTTACCTAATGATGTGTTGATGTTATAATGATTAACATGATTGAGTGCTTGTGAATATGCATTTTATGAGGTGTTTTTGTTTGATGTTGGTTGTTTATTGTTGTAACATTGATTGATTGTTGCGTCTTATAAATGATGTTGTGCATAAACTGTGTAATATGCATGGTGATCATTTTGGTGATTCTTATGGTGATAATCTATGTTGTTGAGAGTCATGCATCATGGTGTATGAACTTTGGTCCAGTTTTCATGTGTTCTAGTTCTATGGTGGGGATTTGGGAGCGAGTATTTGGTTCTAGATGGGAACTAGTGAAGCGTTAATTATAGTGATGGTAACATTTGGTGTGCTCTAGTCCTATGGTGGGGATTCAGGAGCGAGATGGATCTGAGTTATCCATAAATGGTACTGCATGCATATGACTCAGTTGTGGAGTACATTGCATACATGTTTGCATATATAGTTGATTTTTCATAATGTTGTTCATTGGTTGAGAATATGTGCATGTTGTTATGAATGGGTGTGAGACTTGTTTTTTCTTGTGTAATTAATGTGTGCTTGTTGTATATTCTTTACCTTATCATCCTTTACATTGTTTAGATTGAATGTTGTTTCTCACCTTTTTTTCTTTATGTTATCCACCATGGACATCTTGCAGATACTCAGGAGTGATACTTGTTGGTTTGTGTTGGAATGTGGCTTGTTGGTGCTACTCTTCGCTTTTATTTATTTGCTTTATAATACATTAGTGGTTATTAGTGCTCTGATCGTGTAACATCGAGGATGGGAGTTATTATGTTTTTGAATTTGATATTGTTTTGTTGTTTTGGAGTTTAGAACTTATTTATGAAATTGTTATGAAAAATGGTTTTCCGCTACGTAGTTTCAACTATTTTGTTGTGTTTTTGAAGGATTATCGTTGGTGACACCTTAAATTTTTTAGTAATGATTTATGTATAACTTTTGGGGTTTAGGGTGTTACATATTAGTATCAGAGCAGGTTAGTTTGTTCAGTCAGGTTTAATAATATTGTATATTCCCTAATATGTGGCATGTGTGTGTACATTGTGTCGCACCTCAAAAAATCACGGAGACATTTCAGAGAAACGACCCTCGCGCTAAAGCCGCGGGAATGCGGTTCGACAGAGTCGCTACCAAACTTTATTTATCCCGAATAAACGGGAGAGGAAAATATCAAGAAAACCTCATAAAAACGAAAGGAACACGGCCGTCCCAACCTAATGTTCTGGGTTCGGGAGTCGGTTGCGTAAGGGGAAGGTATTAGCACCCCTCGCATCCGTTGTACTCAACAGGAACCTCTTAATTTGAATTTTGATGAGCGTTAGCTAAGCTTAGTTGTTCTCTTCTAAATACTAAATACTAAATGATACAATAAAAGGATAAACGATAAGGGGAAACAGGTGGTTAAAAGATAGGGTGCTCGCCAAGGATTGGGGCCCTTGTGCCTACGTATGCTCATTCTAACGAGAATGAGAAATCAGAGCATCGTAGTTCGAATATGGGAATGGGTGGGGGAAATGGAAGATGAAAGGGATGGCATACGGAATGACATAGAAAGATAAAAGTGTGCTTGCCAAGATCATTGCAATCTTGTGCCTATGTATCTTACATTCAAAAGAGAATGAAGAGTCAGAGCGTCTGTAGTTCGTGGTAACAACCATGAAAAGGAACAAGGTTGAATTGGTTTGAAGTTTAGGTCGGATGAGGATTACTTAAAGCGTAAGAAAGGATTCTCGGGCCCAAGTAATTGGGAGAAAGAATCAAAGACTTTGCTCTCTCTCTTTTTCATCACAAAAGAAGTTGTGTTTGAACGGTGAGGTTGAGATCAGATGACGATTACTCGAAGCTTAAGAAAGGCTCCTCGGGCCCAAGTAATCGGGAGAGAGAGAGAGAGAGAGAGAGCCAAAGACTTGATTATCTCTCTTTTTCATCTCAGAAGAAGATTGTATTTGAATGGCATTTGAAATGATGACTGGTTGGAAGAAGTTGTGTTTGAATAGTGTTTGAATAATGAGTGGTCGGAGATAGTTGGATGTTGTCGAGTTGTTAATGTTATTAGAGGCGTCAATTACTCACACACGAGTAAGATAACTTGCATCCAAACAATTGAAAGAGAGATTAAAGGCTCAATCCCCCTCTTTTCACCTTGAAAAGAATTAAATAGTTATTAATTGATTGATGTTGATTGTGAAAATCCGCTTCATGTTGGATCAAGGGTTTGACTTATATTCGCGTGCAAAACGTGTGGGAATGGAAATGGTTTGAGAAATGGCTCGACGACGAGTCGAGGGTTTGGATTGAAAATGGAACCGGCTTGATGACGAATCAAGGGTTAAGGTGTGAGAAAACGATAGTAGTCCCTAAGGGTGCTCCGAATATCTAAACCACGATGAAGTGTGTGCAATAGGTTGATGGTGAATGCGGACGAACACTCGACTTACGGGGTATTTGAAAATGGCTCGATGACGTATCGAGAATTAGTTTGAAAATAGTTTGATCTACGATAGTCCCTAAGGTTGCTCCTAGAAGATAAACTGATAATTAAATAAATACGAAACATACATCAGAATGGGAGAGGGGTATATGCAAATTACACGGGATTGCACGAAATAAAGGGTCTCATTGTCAGGTGGCCTAAGAGAAAGTTGTGTGTGTGCAATGTGTCATAAACTAAGCCTTGGGCGAAAGTCCGACACAAATCCATGTTAGGGTTCCTGCAAATGACCAATGATCCAATAGTCCACCAATTTAGGCTTTTAGCGTTTCGATCATTTATTAAGTGTTTTCGAATACGTGTGAATAAGAATGAAGAATATGAATATGAATATGTATAATTATGAATAATATGATAAGATAATATAACAATATAAATAGTATAATAACCACAATAATATTTGACTGAAAATAAAGCAATTGTATATTGACGGAAATTAAAGTTAGTGGTTAGTCGGTTTATGAACTGAATCGAGGTGAAGTGTAACACTAAACCATCGTAGCTCGACTTACAATGAAAGTCGAACTATAGGAGGTCGCATGAATTGATATTCGTGCTAAAAACAAGATAGAGAAATGGTATTGAGAACCATCCTCCAATTTAATCGTGTCGCACGAACTAAAGAAGGGTGAGATCTCGTCTTAATCGTAGACTAATGTCGATTAATCGAAGGTAGCCTCTCACGACCCCAAAGTAAAGAAAATGACCCAAATAGTCATTTTCCATAGATTTGAAATTGTGAAGGTTATTGACTTCGATAAATCGATGTTTACGAATCGAAATACTTCATAGATCGAAAAAATTAATAAAATAAAAAATGAAGAGGAAAACAGAAGAGAAAATAAGGTGGTCTCAGATAAATTGTCATTTATCAATAATTTGACCGATAACAACTCTTGGAGTTTCGTCATTGACCGAAAACAATAAAAGATGAATAAAAAAGAATAAAAAATCGAAAATGAAAATGTGAAAAGAATATGGGTCTCGGATTTACTATTATTTATCAATAATTTGACAAATAATAGTTTTGAGGTCTCTTCATCGACCGAAAATAAATCGAAAAGGAAAAGGGTGATCCAAGTGTGATAGTAAATCATGTAGAAACAATAAATGGGTTTTAAAAAAACAAGAAATTCAAGATGAAATTTCAACAAATATTACTTAAAAAGA
Organism: Lathyrus sativus; assembly: GCA_963859935.3. NCBI lineage: Eukaryota > Viridiplantae > Streptophyta > Magnoliopsida > Fabales > Fabaceae > Lathyrus > Lathyrus sativus. The sequence continues at coordinate 569,558,925 of OZ012737.1, read as the reverse complement.
TCAAAATAGAAAACTAAAAAAAACTTTGGAATGAGATCCAAACCTCTACAAAACTTAAACTTAAAAAACTTTGAGATAAAAAAAAAACAAGAGGATATAATGAGCTCCCAAGGCCCAAACACCTATTCAAACCATACAGTAAGAAAGGAGGGCCCGAGAATCTTATGGGTTGGATTAAACCCAACAGCCTCCTCAACAAAATGTATATGGTCCATGCATTAAAACAGGGCAATGCTACAAAATATTGATATCAAGACAAGATCAGCAAGGTCATCACTCGAAGCAAGCGAAGACCATCTCACGATCCGATTTCGATTCGAGTTCATTTCACTTTGGCTCCATTATTGTTCGCCTCCCTTCTTCTCTCTGCCTCGCTGTGACTCGTTTCAAACAGGTTCGTATAAACTTTGATCTCAGTTTCAAATTTATGTTCTTATTTCACTTCATCTCTCTATTTCTCTGACTCTGTTTCCGGTTTCGATATGTGATTTGGGTTTTTTGGTTGTCAATGGATGGTTTGTTGCGGTTGAGTGGATGAATCTTTGGATATGGAGTGAAGATTTGTAGGTTAAAGAATGGAAAATATGGGTTTCAGGTTGGTGAAGAATGGGTGAAATTCAAAGAAAACAATGAGGGAGAGAGTGAGAGTGGAAATGAAAAAAATAGGATTATCAAGGGAATGATTTATTGATTCCCTTTTTTTTCTGCGTAGGGTCTGTGATTCGCTTTTTAGATTGTGCATAAAAAGGTACACCCATTTTCTGCGTGAGTATTGTACTTGAAATTCTAGCAACCATACAGTGGATGTTATCACGGATGTTATGACATCCACTATAACACAGACTACTGGCCTTAATGACAAGCTGTAAATGGAAAGCAGTAAATAACACAAATAATTTTTCACCCAGTTCAATTTCAACCACACCTACATCTAGGGGCTACCAAGCCAGGGAGGAAATTCACTATTAGTAGAATTAATTCAGAGTCAAACAACCAGTTGCACTCTTCACTTAAGACCTACCCAATGACACTTCAGCCTAGAAACCACTAGACCAGAGTTTCCCACTTACTCCCCCTCAATCACCACAGTGATATCAATACACAATTACAATTAAGATATGAAGACACTCTTCAAACACACCTTGATCTTGCTTCACATCTTTGATTAAGTGACACACCACCCTTACTTAAAAGCTTCGAGTGAAACACTGAACAAACAGTTCACAGACACTAAACCAAAGCAATCATGCAACAGATAATTGCTTGGTATACAAGTATCCTAAGACACAATACACACGTGAAGAACAACTGATACAATCAGACTTCTTTACTAACAAACACACGTTATCTGAAACCCTGTCAAGAACTGTCTTCAATTAGGATTGCTCCTTCTGTATGTATAGGCAGCATACAGTCCTTGGGCCTTCGTACATAGGTTAGGTTTACCCAAGATAAACCTCTCTTCATGAAGCTGCTACATCCAATTGAGTCAAGGGCATTCCAGGTTATCCTTAGCAGTGTCTGTTATGTCGCCTAAGATAACTAGGCTTCCTAAAATGTTTCCTGAAGTATAGCCTGAGCTAATAACAGAAAACTAATACCTGCGCGCCCTGATGTCATACGCTCGATGTCATAACATTCAGTCATGACATTCAGCTTCACTTACTCTTAGCTCTCCCTGCAGAACACTCTTCATGTATGTCATAACATCAGTTATGACATTCATACATACTCCAATGTTTTGCCACAAAATGCAGCAAATCAAAAGCATCTACAAACTCTCCCTTTGGCAAATTTTTGGCTAAAACACCCTGTTACCGTATCAAAGGTTACAAGCAGCAGAAATCATACCATATAACCTATCAGGCAAGAAAGCTACTAACACACTATCAGAGTTTTCTATACTCACACAATTAGCTCTCAGCTACTCAGGATCAACCTGTTCACACACAATCATCTGTTAGTCAACACTACAGATGTCACAAAGTTTTGAGTAACATTCTGAGTTACTCCCCCTCCACTGATGCATACCACATCAGTTGTACACAACCTGCAGACAACCTGCATTCACACAAATTTATCCAGACTGGATTCTGGATGTCAGGACATTTAGGATGGCATCCTGAAAAATACAATCACCTGTGAACCATAACATCCTATGCTACTCCCTCTCAAAAGATGCACAGCTACACACATTCTGCAAACACCCTGCAGATACACACATGCACATCTAGCCCTGCTATTACTACCTCTTCTCCCCCCTTTTAGCCACAAATTAGGATCAAAACTAACTAAAGACAAAAACTCATGATGAACAACACAAATAGGATAGATCAAAAAAATATGAAAGTGCAGATGTTAGGGGTTATTACAACAAAAACTCATGATGCACAACACAAATATCCCATGCTGTCAAAGAAAATACCAAAGACAAAAGTCTAATCAGGGAGAAATAAAGACTAGCTAATCCAACAACATTCTCAGCCCAAGCAGACCATCATCCTGAGCCACACAGCAGGCCACCACCATTTTAGTCTTCCTCCTTAGAGGAGCTGGAGTCACTGTCATCACTATCTGTTGAGATATCCTCATCACTGTTATCAGAATCTTCCTGTGGCCTAGCTACACAAGTGGAGCCATGAACATTATGAGGGCTGTAAGGAGGATCAATGCGAGCAAGAGGAATAGTTATGCCACGCACAGGTAGCCCTTTCTGGAAAATCTTATCGACAATTTCCTTAGTGGATTTGTCCACATATGTTGAGCCTTCCCTATTGCTGATTCGCCTAAGTTCGTCAGCAGTGGGAGGAGGTTACTTGCCCTTGGAATCTTCTGTTGAGGATTTGGGAGGGGTCTTGGATGAAGAGGCACCATGATGGAAAGACATGTTGATGCTGAGTGGAGACTGAGAATTAAGGTTTGAAGGAGATTTTGGAGAGGAGGAAAACTGAGTGAATTAGATGAGGGATAAGAAAAGTGGTGTAGGATGTTGTCGCTACTGCGAAAACCGGCGCTGACTATGACAGAAGAGTCGCCACCATGCGTTATTTATCCCAAAAGAGGGAAAGGAAATGCTCAGAGAAAACCTAACGCAAAAAGGGAAAGGAATGGTCATCGCAACCAAATCCTGGATTCGGGAGTCGGTTACGCAAGGGGAAGGTATTAGCACCCCTCACGTCCGTCGTACTCGACGGGATCCACACTTGTTTTCTATCTAAGGGTGTGTTTATCTATCTACTCTAAAGGTCTGGTATAAAAAAGAAAAGAAAATGACTCGGAAAAGTATCGCACTTTATGCCTACGTATTCCTGTCTGGAACGAGAAATTAGAGTCAACGTAGTTCGCCTAACTACGGGTTAAGGGGGGAAGGTTGCTCGCTGAGATATCGCATCTCGTGCCTACGTACTTTCATACGGCATGAAAGATCAGAGCAAACGTAGTTCGGGCTACGGAAGACACAAGCTTGTCTGACAGTTTTTTATCTCCTGATGAAAGGGTTTTCCTGATTAAGGGTCCAAGAGGACAAAAACAGAGTTTGAATGTTTGTTTGAGTCTTTTACGAAAGAACTGTTTTTTAGGATGTTCGCAATCTCCATCGCACTAGAGACTATGACCTAGGAGTGAATGCCTCGTATGTCACCCAAAGGGTACCACACTAAACATCCAGATTACTGGAGAGAGACCCTCCACCAACCTTTTCCCAGATAGCTTAAGGCTCGTAACGTACGACTTCAATTAACCTTATTACTGTATTTTTGAATTGTTTTGAGATGAGAAGAGAAAGACGCCCTAAAACTATGGTTGAAAGGGAATCTACCTACAGTTATCATGCATGGTTTACAAACCTAATGTATGTCATAATTCCCTCTTGCACAGAGGAAATCAGAGATCCTAGGGGAAAACAGCAAAAGAAAGCAAGCAGTAAACAGTAAACAGTAAAATGCATGTTATGCAACAGTACAAGCGAGGCAAGGGAGTCCGGCTCAACCTCAAACCTAAGAAAACAACAGGCAAGGGGAAACAAGCTCCACCTCAAACCTAAAGGTAGGCCACAAGCAAACAGTTAATACATCAAAAGAAAAATAGAGAAAGCAGCCCAAGCAGCAGCGACAATCTTCTACAGACAGTAACTTCATCCTTTAACAGCAGCTCTGGTCAACAAACTGAATTGACAGCAAAGAATCTTCATCTTCAAGCTAGCTCCTATCTTCAAGCCTCTTCAATTCTTCATCTTCAAGCTCTAGCAAGCTCCACAAGAAGAGAAATCACCATTGAGATCAAGTTACAATGTTAAGAAACCTGATGAAAACCAAAGGAATTCATCAGGAGCCAACATGAAAGAAAGTGCATCCTCAAAAGTTCTACTCATTAAGGCATGCCACTCATCTCTCCAAAGGAAAGATGGAGCTTCCTTAAGAGGACTTTGCATCATGGGATGAGGATAGAAGAAAACAATGCATTCTATTTTTTATGAAAGAAAAACTAGCTCTAATAGCTCTTCCTAAAACCCTAATCCTCTAAGCTTCTAAAAAGCTCCTAAAGAGAAAGAAATCTTCAACTCCAAGCTCCACAAGCCAAGCCACAGAAGCTACAAGATGTCCAATACCTCCTCCAAGAAAGAAACCAAGCTCTTCAAGCTCCAAAGCCACCAACAAGACAAAACAAAGCAAGGCACCAAAGATGGAACACCACATGCACAACCAACTTGCAAATTCTTCCTAAAATAGAAAACTAAGTTGTAAAAATCTAAGAAATTTCCTAGGGGAACATACATGTTTTAACATTCTAGGGTTCAAATATTAAAGCCTAAATCAACTTCTAGGTCTACTAAACAATTCCTAAGTTGAGATATGTCAATGTATACCACAAGTTTGGGAAGGCTCTAAACATCTCACCTAAAACAGAACCTATAATTGTTTAAAAAATCTAATAAAATTCCTAAGGGATCATGCATATCTAACCTACAACATACTCAAAAATCAAAGCCAGATTCAATACCAAAAGATCACACCAAAATCAACAAAACAGATTAACAATTATGCAAAAATTAAAGAAATAAACAAAATGAGAAAAAACAAATTAAATTGAAAAATGCATGAAAATGCATTTTATTGATTCCAGAAAATCACAAATTTAATCAGGAGCATGGAGATATGTTTAAAATATTTTTTGGATCAAAAATGGATTTATTGTGATTTTTGGAACCAATAAGCATTAAAAATAAAACAAAATCAAATAAAAGAAATTAAAACTGAAGATAAAACATGGGGCGTTGGATGAATTGACAAGGTATGCAGATCCAAGAGCAATGAGCGTGTCCATGCAGGCATCCCAGTCACACGCTGACTGGGATTAATGAAACGCATTATTTTTGTGTTGGAGGCAAATCCTCAGCTCAAATCCCAACCACACGATCTCAATACCAAGTCCAACTTCCAGCTTGATCTGATGGCCAGAACCTTATCTTCTTCCTTGGACCTCTGGTAGGGCTTCAAACTCATATGGTGGCCTAGACGGTGGCGCCACCGTCTTCTCCGGTGAGAATCAATTGCAGGCAACCAAAACATCACAAACCTTATATCAATGTTGCTTAATTTTTCACGTAGATCACGAATCTCCTATCCTAATCACCTAACTCTCAACAGGTTTCAAAATTCGCATCAAAGTTCAGAAATCATATCCAAATTGATCATCACCAATTCCAAATCTAAAACCATAGGATTGATCCTCATGCTTCATACATCACTCTGATCTATCCAAATCGTGTTCTAGCTTTAAGATCAGGTCAAACCGTGCTCAAATACAAATCACATGTCACCTAAGTTTGTCTCTAATTGTCCAAAATTTTGTCTAGAAACGATCTACTCCTTAACTAGATCCTAACCACATGTCCACTGCTAACTACATCATGCTAGATCAAGAGGAATTTTGAAGTTTACTAACCTGGTATAGATCCACTAACAGAGGTAGCTAGAGCTTGCTTCTTGCTTCAAAAGTTTCTAGACACGATCAGTGATGCAAGAGGAAGAGTCTTCAACCTTCAATTTACTCTGAACTAGCTTGGAAATGAAAACCCGATTCTCACTTGATCTCTTGAAATTTCAAATGCAATCTCAGCTTCCACCATGAAATGAGCTCCAACCTGAGTATGGAATCAATGATATGCTTATATAGAGTGAGTTTGTGGGCTTTTGAAGCTTGAATGAAGCCCAATCCAACAATTCACGATTTCTGATTTTTCCTTCAAAGTTGCACATGACAGTCACGAATTGGCCATGTAGCTTGCTCAAGAATCTTCCCTTTTGCTTGCATAATGCCTTGTGAGTGAGATTGGATCAAAAGGAGTGCTTGAATTGCTTTGGTAAGTGATTTGGCTATGTAACTTGCACATGAAGAAACCACATTGTAACTTGTGATAATTGGCCTAAACTCAAAAATCTAATAATGCCATTGTGTTTGAAATGAAATTTCCAATCAAAATGAATACTTATTTGTCATGTTTTGGTCACTTAACCAATTATTTGAATTTTCCCCTTTGAATCCTTTGAAAATCTTCTTTTTCAAGCCATTTCAAACCAAGTCTTTCTATGATCCCAATCAATCCATCATGACTTCTTGATTAAACTAAAAACCACATTTTGAACAAGTTTCATGTTGAACAAAAATCCATTTGACAAGTGCAAGTTGGAGATTTTGACCCATGATTGAAAATGGACTATAATCTCACTTTCCCAAAATACCCCTGACTTGTAAACCTCATAACTTGAGTTCTACAAATCAGATGGAATACTTCTAATACAATTTGGAAAGCTAAGATCATGAGGAACAACTTTCATGTTTACCAAAAGGTCAGGTGAAACCTCCTTCTAGGTCAAATATAGCTTGGAAGTCAGATGATTTTCACAGACAAATTTTAGAGGCATATGAGGACTTGTAACTTGTCTGGACCATAACTTGAGTTCTATAAATCCCCTTGAGGACTTCTAGTACTCAAATTAAAGGTATTGAGATGATATACAAGTTTCATGTTGGCCAAAGATCCAATTGAAACTTTTATCTTGACTTATGTGGTCTTGAAGTTAGGCACTAAACAGGGGATTTTACACTGAAACCCTAATTTAGCAACTTCCCACACTCTTGACTCTTCTTGACTTGATCTTGGCATAACACCACAAGTTTCTCAACATATCATTTCATGAACTCCATGACCTAAAAGTAGGCTTTGATACCCTTCAATTGCACAGTTGACCCAGAATTGACCTAGATGAAACCCTAATTGCTTGCACCTCAACTGTGGCTCTTGCATCTGACACAATGAATTGATTGAGCTCTCCCATGACCCTCTGGGAATTCCATGAGCTCCATACACATCCTCCTCTCATATTCACTTCACATCCCTCTGATGGTCTTCAATTGATCCTCAAGTTAGGAGAAAATCCATATGCAAGAATCTAAACTCTTAGGCAATCAAATCACCTCCTGATGACTTTGATAACTTCTCAATCTTGAATAAGACCTCTTGCTAGGCTTCTCTTGATAAGAATCACACTTGATACCCTTCTATATGAATGATATCATGATATGCAAATGATATGACTATGCAAATGTTAATGCAAATGAGACATAACCCAAGTAAGCAAATAAGTTGGGCAAATTTTGGGGTGCAATAGCTGCCCCTATTCAAACGGCTTGGACCCGACTGGGTGAAAAGCGAACGACTTTCAAAAAATCGAGGTAGAAGACGGTTGAATACCAAGAAACCTGGAAATTTTCCAACCACAGAAATAAACTGCGAGAACTACTTGGGGGAAACAACATCCGTTACACTGAACCCAGTTGTTACGGCAACAATTGATCAATCATTTGATAACACTTTGATTTCAACATCAAGCCCCTGTGTGATGCCACAGGCATCGAATTAACTTTGTAAGAAACAAATTCGTTCACAACTAGACCAAATTCGTCAACACGAGGAGAGACTCCATCAACACGGGTACAACTCCGTCCACCACTGGACAAAATTCGTCAACACGAATAACAATCTCTGTCAATCACAGGTAACGATCTCTGTCAACACAGGTAATAATCCCTGGCGACTTCACTGGGGACAACTCCGTCAATCACGGGTAACGACTCCGTCAACACGGGTAACAATCTCTGTCAACACAGGTAACAACTCCGTTAACACGGGTCACAATCTCTGTTAACATAGGTAACAATCTCTGTCAACACAGGTAACAACAGGTAAAATCTCCGTCAACACGGGTAAAACTCGTAAGCTCTCCGTCAACACGGGTAAGGATCTCCGTCAATACGGGTAAAAATAGGTAAAAATCTCCGTCAACACGGGTAAAACTCGTAAGCTCTCCGTCAACACGGGTAAGGATCTCCGTCAATACGGGTAAAAATAGGTTAAAATCTCTGTCAACACGGGTAAAACTCGTAAGCTCTCCGTCAACACGGGTAAGGCTCGTAAGCTCTCCGTCAACACGGGCAAGGATCTCCGTCAATACGGGTAAAAATAGGTAAAAATCTCTGTCAATACGGGTAAAACTCGTAAGCTCTCCGTCAACACGGGTAAGTGATGACGAGAAAACGCATCGATTATATCGCTAGATTTCATTGACGTTTTATCGCGCATTCACCGTTTTGACGCTCGATTTCTCGAGTTTTTTCTTACTATTTTGCAGGTACATCGTTATGTGAGGCCGAATCATGAATTAAGAAGAAAGGAACGAAAGAAAACACAAGAAATGAAGCAAGACAGAAGCCTGCAAAAAGTCTGCATAATTTGTTACGGCCACGGTCGTTACAAGGGTGTCACGACCGTGACACCTTACTTTGGGCCATCACGACCGTGAGGAAGTAGTCACGACCGTGACACTTGAAATCATCAAATAACGAGCGAGAAGACCTTGTCACGCCCGTGACAAGGATAAAACTTGGTTTTGACTCAGACTACGTCAAGCCACCACTGAAGACCACTCCTCCTAGTAATTCTCCTCAAGGCAGCACGTGAGGACGACTTCTCCCATTTTTGCTGCCACTTTCCAACATTTTCTCAACCACTTCAGCAAAGCCCAAGAAGCAAAAGACCAAGGCACCAGCCCATTGGAAGCTCTATAAATAGTACCAGCTCAGGAGAACTCAGGGACAGACTTCATTATCCAAATTTCCTGCGGAAGCTCTGCCGAATTACCTTACGAACCAGAATTTTCATTCCAGCATTATTTTATTTTCTGTCTTGTTTTATTTGTATCCAAACCAACCGTGTAACAATTTCCAACATTAGGGAATTGTTATACTTTTATTTGTTTCCAACCTTCAGCATTCGTTTTAATTTTTATTTCCGCCTACTCCAAGCCTTCCGGTCTGTGGAAGAAGGAGTCTACTCAGATATTTGTTGATCAGGTTTTTCAATTTATTGCAATTTAATTTAATTATAATGTCTATTTATTTTTCTGCCATGAGTAAGTCATTATTTAATTCCGTGTCTGATTCAACCTCGATAAGTAGCTAAATACCTTAGGGCGGTATGTAGTTATGACCAACTTAACCGGTAAAATATAACCATGGGCTAAAATAATTAATCACTTAACATTCTGGCTGATACTTTTTAATTGAATTCGACCTTTTCGTTACGAGAGTAAGAAAAGGGTATTAGGTTGGGTCAAGACCACGAGAGTGTGAGATTTAACCAGATAGCTAAAGTTAGGCATTTAAATTAAACACAGCGAGAGCGCTTTAAGATAAATTAGAATTATTTAGTTTCCAAAAATTACCTCTAAACACTTATGGGCTAGCGAGAGCAGGCATAGGGCTTTAGGGATAAGATCTGATTCAAGACCACGAGAGTGTGAGTTGAGGGTATTTAAACTAGTAATCTCTACCGAATAGATTAAGTGAACATCTTTATAAGCCTAGGTTAGATTGATCCACCTAAGTTAGTATAATTACATACCGACCGTCTTAGTATTATTTATTTAAAAACTTAAATTTAATTCCGCCTTCGATAGTCTTAGAAAACCAACAACAATCGTGACAACTATTCGCCTTAGCTAAACTAGAAGTTCATCTAGCACTAAGTAACAATATAATCCCTATGGATCGATAATCTTAAATATTACTTCGATAGGTTGTGCACTTGCAGTAAGATACCGCTAGACGCATAAGTAGACACGTCTTTAGCCCATCAAGTTTTTGGCGCCGTTGCCGGGGATTCCTTAATTTAGTTACTAGTGCACTTAGGTAGCATTGTCTAGACTAAGGTATCAACTATTTAATTTAATCTAATCTCCGAGTGTATGCCAAGTACTCGCTCTAAAAGCGAAGACTTGCAACCTCTAATCCCTGAATCGGAACGCTTCTTACACGTAAGAAGACGTATATTCGATTTCGAAAATAATTCCAATATTCCAGATCTTCAATTAGATCCGCCTAAGCCAGTCATAAAACCAGACGCAGGGATGGCTGAAGAACAAACTCATCCACTCAAGTATTACGCTAATCCTTCGCAAGGTGAACCTCATTCAAGCATTGCAGCACCGGCTATCAACCGAAATGATTTCGAACTAAAACCATCATTGATATCAGCCGTGCAACAAAATCAATTCGCCGGAAATCCTACCGAGGATCCGAATCTTCATCTTTCGATCTTTGTGCAATATGCAGATACCGTAAAAGCCAATGGAGTTACCCAAGAAGCTATTAGACTACGTTTATTTCCTTTTTCGCTTCGAGACAGAGCAAGAGCTTGGCTTCAATCTCTGCCTTCGAACTCAGTAACTACGTGGGCAGAACTTAAGAAAGTTTTCTTGAATAGGTATTTTCCACCTAGCAAGACCGCTATGCTGAGAGCTCAGATCAACGGATTTAAGCAAAGAGAAAGTGAATCATTATTCGAAGCTTGGGAACGCTATAAGGATCTACTTAGACTTTGCCCACATCATGGACTAATAGACTGGATGGTCATCCATACCTTCTATAGTGGACTCTTGTACAATACAAGAATGACAATTGACGCTGCCGCCGGTGGTGCATTGATGGACAAAGAATACCGTGATGCCTATGCACTTATCGAAAGTATGGCTCAGAATCATTACCTTTGGGGAAGAGAGAGAGTCGCAACTGAGAAACCAACAAAAGGAGGTATGTACGAAGTAAGTAGTATGGACCAAGTCAATGCGAAGTTTGACCAACTAAGCCAAAAGATCGATAACTTGGCCATAACACCTGCAGCCACCGTGGCTGCAGTAACACCTAACTGTGAGTTATGTGGAGTCCCAGGACACGAAGTCTCTGATTGTCAACTATTGGCAGGAACTCCCACTGATCAAGTGAATTATGCTCAAGGAAACCCTTACTCAAACACATACAACCCAGGTTGGAAGAATCATCCGAACTTCTCCTATAAGAACAACAATGCTTATTACGCACCAGGTCAAGCACCAGCTACATCACCAGGATATCAAAAGACTGCTCCGAATATCCCTAGAAAATCGAACCTTGAATTGATGATGGAGAGCTTTATAGCTAGCCAATCTCAGACAAACAAGGACTTCTTAAACCAAAACATTCACACTAGTGAGCAGATTAAACAATTAGTGAGCAAAGTAGATGCATTAGCTACACATAACAAAATGCTTGAAACTCAGATTTCACAAGTAGCTCAACAACAAGCACCTACTGCTGCACCAGCTGGAGTGTTCCCTGGACAACCTCAACCTAACCCGAAAGGACATGCTAACGCTGTAATATTAAAAAGTGGCAAGGAACTTGACGGACCTACCGATCCAAGACTTGACAATCCAGCCATGTACCAAAAACCGGATAAACCGACTGAAGTGGTGAATGATCTAGAAGAAAAGGAAGATGAAAGTCAAGAGGTAGTGGAGAAAGAACAACCTTATGTGCCTCCTCCACCCTATAAACCACCAATTCCGTACCCTCAAAGATTAATAAGTTCCAAGACGACGGGTCAATTTAAGAAATTTGTCGAACTTCTGAAACAGTTGAATATTACTATTCCGTTTACAGAAGCAATTACCCAAATACCCTCGTATGCCAAGTTTTTAAAAGAAATCTTATCCAATAAGAAAAAGATAGAGGATAACGGAACAGTTACACTTACTGCCGAGTGTAGCGCCATAATTCAGAATAACATGCCTCCTAAGCTAAAAGATCCAGGAAGTTTCTCTATACCCTGTGTAATAGGAAAATTCGTCATTGACAAAGCTCTATGCGATTTAGGAGCCAGTATCAGTGTTATGCCCTTAACGATTTGAAAAAGGCTAGACATGGGAGACCTAAGACCAACTAAAATGTTTGTTCAACTAGCCGATCGCTCTGTTAAATATCCTGTAGGCATACTAGAAAACGTCCCAGTACGTATAGGACAATTCTACATTCCTACTGATTTTATAATCATGGACATCTCTGAAGACTCCACTACACCTATCATACTAGGAAGACCATTCTTAGCTACCGCCGGAGCCATAATAGACGTAAAAAGAGTAAAGCTAACCTTTGAAGTAGGTGAAGAGAAAGTCGAATTTGTTTTAACACAATTCTTACAATCACCAGCTATAGAGGATACATGCTATCTAATGGACGTAATTGACGAATGTGTAAGAGAAATGGAACTAGAGGAGACCACTTATTCTGAAATAATGAAAATTCAAATCCCTCCAATTCTCGAAGATGATAATTGGCAAAAACCGTATCAGGATGATAGTCTAAGCGAAAGTTTAGCACTTACACCGGATCCCATGCCAAGTAAAGATAAACCTACATTAGGATTAAAAACTTTACCTAATAACCTAAGGTACGAATTCTTAGACGTTGAATGTAAAAGACCAGTTATAGTAAACTCCAGTTTAGGAACTATAGAAACAAAGAAACTTTTAGATGTCTTGAAGAAATATCCAACTGCATTAGGATATAACATATCTGATCTCAAAGGAATATGTCCTTCAGTTTGCATGCATCGCATTCTGCTAGAAGAAGATTGCAGAACCTCCAGAGAATCACAAAGAAGAATTAACCTAACCCTTAGCACTGTAGTAAAAGAAGAAGTCAAGAAATTATTAGATGCCGGGATAATATATCCGATCTCTGATAGTGAATGGGTTAGTCCAATACATGTAGTGCCAAAGAAAGGAGGTATCACTGTGGTGAAAAACGCACAAGGCGAATCGATATCGCAAAGAGTAGTGACGGGATATAGAGTGTGCATAGATTATCGTAAGCTAAACAAAGCCACTCGAAAAGATCATTTCCCAATACCTTTCATAGATCAAATGTTAGAACGATTAGCCAAGCATTCCTACTTCTGTTACCTTGATGGGTACTCAGGATTTTTCCAAATCCCTATCCATCCTGATGATCAAGAGAAGACTACATTCACATGTCCTTATGGAACATTCGCTTACAGGCGAATGCCCTTTGGATTATGCAACGCTCCTGCAACCTTTCAAAGATGTATGATGTCAATCTTCGCAGATTTTATAGACAACATCATGGAAGTGTTCATGGACGACTTCTCTGTATGCGGGCAAAGCTTTGAAGGATGCTTATCGAACTTAGAAATGGTGTTAGAGAGATGTGTAAAAGTGAATCTCGTGCTTAACTGGGAGAAATGTCATTTTATGGTCAACGAAGGAATAGTATTAGGTCATGTAATATCAGACAAGGGAATTGAAGTGGGTAAAGCTAAGATTGAAGTAATAAAAGATCTTCAACCCCCTAAAACCGTTCGAGAAATACGAAGCTTTTTAGGACACGCCGGTTTTTACCGACGATTCATCAAAGATTTCTCGAAAATCACTAAACCTCTTACTGGGTTGTTAATGAAGGACGCTGAGTTCATATTCAACAAAGATTGTCTTAAGGCATTCGAAACTCTAAAAACAGCCCTCATCACCGCACCAATCATGCAACCCCCTGACTGGAGATTACCTTTCGAAATCATGTGCGATGCGAGTGACTATGCTGTAGGCGCCGTCCTGGGTCAGAGAAAGGAAAAGAAACTCCATGCGATTTACTATGCCAGTAGAACCTTGGATTCTGCCCAGATGAACTACGCTACTACAGAAAAAGAATTGCTAGCAGTTGTCTTTGCGCTTGACAAATTCCGCTCTTACCTAGTTGGAGCGAAAATAATCATTTACACAGACCACGCTGCTATCCGATATCTATTAACTAAGAAAGATGCCAAACCAAGACTCTTAAGATAGATTTTACTCTTACAAGAGTTTGATCTAGAAATAAAAGATAAAAAAGGTACTGAAAACGTCGTAGCGGACCATTTATCTAGATTAGAAGGTATTAAACCCGAACAAGTGCCGATTAACGATGATTTTCCGTATGAACAGCTGATAGCACAAATAGGAAGCGACCTAGCGCAGTTAGATATAGATGAACCAGAACCCATGGAAACAATACAGACAACTGTAGGACTGCCATGGTACGCTGACATTGTCAACTACCTCGCCGCAGGAGCTCTTCCACCAGATCTAACCTACCAGCAGAAAAAGAAATTCTTTCATAACCTGAAACATTACTATTGGGATGAACCATTATTGTTCAAAAGAGGACCAGATGGAATCTTTCGCCGATGTATTCCCGAAGAAGAAATAGAAGATGTCATTACTCAATGTCATTCATCTCCTTATGGTGGACATGCAAGCACTTCCAAAACTTGTGCAAAAATCTTGCAAGCCGGCTTATACTGGCCTAATCTATGGAAGGATGTCCACATCGCTGTTATAAGTTGCGACCGGTGTCAACGCACTGGTAATATTTCAAGAAGAGATGAAATGCCCCAAAAGGGAATTTTGGAAGTAGAAATCTTCGACGTCTGGGGAATAGATTTCATGGGACCATTCCCATCATCTTTCGGTAATAATTACATACTCGTAGCTGTTGACTATGTCTCGAAATGGATCGAAGCCATAGCTTCTCCTACAAACGATGCACGAGTAGTAATGAAGCTTTTCAAAAACATAATCTTTCCCAGATTTGGTGTACCTCGACTCGTCATAAGTGACGGTGGCTCGCACTTCATTTCAAAAATCTTTGACAAATTACTATCTAAGTATGGAGTGAGACACCGTGTGGCTACACCATATCACCCACAAACAAGTGGACAGGTCGAAGTCTCAAACAGAGAGATTAAACAAATCTTAGAAAAGACTGTCGCCATATCTCGGAAAGATTGGTCATCTAAACTTAATGAAGCTCTATGGGCTTATAGGACCGCTTACAAGACTCCCATAGGTACTACACCTTTCAAACTAGTTTATGGAAAATCTTGTCACCTCCCAGTAGAACTAGAACACAAAGCTTATTGGGCGATCAGAACTCTCAATATGAACTATAATGCTGCAGGAGAAAAGCGAATCCTAGACATTAACGAATTAGAAGAATTAAGGTTAGATGCATATGAAAATGCTAAGCTATATAAGGAAAGAACCAAGCGATGGCATGATAAACGCCTATCTAGGAAAGAATTCAGTGTGGGAGACGTTGTACTCCTCTTTAATTCAAGACTTAGGCTCTTTCCTGGAAAATTAAAGTCTAGATGGTCAGGACCCTTTGATATAACTAAAGTATTCCCAAGTGGAGCAATAGAAATTAAGGGAAAGGATAGTGAGCCATTCACAGTAAACGGACAACGTCTAAAACACTATCATAAAGTTGAAAATAGAGGTTATGCGAATAATCTAAAGCTTTTAGAATTGTCCACCAATTCCCCTGATTAATCTAAAACAAAGCATTACGTCAGGCTTTTGACAATAAAAACAGCGCTTAGTGGGAGGCAACCCATTTACCTATTTACTTATTTGAACTATTCTTTTCTTTTAGAGCATTTTTAATTATCGTTATTACTATTTCTTCAAATTGTTTTATCAGTTTTATTTTACATCTATCGCCATTACATTTTAGCATTTCAATTTCTTATTTTTATCCTAAATCACTTTTTACAGATTTTCTAAAGTCTTTTCCACTGATTTGTTTCCCCCGTATTTTCACTGACCATGGCTAACCAACCAATTAACTATATGGAAACCAAATTTAGAGGTAGGAACCAAAGAATGAAGTTCGAAGAGTTATCACAGAGGCAAATGGATTTGACCCTGTACCCAAATGATAGGACTATGGAAACCTTAGGTATACATGATAGTGTCATGTACTTGTTCAACCGACTCGGATGGGAGAATGCAATGATCCAACACAAGTTTGCGACTTACCGTGAGCTCACCCTTGAGTTCCTTAGTTCCCTACTTTACCTACCTGAGCGCGGTTTTGGGTCTAGGAAAGGATTCATTAGTTTCCGCCTATTTGGAATAGAATACGACTTTAACCATAAAGAACTAGCTGACCTGTTAGGATTCCCTAATGGACCTTTTGCCTATACTACCACACAGGTAGAATTGATGGATGTGGAGCTAGATTTCTTTTGGGGAACTCTGATCGGAAACTACCACCCTGAACCAAATGACATGAACAATGATGAGATCCATAACCCTGCTCTCCGTTACTTCCACAAATTCCTCGCCCATACCTTCTTTGGAAAAGAAGAAAACATTACCGGAGTCTCTAAGGATGAATTATTTATTATGTCATGTTTCAATACTGGACAGTGTGTTAATGGTGTACCTTTCATGATGCAAACCTTCACCCGCATCCAAGAAGAACCTGAATTACCTATAGTGGTAGGAGGTCTTGTAACCATGATTGCTGATGCCTTAGGACTTAGGTACCAACTGGACAGGTGCACCCGTCTGGGAACCATCCGCCTAATGAATCTTAAATTCTGCTTCAATAGACATATCATAAGGAATTTAGGACGCCCACCTTTCGAGTACCTGATCCGGAACGAGGTAGTCACCCTGTTCACATTGCCCAATCATGCTAAAGTAAGTGTTCATAATAAGGATAATTGGCTTTATGAGTTAAACCCACCTGATTATCCAGCCACTCCTGAAACACCTCAGTCTCACAGGATAACAGATGATATAATGACCGCTGTTGAAACTGACCCCGAGACACCTCCTGGATACCATGACATTGACCCAACTGACAAAGTTCATGAAACCCCTGGAGCGAATCACGGAGAGTACGCTAAAAACTTGCAGAACATCATGCACACTCTCAATGCCTATCAAACTGACATTAATCTATTCAGAGAAGACATTAAGAGTATGCGATTGGACATCATGGGATTGACTGACATGGCCTGCGAACAATTCTATCATTTGGACTCCGCCATTGAAGACCTGAAGAAACTCCTTTGAACCGGCTATCAGTGATTTAGTTTATTAATTTTTTCTCATTATTTTTTCTCATTATTTTCATTTCCAGTTAAATTTATCTTTCGCAACGATTTCATAACATAATTTGAGTTTATGTAATTTCAATTTTTCTTTATGCCATGCACTTTTTATTTCAATTATTTCTTCATTTTTTAGCAGCTTATATATTTTTTTCTACTTTTTCTATACACTGTGTGACCATATACTTATGATTACATTATTTTATCTTAGGTTCGTATACTACTGTGTTGCAAATGATATATAATATGGTGTGTGTTAATATAAGTGTCATAAATTATTATCAATTTATAAATAATGTGAGACAATGTTCTTTTCTGGGAATTATTCAGCACAACACACCCTCACGGTCGTCACACCCCACTTACGATCGTGACGTGCTCATTTAGCGTGTCACGACCGTCACGCCTATGTCACGACCGTGACGACCTCTATTACAGAGATCGTGAGAAACAGAACCGTTTCTCATCGTGTCCCCTCTTCTTCTCCATCCATAACCTATCCAAAACACTACCCACTCATTCCAAAACCGCCGTCACCTCTCCATTACCCCCATTAATCCTCCATTTTCATCTACCATTTCATTACCACTCTCCCGTATTTAACCCGAACTTCTATCTCCCTCATTCTACCATTCTTCTCACAAAACCTCACAAAATCCTTAAACCCTCACTCTTCACTCTTGCATGTTATGGATTCCATCATCTTTAGA
The DNA here is from genome assembly GCA_963859935.3 of Lathyrus sativus. Classification (NCBI taxonomy): domain Eukaryota; kingdom Viridiplantae; phylum Streptophyta; class Magnoliopsida; order Fabales; family Fabaceae; genus Lathyrus; species Lathyrus sativus. The sequence continues at coordinate 569,540,880 of OZ012737.1, read as the reverse complement.
GAAGGCGAAGCTGGAGTAACCCAGAGAGACCGTTTCATCCGCTTCCAGAACCGCGGTCTGCAACCTACCCGGTACATTGCCACTGACTGTCTGCAAGAACTCGGTATGCTGTCCAGCGTTCAAAGCCTACTGCAAAAGGTCGGTCTGTGGGACCTCTGTCGTCAGCCACAACCTACTTTCGAACTTCTGACGTTGGAGTTCCTCAGCTCTTACAGCTACATCACCCCTCCCGGTTCTCAGAGTCAGCTTACCGGCATCGTAACATTCAGACTGCACGGCCGGGAGTTCAACCTCACGCAAACCAGGATCGCCGAGCTGTTAGGTTTCGATCACGGCACCGAAGCCCACCGTCGCGTGCCCGACAATTTCAGTGAACAAGCATTCACTCTGTGGCACGACCTTACCAACACCCGTGCGACCACCTTCCAGAGCCTCAACGCCACACACATCCACAACCCGACTATCCGCTACTTTCACCGGGTCATCTGCAACACAATCTTTGCCAGAGAAAGCAACCACAAGCTCAACTCCAAGGAGCTTCTGTTCTTATACTGTGCTCTCCATGACGAGCCAATCAACGCTGCCCCCTTTATGCTTTACCACATCCAGGCCATTGCGCACCGAGGCTCCTCCCCGTTCTTTATCGGCGGCATTGTCACCACCCTCGCCATTCAGTTGGGGCTTGGTGACGCGCTCGCTAATCAGCCTCACCTCGCCGCTGAATTCCTGACCATGAGCTACTGCCGGTCCGCCCACCTGATCGTGCAGCGAGAGGATGGCAGGTACAACCCTGTTGTCAATGGCACCGTTTTCCACCACATCACTCTGTCGTCCTGCACCCGCATCGACCCATCCAACCGAGCCAACTGGCTCTTTGTTTTACCAGCAGCGGCCGATCACATCCCGACTCATGATGATCAGGCAGACGCCCCAGTGGACGAGATGCAGGACGCTATGGATGCCGCTGAGCCTGTCCAGGATATCCCCGAGGCATCTACCAGGCAGCCCCCTGCTCCCGCAGTCACACTTGAGGAGGTCCTACTTGCGATTCATCAGCAGAACCTGATGAACGCCGCTCTGGAGCGACGGCAGAAGGCGCAATATGATGCTTTACTCGGCACCATTACTGCCAACCAGGAGGCCACCAATGAGCGGTTTGGAGAACTTTTCGGCGAGCTCGAGGCGCTCCGCATCAGCATTACTGCTACCTCCGGCACCGGCTCTGATCCCGACGCGACTCCCTCCAGACGCCGCTCTCGCACCAGAGGCCGAGCCCGCGGTCCTCAGCAGCAGTAGTTTACTTTTATGTTGTTTTTCATTTTTTCTTGTACTGTATTTGTACCGCAATTATATCACAACATTGAGGACAATGTCTGATATAGTGTGGGAGAGGTACTTTTCATTTCAGTGTACTTTCAATTCCGTTGTATTCCTTTTAGCAAATCAATGAAATGAGCAAATCTGTGCGTTATTTTCTTTAATATCGAGCTTTCCCCGATTATTAAGCCATACCAGAAAAATCTTTAATTACTCGCATTACCCGACTTACCACCGAATGGTTCGTAATTACGAAGCCGGGAACGATTAAACAAGACCAATACAATCTTGACATCTTCGACCCCCTGCTTAAGAAATTCCATCCCGATCACCATCGCGAGGCACCTTTAGTTTCAGTTCAAAAGTAACCCCCAGTAGTTTATACTAGCAGTCAGCACCGTCTGAACACAAACCACGTGGGGAGCCGATGAATATAAGCGTTTGATGCCTAATCAATAATGATCCTTCGTATCTCAATGCAAAATGAAAAGAGATTGCACCAAAGTACACGGTCGCAGATAAGAAACGAGAAATATGAGAAGGACTCCGTTTCGGGTTGGTTCAGAGGTACTGGTTCTGAACTCGGTAGGGCGTGCTACGGCTCGATCCCCCACAACCTCCGAATCGGATAAAACATGAAGGGTTACCACACTCGTGTACCAGACCCCGTGCTAAAAAAGGATCAAAATCGCTAACCGGCTACTCCACTACGTGCGTGCGAAGGCAAAGGGTTTAATGTGACTGCGCTAGAACGAAGCCGGGCAAAATAAGATCAAGAAACTCTAGGTGAAATCGTAATGTGATCGCCGATTGTTTCGCTTGACGGGAAATCGACGACATAGCTTGTTGCTTGTGTCATTAGAGTATCGGTAGTGTTCTATCAAAGTACCGGACTATCCGACAAAACGATCCACCGTACGGTTTGTTATAGGTATGCGCGAATAAAATCTTGTCCGCCGATTTTCAACCGACTATTTGCTTGAGGACAAGCAAAGGTTTAAGTTTGGGGAAGTTTGATGACGAGAAAACGCATCGATTATATCGCTAGATTTCATTGACGTTTTATCGCGCATTCACCGTTTTGACGCTCGATTTCTCGAGTTTTTTCTTACTATTTTGCAGGTACATCGTTATGTGAGGCCGAATCATGAATTAAGAAGAAAGGAACGAAAGAAACCACAAGAAATGAAGCAAGACAGAAGCCTGCAAAAAGTCTGCATAATTTGTTACGGCCACGGTCGTTACAAGGGTGTCACGATCGTGACACCTTACTTTGGGCCATCACGACCGTGAGGAAGTAGTCACGACCGTGACACTTGAAATCATCAAATAACGAGCGTGAAGACCTTATCACGCCCGTGACAAGGATAAAACTTGGTTTTGACTCAGACTACGTCAAGCCACCACTGAAGACCACTCCTCCTAGTAATTCTCCTCAAGGCAGCACGTGAGGACGACTTCTCCCATTTTTGCTGCCACTTTCCAACATTTTCTCAACCACTTCAGCAAAGCCCAAGAAGCAAAAGACCAAGGCACCAGCCCATTGGAAGCTCTATAAATAGTACCAGCTCAGGAGAACTCAGGGACAGACTTCATTATCCAAATTTCCTGCGGAAGCTCTGCCGAATTACCTTACGAACCAGAATTTTCATTCCAGCATTATTTTATTTTCTGTCTTGTTTTATTTGTATCCAAACCAACCGTGTAACAATTTCCAACATTAGGGAATTTTTATACTTTTATTTGTTTCCAACCTTCAGCATTCGTTTTAATTTTTATTTCCGCCTACTCCAAGCCTTCCGGTCTGTGGAAGAAGGAGTCTACTCAGATATTTGTTGATCAGGTTTTTCAATTTATTGCAATTTAATTTAATTATAATGTCTATTTATTTTTCTGCCATGAGTAAGTCATTATTTAATTCCGTGTCTGATTCAACCTCGATGAGTAGCTAAATACCTTAGGGCGGTATGTAGTTATGACCAACTTAACCGGTAAAATATAACCATGGGCTAAAATAATTAATCACTTAACATTCTGGCTGATACTTTTTAATTGAATTCGACCTTTTCGTTACGAGAGTAAGAAAAGGGTATTAGGTTGGGTCAAGACCACGAGAGTGTGAGATTTAACCAGATAGCTAAAGTTAGGCATTTAAATTAAACACAGCGAGAGCGCTTTAAGATAAATTAGAATTATTTAGTTTCCAAAAATTACCTCTAAACACTTATGGGCTAGCGAGAGCAGGCATAGGGCTTTAGGGATAAGATCTGATTCAAGACCACGAGAGTGTGAGTTGAGGGTATTTAAACTAGTAATCTCTACCGAATAGATTAAGTGAACATCTTTATAAGCCTAGGTTAGATTGATCCACCTAAGTTAGTATAATTACATACCGACCGTCTTAGTATTATTTATTTAAAAACTTAAATTTAATTCCGCCTTCGATAGTCTTAGAAAACCAACAACAATCGTGACAACTATTCGCCTTAGCTAAACTAGAAGTTCATCTAGCACTAAGTAACAATAGAATCCCTGTGGATCGATAATCTTAAATATTACTTCGATAGGCTGTGCACTTGCAGTAAGATACCGCTAGACGCATAAGTAGACACGTCTTTAGCCCATCAGTAAGGCTCATAAGCTCTCCGTCAACACAGGCAAGGATCTCCGTCAATACGGGTATCAAAACTGTTGTACGGCAGTCTGACGAATACTTTGCTGGGGACACAAGAAGTCTAATCAAACAACTCTGTGGGGAAAAACTTCACCAGGGAAATCACTAGTGATAACTCCAAAAGTTTAAACCATGAAATCTTTTAATGCTGACGTAACAGCAACCTGAGAAAAAAAAAATTCGCTAGGGAAGAAGAGAAACTTAACCAAGCAACTCTGCTAGGGGAACACGCGACGGGACGAACGTTATCACCACCTATCTCACGTCGAGAATTTGAATATCTAGAAATCCTTCCGAGCAAAAATCCCACTCCTCTACAGGGAACAACACCCGAAACCAACGAGGTAACCAACCTGACTTATGTTTCAAAATGCGTATGTTTAACAATGGCGTAATGCTCCATACAGTATGGAAATGCTACGCGTTTGGGTAGATGCAAATATGATGATATATGCAAAATGCAAAGATGCCAAGAGGCGCTTCAGCAAAATAAATGCTGAAGACGACACCAAATCCACTAGGGATAACCAGGTACCACAGACATATTCCAGCAAAAAAAATGATGGACACGTGAAACCAACTCCACTGGGGATAACCATCCTGCTGGGGAGAAGGAAAACAGTCCCGCGCGGGGATAATCCTTCTGAACCAAAGACGACTTGGTTATATTCTGCGGGAGTTACCCATGCTGGGGATTGATTGTGTACATACTCACTGCTGGGAATGCACCTTCTGTTGGGGACATCAAGATCCACTGAGGATAATCTCTTGGCAACTTTCCTGGGGATACTCTTCTGGGGAGGACAATCCCCACATCCAGTAAGGATGAGTGCCATCTCAACTCTCTCTGAGATAAGATGTGACTTCCATCTGCCGAGGAGCGTTACAAACATTATGTCACAAGACTCTGGCTGGGGAAACACAAATTCCTTGACTATTTGCTTCAAAGGTGAGAACCCTGCAAAACACAAACGAGACAGAACAAATCTACACAACAAGATCTATCCCGGTTAGTATCTGTGACATTCGTTCAGTCAATTCGAAGTTTTAGCAATTATTGGCAAGGGCCAACAAGTTTATGTACATGCAAGTTCATCAAAAACATCGGAATTTTTAACAAACAAAACAGTAAAGAACAAGCATCAAATACTGAGTAACATGCTTTATTGATAACGGGCCTGTAAATATGCAAAATTTTGTACACTAGATGCAACTCCTGAAAAGAGGAAGTTACGCATAAGCAAATACAAATATCACAGAAGCACAAAGAAAATTTGTATACATGTCGGCAACGTGGTACAGACGAACACCATGAGCTAATCCTCCTATGACTCGCCTGACTCTGACGCTTTCCCGATACTCGATCATCAGAAGAGATTGTTTTGGATATACGACCCTCAGGTACTCCCAACCACTAAGCAACGCAGTATCAAACTCGGACCGCAGTCATTCGCTTTTTCAAATCCCTAACTTTTGCGTGAACCGCCCTTTGCGGGTTTTCAATTCACCGGGATACCCTTTTTTGCCGAAGTTGCCCTTTTCCGGTTTTCAACTTCGCGGGTGTACACTTTTTTAAATTTTATCCCTAACTTTTGCCCGAACCTTTTATTCCTTTTTTATGGTTCGCCGGGATGCCCCATTTTTGCCTGGACTTTCTTTTTCTGTCCAGCGGGTCTATTTTAAGCAAAGCATTTTTTAACTGCGTCCGAGTTAACAGGGGACGTAAAATCCTCACCATCCATGGTGGATAACAATAAGGCTCCTCCAGAGAAAACCTTTCTAACGACATATGGACCTTCATAGTTGGGAGTCCATTTGCCCCTGTGATCTGATTGTGGTGGGAGAATCTTTTTCAGCACAAGATCGCCCATCTGAAAGCTTCGAGGACACACCTTTTTATCATAAGCTTTCTTCATCCGGCTTTGATATAGCCGACCATATGCTAGAGAAGCCAGTCTCTTCTCATCCATCAAACTGAGCTGATTCAGTCTATCTTTCACCCATTCTGCCTCATTAAGTTGGACATCACGCAAAACCCTCAAAGAAGGAATCTCAACCTCCAATGGTAGGACAACCTTCATACCATATACCAGTGAAAAAGGAGTTGCCACGGTTGATGTGCGCACCGTCGTACGATAACCGTGCAAAGAAAAAGGCAACATCTCATGCCAGTCCTTGTAGGTCACAACCATCTTCTGAACGATCTTCTTTATGTTTTTATTGGCCATTTCAACAGCGCCATTCATCTTGGGCCGATAAGGAGAAGAGTTGTGATGTTCAATCTTGAAATTCTGGCACAACTCCTTCATCATCTTGTTATTCAAATTCGAACCGTTGTCAGTGATAATTCGCTCCGGGATTCCATATCTGCAGATAATATCCTTCTTGATAAATCTGGCTACCACCTACTTGGTAACATTAGCATACGATGCGGCTTCAACCCATTTGGTGAAGTAATCAATATCTACCAAGATAAAACGATGTCCGTTGGATGCTGTGGGCTCAATCTTGCCAATCACATCAATTCCCCACATGGAAAAAGGCCAAGGTGATGACATAACGTTCAGAGGGCTCGGAGGCACATGAATCTTGTCCGCATAAATCTGGCATTTATGACACTTCTTTGCGAACTTGAAACAATTTGTTTCCATCGTCAGCCAATAGTACCCTGCTCGTAATAACTTTCTCGTCATTGCATGTCCGCCGGCATGCGTGCCAAATGTACCCTCGTGGATTTCTTCCATGAGCAACTTAGCCTCTTTCTCATCCACACACCGCAACAACACCAAGTCATGGTTTCTCTTGTACAAAACATCATCCGGATTCAAATAGAATTTGCCAACCAATCTCCTAAGAGTCTTCTGATCACGACTGGATGCCCCAGCCGGATACTCTTGGTTCTTTAGGAAATTCTGGATATCATAATACCACGGTTTTCCATCGGAAGCTTCCTCAATGGCGAATATGAAAGCGGGCCTATAAAGGCGAGAGATAACTATCCTGGGAGCCTCATTCCAGAAGTTAACCTTATACATTGAAGACAACGTCGCGAGAGCGTCTGCCATCTGATTTTCAGCTCGTGGTACATGGTGCAATTCCACCTTGTCAAAGAAAGGTAACAACCTTCTTGCATAATTCATATAGGGTATCAGATTGGGCTGACGAGTTTCCCACTCTCCCTTGATCTGGTTCACAACTAGAGCGGAGTCTTCGTACACGTCAAGATTTTTAATTCTCAGATCAATAGCTTCCTCGAGACCCATAATGCATGCTTCATATTCGGCCTCATTGTTGGTAACTGGAAAGGTCAATCTGGCGGTGAATGGGATGTGCGACCCATGGGGAGTAGTGATGATTGCCCATATTCCACTTTCGTATGAATTAACGGCACCGTCAAATATCAATTGCCATTTGGAACCCAGCTCTGGACCTTCATCCGGCAACGACTCTTCACAGTCCTTCATTTTTAAGTACATGATATCCTTGTCAGGAAAATCAAACCTCATCGGCTGGTAATCATCAATTGGCTGCTCAGCTAGGTACTCTGATAGAACGCTACCTTTAATAGCCTTTTGAGAAACATACTGAATATCATATTCTGTCAATACCATCTGCCATCGGGCAATTCTTCCGGAAAGTGCTTGCTTTTCAAACACGTATTTGATTGGATCCACCTTCGAAATCAGCATGGTTGTATGATTTAGCATGTATTGCCTCAAACGTTTGGCAGCCCAGGCTAGTGCACAACACGTCTTTTCGAGCATTGAGTAACGGGACTCACAATCTGTGAACTTTTTACTCAAGTAATAAATCGCATGCTCTTTACGTCCATTCTCGTCATGTTGACCGAGAACACAACCCATACTTTTCTCAAGAACCGTCAAATACATGATCAATGGTCTCCCGGCTACTGGGGGTATCAATATTGGAGGTTCCTGCAAATACTCTTTTATTTTTTCAAACGCCTTTTGACAATCTTCATTCCAGGTCACAGCCTGATCTTTTTTCAACAACTTGAATAATGGCTCGCACATGGCCGTTAGATGAGATATGAACCGAGCAATGTAATTCAACCTCCCTAAAAAGCCATAAACTTCTTTTTCTGTTTTTAGTGTTGGCATTTCTTGTATTGCTTTTATCTTAGCAGGATCAACCTCAATTCCTTTTTCGCTAACAATAAACCCCAATAGCTTACCAGATCTCACCCTGAAGGTGCACTTGTTAGGATTCAGCCTCATCCTGAATTTCCTAAGCCTCTTGAACAATTTCAGAAGATTGACCAGATGCTCTTCCTCCGTCTGGGATTTGGTAATGATATCGTCAACATAGACTTCGATCTCTTTATGCATCATGTCATGAAAGAGTGTTGTCATAGCACGCTGATATGTTGCCCCGGCGTTCTTCAAACCAAAGGGCATCACTTTGTAGCAGAACGTTCCCCACGGGGTAATAAAAGTTGTCTTCTCCATATCCTCCGGCGCCATTTTTATCTGATTATAGCCCGAAAAGCCGTCCATGAAGGAAAACACGGAGAATTGAGCGGTGTTGTCGACCAACACATCAATATGAGGAAGTGGAAAGTCATCTTTTAGGCTCGCCCTATTCAAATCTCGATAGTCCATGCACATCCGCACCTTACCATCTTTCTTTGGTACAGGTACTATATTGGCGACCCATGAGGGATAAGTTGTAACAGCCAGAAAACTGGCGTCCCACTGTTTCTGAACTTCCTCTTTAATTTTCACATCCATATCTGGTCTGGTTCTTCTGAGTTTTTGCTTAACCGGCAGACATTCCTCACGCAATGGGAAACGGTGAACCACCATATCAGTATCCAACCCAGGCATGTCTTCGTAAGACCAAGCAAAGATATCACTGTACTCTCGCAGCATCTCTATCAAACTTTGCTTGATATCACTTTGCAGTGCAGCCCCTATCTGGATATTCCTGACAACATCTTCAGACCCCACGTTGATAATTTCAATTTCCTCCTGATGAGGCAGAATGATTCTCTCTTCTTGTTTCAAAAGTCGAGTCAGCTCTTCTGATAAGTCGTTATCCTCAACAATCTCTTCTTCTGCTTGAAATATCGGGTGCTCGAAATCGAAGCGAGTCATAGGAAGTTCGTGATCGGTGTCGTCTGAATATGAATCCTGCAATGAGAATGGTTAAATGCTTCAAATAACGCAAATAAAGCACATAACCACGTTGCCATTTTATTGTTAAAGCAAAAACAGGAAAAACAAGGATCACAAAATTTGCCTGAGAAAAAACGCCTTTATTAATGATTAAACAAAGCACACACATAAGCAGGTAGCCCTGAAAACAGAATCACTATGCCCCGGGTAGGACACAGGATTATATAATAATCGAGAAAACAAATCATTATTGTTTTGTAGTCACTTGGACAAGTTCCTGGATAGACCAGTTGCATAGGCTCTATCCTGGCACGCTGGGCTTGATCCACGAGTCCATATCGCAGTCACTATCTCTGTCTTCAGCATCGGAAACAGCATTAATCGTTTCATAACAGACTCCACCTGGAGTGATCACCACTGACCCTTTGAACTTTGGCACGCCTGATGCGGAAGATGACGACATCGGGCGATACCCCAACCCAAACTTGTCCATCTTGACAGAAATTTCCAAGACTTGGCCCCATCCTTTGGTTGCTCTAGCCTGAACCACTGCCTGAGCATCTTTGTAAGAAGACATGGCCACCTCTGGCCCTTTACTAGGGACATGGGACTTGTCCTTGATCTACAACCCTTCAACGGCTTGGCATGGCGTCTCGTGGATCTCCCCATCCACTTCGACGTACTTGAATGACAAAAGATGACTAACCAGAATATCCTCCTCTCCGCAAATAGTAACAACACTGTCCCCGACCATGTATTTAAGCTTCTGATGCAACGTGGACGTCACGGCCCCTGCAGAATGTATCCATGGTCGCCCAAGTAAACAGCTGTAAGCTGGATGTATGACCATGATATAGAACACGGTGTCAAAAACTTCTGGCCCGACCTGGAGTGGCAACGTTATGGACCCAAACACCGAACTTCTGTTCCCATCAAAAGCTCTCACGACCAAGTCACTTGGCATGCATATGATTCCTCGGATATCTAGCTTCATCATAGCCTTCTTCGGCAACACATTCAAAGATGATCCGGTGTCTACAAGAACGTGCGACATAACAGTGCCCCGACATTCCACTAAAATGTGCAAAGCCATATTATGATCCCGACCTCTAGGCGTCAAATTAAAGTCAGTAAATCCCAGGCTGTGTCCGGCATTCACATGTGCCCGTACCCCCTCGAGCTGATTAAAAGTTACTTCCTGAGGTACAAAAGATGTGTCCAAGATTTTCAACAAGGCATTCCGATGGGCCTCGGAACAAAGCAACAAAGATAGGATTGAAATTTTGGAGGGCGTCTACTGCAAGTGCTCCACAATCTTATAGTCGCTTTTGCGAATCAACCTCATGAACTCTTCTACATCCTTGATCAATGTTTCTTTCTCTTTCGCCTGGGAAGGTCCTCCTTCATTCACTTTGGCTTTGCCTTTAGCAATCCTCTCAGCCTCAATTTCAGGTGAAGTAAAGATTCTACCACTGCGGGTCATGCCTCCCGCTCCAACAAGATTGCCCACTGCCCCTGCCGGCTGGCTATCCACCTTAATCTTTTCCCCATTGCAAAAAGCTTCCAACCCATAATTCCACGGAATGGCTTTCGTACTTTCATAAGGAATGGGCCCTACTTTTGTTATCGTGATAGTTGGCCGCTTGGCGGGCGCTGATATTGTAATAGTCTTTTGTGGAATTGTAACTGTCGCGACCTCACACTGCTTTTCAAATATTGCCTCAACAGCAGTACGGTCGAATTGTAAAGTTCCCTCATCAATCATGGCCTGAATACCTCTCTTCAAATCAATACAGCCCTCTGGTCGGGTCCAACAATCCAAACAGTACTCATCACATCCAGAGAAGACCCCTCCTTTCAACAATCTGCTTTTAACATAGCTTAAAGGCGTATTTAGATCATTTACGTCCATAACCAAATCCAAATATTCTTCTGTCAGAATAGCATTCGCTCCATGATTCGGCATTGGTTACTGTACAATATTGGGACCATCATGACTGAAGTTAATGACCTTACTATCAATCAAATCTTGGACTTTGTGTTTAAAAGCATGACAACTCTTGATATCATGTCCGGGTGCCCCAGAATGAAATTCACAATGCTTACTAGCATCATACCCATAAGGAAGCGCTCCTGTGGGTGGGTCCAATGTTCTCTTTTCAACCAGATTCAAGCCTAACAGCATCTGAAGATATTCTGCATACGTTGATGGAGGTGTATCAAATACCCTTTTGGCTTCCCATTCTGAACCCTTCTCTGAGCAGGACTAGGCCTTTGTTGTTGCTACTGCTGTTGTTGTGATAGTTATCGTTGTTGAGGTATAGGGATCGTCACACTAGCAACATGTTGTTGAATATACTGATTCCTACCTCTACCTCGTCCTCGACCACCATACATTACGCTGGCGTCTCCTTGTCTTCTACCACCAAAGACCTTTTTTGCGCCTCCAGCTGAGGTCGATTCACCGGCTTGAATTTTTCCAATTTTAATGCCATTTTCAATCCGTTCTCCCATGAGTATCATGTCAGAGAAACTACCCATCGAGCAATTGAGAAATTTATCATAATACATCCCAGAGAATGTTCCAACAAAAATATCAATCAATTCCCTTTCAACCATAGGTGGTTGGACCCTTGCCGCCAAATCACGCCAACGCTGGGCATACTCCTTGAAACTCTCCCCATTCTTCTGAGAAAGACTCTGAAGCTGGACCCTATTTGGCGCAAGGTCACTGTTGTACAGGTAATGTCTGACGAAAGCATCAGCCAACTCTTTCCAACTTCCGATCTGTTCAGGCTCTAGTCCCATGTACCATTCCAGCGATGGTCCCGACAAACTATCTTGGAAAAAATGCATAAGCATCTTCTCATCATCAGAGTAAGCAGACATCCTCTGGTAATATGAACGCACATGAACCCGTGGGCATGTATCCCCTTTATATTTATCGAAAGTGGGAGCTTTAAACTTCAATGGCACCCTCAGCCCAGGATCCAGCCCCATGGTAGCCATGTCCAAACCTGCAGAATTTTGATTGGCTATACCTCTTATCTGTTCTTCCAGCATTTTAATCATCCGATCATTATCAGTGGGACCCTCAAAACCCATGCCTTGCCCAGAAAAGGCATCTTCCTGACGATCTCTGTCCCCGTACGACCCCTCATTACCATACCCGTCATAAGCAGCATTACGACCATCACCACTTTGGAAAAACCTGGGGTCATACCTCAGATTACCGAGCTTTTGATTAGTAGCCGTTGTTCCAAAGCCAGTATTGAAAGGACCCATCCCAGCACCATTGGTATTCACATTGCCAAACCCAGCATTGTCGTAGCCATTATTACCAAAACCTTGATTGTTCTCACCAAACCCCCTGTTGCCGAAGCACTGATTATCAAAGCCATCATTGCCAAAGCCAAAACCCTGATTGTTGCCACCGAAACCAGTATTGATACCAACATTCCTATTGGTTTCCATGTTCCCATTGCCATTATCAGCATTTCTGTTACCAGTGTTGCGTTGCCATTGCCAGTACCAGTCTCACTAGCATTCGGTATCACTTCCTCCCTACGAGGGGTCTCAACACGAACAGAGTTATATTCAGTATTACCAGCCGCTCGCGCCAGCAGCGGTTGCACCAGAGTTTGAAGATGTTCCTGGCCCTTGGCCACAACCTCCATAGTCTGCATGAATTGGGCCAACCTATCCCGGATCACCTGCATCTCAGATTGTACCTGGTCCATGATCTTCTTACTGTTGCTTCTTGTAGCGTACCGGTGAGTTCTTTGTTCGTCAATCTTGAAACAACTTGAAAGACGCGGGAGATAAGATTTGAGCTCAAAAAGATACCTGCCATGCAATATGAATATGCAGATGCACACATGTAAATATACAACAGGTTAATTCCCCCCCCCCCCCCCCCCCGATTCTAGTTCCGGAGAAGAAGCCATAACGATAATGGAGTCCCAAGTAAGCAAGCATAGAATCAGAAACCTCATACATAAACAAATGCCAAGAGGTAGAGTACAAAGGTAAAACCAAATACAACTGAAAAGACCTCGGCCAACAAGCCTGGCGATGGTCAAAATACAAACATGAATAACATACTACAAGAGAAAAACAAAGATAAATCATGAAGGATGGCGCGCCCGGACCTCTCCCAATAGCCTCAACGTCTCCGAATAACCTGGTCTAGAGAGAAATTCCTGTATCAGTAATGTGTGTCGCCTAACAGTAGATCTCAACTTCTTGGCATCCTCTACACAGGCTCCCTTGCCAAAACACTCATCAAGCCTGCATCTCTTAAAGCCAGCCTTCAGTTCACAACCCCTCATTTCTTTGACCATGTTGCTCACTCTAAACTCAGTGTCATGTCTAAGAGATGCCTCTTCAGCAATCTTCACATCCTTAGCGCTGAGCTACTCCTCTAACCGGGAAATCTGCAGCTTCAACTCATCTTCACGCTCCTTCCGGCTAGTAAGCATGGCATTCCACAAAAATTCCCATTTGGAAAGTCGAGAATAAGCCTTGTTCAGAAGCTCTTTCTTAGTAGAAAGCACACTACTAACACCATTCAAGGCTACTCCCACCTTCTCTCTCCTGCTGGTCTTTTCAGTCAAATTTGAACCCAACCTATTAATCATCTCAGTCTGCTTCTTCAAAGTGAAGGTTGCCTCACTCTTCTCATGCCGAAGCTGGAAAATCTCTTTCTCTAACTCTTCATTTGCTCTTTGCAACTCTTCCTTTTCAACCAGCAGCTTGTTATACTTCTCAATTTCCACTGAAGTAGGTTCCTCAATCACCGGAAGATACAAAGGCTCTGTAGCAGGAAATGGCATCAAAGAAGTCCTAACTCTCTCATGGATCCAGAGCCGATAAGGATTATAAGCTCGACTGTCACTCTTGCCAAGCAATTTTTTTCCTCTTTTGTGAATATTACCCCAAGCATGCCTCAATCTGACCAAAACATCTCCATCTAATAAACCCGTGAGATACAGAGATTCCTGTATCTCGTCTTCAACCGAAGAATCTCTCAAAGCATAGCCAAACTGTCTCACAAGCAGAGAAGGGTTATAGTTAATACAACCTTTTCGTCCAATCAATGGAACATTCGGAAAGCCACTGCAACTATATATAATATTCACTCCGAGCAGGTTCCGGTCAAACCAAACAATGTTCTCAGCACACAATCCCATCAATCGGGAAGACCAATCTAGAGTACCAGCAGTATCAACAAAAGGTCCCGTCTTAGGAAGATGTCCCTGAAACCACCTGTATAGAAGAGGTACACAGCAAGAAACATTCTTTCCCCGACGCTTCTCATTCTTATAGTGAATAGAATGATAAACGTCACCCAAGAGAGTAAGCACCAGATTCTTCGAGGCAAGAATAAAGAAAGCATCTGAGTCAACAAAATCAGGCAAGTTAGGGAACAAGATAATCCCATAAATGCAAACAGCCAGAATAGCATTGAAGACAATCCAACATCCATCCTTCGCACACTGCGTAGCCTTCTCAACCAAGCAAGAAAGATGAAAACCATAAACTCCATTCAGCTTGACCAAACCTCCAGGGAACTCAGAAGCACCTAAACTGACAATCTCAGCAAGCTTAGCCAACTCAGGATCAGTATCCTCGTGAATAAAAGGCGTCTGATCTAACACAGGAACTCCTAGCATATCAGAATACTCCTCTAAAGTAGGAGCCAAAATAAAATCAGGGAACAAGAAACATCTCAATTGAGGCTCATAAAACTGCATCAAGGTATACAATCCAGTCATCTCAAACACAGAAGGTCTGCACACCAAACTGAGCAGTTTCCCATAAGACTCTCTAAACTCATCCCTCACTCTTTGATCTGCTAGAGCAACCAACCGCAACAAGGAACTAATATCTAGAGCAGGAAACCTGTAAGCAACTGTTCTCTTCATGGACTCCATGTCTGGCAAGAATAACACTAGAATCTGAGGGGAAAAACACACCTGCGACATAAATACATGTTAATGAAATGAAAACATAAAAATGCAAATGCATATGCAAACAAGGGATCAAGTGCAATGCTGAAGAACTGTGTTGTGTTGTACTACAGCTTGAGAACCATCAGATCTTCTCCTCAAACCAAACCAACCACAAAAGAACCCTCATAACCAATTCTCACTGACAGAGACAAACCAGGTGTTTTGAGACCAGAGTTTTCCTGCAAAAAGACCCACCTACCCCTCACAGGTATGTACTTAACTCGCAGACGAGGTACGGCATCCTATGCGGTCATCAGCGTCACAGACTTTCAGGAGCGATGATACGATACCCAGAAGGTGTGGCATCATCATCCCCTGAAGAGGCCTCACTTAGCCGAATCCCAAATGATAGGTTCCCAGAGTCGACATCCCTCAAATCCAACAACCTCTCGAGCCCAAAGGGCCAGGCAAGATGCCATCAAAGAGAATCTCGTCTGAGTGTAAATTTCGTAGCTAGCTGGTGCGAGCAAAGCAAGCAGGCTAACCACTACTCTCTACTTCTAAGTCTATGTGCACTCAAGCCCAGGTCCGGCTTATCTCTCAAACTAACCCTCTGCCCACAACATAATAACGATAATATATAGTACTGAAAGTAAAGACAGAAAGATAAATACATACAAAACCCCAGACGGGAAAACAAGCGCTAGGATTGACTCGCATAGGGAACCGTTGGAGTCCCCAGCAGAGTCGCCAGTTGTCGCTACTGCGAAAATCGGCGCCGACTATGACAGAAGAGTCGCCACCGTGCGTTATTTATCCCAAAAGAGGGAAAGGAAATGCTCAGAGAAAACCTAACGCAAAAAGGGAAAGGAATGGTCATCGCAACCAAATCCTGGATTCGGGAGTCGGTTACGCAAGGGGAAGGTATTAGCACCCCTCACGTCCGTCGTACTCGACGGGATCCACGCTTGTTTTCTATCTAAGGGTGTGTTTATCTATCTACTCTAAAGGTCTGGTCTAAAAAAGAAAAGAAAATGACTCGGAAAAGTATCGCACTTTATGCCTACGTATTCCTGTCTGGAACGAGAAATTAGAGTCAACGTAGTTCGCCTAACTACGGGTTAAGGGGGGAAGGTTGCTCGCTGAGATATCGCATCTCGTGCCTACGTACTTTCATACGGCATGAAAGATCAGAGCAAACGTAGTTCGGGCTACGGAAGACACAAGCTTGTCTGACAGTTTTTTATCTCCTGATGAAAGGGTTTTCCTGATTAAGGGTCCAAGAGGACAAAAACAGAGTTTGAATGTTTGTTTGAGTCTTTTACGAAAGAACTGTTTTTTAGGATGTTCGCAATCTCCATCGCACTAGAGACTATGACCTAGGAGTGAATGCCTCGTATGTCACCCAAAGGGTACCACACTAAACATCCAGATTACTGGAGAGAGACCCTCCACCAACCTTTTCCCAGATAGCTTAAGGCTCGTAACGTACGACTTCAATTAACCTTATTACTGTATTTTTGAATTGTTTTGAGATGAGAAGAGAAAGACGCCCTAAAACTATGGTTGAAAGGGAATCTACCTACAGTTATCATGCATGGTTTACAAACCTAATGTCTGTCATAATTCCCTCTTGCACAGAGGAAATCAGAGATCCTAGGGGAAAACAGCAAAAGAAAGCAAGCAGTAAACAGTAAACAGTAAAATGCATGTTATGCAACAGTACAAGCGAGGCAAGGGAGTCCGGCTCAACCTCAAACCTAAGAAAACAACAGGCAAGGGGAAACAAGCTCCACCTCAAACCTAAAGGTAGGCCACAAGCAAACAGTTAATACATCAAAAGAAAAATAGAGAAAGCAGCCCAAGCAGCAGCAACAATCTTCTACAGACAGTAACTTCATCCTTTAACAGCAGCTCTGGTCACCAAACTGAATTGACAGCAAAGAATCTTCATCTTCAAGCTAGCTCCTATCTTCAAGCCTCTTCAATTCTTCATCTTCAAGCTCTAGCAAGCTCCACAAGAAGAGAAATCACCATTGAGATCAAGTTACAATGTTAAGAAACCTGATGAAAACCAAAGGAATTCATCAGGAGCCAACATGAAAGAAAGTGCATCCTCAAAAGTTCTACTCATTAAGGAATGCCACTCATCTCTCCAAAGGAAAGATGGAGCTTCCTTAAGAGGACTTTGCATCATGGGATGAGGATAGAAGCAAACAATGCATTCTATTTTTTATGAAAGAAAAACTAGCTCTAATAGCTCTTCCTAAAACCCTAATCCTCTAAGCTTCTAAAAAGCTCCTAAAGAGAAAGAAATCTTCAACTCCAAGCTCCACAAGCCAAGCCACAGAAGCTACAAGATGTCCAATACCTCCTCCAAGAAAGAAACCAAGCTCTTCAAGCTCCAAAGCCACCAACAAGACAAAACAAAGCAAGGCACCAAAGATGGAACACCACATGCACAACCAACTTGCGAATTCTGCCTAAAATAGAAAACTAAGTTGTAAAAATCTAAGAAATTTCCTAGGGGAACATACATGTTTTAACATTCTAGGGTTCAAATATTAAATCCTAAATCAACTTCTAGGTCTACTAAACAATTCCTAAGTTGAGATATGTCAATGTATACCACAAGTTTGGGAAGGCTCTAAACATCTCACCTAAAACAGAACCTATAATTGTTTAAAAAATCTAATAAAATTCCTAAGGGAGCATGCATATCTAACCTACAACATACTCAAAAATCAAAGCCAGATTCAATACCAAAAGATCACACCAAAATCAACAAAACAGATTAACAATTATGCAAAAATTAAAGAAATAAACAAAATGAGAAAAAACAAATTAAATTGAAAAATGCATGAAAATGCATTTTATTGATTCCAGAAAATCACAAATTTAATCAGGAGCATGGAGATATTTTTAAAATATTTTTTGGATCAAAAATGGATTTATTGTGATTTTTGGAACCAATAAGCATTAAAAATAAAACAAAATCAAATAAAAGAAATTAAAACTGAAGATAAAACATGGGGCGTTGGATGAATTGACAAGGTATGCAGATCCAAGAGCAATGAGTGTGTCCATGCAGGCATCCCAGTCACACGCTGACTGGGATTAATGAAACGCATTGTTTTTGTGTTGGAGGCAAATCCTCAGCTCAAATCCCAACCACACGATCTCAATACCAAGTCCAACTTCCAGCTTGATCTGATGGCCAGAACCTTATCTTCTTCCTTGGACCTCTGGTAGGGCTTCAAACTCAGATGGTGGCCCAGACGGTGGCGCCACCGTCTTCTCCGGTGAGAATCAATTGCAGGCAACCAAAACATCACAAACCTTATATCAATGTTGCTCAATTTTTCACGTAGATCACGAATCTCCTATCCTAATCACCTAACTCTCAACAGGTTTCAAAATTCGCATCAAAGTTCAGAAATCATATCCAAATTGATCATCACCAATTCCAAATCTAAAACCATAGGATTGATCCTCATGCTTCATACATCACTCTGATCTATACAAATCGTGTTCTAGCTTTAAGATCAGGTCAAACCGTGCTCAAATACAAATCACATGTCACCTAAGTTTGTCTCTAATTGTCCAAAATTTTGTCCAGAAACGATCTACTCCTTAACTAGATCCTAACCACATGTCCACTGCTAACTACATCATGCTAGATCAAGAGGAATTTTGAAGTTTACTAACCTGGTATAGATCCACTAACAGAGGTAGCTAGAGCTTGCTTCTTGCTTCAAAAGTTTCCAGACACGATCAGTGATGCAAGAGGAAGAGTCTTCAACCTTCAATTTGCTCTGAACTAGCTTGGAAATGAAAACCCGATTCTCACTTGCTCTCTTGAAATTTCAAATGCAATCTCATCTTTCACCACGAAATGAGCTCCAACCTGAGTATGGAATCAATGATATGCTTATATAAAGTGAGTTTGTGGGCTTTTGAAGCTTGAATGAAGCCCAATCCAGCAATTCACGATTTCTGATTTTTCCATCAAAGTTGCACATGACAATCACGAATTGGCCATGTAGCTTGCTCAAGAATCTTCCCTTTTTCTTGCATAATGCCTTGTGAGTGAGATTGGATCAAAAGGAGTGCTTGAATTGCTTTGGTAAGTGATTTGGCTATGTAACTTGCACATGAAGAAACCACATTGTAACTTGTGAAAATTGGCCTAAACTCAAAAATCTAATAATGCCATTGTGTTTGAAATGAAATTTCCAATCAAAATGAATACTTATTTGACATGTTTTGGTCACTTAACCAATTATTTGAATTTTCCCCTTTGAATCCTTTGAAAATCTTCTTTTTCAAGCCATTTCAAACCAAGTCTTTCTATGATCCCAATCAATCCATCATGACTTATTGATTAGACTAAAAACCACATTTTGAACAAGTTTCATGTTGAACAAAAATCCATTTGACAAGTGCAAGTTGGAGATTTTGACCCATGATTGAAAATGGCCTATAATCTCACTTTCCCAAAATACCCCTGACTTGTAAACCTCATAACTTGAGTTCTACAAATCAGATGGAATGCTTCTAATACAATTTGGAAAGCTAAGATCATTAGGAATAACTTTCATGTTAACCAAAAGGTCAGGTGAAACCTCCTTCTAGGTCAAATATAGCTTGGAAGTCAGATGATTTTCATAGACAAATTTCAGAGGCATCTGAGGACTTGTAACTTGTCTGGACCATAACTTGAGTTCTATAAATCCCCTTGAGGACTTCTAGTACTAAAATTAAAGGTATTTAGATGATATACAAGTTTCATGTTGGCCAAAGATCCAATTGAAACTTTTATCTTGACTTATGTGGTCTTGAAGTTAGGCACTAAACAGGGGATTTTACACTGAAACCCTAATTTAGCAACTTCCCACACTCTTGACTCTTCTTGACTTGATCTTGGAACAACACCACAAGTGTCTAAACATATCATTTCATGAACTCCATGACCTAAAAGTAGGCTTTGATACCCTTCAATTGCACAGTTGAACCAAAAATGACCCAGATGAAACCCTAATTGCTTGCACCTCAACTGTGGCTCTTGCATTTGACACAATGACTTGATTGAGCTCTCCCATGACCCTCTGGGCATTCCATGAGCTCCATACACATCCTCCTCTCATATTCACTTCACATCCCTCTGATGGTCTTCAATTGATCCTCAAGTTAGGAGAAAATCCATATGCAAGAATCTAAACTCTTAGGCACTCAAATCACCTCCTGATGACTTTGATAACTTCTCAATCTTGAATAAGACCTCTTTATAGGCTTCTCTTTATAAGAATCACACTTGATCCCCTTCTATATGAATGATATCATGATATGCAAATGATATGACTATGCAAATGTTAATGCAAATGAGACATAACCCAAGTAAGAAAAGAAGTTGGGCAAATTTTGGGGTGCAACAGCTGCCCCTATTCAAACGGCTTGGACCCGACTGGGTGAAAAGCGAACGACTTTCAAACAATCGAGGTAGAAGACGGTTGAATACCAAGAAACCCGGAAATTTGCCAACCACAGAAATAAACTGCGAGAACTACTTGGGGGAAACAACATCCGTTACACTGAATCCAGTTGTTATGGCAACAACTGATCAATCATCTGATAACACTTTGATTTCAACATCAAGCCCCTGTGTGATGCCACAGGCATCGAATTAACTTTGTAAGAAACAACTTCGTTCACAACTAGACCAAATTCGTCAACACGAGGAGAGACTCCATCAACACGGGTACAACTCCGTCCACCACTAGACTAAATTCGTCAACACGAATAACAATCTTTGTCAATCACAGGTAACGATCTCTGTCAACACAGGTAACAATCCCTGGCGACTTCACTGGGGACAACTCTGTCAATCACGGGTAACGACTCCGTCAACACGGGTAACAATCTCTGTCAACACAGGTAACAACTCCGTTAACACAGGTCACAATCTTTGTTAACACAGGTAACAATCTCTGTCAACACAGGTAACAACAGGTAAAATCTCCGTCAACAAGGGCAAAACTCGTAAGCTCTCCATCAACACGGGTAAGGATCTCCGTCAATACTGGTAAAAATAGGTAAAAATCTCCATCAACACGGGTAAAACTCATAAGCTCTCCGTCAACACGGGTAAGGATCTCCATCAATACGGGTAAAAATAGGTAAAAATCTCCGTCAACACGGGTAAAACTTGTAAGCTCTCCGTCAACACGGGTAAGGCTCGTAAGCTCTCCGTCAACACGGGCAAGGATCTCCGTCAATACGGGTAAAAATAGGTAAAAATCTCCGTCAACACGGGTAAAACTCGTAAGCTCTCCGTCAACACGGGTAAGTCTCGTAAGCTCTCCGTCAACACGGGTAAGGCTCATAAGCTCTCCGTCAACACGGGCAAGGATCTCCGTCAATACGGGTATCAAAACTGTTGTACGGCAGTTTAACAAATACTTTGCTGGGGACACAAGAAATCTAATCAAACAACTCTGTGGGGAAAAACTTCACCGGGGAAATCACTAGTGATAACTCCAAAAGTTTAAACCATGAAATCTTTTAATGCTGACGTAACAGCAACCTGAGAAAAAAAATTCGCTAGGGAAGAAGAGAAACTTAACCAAGCAACTCTGCTAGGGGAACACGCGACGGTACGAACGTTATCACCACCTATCTCACGTCGAGAATTTGAAAATCTAGAAATCCTTCCGAGCAAGAATCCCACTCCTCTACAGGTAACAACACCTGAAACCAACGAGGTAACCAACCTGACTTATGTTTCAAAATGCATATGTTTAACAATGGTGTAATGCTCCATACGGCATGGAAATGCTACGCGTTTGGGTAGATGCAAATATGATGATATATGCAAAATGCAAAGATGCCAAGAGGCGCTTCAGCAAAATAAATGCTGAAGACGACACCAAATCCACTAGGGATAACCAGGTACCACAGACATATTCCAGCAAAAAAAATGATGGACACGTGAAACCAACTCCACTGGGGATAACCATCCTGCTGGGGAGAAGGAAAACAGTCCCGCGCGGGGATAATCCTTCTGAACCAAAGACGACTTGGTTATATTCTGCGGGAGTTACCCATGCTGGGGATTGATTGTGTACATACTCACTGCTGGGAATGCACCTTCTGTTGGGGACATCAAGATCCACTGAGGATAATCTCTTGGCAACTTTCCTGGGGATACTCTTTTGGGGAGGACAATCCCCACATCCAGTAAGGATGAGTGCCATCTCAACTCTCTCTGAGATAAGATGTGACTTCCATCTGCTGAGGAGCGTTACAAACATTATGTCACAAGACTCTGGCTGGGGAAACACAAATTCCTTGACTATTTGCTTCAAAGGTGAGAACCCTGCAAAACACAAACGAGACAGAACAAATCTACACAACAAGATCTATCCCGGTTAGTATCCGTGACATTCGTTCAGTCAATTCGAAGTTTTAGCAATTATTGGCAAGGGCCAACAAGTTTATGTACATGCAAGTTCATCAAAAACATCGACGTTTTTCACAAACAAAACAGTAAAGAACAAGCATCAAATACTGAGTAACATGCTTTATTGATAACGGGTCTGTAAATAGGCAAAATTTTATACACTGGATGCAACTCCTGAAAAGAGGAAGTTACGCATAAGCAAATACAAATATCACAGAAGCACAAAGAAAATTTATATACATGTCGGCAACGTGGTACAGACGAACACCATGAGCTAATCCTCCTATGACTCGCCTGACTCTGACGCTTTCCCGATACTCGATCATCAGAAGAGATTGTTTTGGATATACGACCCTCAGGTACTCCCAACCACTAAGCAACGCAGTATCAAACTCGGACCGCAGTCATTTGCTTTTTCAAATCCCTAACTTTTGCGTGAACCGCCTTTTGCGGGTTTTCAATTCACCGGGGTACCCTTTTTTGCCGAAGTTGCCCTTTTCCGATTTTCAACTTCGCGGGTGTACACTTTTTTCAATTTTATCCCTAACTTTTGCCCGAACCTTTTATTCCTTTTTTATGGTTCGCCGGGATGCCCCATTTTTGCCTGGACTTTCTTTTTCTGTCCAGCGGGTCTATTTTAAGCAAAGCATTTTTTAACTGCGTCCGAGTTCACAGGGGACGTAAAATCCTCACCATCCATGGTGGATAACAATAAGGCTCCTCCAGAGAAAACCTTTCTAACGACATATGGACCTTCATAGTTGGGAGTCCATTTGCCCCTGTGATTTGATTGTAGTGGGAGAATCTTTTTCAGCACAAGATCGCCCGTATGAAAGCTTCGAGGACACACCTTTTTATCATAAGCTTTCTTCATCCGGCTTTGATACAGCCGACCATATGCTAGAGAAGCCAGTCTCTTCTCATCCATCAAACTGAGCTGATTCAGTCTATCTTTCACCCATTCTGCCTCATTAAGTTGGACATCACACAAAACCCTCAAAGAAGGAATCTCAACCTCCAATGGTAGGACAACCTTCATACCATATACCAGTGAAAAAGGAGTTGCCACGGTTGATGTGCGTACGTCGTACGATAACCGTGCAAAGAAAAAGGCAACATCTCATGCCAGTCCTTGTAGGTCACAACCATCTTCTGAACGATCTTCTTTATGTTTTTATTGGCCGCTTCAACAGCGTCATTCATCTTGGGTCGATAAGGAGAAGAGTTGTGATGTTCAATCTTGAAATTCTGGCACAACTCCTTCATCATCTTGTTATTCAAATTCGAACTATTGTCAGTGATAATTCGCTCCGGGATTCCATATCTGCAGATAATATCCTTCTTGATAAATCTGGCTACCACCTGCTTGGTAACATTAGCATACGATGCGGCTTCAACCCATTTGGTGAAGTAATCAATATCTACCAAGATAAAACGATGTCCGTTGGATGCTGTGGGCTCAATCTTGCCAATCACATCAATTCCCCACATGGAAAAAGGCCAAGGTGATGACATAACGTTCAGAGGGCTCGGAGGCACATGAATCTTGTCCGCATAAATCTGGCATTTATGACACTTCTTTGCAAACTTGAAACAATTTGTTTCCATCGTCAGCCAATAGTACCCTGCTCGTAATAGCTTTCTCGTCATTGCATGTCCGCCGGCATGCGTGCCAAATGTACCCTCGTGGATTTCTTCCATGAGAAACGTAGCCTCTTTCTCGTCCACACACCGCAACAACACCAAGTCATGGTTTCTCTTGTACAAAACATCATCCGTATTTAAATAGAAGTTGCCAACCAATATCCTAAGAGTCTTCTGATCACGACTGGATGCCCCAGCCGGATACTCTTGGTTCTTCAGGAAATTCTGGATATCATAATACCACGGTTTGCCATCGTAAGCTTCCTCAATGGCGAATATGAAAGCGGGCCTATCAAGGCGAGAGATAAATATCCTGGGAGCCTCATTCCAGAAGTTAACCTTATACATTGAAGACAACGTCGCGAGAGCGTCTGCCATCTGATTTTCTGCTCGTGGTACATGGTGCAATTCCACCTTGTCAGAGAAAGGTAACAACCTTCTTGCATAATTCATATAGGGTATCAGATTGGGCTGACGAGTCTCCCACTCTCCCTTGATCTGGTTCACAACTAGAGCAGAGTCTCCGTACACGTCAAGATTTTTAATTCTCAGATCAATAACTTCCTCGAGACCCATAATGCATGCTTCATATTCGGACTCATTGCTGGTAACTGGAAAGGTCAATCTGGCGGTGAATGGGATGTGCAACCCATGGGGAGTAGTGATGATTGCCCCTATTCCACTTCCGTATGAATTAACGGCACCGTCAAATATCAATTGCCATTTGGAACCCAGTTATGGACCTTCATCCGGCAACGGCTCTTCACAGTCCTTCATTTTTAAGTACATGATATCCTTGTCAGGAAAATAAAACCTCATCGGCTGGTAATCATCAATTGGCTGCTCAGCTAGGTACTCTGACAGAACGCTACCTTTAATAGCCTTTTGAGAAACATACTGAATATCATATTCTGTCAATACCATCTGCCATCGGGCAATTCTTCCGGAAAGTGCTTGCTTTTCAAACACGTATTTGATTAGATCCATCTTCGAAATCAACATGGTTGTATGATTTAGCATGTATTGCCTCAAACGTTTGGCAGCTCAGGCTAGTGCACAACACGTCTTTTCGAGCATTGAGTAACGGGACTCACAATCTGTGAACTTTTTACTCAAGTAATAAATCGCATGCTCTTTACGTCTAGTCTCGTCATGTTGACCGAGAACACAACCCATACTTTTCTCAAGAACCGTCAAATACATGATCAATGGTCTCCCGGCTACTAGGGGTATCAATATTGGAGGTTCCTGCAAATACTCTTTTATTTTTTCAAACGCCTTTCGACAATCTTCACTTCAGGTCACAGCCTGATCTTTTTTCAACAACTTGAATAATGGCTCGCACATGGCCGTTAGATGAGATATGAACCGAGCAATGTAATTCAACCTCCCTAAAAAGCCACAAACTTCTTTTTCTGTTTTTGGCGTTGGCATTTCTTGTATTGCTTTTATCTTAGCAGGATCAACCTCAATTTCATTTTCGCTAACAATAAACCCCAATAGCTTACCAGATCTCACCCCGAAGGTGCACTTGTTAGGATTCAGCCTCAGCCTGAATTTCCTAAGCCTCTTGAACAATTTCAGAAGATTTACCAGATGCTCTTCCTCCGTCTGGGATTTGGCAATCATATCGTCAACATAGACTTCGATCTCTTTATGCATCATCATGAAAGAGTGTTGTCATAGCACACTGATATGTTGCCCCGGCGTTCTTCAAACCAAAGGGCATCACTTTGTAGCAGAACGTTCCCCACGGGGTAATAAAATTTATCTTCTCCATATCCTCCGGCGCCATTTTTATCTGATTATAGCCCGAAAAGCCGTCCATGAAGGAAAACACGGAGAATTGAGCGGTGTTGTCGACCAGCACATCAATATGAGGAAGTGGAAAGTCATCTTTTGGGCTCGCCCTATTCAAATCTCGATAGTCCATACACATCCGCACCTTACCATCTTTCTTTGGTACAGGTACTATATTGGCGACCCATGAGGGATAAGTTGTAACAGCCAAAAAACCGGCATCCCACTGTTTCTGAACTTCCTCTTTAATTTTCACAGCCATATCTGGTCTGGTTCTTCTGAGTTTTTGCCTAACCGGCGGACATTCCTCACGCAATGGCAAACGGTGAACCACCATATCAGTATCCAACCCAGGCATGTCTTCGTAAGACCAAGCAAAGATATCAATGTACTCTCGCAGCATCTCTATCAAACTTTGCTTGATATCACTTTGCAGTGCAGCCCCTATCCGGATATTCCTGACAACATCTTCGGACCCCATGTTGATAATTTCAATTTCCTCCTGATGAGGCAGAATGATTCTCTCTTCTTGTTTCAAAAGTCGAGTCATCTCTTCTGATAAGTCGTTATCCTCAACAATCTCTTCTTCTGCTTGAAATATCGGGTGCTCGAAATCGAAGCGAGTCATAGGAAGTTCGTGATCGGTGTCGTCTGAAATATGAATCCTGCAACGAGAATGGTTAAATGCTTCAAATAACGCAAATAAAGCACGTAACCACGTTGCCATTTTATTGTTAAAGCAACAACAGGAGAAACAAGGATCACAAAATTTTCCTGAGAAAAAACGCCTTTATTAATAATTAAACAAAGCAAACACATAAGCAGGTAGCCCTAAAAACAGAATCACTATGCCCCGGGTAGGACACAGGATTATACAATAATCGAGAAAACAAATCATTATTGTTTTGTAGTCACTTGGACAAGTTCCTGGATAGACCAGTTGCATAGGCTCTGTCCTGGCACACTGAGCTTGATCCACGAGTCCATATCGCAGTCACTATCTCCGTCTTCAGCATCAGAAACAACATTAATCGTTTCATAACAGACTCCACCTGGAGTGATCACCACTGGCCCTTTGAACTTTGGCACGCCTGATGCGGAAGATGATGACGTCGGGTGATACCCCAACCCAAACTTGTCCATCTTGATAGGAATTTCCAAGACTTGGCCCCATCCTTTGGTTGCTCTAGCCTGAACCACTGCCTGAGCATCTTTGTAAGAAGACATGGCCACCTTTGGCCCTTTACTGGGGACATGAGACTTGTCCTTGATCTACAACCCTTCAAAGGCTTGGCATGGCGTCTCGTGGATCTCCCCATCCACTTCGACGTACTTGAATGACGAAAGATGACTAACCAGAATGTCCTCCTCTCCGCAAATAGTAACAACACTGTCCTCGACCATGTATTTAAGCTTCTGATGCAACGTGGACGTCACGGCCCCTGCAGAATGTATCCATGGTCGCCCAAGTAAATAGTTGTAAGCTAGATGTATGTCCATGATATAGAACATGGTGTCAAACACTTCTGGCCCGACCTGGAGTGGCAACGTTATGGACCCAAACACCGAACTTCTGGTCCCATCAAAAGCTCTCACGACCAAGTCACTTGGTGTGCATATGATTCCTCGGATATCTAGCTTCATCATAGCCTTCTTCGGCAACACATTCAAAGATGATCCGGTGTCTACAAGAACGTGCGACATAACAGTGCCCCGGCATTCCACTGAAATGTGCAAAGCCATATTATGATCCCGACCTCTAGGCGTCAAATCAAAGTCAGTAAATCCCAGGCTGTGTCTGGCATTCACATGTGCCAGTACCCCCTCGAGCTGATTAACAGTTACTTCCTGAGGTACAAAAGATGTGTCCAAGATTTTCAACAAGGCATTCCGATGGGCCTCGGAACAAAGCAACAAAGATAGGATTGAAATTTTGGAGGGCGTCTGCTGCAAGTGCTCCACAATCTTATAGTCGCTTTTGCGAATCAACCTCATGAACTCTTCTACATCCTTGATCGATGTTTCTTTCTCTTTCGCCTGGGAAGGTCCTCCTTCATTCACTTTGGCTTTGCTTTTAGCAATCCTCTCAGCCTCAATTTTAGGTGAAGTAAAGATTCTACCACTGCGGGTCATGCCTCCCGCTCCAACAAGATTGCCCACTGCCCCTGCCAGCTGGCTATCCACCTTAATCTTTTCCCCATTGCAAAAATCTTCCAACCCATAATTCCACGGAATGGCTTTCGTACTTTCATAAGGAATGGGCCCTGCTTTCGTTATCGTGATAGTTGGCCGCTTGGCGGGCGCTGATATCGTAATAGTCTTTTGTGGAATTGTAATTGTCGCGACCTCACCCTGCTTTTCAAATATTGCCTCAACAAGCTCCTCAACAGCAGTACGGTCGAATTTTAAAGTTCCCTCATCAATCATGGCCTGAATACCTCTCTTCAAATCAATACAGCCCTCTGGTCGGGTCCAACAATCCAAACAGTACTCATCACATCCAGGGAAGACCCCTCCTTTCAACAATCTGCTTTTAACATAGTTTAAAGGCGTCTTCAGAACATTTACATCCATAACCAAATCCAAATCTTCTTCTGTCAGAATAGCATTCACTCCATGATTCAGCATTGGTTGCTGTACAATATTGGGACCATCATGACTGAAGTTAATGACCTTACTATCAATCAAATCTTGGACTTTGTGTTTAAAAGCATGACAACTCTCGATATCATGTCCGGGTGCCCCAGAATGAAATTCACAATGCTTACTAGCATCATACCCGTAAGGGAGCGCTCCTGTGGGTGGGTCCAATGTTCTCTTTTCAACCAGATTCAAGCCTAACAGCGTCTGAAGCAATTCTGCATACGTTGATGGAGGTGTATAAAATACCCTCTTTGGCTTCCCATTCAGAACCCTTCTCTGAGCAGGACTAGGCCTTTGTTGTTGCTACTGCTGTTGTTGTGATAGTTCTCGTTGTTGAGGTATAGGGATCGTCACACTAGCAACCTGTTGTTGAATATACTGATTCCTACCTCTACCTCGTCCTCGACCACCATACATTATGCTGGCGTCTCCTTGTCATCTACCACCAAAGACCTTTTTTGCGCCTCCAGCTGAGGTCGATTCACCGACTTGAATTTTGCCAACTTTAATGCCATTTTCAATCCGTTCTCCCATGAGTATCATGTCAGAGAAACTACCCATCGAGCAATTGAGCAATTTATCATAATACATCCCAGAGAATGTTCTAACAAAAATATCAATCATTTCCCTTTCAACCATAGGTGGTTGGACCCTTGCCGCCAAATCACGCCAACGCTGGGCATACTCCTTGAAACTCTCCCCGTTCTTCTGAGAAAGACTCTGAAGCTGGACCCTATTTGGCGCAAGGTCACTGTTGTATTGGTAATGTCTGACGAAAGCATCAGCCAACTCTTTCCAACTTCCGATCTGGGCAGGCTCTAGTCCCATGTACCATTCCAGCGATGGTCCCGACAAACTATCTTGGAAAAAATGCATAAGCATCTTCTCATCATCAGAGTAAGCAGACATCCTCCAGTAATATGAACGCACATGAACCCGTGGGCATGTATCCCCTTTATATTTATCGAAAGTGGGAGCTTTAAACTTCAATGGCACCCTCAGCCCAGGAACCAGCCCCATGGTAGCCATGTCCAAACCTGCAGAATTTTGATTGGCTATACCTCTTATCTGTTCTTCCAGCATCTTAATCCTCCGATCATTATCAGTGGGACCCTCAAAACCCATGCCTTGCCCAGAAAAGGCATCTTCCTGACGATCTCTGTCTCCGTACGACCCCTCATTACCTTACCCGTCATAAGCAGCATTACGACCATGACCACTTTGGAAAAACCTGGGATCATACCTCAGATTACCGAGCTTTTGATTAGCAGCCGCTGTCCCAAAGCCAGTATTGAAAGGACCCATCCCAGCACCATTGGTATTCACATTTCCAAACCCAGCATTGTCGTAGCCATTATTACCAAAACCATGATTGCTATCACCAAACCCCCTGTTGCCAAAGCACTGATTATCAAAGCCATCATTGCCAAAGCCAAAACCCTGATTGTTGCCACCGAAACCAGTATTGATACCAACTTTCCTGTTGGTTTCCATGTTCCCATTGCCATTATCAGCATTTCTATTACCAGTGTTGCCGTTGCCATTGCCAGTACCAGTATCACCAGCATTTGGTATCACTTCCTCCCTACGGGGAGTCTCAACACGAACAGAGTTATATTCAGTATTACCAGCCGCTCGCGCCAGCAGCAGTTGCACCAGAGTTTGAAGATGTTCCTGGCCCTTGGCCACAGCCTCCATAGTCTGCATGAATTGGGCCAACCTATCCCGGATCTCCTGCATCTCAGATTGTACCTGGTCTATGATCTTCTTACTGTTGCTTCTTGTAGCGCACCGGTGAGTTCTTTGTTCGTCAATCTTGAAACAACCTGAAAGACGTAGGAGATAAGATTCGAGCTCAAAAAGATACCTGCCATGCAATATGAATATGCAGATGCACACATGTAAATATGCAACAGGTTAATTCCCCCCCCCCCCCCCCCCGATTCTAGTTCCGGAGAAGAAGCCATAACGACAATGGAGTCCCAAGTAAGCAAGCATAGAATCAGAAACCTCATACATAAACAAATGCCAAGAGGCAGAGTACAAAGGTAAAACCAAATACAACTGAAAAGACCTCGGCCAACAAGCCTGGCGATGGTCAAAATACAAACACGAATAACATACTACAAGAGAAAAACAAAGATAAATCAAGACGGATGGCGCGCCCGGACCTCTCCCAATAGCCTCAATGTCTCGGGATAACCTGGTCTAGAGAGCAATTCTTGTATCAGTAATGCGTGTCACCTAACAGTAGATCTCAGCTTCTTGGCATCCTCTACACAGGTTCCCTTGCCAAAACACTCATCAAGCCTGCATCTCTTGAAGCCAGCCTTCAGTTCACAACCCCTCATTTCTTTGACCATGTTTCTCACTCTAAACTCAGTGTCATGTCTAAGAGATGCCTCTTCAGCAATCTTTGCATCCTTAGCGCTGAGCTGCTCCTCTAACCGGGAAATCTGCAGCTTCAACTCATCTTCACGCTCCTTGCGGCTAGTAAGTGTGGCATTCCACAAAAGTTACCATTTGGAAAGTCGAGAATAAGCCTTGTTCAGAAGCTCTTTCTTAGTAGCAAGCACACTACTAACACCATTCAAGGCTACTCCCACCTTCTCTCTCCTGCTGGTCTCTTCAGTCAAATCTGAACCCAACCTATTAATCATCTCAGTCTGTTTCTTCAAAGTGAAGGTTGCCTCACTCTTCTCATGCCGAAGCTGGAAAATCTCTTTCTCTAACTCTTCATTTGCTCTTTGCAACTCTTCCTTTTCAGCCGACAGCTTGTTATACTTCTCAATTTCCACTGAAGTAGGTTCCTCAATCACCGGAAGATACAAAGGCTCTGCAGCAGGAAATGGCATCAAAGAAGTCCTAACTCTTTCATGGATCCAGAGCCGATAAAGATTATAAGCTCGACTGTCACTCTTGCCAAGCAATTTTTTTCCTCTTCTTTGAATATTACCCCAAGCATGCCTCAATCTGACCAAAACATCTCCATCTAACAAACCCGTGAGATACAGAGATTCCTGTATCTCGTCTTCAACCGGAGAATCCCTCAAAGCATAGCCAAACTGTCTCACAAGCAGAGAAGGGTTATAGTTAATACAACCTTTTCATCCAATCAATGGAACATTCGAAAAGCCACTGCAACTATATATAATATTCACTCCGAGCAGGTTCCGATCAAACCAAACAATGTTCTCAGCACTGTTGCACCCCAAAATTTGCCCTCACAATACAAGACTTTGTGTTCTAAGAAGGTTCACAAGGTTCACAAGCTTCACAATACCTTCCATGAGTATCACAAGATATCTTATGAAGATTCACAAGGTTCACAAAGTTCACAATTGGTCAGAAGAGTTGACAATTCCCTCAGACAATGCACCTCCTAAGCAGTGCATCCAAAACTAGGGTTTTGACTTTAATCAGGCTAAATGGACTTCCAAGACTTCAAGTGAGCTTCATAACATCTTATATGTGTATAAGAACCCCCATGTCAAGTTTCAAGACTTTTCTCAAAAGTTTGCTCAGTCAGATGATCAGATAAGTCAAAAGCAGTCAATGCAGTTAAAAGGTCAAACTGAGGTCAACTGTGGTCAAACCAAAGTCAAACTTCATGATTTTTTTTGCCAACATCAAAGAGAGGTTGGGTGAGAAATATTATCATAATAACTGTAATACCCCAAATTTTGCCCTAAGATTTGTCGTCGCATTTCATTGCATTTAATCAATTACTAACAAATTTGTGTAGTCGTTTGACTTTTTGCAGGTAAATATCATATGGCATGCACTTTTTTTCTAAAAAGTAAAAATGGCACAATTGGCAGGAGGACATGTGTAAGGAGTTATGAGTGTGAGAGGTTGAGAGTTCGAATCTCACCTTTGGCACTTTTTGTTGTTTTTATTATTTTTACTCTAAATTTTTCTATCTTTCATTAAAAAAAATAACAAAAATAGTTTTTTATTATTATTTAATTATTATTTTCGTATTTTAATTAAATCATTTTTTTAAAATATTATTTTTTTCACTTTTTTCTAAATTATTCATAAAAATATCCAAAAAATCATAAAATAAAAAAATATTGAAAAAAATTTTGTTCTTTTTATAATATTTTTTATTTTAGGAATCAATAGGATTATTAGTTTTTATTTTAAGTTTATTTTAATTATTTTAAATTATTTAAATTTTATTTTTTCTTAACTAATTATTTAGTTTGGGCTTTAAAATGGGCTTTAGGGACATTATTGACAATTTGGTGTTAACCCTAATTTGTTCCCTATATATACATGTGTTGCCTTGTTGGAAAAGAGGGGGAGAATGAAAAAAACCTAAGAGGAGTGAGTGCCGTTGGCCGTTATTTAGTTTTCTTCTTCATCCATTACTATTGTTTCTTTTTCTTCATCGTTTACCGTTATTTCTTTTCCTTCATCTATTACTGTTGTTTCTTTTTCTTCATCTTTTACCGTTATTTCTTTTTCTTCATCTATTACCGTTATTTCTTTTTCTTTATCTATTACTGTTGCGTTTATATATATATAATTTTTAAATTGTTAGAGTTTATATATATATAAGATTTTTGATCGAATTATGTCGATACGATGTTTGCACATTTGTGTGCATGACGCGTGACATTTGTGTTAGTTCGATCTGGTTGCGATGATCGCATTTTTGTGTGAGCAATAATACTATTTTTTGCTTAATTTCTTTTTCTTTGCGATAAATTTTGTTTCGTCCGATTTAGATCTGGTTGCGATGAGCGCATTTCTGCGTTAGCAACATTGTTGGGTTATTTGGCACATTTAAAATTCATTATTGCTTTATTATTATTATTATTATTATTATTATTATTATTATTATTATTATTATTATTATTATTATTATTATTATTATTATTATTATTATTATCATTATTTATTATTATTATCATTATTATCATTATTATTATTATTGTTATCATTAATTTATTAAAATTTGTTGTAATATAAAAATCTGTTTTTTAAAAATAAATGACATTAACATCTTTTTTCCAAATTAATATGAAAACCTAATTTTTATTTTCTATATGATTCTATGTATATATTTATTATAATTCTTGTAAATTTTTGTAAATAAAATTAAACCTTATAAACACTTAATGTAAAATTTTGGTGAATGTGATTATTGATTAGTTAAAATTTGTTTTCATCATAATGTGTAAATATTTTTCTTAATAATTGTTAATATATAATTAGAGATAATTAAATTTTTGTAAATGATTAAGAAATTTATAATTATGTTATATTTAGAACTTTATATTATAGTAATTATTTAATCATTTATGTTTCTAAATAAAAATCAAATCTTATGATATTTAGAACTTTATATTATAGTAATTATTTAATCATTTATGTTTCTAAATAAAAATCAAATCTTATGATATTTAGAACTTTATATTATAGTAATTATTTAATCATTTATGTTTCTAAATAAAAATCAAATCTTATGTTTAATCACGTTATTAATTAATTATTATTGCTAATCATATTTTGTTGCTTATTATTATTTTGAAATTTCTATCTTATTATTTTTTCTAACTTTGTCTATTTTTCTCATTATTATTGTTTCAACTAATTATTTTCACTAACTTTATATTTATACTAACCTTATTTAATTTTTCTTATTATTTACTAACCCTAATATTTTATTTGCTTATTTGTTATTTTTTTTTATTTATTATAATTTTGTAATTGCCTCTTGGATGTAAATTGTAATTACTTAATTATTATTATCATTATGGTTAGTAATTAGGGAGTGCTAATATGTATGATATTTAAAAAAATAAATTAGATCATTTTAATATAAGATAATTAAATTAAACATTTCACACACGTAAGTCGATTTTAATCGCCGTCTCACTTCTTAAGGATATCCCTCAAGTTGCCTATGAATATTGGTTAAGTGGGGTGTATAAAGCAAGTCCCTCAAAAAGAAAATCATCAAAGTCCCTTATGGTTGCCTTTACGAATCGAGTCCCTTTCGAAAAATGATGATAGTCCCCCTAGTTTGCTTATTACACCCCACAATGGCCTTCAAAAATCCAATTGTCCCTCACATGTCCCTTAACATCCAAAGTAAGGACTACCTACTCCATTATAGTAGGGATAGTCTTACTAAGGAAAGGATAAAGAATAAGAAAGACCTTAAAACATTAGAGTAGGCAACTCCTAGATACTTGCTCACTTCAAAACTTTTTCACACTTAAACAAATTTTCAACAAGTTTTCAAACAAGTTCTTAACACATCCTTACATGGATTATTTATTAACTATTCTGAAAATTTTCTATTCACACACTACACTTTCAAAACAATTCAAAAGTGAGCTTAAGTACCTAAGAGCCCATGGATAACCATGGATGAAAAGGGTGCTAACACCTTCCCTTTTCATAACCTACCCCCCGGACCCAAAATATTCTCTAAGGTCTTTCCTGTTCTTTTATAACCTTTCCTTATGGATAAAATAAAAGTCGGTGGCGACTCTTGCTATCCGCAACATTGTTTAAAGTCAGTTCTCCCACCGTGTTACAGAACTGGCGACTCTGCTGGGGATCTATTTAAGAGGGGTACCCTTAGGAATTAAGATCACTTTAAATTGTTTGCCTTGTTTGCTTTATTATTATATTGTTGGGGTGCTCTTATGTGTGAAAGGTCCTAACCCGGATCTAGTGTACCTTAAGTAAATGGCAATAGACCAAGGAAACTGTACGACGTATATCGATACGGTTGATCTGGTGGCCATAGTTAGTGCGACTTCTTGGTTGGTGCTTATATTCCTTAAGTCAAGTTGAGGATAATATTGAGGCTGCCATATATTGTCAATGCACTAACTGACTTTTAGAACCCTAGTTAACTCATCTTGGCCTTTAGAAAGTAGTGAGGTAACCGGCTTTGGTGCAGACTGAAGTTGGTTGACACTCGATACTACGCTCATTGAGATCTTAAACTTGGAGGGTTTTGGTTGGCAAGTAAGTTGCCTTCTGAACAACCACCCTTGTGAAGGATCAATGATATTGAGATCCCTTAGAACCTGGTTACTTTTGTAGGACAGGACGAACCATCTAACTTCAGGGGAGGGTACTTGCCTTTGAACCTCATGCAAGCCTTTAAACCTAGGGCTATGGTGTGACTTGTTTGTGTGTGCCACATGTTTGTGATTGAGCATGACATCATGACATCATCATGCATCATAAGCATATCATTTTCCCTAACCATTTCAAGGACCAAAGGATTTATCTTTGTTCTTTGTTGCAGGTCATGGCTTCTGCTCGTAGAAACACCATCAGGATCAACTTTGTAGGGATACCTGCTAAGCTCAAGGAGTTGGTTTCCCTAGTGCCTGATCATTCCCGGTTCAACAAGAGACATGGTCACTTATTGGATCTAGTTACTTCAGGGTTCAGTGAAGACATGATGAGTGTGCTGTTTCAGTTCTTTGACCCTAAGCACCATTGCTTTACATTTCCTGATTATCAGCTGGTTCCAACCATGGAGGAGTTCTCTAAACTTCTGGGTATACCTGTTCTTGATCAGAAGCCATTCACAGGCTTAGAGAAGGAGCTTAAACCAGAAGTTATTGCTGCAGCTCTACATCTGAAGAAGTCTGACATTGTTCTAGAGACGAGAAGTGGAGTTAAAGGTATTCTTGCCAAGGTATTAGTGGATGAAGCTCAAATGTTCTTGAAGGCTATGAGCTACGATGCTTTTGAGGAGATCTTAGCCTTATTGATTTATGGCTTAGTGTTGTTCCCCAATCCTGATCAGTTCATAGACGTTCATGCCATCAACATATTCCTGAGTCACAATCCAGTGCCTACCTTACTTGGAGACATCCTACATTCTCTTCACACCCGTACTACAAGGGCAAGAGGAACTTTGATGTGCTGCATACCTTTACTTTCTAGGTGGTTTATTTCTCACCTTCCTCGCTCAGTAATGAAGAACGAGCAAGGGTTCAGATGGTCCAAGAGGATCATGTCACTTTCTCACTCAGACATCCATTGGTGCTCCAGATCTATGGAGAATGTCACCATCATTGACCGTTGTGGGGAGTTTCCTAATGTGCCACTTCTAGGCATAAGAGGAGGCATCACCTACAACCCATCTCTAGCTTTACGACAGTTTGGTTACGCCCGGAGCGATGGTCCACATGACATGTTGATTCAGGGCATTGTGTTTGATTACGACAACGATCTTCAGGGTTACCGTCAGAGATTCATCCGAGCTTGGGGAAAGGTAAACAGGATTGACAGCAAGACACTGGAGCCTAAGTACACTATTCCTATGGAGGCTTATCTCAGATGGGTACGATCTCGTGCTCCGACACTCATGATGCCATATCCTGCCGTCCTACCAGTTACCATGGAACCTGTTGCTGAAGGAGACACAGCTTATACCATCCTTCACCCAGACATGCCTACTGATATGGATGACTTGCAGAGATCATGGATCCAACTGAAAGAGCAAAGGGATACTTTCGAGGCTCATTACAAAGCAAGCCAAGCAAGGATCCTAGAGCTAACAAAGCTACTTCATGAGGAACGAAACCTCAACTCATACCTCAACACAAAGAGGAAACGTCCATGGGAGACTTAAAACCCCATCTTTTGTACTTATTTCGTTTTCATTTTTTGTAAGCCTAAAAGGCAAAACAAGTTATTACTAATAAAAAGTTACTTTCTTGTTTGTTTAAGCAAATTTAAATCCTGCGGTCCTTGAAAACATTGCATATGCA
Source organism: Lathyrus sativus (assembly GCA_963859935.3). Taxonomy (NCBI): domain Eukaryota; kingdom Viridiplantae; phylum Streptophyta; class Magnoliopsida; order Fabales; family Fabaceae; genus Lathyrus; species Lathyrus sativus. The sequence goes on along the minus strand of OZ012737.1, from coordinate 569,503,489 downwards.
TTCCCATATCATTGCATCACAGGTTTATAATTGTGCACAGGTTTCTCATCTTCTCGCTGTTTATTTCAGCAATGGCTCTTGAACAATCAGTTAAGGATCTCCAGGCACAGAATGCACAGTTCCAAGAGCTGATCCTGAACCTATCCAAGGGGCAGGATGAATTGAAGACACTGCTGGCCAAGAAGACTAAGAAGGCTAGAAGGTCTGCTGGGTTGCTCAACATGGGAAGAAGGTTCAAAGGTCCTGTCAAGACCAAGGAACATGTTGAAGACTATGAATCTGAAGAATCTGAGCAGGAGAGAGGCAGTCTCCACAACACTATGGGGGACTCTGATTCTGAGGCTAACTACTACCATGAGCCTAACGAAGACAAATTCAAGATGCTGGTGGATAGAATGGATGCTATGGAATTACAGAAATCATCTGGGCTGGATTTTGAGGATTTGAGCTTGATATCTGGGGTGGTCATACCCATTGGGTTCAAAGTTCCTACATTTGTTGTCTATGATGGGGTCTCTTGTCCCAAATTGCATCTGAGGTCTTATGTCAGAAGAATGCAACCCCACACTGCTGATAAAAAGTTGTGGATCCATTTCTTTCAAGAGAGTTTATCTGGAGCTCAGCTAGAGTGGTATTATCAGTTGGAGAGTGTCAACATCAGAGATTGGAATGACCTTGCTGAAGCTTTCTACAAGCAGTATCAATACAATGCTGACTTAGCCCCCACTCGCATGCAGCTTCAAAGCATGTCTATGGGTGCCAAAGAAAGCTTTAAGGAGTATGCTCAGAAGTGGAGAGACTTAGCTGGAAGAGTTCAACCCCCTTTGACTGATAGGGAGTTGGTTGATATGTTCATGTGTACGCTGAATGGTCCGTTTTACAGTCATCTCATTGGAAGCTCATCATCTGGCTTCACTGAGTTGATCATGACAGGAGAGCGAGTAGAGAATGGTATCAAGAGTGGTAAGATCCAAGTGGGCACTTCTTCATCATGTGCTGCAAAGAAGCCTCCCACTGGGAAGAAAGAATCTAATGCTGTGTATGGTCAGCCTGATCGTAACAGAAGGCATCAGTCTGTTAGTGCAGTTCATATTTCAAATCCAACTCCTGCAACAACAGAGCAGCCTCAAGGCAACCAACAGAGGGCTAGAAGACAGTTCACGAAGATCAACATGTCAATGGCTCAGGCATTGCAACACTTGTTGAAGGCTGAACTTATTACCCTGAGGGAGGCTCCTCAGAATCCCAATGTTACCTCTCCCAAGTACAATCCCAATGCACGATGTGCATATCATTCAAACTGTCCAGGACATGATACTAATAACTGCTGGGTCTTGAAGAACAAAATTCAGGATATGATTGATGCTGGAGAAATTGAGTTTGATCCACCAGGTACTCCAAATGTGATTACAGCTCCAATGCCAAATCACGAGAAGACTGTCAACGCCATTGATAAAGATATTGATGAAGATCTGCATGTCTATTCAGTTATGGAGTTGAGCACACCATTGTCTGTTATCAAAAAGAGGTTAGTACAAGCTGGGATCTTTCCAGGTTGTCATGAAGATTGTCTATATTGTACCTATAAGCCGGATAGTTGCTTCATTTTGAGAGATGGGATTCAACGTCTCATGGATAAATATACTATAGTGTTTGAAAGAAGACCAGCATCTGTAGAAAGTATGGTGGATCATCTGACTCAGGGTAAAAAGATTGAAGAGGTTGACATGGTTGACAAAGTACCACTAAGAATCACTTCAAAGGGTCCCATTAAAATCACTCATCAGGGCCCAATCCAGATCACTGCTGAAGGTCCTGTGAAAGTTGTTGCTGAAGCCAGAGTAGCTCCTCTGATCATTACCACTCCTGGTCCTATTCCTTGTACATCTGACAAAGCTGTGCCTTGGCACTATGGGTCTGATGTTTACATCCATGGTGTCAAGCAGGAGCCTTTACCTGATATGCCTGTTGACATTGATAATATTGCTGGATCTAGCAAGATCACTCGTAGTGGAAGAGTCTTCTCTCCTCCAGTTGCTTCTAAGAGTGCAGTTACTCCTGCTGTTACTTCCACCACTGATGCTCGGGGAAAGGGTCCTGTTATTGAGCCTGTATCTACTGATGTGCCAGCTGCTGATGACCTCTCTAAGCAGATGGAAGAAGTATTGAAAATCATTCGCAAGAGTGATTATGATATTGTTGATCAGCTGGGGCATACTCCCTCAAAGATTTCTATGCTCTCCCTGTTATTATGTTCTGAGGCTCATGCCAAGTCATTGATCAAGTTTCTAAAGATGGCTCATGTACCCAGTACAATTTCCGTGGACCAGTTTGAGAATTGTGTTGCTCACCTGACCTATGACAACGGGTTAGGATTTTCTGATGCTGACTTGACCCCTGCCAAGAGGGATCATAACAGGGCCTTGCATATTTCAATTGAATGCAGGGGCACTACCCTGTCTCATGTGCTGATAGACAATGGTTCCTCTCTGAATGTGTTGCCTAAGGAAGTCCTGAACAAGTTGAGTCCTGAAGATACGGTATTGAAGCCCAGTAATATTGTGGTAAAGGCTTTTGATGGTTCTAGAAGAGTAGTGCATGGGGAAATTGATCTTCCAATCAAGGTTGGTTCTCAGGTGTTCACTGCTACATTCTATGTGATGGATATTCGTCCTTCGTACTCATGTCTGCTTGGTCGTCCCTGGATCCAGGGGGCAGGTGCGGTGACCTCCACATTACATCAAAAGTTGAGATATCCGGTGAATGGAAAAGTTGTTACTGTCTTTGGAGAGGAAGAATACTTTGTCAGCCATGTAAACACTTTCAAGTATCTGGAAGTAGAAGGTGAATACATTGAAACTCCATGTCAGTCATTTGAAGTGGTTCCCTGGGCTGTTAAGGATTGTGTGACTCCTCCTGCTGTGAAGAAGGTTCCTGTGGTCATCAGAAACCCTCCAACAATGGCAATGGCCTCCCTCAATGATGCAAAAGCTATGGTGGAAGAAGAGTCCCAGAAGGCTGTCCGTCGTGCCCGTGCTGTTCGTATCACCAATCAAGGGGTTATCAATGCTGTGGGAGATCAAGATGAAGACTACAACTTGGAGGCATGGATTTTTCCTACTGTGGGTGCTGGACTCAATAATTGGACAGCTGAAGATGTTATCCCTATCTCCTTTAGTCAGGAGTAAATACTATTACTGTGTTATGTTTTTAAATTTATAATTTCTGGAACAATTAAAACTTTCAAGCCATGTGCCTTACCCGGGGCACAATGGTGTGCTTGTTACGGGTTGTCATCTCATTTGCATACTTCATTCGATAAAATCAGTGGACGTTTCGTTTTCGTAAATATTGTGTTCCTTGTCTTTCTTTTTCTTTTATTTTTGCTTTATCAGCTATGTGTTCTTACACACACCCACGTCACTAAAATGCCGATCCTCATCCACTCTGGATCCAATTGATAACAGTTCTACTATTGCCAATTACAATTTCGAGAATCCGATCTATCAAACTGAAGACGGAAACGAGGACGATTGTGAAATATCTGTAGGGCTTGCTAGATTGTTACAACAAGAAGAGAAAGCTATACAGCCACATGAAGAGCCAGTCGAAGTTGTGAATCTGGGAACTGAAGAAAACAGAAAAGAGGTCCAGATAGTGGCTGATTTAGACAACACTGCTCAGCATAAGAATGCAGGGGCAACATATCAGCGTGCTATGGTGGCTTTGTTTCATGATATGATTCATCATGAGATAGAGGTATATGTGGATGATATGATAGCCAGGTCTCAGAATGAAGAACAACATCTTGATCATCTGCACAAGTTGTTTAAGAGGTTGAAGAAATACAGGTTGAGATTAAATCCAAACAAGTGTACTTTTGGAGTTAGATCTGGAAAGCTCCTGGGTTTCATTGTCAGTGGAAAAGGTATTGAAGTGGATCCTGCAAAAGTGAAAGCTATACGAGAGATGCCAGCTCCCCGTACTGAGAAGGAGGTTAGAGGTTTCTTGGGACTACATTGCAAGATTTATTTCCCAATTAACTACCATCTGTGAGCCAATCTTCAAGTTGTTGAAGAAAGATCAGGTGATGGAATGGAATGATGAGTGCCAGACTGCCTTTGATGAAATCAAGAGATATTTGCTAGAACCTCCAATTTTAATGCCACCAGTTGATGGAAGACCCTTGATTATGTATTTAACAGTATTAGACAACTCAATGGGGTGTGTATTGGGGCAACATGACGAGTCTGGTCGAAAAGAGCAGGCAATATACTACCTTAGCAAAAAGTTTACCGACTGTGAAACAAAATACTCACTGCTCGAGAAAACTTGCTGCGCTTTGGCACGGGCTGCTCGCCGACTAAGACAGTATATGTTGACCCATACTACCTTGTTGATTTCAAAGATGAATGGGGCAGTTGAAGCTGCTAATAAGAACATTAAGAAGATTGTACAGAAGATAACTGTTACTTACAAGGATTGGCACGAGATGTTACCGTTTGCTCTGCATGGTTATCGTACTACAATACGTACTTCAACCGGGGCAACCCCATTCTCCTTGGTCTATGGTATGGAAGCAGTTCTGCCTATTGAAGTTCAGATCCCCTCCTTGAGAATTATGAAGGATGCAGGCTTGGATGAAGATGAGTGGATTCAGACTCGACTTGACCAGATAAATTTGATTGATGAGAAAAGGTTAGCAGCAGTTTGTCATGGCCAGATGTACCAGAAACGGATGATCAAAGCTTTTAACAAGAAGGTTAAGCCAAAGGTATATCAGGATGGTGACTTGGTAATCAAGCGTATCATATTACCACAGGGTGATCCTAGGGGCAAGTGGACTCCAACATATGAGGGACCATTTGTAGTCAAGACAGTGTTCTCAGGAGGTGCCATGATATTGACTACAATGGATGGTGAAGACTTCCCACAACCTGTAAACGCAGACATAGTTAAAAAATACTACGCATAAAAAGAGACCCGCTAGGTTGACAGGCCTAGGCAAAAATAAGGGCATCCCGGCAAACCAAAAGGGTTTGGGCAAAAATTAGGGATATATATATAAAAAGATGTACACCCGGCAAGTCGAAAACCTGAAAAGGCGGCTTGGGCAAAAAAGGGTATCCCGGTGGATTGAAAACCTGAAAGGGCAATCCAGGCAAAAGTTAGGGATTAAAGCGTATGACTATGTCTCGTTTGGATCACTCATGAAACTGCAACCAGTTGTACTACTTACTCAAGCTCAAACAGATAAAGCTCAATCCAATCGTTTCCGTCTCAACAGCAAGAAGATGAGATACTTGAGTGGCAATAGTAGAATTGAAACTCAATAGGATTATTTCCCACATAGCTGATTCTTTTTGTAAAGCTTCATGACAAAATTCTCTTACTAGGGTTTATGTCTCCTTGTACAAACTTACCCGTGTATGGGTCACTTTTGATATAAATAAATTCCATCTTTTGAATCCAGATTCACTTTTACCCTATTTACATAAGCGAAACGTCCATTGGTTGTGTTTGAATGTATGTATGCCTTTGAATATGATTGATGTTTACCAGAAACGCATGTATGCTTTTAATATGATTGATGTTTACCAGAAATGCATGAAAATGCAGTAATAGTATTTACTAAGGACGAACGAGGGAAGGATTTCAACGAAGCTTCGCCGGTTCATCTTTACAAGACAGTTACAAACCATCAGTAGGACTAATCCATTTTCACAAAGTCTAATCTCCCCTGGAATTTATATCCATCTCTTTTATCCTCATACGGATATACGGGAAATTACTTTCCAATAAGGGCACGATGAACGAAGACGGGATGTTATACTTATCCTACTATCAAACGAAAACGAAGGTTATCTATACCCTACTATCCCCAACAACGGGAGGTTATCTATACCTTGTTATCCCCAACAACGGGAGGTTATCTATACCTTGTTATCCCCAGCAGGCGGAGGGTTATATATTCTTCAACAACGAATCGGGATTTATTTTCCTTGGCCAGCAGTTGATATACAAGGATATCCAGACACTTCCAGCAGTGTCATAGCATACATACATCATTTACATCATACCATAACATATATGTCTATAGTACATTACCTAAGTGCATCATGTCATACATGCATACATAAAGCATAAACTAATGTTGTTATACAGAGTGCTACCTTGTTTTCAGGTTAATTATCCAACAAACAAGCTGCTGATCTTTGGGACTGCTTTATTGTAACCTCAGGGTTACTTTATCCTCCTGATGAGCTTCTTATTACTTTGGACTGCTTTATTGTAACCTCAGGGTTATTTTATCCTCCTGATAGCCTCTCATGACTTCAAGACTGCTTTAGAGCTACTGATTGCTCTATCCTCCTGAAATCATCCTATTACTTCAAGACTGCTTTAGAGCTATTCATTGCTCTATCCTCATGAGGTCATATTACTACTTCAAGACTGCTTTAGAGCTATTGATTGCTCTATCCTCCTGAAGCCATCTAATTATTTCAAGACTGCTTTAGAGTTATCCATTGCTCTATCCTCCTGAAATTACATTATTATTTCAAGACTGCTTTAGAGCTATCCATTGCTCTATCCTCCTGAAATCATTACTTCAAGACTGCTTTAGAGCTATTGATTGCTCTATCCTCCTGAAGACATATCACATTATTATTTCAAGACTGCTTTAGAGCTATCCATTGCTCTATCCTCCTGAAATTACATTATTATTTCAAGACTGCTTTAGAGCTATTCATTGCTCTATCCTCCTGAAATCATTACTTCAAGACTGCTTTAGAGCTATTGATTTGCTCTATCCTCCTGAAGACATATCACGTTATTATTTCAAGACTGCTTTAGAGCTATTCATTGCTCTATCCTCCTGAAATCATTACTTCAAGACTGCTTTAGAGTATTCATTGCTCTATCCTCCTGAAATTACATTATTATTTCAAGACTGCTTTAGAGCTATTCATTGCTCTATCCTCCTGAAATCATTACTTCAAGACTGCTTTAGAGCTATTCATTGCTCTATCCTCCTGAAATCATTACTTCAAGACTGCTTTAGAGCTATTGATTGCTCTATCCTCCTGAAGACATATCACGTTATTATTTCAAGACTGCTTTAGAGCTATTCATTGCTCTATCCTCCTGAAATCATTACTTCAAGACTGCTTTAGAGCTATCCATTGCTCTATCCTCCTGAAATCATTACTTCAAGACTGCTTTAGAGCTATTGATTGCTCTATCCTCCTGAAGACATATCACATTATTATTTCAAGACTGCTTTAGAGCTATCCATTGCTCTATCCTCCTGAAATCATTACTTCAAGACTGCTTTAGAGCTATTGATTGCTCTATCCTCCTGAAGACATATCACATTATTATTTCAAGACTGCTTTAGAGCTATCTATTGCTCTATCCTCCTGAAATCATTACTTCAAGACTGCTTTAGAGCTACTGATTGCTCTATCCTCCTGAAATCATCCTATTACCCCAAGACTGCTTTAGAGCTATTCATTGCTCTATCCTCATGAGGTCATATTACTACTTCAAGACTGCTTTAGAGCTATTGATTGCTCTATCCTCCTGAAGCCATCTAATTATTTCAAGACTGCTTTAGAGCTATCCATTGCTCTATCCTCCTGAAATCATTACTTCAAGACTGCTTTAGAGCTATTGATTGCTCTATCCTCCTGAAGACATATCACATTATTATTTCAAGACTGCTTTAGAGCTATCCATTGCTCTATCCTCCTGAAATCATTACTTCAAGACTGCTTTAGAGCTATTGATTGCTCTATCCTCCTGAAGACATATCACATTATTATTTCAAGACTGCTTTAGAGCTATCCATTGCTCTATCCTCCTGAAATCATTACTTCAAGACTGCTTTAGAGCTACTGATTGCTCTATCCTCCTGAAATCATCCTATTACCCCAAGACTGCTTTAGAGCTATTCATTGCTCTATCCTCATTAGGTCATATTACTACTTCAAGACTGCTTTAGAGCTATTGATTGCTCTATCCTCCTGAAGCCATCTAATTATTTCAAGACTGCTTTAGAGCTATCCATTGCTCTATCCTCCTGAAATCATTACTTCAAGACTGCTTTAGAGCTATTGATTGCTCTATCCTCCTGAAGACATATCACATTATTATTTCAAGACTGCTTTAGAGCTATCCATTGCTCTATCCTCCTGAAATCATTACTTCAAGACTGCTTTAGAGCTATTGATTGCTCTATCCTCCTGAAGACATATCACATTATTATTTCAAGACTGCTTTAGAGCTATCCATTGCTCTATCCTCCTGAAGTCATCTAACTATTTCAAGACTGCTTTAGAGTTATCCATTGCTCTATCCTCCTGAAATTACATTATTATTTCAAGACTGCTTTAGAGCCATTCATTGTTCTATCCTCCTGAAATCATATCATTGCTTCAAGACTGCTTTAGGGTTATCACTATTGATTGCTCTATCCTCATGAAGACATGCTGCTACATCATTATTATTCCAGACTCCTGACAGCTTTCATCATACACCCATATTTTGAACTGCTCCCCCCCTAGTGGCATCTTTAAGCCCACTCAATCATATTCAACTAGCCATCTGTACCACTCTAGTGCACTGGTGAGTGCAAATTTTTGGGCTTTTGTGTTCAATCCCCTTCAACCTTCCAGGTTACGACTGGCAGATATACCAATCTAACCCCTCAGGTTTCAGAAAATTGAACAGGGGCAGCTGTTGCACCCCAAAATTTGCCCTCACAATACAAGACTTTGTGTTCTAAGAAGGTTCACAAGGTTCACAAGCTTCACAATACCTCCCATGAGTATCACAAGATATCTTATGAAGATTCACAAGGTTCACAAAGTTCACAATTGGTCAGAAGAGTTGACAATTCCCTCAGACAATGCACCTCCTAAGCAGTGCATCCAAAACTAGGGTTTTGACTTTAATCAGGCTAAATGGACTTCCAAGACTTCAAGTGAGCTTCATAACATCTTATATGTGTATAAGAACCCCCATGTCAAGTTTCAAGACTTTTCTCAAAAGTTTGCTCAGTCAGATGATCAGATAAGTCAAAAGCAGTCAATGCAGTTAAAAGGTCAAACTGAGGTCAACTGTGGTCAAACCAAAGTCAAACTTCATGATTTTTTTTGCCAACATCAAAGAGAGGTTGGGTGAGAAATATTATCATAATAACTGTAATACCCCAAATTTTTCCCTAAGATTTGTCGTCGCATTTCATTGCATTTAATCAATTACTAACAAATTTGTGTAGTCGTTTGACTTTTTGCAGGTAAATATCATATGGCATGCACTTTTTTTCTAAAAAGTAAAAATGGCACAATTGGCAGGAGGACATGTGTAAGGAGTTATGAGTGTGAGAGGTTGAGAGTTCGAATCTCACCTTTGGCACTTTTTGTTGTTTTTATTATTTTTACTCTAAATTTTTCTATCTTTCATTAAAAAAAATAACAAAAATAGTTTTTTATTATTATTTAATTATTATTTTCGTATTTTAATTAAATCATTTTTTTAAAATATTATTTTTTTCACTTTTTTCTAAATTATTCATAAAAATATCCAAAAAATCATAAAATAAAAAAATATTGAAAAAAATTTTGTTCTTTTTATAATATTTTTTATTTTAGGAATCAATAGGATTATTAGTTTTTATTTTAAGTTTATTTTAATTATTTTAAATTATTTAAATTTTATTTTTTCTTAACTAATTATTTAGTTTGGGCTTTAAAATGGGCTTTAGGGACATTATTGACAATTTGGTGTTAACCCTAATTTGTTCCCTATATATACATGTGTTGCCTTGTTGGAAAAGAGGGGGAGAATGAAAAAAACCTAAGAGGAGTGAGTGTCGTTGGCCGTTATTTAGTTTTCTTCTTCATCCATTACTATTGTTTCTTTTTCTTCATCGTTTACCGTTATTTCTTTTCCTTCATCTATTACTGTTGTTTCTTTTTCTTCATCTTTTACAGTTATTTCTTTTTCTTCATCTATTACCGTTATTTCTTTTTCTTTATCTATTACTGTTGCGTTTATATATATAATTTTTAAATTGTTAGAGTTTATATATATAAGATTTTTGATCGAATTATGTCGATACGATGTTTGCACATTTGTGTGCATGACGCGTGACATTTGTGTTAGTTCGATCTGGTTGCGATGATCGCATTTTTGTGTGAGCAATAATACTATTTTTTGCTTAATTTCTTTTTCTTTGCGATAAATTTTGTTTCGTCCGATTTAGATCTGGTTGCGATGAGCGCATTTCTGCGTTAGCAACATTGTTGGGTTATTTGGCACATTTAAAATTCATTATTGCTTTATTATTATTATTATTATTATTATTATTATTATTATTATTATTATTATTATTATTATTATTATTATTATCATTATTTATTATTATTATTATCATTATTATCATTATTATTATTATTGTTATCATTAATTTATTAAAATTTGTTGTAATATAAAAATCTGTTTTTTAAAAATAAATGACATTAACATCTTTTTTCCAAATTAATATGAAAACCTAATTTTTATTTTCTATATGATTCTATGTATATATTTATTATAATTCTTGTAAATTTTTGTAAATAAAATTAAACCTTATAAACACTTAATGTAAAATTTTGGTGAATGTGATTATTGATTAGTTAAAATTTGTTTTCATCATAATGTGTAAATATTTTTCTTAATAATTGTTAATATATAATTAGAGATAATTAAATTTTTGTAAATGATTAAGAAATTTATAATTATGTTATATTTAGAACTTTATATTATAGTAATTATTTAATCATTTATGTTTCTAAATAAAAATCAAATCTTATGATATTTAGAACTTTATATTATAGTAATTATTTAATCATTTATGTTTCTAAATAAAAATCAAATCTTATGATATTTAGAACTTTATATTATAGTAATTATTTAATCATTTATGTTTCTAAATAAAAATCAAATCTTATGTTTAATCACGTTATTAATTAATTATTATTGCTAATCATATTTTGTTGCTTATTATTATTTTGAAATTTCTATCTTATTATTTTTTCTAACTTTGTCTATTTTTCTCATAATTATTGTTTCAACTAATTATTTTCACTAACTTTATATTTATACTAACCTTATTTAATTTTTCTTATTATTTACTAACCCTAATATTCTATTTGCTTATTTGTTATTTTTTTTTATTTATTATAATTTTGTAATTGCCTCTTGGATGTAAATTGTAATTACTTAATTATTATTATCATTATGGTTAGTAATTAGGGAGTGCTAATATGTATGATATTTAAAAAATAAATTAGATCATTTTAATATAAGATAATTAAATTAAACATTTCACACACGTAAGTCGATTTTAATCGCCGTCTCACTTCTTAAGGATATCCCTCAAGTTGCCTATGAATATTGGTTAAGTGGGGTGTATAAAGCAAGTCCCTCAAAAAGAAAATCATCAAAGTCCCTTATGGTTGCCTTTACGAATCGAGTCCCTTTCGAAAAATGATGATAGTCCCCCTAGTTTGCTTATTACACCCCACAATGGCCTTCAAAAATCCAATTGTCCCTCACATGTCCCTTAACATCCAAAGTAAGGACTACCTACTCCATTATAGTAGGGATAGTCTTACTAAGGAAAGGATAAAGAATAAGAAAGACCTTAAAACATTAGAGTAGGCAACTCCTAGATACTTGCTCACTTCAAAACTTTTTCACACTTAAACAAATTTTCAACAAGTTTTCAAACAAGTTCTTAACACATCCTTACATGGATTATTTATTAACTATTCTGAAAATTTTCTATTCACACACTACACTTTCAAAACAATTCAAAAGTGAGCTTAAGTACCTAAGAGCCCATGGATAACCATGGATGAAAAGGGTGCTAACACCTTCCCTTTTCATAACCTACCCCCCGGACCCAAAATATTCTCTAAGGTCTTTCCTGTTCTTTTATAACCTTTCCTTATGGATAAAATAAAAGTCGGTGGCGACTCTTGCTATCCGCAACATTGTTTAAAGTCAGTTCTCCCACCGTGTTACAAGCACACAATCCCATCAATCGGGAAGACCAATCTAGAGTACCAGCAGTATCAACAAAAGGTCCCGTCTTAGGAAGATGTCCCTGAAACCACCTGTATAGAAGAGGTACACAGCAAGAAACATTCTTTCCCCGACGCTTCTCATTCTTATAGTGAATAGAATGATAAACGTCACCCAAGAGAGTAAGCACCGGATTCTTCGAGGCAAGAATAAAGAAAGCATCTGAGTCAACAAAATCAGGCAAGTTAGGGAACAAGATAATCCCATAAATGCAAACAGCCAGAATAGCATTGAAGATAATCCAACATCCATCCTTCGCACACTGCGTAGCCTTCTCAACCAAGCAAGAAAGATGAAAACCATAAGCTCCATTCAACTTGACCAAACCTCCAGGGAACTCAGAAGCACCTAAACTGACAATCTCAGCAAGCTTAGCCAACTCAGGCTCAGTATCCTCGTGAATAAAAGGTGTCTGATCTAACACGGGAACTCCTAGCATATCAGAATACTCCTCTAAAGTAGGAGCCAAAATAAAATCAGGGAACAAGAAACATCTCAACTGAGGCTCATAAAACTGCATCAAGGTATACAATCCAGTCATCTCAAACACAGAAGGTCTGCATACCAAACTGAGCAGTTTCCCATAAGACTCTCTAAACTCAGCCTTCACTCTCTGATCTGCTAGAGCAACCAACCGCAACAAGGAACTGATATCTGGAGCAGGCAACCTGTAAGCAATTGTTCTCTTCATGGACTCCATGTCTGGCAAGAAGAACACTAGAATCTGAGGGGGGAAACACACCTACGACATAAATACATGTTAATGAAATGCAAACATGAAAATGCAAATGCATATGCAAACAGGGGATCAAGTGCAATGCTGAAGAACTGTGTTGTGCTGTACTGCAGCTTGAGAATCATCAGATCTTCTCCTCAAACCAAACCAACCACAAAAGAACCCTCATAACCAATTCTCACTGACAGAGACAAACCAGGTGTTTTGAGACCAGAGTTTTCCTGTAAAAAGACCCACCTACCCCTCACAAGTATGTACTTAACTCGCAGACGAGGTACGACATCCTATGCGGTCATCAGTGTCACAGACTTTCAGGAGCGATGATACGATACCCAGAAGGTGTGGCATCATCATCCCCTGAAGAGGCCTCACATAGCCGAATCCCAAATGATAGGTTCCCAGAGTCGACAACCCCCAAATCCAACAACCTGTCGAGCCCAAAGGGCCAGGCAAGATGCCATCAAAGAGAATCTCGTCTGAGTGTAAATTTCGTAGCTAGCTGGTGCGAGAAAAGCACGCAGGCTAACCACTACTCTCTACTTCTAAGTCTATGTGCACTCAAGCCCAGGTCCGGCTTATCTCTCAAACTAACCCTCTGCCCACAGCACAATAACAATAATATATAGTACTGAAAGTAAAGACAGAAATATAAATACATACAAAACCCCAGACGGGAAAACAAGCGCTAGGATTGACTCGCATAGGGAACCGTTTGAGTCCCCAGCAGTGTCGCCAGGTGTCGCTACTGCGAAAATCGGCGCCGGCTATGACAGAAGAGTCGCCACCGTGTGTTATTTATCCCAAAAGAGGGAAAGGAACCGCTCAGAGAAAACCTAATGCAAAAAGGGAAAGGAATGGTCATCGCAACCAAATCCTGGATTCAGGAGTCGGTTACGCAAGGGGAAGGTATTAGCACCCCTCACGTCCGTCGTACTCGACGGGATCCACGCTTGTTTTCTATCTAAGGGTGTGTTTATCTATCTACTCTAAAGGTCTGGTCTAAAAAAGAAAAGAAAATGACTCGGCAAAGTATCGCACTTTATGCCTACGTATTCCTGTCTAGAACAAGAAATCAGAGTCAACGTAGTTCGCCTAACTACAGGTTAAGGGGGGAAGGTTGCTCGCCGAGATATCGCATCTCGTGCCTACGTACTTTCATACGGCATGAAAGATCAGAGCAAACGTAGTTCGGGCTACGGAAGACACAAGCTTGTCTGACAGTTTTTTATCTCCTTATGAAAGGGTTTTCCTGATTAAGGGTCCAAGAGGACAAAAACAGAGTTTGAATGTTTGTTTGAGTATTTTATGAAAGAACTGTTTTTTAGGATGTTCGCAATCTCCATCGCACTAGAGACTATGACCTAGGAGTGAATGCCTCGTATGTCACCCAAAGGGTACCACACTAAACATCCAGATTACTGGAGAGAGACCCTCCACCAACCTTTTCCCAGATAGCTTAAGGCTCGTAACGTACGACTTCAATTAACCTTATTACTGTATTTTTGAATTGTTTTGAGATGAGAAGAGAAAGACGCCCTAAAACTATGGTTGAAAGGGAATCTACCTACATTTATCATGCATGGTTTACAAACCTAATGTCGGTCATAATTCCCTCTTGCACAGAGGAAATCAGAGATCCTAGGGGAAAACAGCAAAAGAAAGCAAGCAGTAAACAGTAAACAGTAAAATGCATGCTATGCAACAGTACAAGCGGGGCAAGGGAGTCTGGCTCAACCTCAAACCTAAGAAAACAACAGGCAAGGGGAAACAAGCTCCTCCTCAAACCTAAATGTAGGCCACAAGCAAACAGACAATACATCAAAAGAAAAACAAAGAAAGCAGCCCAAGCAGCAGCAACAATCTTCTACAGACAGCAACTTCATCCTTTAACAGTAGCTCTGGTCAGCAAACTGAATTGACAGCAAAGAATCTTCATCTTCAAGCTAGCTCCTATCTTCAAGCCTCTTTAATTCTTCATATTCAAGCTCTAGCAAGCTCCACAAGAAGAGAAATCACCATTGAGATCAAGTTACAATGTTAAGAAACCTGATGAAAACCAAAGGAATTCATCAGGAGCCAACATGCAAGAAAGTGCATCATCAAAAGTTCTACTCATTAAGGCATGCCACTCATCCCTACAAAGGAAAGATGGAGCTTCCTTAAGAGGACTTTGCATCATGGCATGAGGATAGAAGCAAACAATGCATTCTATTTTTTATGAAAGAAAAACTAGCTCTAATAGCTTTTCCTAAATCCCTAATCCTCTAAGCTTCTAAAAAGCTCCTAAAGAGAAAGAAATATTCAACTCCAAGCTCCACAAGCCAAGCCACAGCAGCTACAAGATGTCCAATACCTCCTCCAAGAAAGAAACCAAGCTCTTCAAGCTCCAAAGCCACCAACAAGACCAAACAAAGCAAGGCACCAAAGATGGAACACCACATGCACAGCCAACTTGCAAATTCTACCTAAAATAGAAAACTAAGATGTAAAAATCTAATAAATTTCCTAGGGGAACATACATGTTTTATCATTCTAGGGTTCAAATATTAAAGCCTAAATCAACTTCTAGGTCTACTAAACAATTCCTAAGTTGAGATATGTCAAGGTAAACCACAAGTTTGGGAAGGCTCTAAACATCTCACCTAAAACAGAATCTATAATTGTTTAAAAAATATAATAAAATTCCTAAGGGAGCATGCACATCTAACCTACAACATACTCAAAAATCAAAGCCAGATTCAATACCAAAAGATCACACCAAAATCAACAAAACAGATGAACAATTATGCAAAAATTAAAGAAATAAACAAAATGAGAAAAAACAAATTAAATTGAAAAATGCATGAAAATGCATTTTATTGATTCCAGAAAATCACAAATTTAATCAGGAGCATGGAGATATTTTTAAAATATTTTTTGGATCAAAAATGGATTTATTGTGATTTTTGGAACCAATAAGCATTAAAAATAAAACAAAATCAAATAAAAGAAATTAAAACTGAAGATAAAACATGGGGCGTTGGATGAATTGACAAGGTATGCAGATCCAAGAGCAATGAGCGTGTCCATGCAGGCATCCCAGTCATACGCTGACTGGGATTAATGAAACGCATCGTTTTTGTGTTGGAGGCAAATCCTCAGCTCAAATCTCAACCACACGATCTAAATACCAAGTCCAACTTCCAGCTTGATCTGATGGCCAGAACCTTATCTTCTTCCTTGGACCTCCGGTAGGGCTTCAAACTCAGACGGTGGCGCCACCGTCTTCTCCGGTGAGAATCAATTGCAGGCAACCAAAACATCACAAACCTTATATCAATGTTGCTCAATTTTTCACATAGATCACGGATCTCCTATCCTAATCACCTAACTCTCAACAGGTTTCAAAATTCGCATCAAAGTTCAGAAATCATATCCAAATTGATCATCACCAATTCCAAATCTAAAACCATAGGATTGATCCTCATGCTTCATACATCACTCTGATCTATCCAAATCGTGTTCTAGCTTTAAGATCAGGTCAAATCGTGCTCAAATACAAATCACATGTCACCTAAGTTTGTCTCTAATTGTCCAAAATTTTGTCCAGAAACGATCTACTCAACTAGATCCTAATCACATGTCCACTGCTAACTACATCATGATAGATCAAGAGGAATTTTGAAGTTTACTAACCTGGTATAGATCCACTAACAAAGGTAACTAGAGCTTGCTTCTTGCTTCAAAACTTTCCAGACACGATCAGTGATGCAAGAGGAATAGTCTTCAACCTTCAATTTGCTCTGAACTACCTTGGAAATGAAAACCTGATTCTCACTTGCTCTCTTGAAATTTCAAATGCAATCTCAGCTTACACCATGAAATGAGCTCCAACCTGAGTATGGAATCAATGATATGCTTATATAGAGTGAGTTTGTGGGCTTTTGAAGCTTGAATGAAGCCCAATCCAGCAATTCACGATTTCTGATTTTTCCTTCAAAGTTGCACATGACAGTCATGAATTGGCCATGTAGCTTGCTCAAGAATCTTCCCTTTTCTTGCATAATGCCTTGTGAGTGAGATTGGATCAAAAGGAGTGCTTGAATTGCTTTGGTAAGTGATTTGGCTATGTAACTTGCACATGAAGAAACCACATTGTAACTTGTGAAAATTGGCCTAAACTCAAAAATCTAATAATGCCATTGTGTTTGAAATGAAATTTCCAATCAAAATGAATACTTATTTGACATGTTTTGGTCACTTAACCAATTATTTGAATTTCCCCTTTGAATCCTTTGAAAATCTTCTTTTTCAAGCCATTTCAAACCAAGTCTTTCTATGAGCCCAATCAATCCATCATGACTTCTTAATCAGACTAAAAACCACATTTTGAACAAGTTTCATGTTGAACAAAAATCCATTTGACAAGTGCAAGTTAGAGATTTTGACCCATGATTGAAAATGGCCTATAATCTCACTTTCCCAAAATACCCCTGACTTGTAAACCTCATAACTTGAGTTCTACAAATCAGATGGAAGACTTCTAATACAATTTGGAAAGCTAAGATCATGAGGAACAACTTTCATGTTTACCAAAAGGTCAGGTGAAACCTCATTATAGGTCAAATATAGCTTGGAAGTCAGATGATTTTCACAGACAAATTTCAGAGGCATCTGAGGACTTGTAACTTGTCTGGACCATAACTTGAGTTCTATAAATCCCCTTGAGGACTTCTAGTACTAAAATTAAAGGTATTGAGATGGTATACAAGTTTCATGTTGGCCAAAGATCCAATTGAAACATTTATCTTGACTTATGTGGTCTTGAAGTTAGGCACTAAACAGGGGATTTTACACTGAAACCCTAATTTAGCAACTTCCCACACTCTTGACTCTTCTTGACTTGATCTTGGCACAACACCACAAGTGTCTCAACATATCATTTCATGAACTCCATGACCTAAAAGTAGGCTTTGATACCCTTCAATTGCACAGTTGACCCAGATGAAACCCTAATTGCTTACACCTCAACTGTGGCTCTTGCATTTGACACAATGACTTGATTGAGCTCTCCCATGACCCTCTAGGAATTCCATGATCTCCATGCACATCCTCCTCTCATATTCACTTCACACCCCTCTGATGGTCTTCAATTGATCCTCAAGTTAGGAGAAAATCCATATGCAAGAATCTAAACTCTTAGGCACTCAAATCACCTCCTGATGACTTTGATAACTTCTCAATCTTGAATAAGACCTCTTGCTAGGCTTCTCTTGATAAGAATCACACTTGATCCCCTTCTATATGAATGATATCATGATATGCAAATGATATGACTATGCAAATGTTAATGCAAATGAGACATAACCCAAGTAAGAAAAGAAGTTGGGCAAATTTTGGGGTGCAACAGATGCTGAGCTTTACTGGTCAAGGGTGTGGAATGCATTAAATACGCAGGATTGACCACGTGTTTTCCAATCAAATAGCATTTACTCAGAATACTCCCTCTGACCAGTAATTGCTATAGGTCCTCATACATGCAAATTCCCAATTTTCCTTTTAGATTCTCAAATTGAGCAGCATCTAAAGCCTTTGTAAAAATGTCAGCTAGTTGTAATTCAGTGGACACATGTTCCAAGGTGATTACTTTGTCTTCCACAAGGTCTCTTATGAAGTGATGTCTGATATAAATATGCTTGGTTCTGCTATGCTGAATTGGATTCTTGGAAATCTTAATAGCACTTAGATTGTCATAGTACAATGTCATGGCATCCTGAGTGACATTGTATTTAGTCAACATTTGCTTCATCCAGACCAGTTGAGAACTACTGCTACCAGCTGCTATGTATTCAGCTTCAGCAGTGGAGAATTAGACACAATTTTGCTTCTTGCTGAACCATGATATGAGGTTGTTTCCTAAGAAAAAACATCCACTAGAGGTGCTTTTTCTATCATAAGCACTTCCAGCCCAGTAGGCATCACAATACCCAGATAAAGTAGGATCACACCCATGAGAGTAAAGTATACCATAATCACAAGTTCCATTCACATATTTGAGAATTCTTTTGACTTGCTTTATGTGACTTACCTTAGGATCTGCTTGATATCTAGCACACACACCAACTTCAAAAGAAATATCAGGTATGCTAGCTGTTAGATACAACAAGCTTCCAATCATGCTTCTATACAGGCTTTGATCAACACTAGTACCACTCTCATCTTTAGATAACTTTAGATGAGTGGGTGCAGGCGTTCTTTTGTGACCAGCATTGTCCATCCCAAACTTTTTGACTATGTTTTTAGTATACTTACTTTGGGAGATAAATATGGAATCTTCCATTTGCTTGACTTGCAATCCAAGGAAGTAAGTTAATTCACCACACATGCTCATTTCAAACTCATATTGCATGTGATTGACAAATTGTTTCACCATTTTGTCTGACATCCCTCTAAACACTATGTCATCCACATAAATTTGTGCAATCATGATTTTTCCACCTTCATTCTTTACAAAAAGGGTCTTGTCTATCCCTCCTTCTCTGTATCCATTGGTGGTAAGGAATTCAGTCAGTCACTCATACCAAGCTCTAGGAGCTTGCTTTAATCTATACAATGCCTTCCTTAACTTGTATACATGGTTTGTTAAGTTAGGATCCTCAAATCCCTTAGGTTGTGCCACATATACTTCCTCATTCAGATATCCATTCAGAAAAGCACTCTTCACATCCATCTGGAATAATTTAAATTTCAGAATGCAGGCAATTCCTAACATCAGCCTGATTGGCTCAAGTCTTACAACTGGTGCAAAAGTTTCATCAAAATCAATTCCTTCAACTTGAGTGTAACCTTGTTCCACTAATCTAGCCTTGTTTCTGGTTACAACTCCTTGTTCATCAGACTTGTTCTTGTAAATCCACTTGGTTCCAATGATGTTTGTTCCTTCAGGTCTTGGAACCAATTCCCACACTTCATTCCGTTTAAACTGTTCCAATTCATCTTGCGTGGCCTTGATCCAATATTCATCAATTAATGCCTCCTTCACATTTTTAGGCTCAATCTTGGATATAAAGCATGAATTTGAGACGATTTCTCTGGTTCTGGTTCTTACACCACTGTTGGGGTCTCCAATGATCAGATCTTTGAGATGATATTTCAGGATCCTGATAGAAGGTTCTTTGTTGGTAGTTTCTCGTTGAAAATCTGTGAAGGTGAGAAAAACACTTAGAAGGGGGGTTGAATAAGAGTTTTAAAACACTTTGGTAGATAGAAAAATAACACAATATTTTTATCCTGGTTCGTTTGAACTCAAACTAATCCAGTCCACCCTACCCAGGTGATTTGCCTTTCTCAACAAGGACTTAATCCACTATATCAAACTTGATTACATTGTAAACCACTAAGACAACTGTCTTAGTCTTCTCAAGAAAATCTGACCACAACTTAGTCTTCTTAAGGAAATCTTTTACAAAGATAAACTAACAATTTGTGTTTAAGGTTTTGCTTCTAACAAGTTATATCACAACAGTGATGTTTACACAAAATTAAGAACAAATATGAAAACTGTTAAGCTTGAAGAATATTTGAATGAGAGCTTGTAAGTTGATTTTCTTTCAAATGATTCGTCAATGTTCGTCAACATTGGAAAGATGTTGAAGCTTGTTTAAATACTACTTCAAGTCATTATCTCAAAGACTGTGCATTGTTGTACGTTATGCTGCCTCTGTTGCCTTATTGTCCTCTATTGACTTTTCCTTCCCAGGAAGAGGAATGTTCAAACATGTGCTTTGTGTCTGAATTCTTGTGTCATGCATAAATGAGGAATAGTGCCGTTGGAGCAGACGTTGGGATTAGCAACAGATCTTTTCTTTGAGCTGTCATCTTTTCAAGTAAATAAATTTATCCTTCAAATATTACTAACATCAGATCCTCTGATGTAGTTCCTTGTTCTTCATATCAGAGTCTTGCAGCAATAGTGCTTAAGCGTGAATGTTACAATCAGCGCAGAGTTGAATATCAGAGCCTCTGTACTTGCAGCATGAAGTACTTCCAGAGTCTTCTGAAACAATGTTGTACGCTCTTTACTCAAATTCTTCTTAGTTTCTCTCAGAGTCATTTGTAGCATATTAGAGTCTCTTCAAGCAGCGCTCAGAGTCTTCTGAAATGTTGCTTCTGACACTCAAAGTCTTAACATTCTTTTCAGTTGCATATGTAATTTTTGCTTCCAGATGAATATATAATTTAAGATCTGAAACAAAATTACTTAAACACAATTAGAGTATATATTTCCTTTATACAAAATTTCATTTATGTTATCGTCAAAATAATGAGATA
This sequence comes from Lathyrus sativus, assembly GCA_963859935.3. Taxonomy (NCBI): domain Eukaryota; kingdom Viridiplantae; phylum Streptophyta; class Magnoliopsida; order Fabales; family Fabaceae; genus Lathyrus; species Lathyrus sativus. Next base: position 569,482,308 of record OZ012737.1, on the reverse strand, counting down.
TATTAAACACCAATCTGTGTTCTAACAATCTCCCCCTTTTTTATGATGACAAAAACATAGGAAATTTTGTTCAATAATAAGAAAGAATATAACTCCCCCTGAGATTGTGAATCTCCCCCTGAATTGAATACCATAAGAAAAATAAATACTTCCCTTTTTGATTAAGTATTCTTTTCAGAATCAGAGCCTGGTTTATTCTTTTCAGAATCAGATCCTGGTTTGGATCCTGATTTAGGTCAGAGCCTGATTTAGGAGCTTTCAGAGTAACTTTTATGAATTAAGTTAGATGCAACGTTATAGTTCTGAAAGACTAAAATTCATTGTTAGTTATAATTTATTATGTCTGAATTCCATTCTGGTAACTGTTTATTTGAACAATTATAATTTCCATTTTCTCCCCCTTTTTGTCATATCAAAAAGAAAAAAACTTTTTAAGATGCAAAAGAAGAACAGAGAAAAAGAATATGATAAAACAGATAGAAACAGAAACCAAACAAATGCATTGATAAACAAAATATTCATAGGATAAACACATAAGAAGAACAAACATAATGTGCACAAACAACAGAAAAACAACTAAGGTTGGCGAGAGGCTATCATCTTCAGAAGGTTGGTGATCTCAGAAGTAGACTCTTCTTGCCTAGCCATCCATGTTTTGATCTCATCTGTTGTCTTTTCTTGCTTGACCATCCAAGATCTAATCTCTGTGTTGCTGGCTTCAAGATTAGCAAACTTTTCTTCAAGATCTGGATTCTCTTTCTTGACTTTAGAAGATGTAGGAGCTGATGCAGACGCAGTCTCAATAACCATAGCAGATGCATTCTCTTGAATCACTGAGTCAGATGCTTGTTCTAGAACCAGCAGAGCAGACTGATTTAACACAGGAGTTTCTTCAGCAACAGACGCTTTTGGAAGAACATCTTCAGACTTAGATTCTTCATCAGGTGCATTGTCCAGAGGAAGAATAGGAGATCTACTCATATTCAGCAGAGTTTGTCTGATAACTTCAGCAAATCTTACCTTTGCATCATCAGAGCAAATGGTTCGAATATTTAAAGCGACAATATTAAATCTTGAAATGAATCTGTTCCAAGTGGCTTCAGAAGCATCTGGATTCAAACTTGACATGCACTCCTTCTTGACAGTAGACAGCCACATGTTTAATTCCTTTTTAAACCCAGCAAACAAAGTACTAACATCCAACCTAGGTTTAGGTTTAAGATAGGTATCTAGAGAGGGTGTTTTGGTGGTTTCTGATGTGGAGGGTATGGAAAAAGAAGGAATGATGAAAAGAGGACGAGGATATGGTGTAGAAGGTTTGATTCTGTGTACAGATGGAATGACATCAGAAGGCTTAGGACAATATGGAACAAAAGCTGATGTAAGTTTTGGAGTTGGTTGAGAAAGGATATGTTCAGATGAAATGGATACATCTGGTTGTTTAGGTTCATAACCACGGAGTGAAGGGGGTGAGGTCACTTCTGAAGGTAAATCAGATTCAGAAGAATCAGATGATGCAGAAGTGTGACAGGATGTTGAGGTCAAAAAGAATTTTTAAGGGTTGAACATCAAGAATACCAAAATCAGGTATAAATGATTCAGACGTTTTAGGTTGCTCTGGTTGAGGATCAGAGGGAATGGGTTTTTCTGGTTGTGGGTTAGAAGTTTGTGTTTCTGGTGGGAATTTCAGAAGATTGTTTTTCAGATGGGTGTGGTTCAGAAGTTTTTTGTGGTTTAGGTGTAGAAGGAATAGGTTGAGATATTTCTGGTTCAGAAGGGATGGGTTCAGTTTCATGAGGAGGAGAAGGTGAGGGTATAGGTTCATAAGGAGGGGGGTCAGATGCTAGTACCTCTTTGACGTTTCTAAAATGGAATCTAAACTAGCAGAATGAGGGTTACCTTTTTGTTTCTTAACCCGCTTTGGCTTTGCAGAAGCTGCCTCACCAGAAGCTTTCCTTTTTGGCTTAGAAGATCCTTCTTCTGAGACTTTCCATTTCTTCCTGTGTCTGTCCCCAAAAAAATATGGTTCAGGTTCGCCTGCTCTCTGAATCAGATATTCTTGTAGAGGAGTTCCATCTGCTAGACAAGTTGCTATATATGTTAGAATAATTTCCTTTGGTTCATTAGCATAAAACAGAGGAAAATCATCTACTGGTATCCTTCTCTTGCTGACTTCTTTAGAGTTGATCTGATCAGGTGCAGCAGTGAGTTCTTCTACAATTTTCATCCTCTGAAGACTTTTCCCATTTAGAGATTTTCCAACCACTTAAGCTAATTTTTCCTTCATTCCAGCTTCTGTCAGATGTCCAACCAAGCCATTCTCAGTCAGAATATCTGAGATGAGTCGTCCCATAGGGACCCAGTTTCTCATCTTCTGGTGCTTGGTTCTGATTTCTTCTCTAGATTGCTTCACATGAGTCCACAGATGATTGAATAGCATGTAAGGCAGATCCACTTTTGTGCTTTGACTCAGACAGTACATGAAGTACATCTTATTAGTGTTGACATAATCAGGAGAGTTTGAAGATTTTCTGTGATGGATGCATCCCATAAAAATCTTAGCCTAGATCCTGTAGATTGGCTTCAGATCTTTCACTTTGTTAGAAGCTTCTCCAGATGTGCAAACTTCATTGTAAACCTATGTCATATCAACACGCCCAGCTGGCAGATTTGTAACACCATCAGTTTCTTCATAACCAATAAGCTTCCTGATCAAATCTTCAGTGATAATAATTTCCTTTCCCAGAACTGAAGAAACAATAAACTTAGGGTATGTAATTGCATGAATCCAAAATTCTTTCACCAAGCATGGATAAATTGGTCCCATCAGTCTATCAAAGAATTTTGTCCAACTTTGAGCATCAACAATGGGACGAAGATCAAACCCATTTTCTGCAATATTTCAAAATTTACTATAGATTCACACAGAACTTCAAGTTTGTCAACCGGTGTGAGGAGGGTTCTAACTGGTTCTTTGAAAGCAACAAGACCCAGATTTGCAGAAGAAATAGCAGCCATTGTTAATTGAAGTTGTTGAGAGGTTGATGAAGAAGTTGCCATTGATGAAGTAGAAAGGGGTTTAGGGTTCCATTGAGATTTGGGTTTTTAAGAGAAGATGAAAAAATGCAATAAGCAGAAATGCATAAGAGATGTGAACGAGGGTGAAAAGTCTGAGAAGTGAAGTGTTGTGGAATTTATAGAGAAAATTAGGGCACACAAGAGTCACACAATCAACATTTAGCATTTAATTAAATATTAAATTACATCAAACATAATCATGACAAGAAACGCATTTAATGATACTGACAATGCGTGGGGAGGAAAACGAGAATTATAATTAATTCAAACAGTACCTCTTAACGGCATTTCAGTGCTGGACATCCAATCTTTTCAGATTCATATGACACGTGTTTACTTGCATGTGCTTCTGAAACTCTTTGAGAAATGAAACGTTAGCCAACGTTCAGATCCTCTGAGACTTGTTATTTCAGATTTGCACACAATAAATAAAATATTAAACAATAAATAAATAATGAAATACTTCAGAGTTAAAACATTTTCCATCTGAGGAAATTTGCTTCTGATAAACATTTTATTCTGGACAGAAATCCATACTTATATTTTTTAGAATAAATTTAAATCTATCTTCAGCAAGGGCTTTTATAAAGATATCATCCCATTGATGGTCTGTATCAACAAAGTTTAAACTTATAATTCCCTTCTGAACATAGTCTTTGATGAAATGATGTTTAATTTCTATATGCTTTTCCTTAGAGTGTAAAATAGGGTTTTTAGACAAGCATATAGCAGAAGTATTATCGCAGAAGATAGAAATGTTACTCTCATGAATCTGATAATCTTCTAGCTGACTCTTCATCCAGAGCATCTGAGTGCTACAACCAGCAGCAGCAATGTATTCTGCTTCTGTTGTTGAAAGTGCAATTGTGGGTTGCTTCTTGCTGAACCAAGAGATTAGATGACTTCCCAGAAACTGGTAGCTTCTAGAAGTACTCTTACGCTCTACTCTGTCTCCAGCATAGTCAGCATCACATAATCCAACTAATTTATAATCATCAGATTTTCTGTAACACAAACCCACATTAGTAGTACCTTTCAGATACCTCAGAATCCTCTTAACAGCTGTTAAGTGAGATTTTCTAGGATCTTATTAGAATCTAGCACACAAACAAACACTAAATAGAATATCAGGTCTAGAAGCAGTCAAATACAGAAGAGATCCAATCATACCTCTGTAGAGCTTTTGATCTACCTTCTTACTTACTTCTTCTTTTCCAAGAGTGCTTGTAGGATGCATTGGAGTTTTAGCCAACTTACTTTCAGTCATATTAAACTTCTTCAGAAGCTCCTTCACATACTTAGTCTGATGTATATAGGTGCCTTCTGGAGTTTGATTGACTTGGATTCCCAAAAAGAATCTGAGTTCTCCCATCATGCTCATCTCGAATTCTGCCTGCATAGACTGAGCAAACTCCTTTCCAATCATAATATTAGTAGTTCCAAATATAATATCATCAACATAAATCTGACAGACTAAAATGTCTTTCTTAATTGATTTATGAAAGAGAGTGGTGTCCACTTTTCCTCTGATGAAGTTATTTTCCAGAAGGAAATTACTCAGCCTCTCATACCAAGCTCTGGGAGCTTGTTTTAAGCCATAGAGTGATTTCTTAAGTTTAAAAATGTGTTCTGGAAAATTTTCATTTTCAAAACCAGGAGGTTGATGAACATAAACTTCTTCTTCTATAAAACCATTTAAGAAGACACTTTTAACATCCATCTGATACAGAGTGATGTTATTCTGTGCAACAAAAGAAATAAGCAAGCGAATAGATTCTAACCTTTCCACAGGAGCATAAGTCTCGGTGTAATCTATACCTTCTTACTGAATTTATCCTTGAGCCACCAGCCTAGCCTTGTTTCTGATCACTTTTCCTTGATCTTTCAGCTTGTTTCTGAAGACCCATTTTGTTCCAATGATGTTGAAACCTTTTGGTCTTGGAACCAGATCCCAGACGTCATTTCTGGTGAATTGATTAAGCTCTTCTTGCATAGCAAGTATCTAATCATTATTGTTCAGAGCCTCATCCACAGAAGTTGGTTCAATGATAGACACCAACCCAAACAGTGACGTTCCAGATGATCTGAGAAATGACCTTGTTCTGATAGGGTCATCCTTCTTTCTAATTATCATTTCCTTTGGGTGAGAGGCTTTGATTCTGGGTGATCCTTTAACATTTGGTTCTTCAGAAATGTTCAAGTTGTTTATCTGAGCAGCCAAGGGAGTAGCATCTGGTGTTGCTTCTGGTGCTTCTGCTTGAGCTTTATCTACCTCTGATTCTTCAGAGTCTGTGAGAAGGACTTCTCTATCTGCAGAAATTTTAAGCTGCTTTGGCTTTTGAATGCCAAGCTTATCATCAAATCTAACATGAATTGATTCCTCTACAATCTGTGTCTTAGTAATGTATACTCTGTAGCCTTTAGAGCGTCAACATATCCAAGCATGAAACACTTCTGTGCTTTAGAATCAAACTTGTTCAGATTCTCTTTAGTATTCAACATAAAACATACACATCCAAAAGGATGGAAATAAGAAATGTTGGGCTTTTTATTCCTCCATAATTCATAAGGAGTCTTCTCCAGAAGAGGTCTAACTGACACTCTGTTCTGAATATAACAAGTTGTATTCACTACTTCTACCCAAAAATGTTTTGTCATGTTAGTCTTGTTGATCATGGTTCTGGCCATTTCTTGCAATGTTCTATTTTTCCTTTCAACAACCCCATTCTGTTGTGGAGTTCTAGGACAAAAAAAATCATGTGCAATGCCATTTTATTTAAAATATTTTTCAAAATATTTGTTTTCAAATTCACCACCATGATCACTTCTGACTTTAACAATTTTAAATTCTTTTCCGTTCTGGACTTGTTTGCAAAAGTCAATGAATTCAGAATGAGAGTCATCCTTGTGTTTCAGGAATTTTACCCATGTCCATCTGTTGTAGTCATCAACAATGACTAATCCATACTTCTTGCCTCTGATGGATGCAGTTTTCACTTGTCCAAATAGATCAATATGAAGCAGCTCTAACGGTCTTGAGGTTTAAACAACATTTTTTGTTTTGAAAGAAGATTTTGAAAATTTTCCTTTCTGACATGCTTCACAAAAAGCATCTGAATTGAACTTCAACTGAGGAAGTCCTCTGACCAGATTGAGTTTATTAATCTAAGATATACGTCTCATACTAATATGTCTCAATCTTCTGTGCCATACCCATTGCTCTTCGTTAACAGACAAAAGGCATTTTACATTCTAAACCTTAAGTTTTGAAAGATTGATTTTATAAATGTTGTTCTTCCTTTTTCCATTATAGAGGATTGAGCCATCTTTTTGACTGACAGCTTTACAACATTTTTTATTAAAGATTATGTCATAACCATTGTCACTTAATTGACTTATGGACAATAGATTATGTGTTAACCCTTCAACAAGTAAAACATTAGAAATGGAAGGGAGGTTACCATTACCTATAGTTCTAGAGCCTATGATTTTGCCCTTCTGGTTCCCTCCAAACTTCACATCACCTCCAGATCTAAGTTCCAGGCTTTGGAACATAGACCTTCTTCCCGTCATGTGACGCGAGCAGCCAGAGTCCAGGTACCAAGACTGGTGTTTCAACTTTGCTGCTAAGGATGTCTGCAACAAAAATAATTTTGTCCTTAGGTACCCATATTTTTTTGGGTCCTCTAGGGTTAGTAGGTTTGAAATTCTTTCTGAATTTCTTTCCCTTATAAGCATCCTTGTTCTTCTGAGGTTTTGGTTTATTAAACACAGGTTTGTTCTGATCAGAACGTGTGTGTTTAATATCATTTAAATGACCAAATTTGAAATGAGTATATAGAGGAGAATACTTAATGGTCAGTTTATCAGCAGGTTTTGGATTTAAATCCTTCCCAGAAGGTGATTCATATCCAATACCCTTTCTTTTGTTTCTGCTTACGCCATAGATCATTGAAGCCATCTTGCTTCTATCTAGGCCTCTGGCCAGAAACTTCTGAAAGCTATTATCATACTCTTCTAAAATATATTTAGAGCATGATATAGGATCTGAGTCAGTTTTCTGAGCTTTTTCTAAATCATTTTTTTATTTTAAGATTGTTTGCCTTAAGCTCAGCAACTTCAGACCTCAAATGATCATTCTCAGATGCAAGACAGATTTGAAGCTTCTTGTATTTGAGTTTGATTCTGCTGTAACTTTCCAGAATTTATGATAAACTTTCAAAAAGTTTTGCTCTAGTGAGTTCAGAAATTACCTCCTCAGGATATGATTCTGATCCAAATTCAGCAGCTTCTTCGTGGTCCTCCAAGTCAGCCATTAATGCTACATTAGCACACTCATCCTCTGATTCTGATGAAGATTCAGAAGCATCTGAATCATCCGACTTGGCCATTAATACTTTCTTCTTCTTTTCAAACTTCCTTTTGGGTTTCTCCTTCAGAAGTTTGGGACATTCATTCTTATAGTGGCCAAGCTCCTTGCACTCATAGCACACTATATCTTTCTTTCCAGATTTTTCATGTCCAGAAGAATCACCATGCTGATCAGATCTTTTGAAGTTTCTGAATTTCTTTTGTCTGTGCTTCCAGAGTTGATTAATCCTCTTGGACAGCAGAGACAGTTCATCTTCTTCTTTTGAAGATTCTTCAGAACTTTCTTCAATAACCTGTAACGCTTTAGCAAATTTGTTAGATTTAAAAGTAACTGACTTACCTTTCTTCTGAGACTCGTCTTCCTCCAGCTCAATCTCGTGACTCCTTAATGAACTGATTAATTCCTCCAGAGTAATCTTATTCAGATCCTTTGCGAGCTTCAGAGTTGTCACCATGGGTCTCCATCTTGTTGGCAGACTTCTGATGATCTTCTTGACATGGTCAGAAGTAGAGTAGCCTTTATCCAGAACCTTCAACCCAGCAGTTAGGATCTGAAATCTTGAGAACATTGTTTCCACAGATTCAGACTCCTCCATTTTGAAGGCTTCATACTTTTGGATGAGGGCCAGAGCCTTTGTCTCCTTTACTTGGGAGTTTCCTTCATGCTTCATTTTAAGAGACTCAAACATATCAAATGCAGTATCTCTGTTTGTTATTTTCTCATACTCAGTATGAGATATTGCATTTAACAGGATGATTCTTGCTTTGTGGTGGTTTCTGAACTCCTTATTCTATTGATCAGACATAGATTTTTTGTCAACCTTTTTCCCTTCATCATTGATAGGATAAATGTAACCATCAGTTACCAAATCCCACAAATCAGCATCATAGCCTAGAAAAGAGCTTTCTATTCTATCTTTCCAGTAATCAAACTTCTCACCATCAAACATGGGAGGTTTGGTGCTAATTCTGTCTTTATCATCGTATCTGTTGTTGTATGAAGTTGAAGTTGAAGCTTCATCAGCCATGATGAATAAAGAACACGATATTAGGAGTTTTTCTCAACTGGATATTTTTCTGTCACGGTTAAGTGAGAGCACTTACAGAACCAGAGCTCTGATGCCAACTGAAGGTGAGAAAAATACTTAGAAAGGGGGTGAATAAGGGTTTTAAAACACTTTGGTAGATAGAAAAATAACACAGTATTTTTATCCTGGTTCGTTTGAACTCAAACGAATCCTGTCCACCATACCCAGGTGATTTTCCTTTCTCAACAAGGACTTAATCCACTATATCAAACTTGATTATAGTGTAAACTACTAAGACAAATGTCTTAGTCTTCTCAAGAAAATATGACCACAACTTGGTCTTCTTAAGGAAATCTTTTACAAAGATAAACTAACAATTTGTTTTTAAGGTTTTGCTTCTAACAAGCTATATCACAACAGTGATGTTTACACAAAATTAAGAACAAATATGAAAACTGTTAAGCTTGAAGATTATTTGAATGAGAGCTTGTAAGTTGATTTTCTTTCAAATGATTCATCAATGTTCGTCAACATTGGAAAGATGCTGAAGCTTGTTTAAATACTACTTCAAGTCATTATCTCAAAGACTGTGCATTGTTGTATGTTCTGCTGCCTCTGTTGCCTTTTTTTCCTCTATTGACTTTTCCTTTCCAGGAAGAGGAATGTTTAGACATGTGCTTTGTGTCTGAATTCTTGTGTCATGCATAAATGAGGAATAGTGTCGTTGGAGCAGACGTTGGGATTAGCAACGGATCTTTTCTTTGAGCTGGCATATTTTCAAGTAAATAAATTTATCCTTCAAATAATACTAACATCAGATCCTCTGATGTAGTTCCTTGTTCTTCAGATCAGAGTCTTGCAGCAATAGTGCTTAAGTGTGAATGTTACAATCAGCGCAGAGTTGAATATCAGAGCCTCTGTACTTGCAGCGTGAAGTACTTCCAGAGTCTTCTAAAACAATGTTGTACGCTCTTTACTCAAATTCTTCTTAGTTTCACTCAGAGTCATCTGTAGCAGATCAGAGTCTCTTCAAGCAGCGCTCAGAGTCTTCTGAAATGTTGCTTCTAACGCTCAGAGTCTTAACGTTCTTTTCAGTTGCAAATGTAATTTTTGCTTCCAGATGAATATATAATTTAAGATCTGAAACAAAATTACTTAAACACAATTAGAGTATATATTTCCTTTATACAAAATTTCATTTATGTTATCATCAAAACAATGAGATATATTAAACACCAATCTGTGTTTTAACAATCTGAAGATACATCTTGAACATCTTCAGAATCATCAGCTAGTGTCTCAAGCAATGTTCCAACATCCTCTATGACATTGCTTTCTTCAGGCTGATCATCAATAATAACATTAATGGATTCCATCAGGAGTTTTGTTTTGGAGTTGTATACTCTGTAAACTCTTTTGTTAATAGAGTATCCCAGAAATATGCCTTCATCACTTTTGGGGTCCATTTTCCTCCTTTGTTCACGATCTGTCAAGATGTAGCACTTGCTCCCAAACACACGGAAATACTTCACAATTGGTTTTCTTCGTTTCCATAATTCATACAGAGTGGAAGATGTTCCCTTTCCCAAGGTAACTCTATTGTGAACATAGCATGATGTATTTATTGCCTCAGCCCAAAAGTGCATAGGTAATTTCTTTGCATGAATCATGGCTCTGGCAGATTCTTGAATAGTCCTGTTTTTCCTTTTTACTACTCTATTTTGTTGAGGAGTAATAGGGGAGGAGAATTCATGACTGATACCTTCTGTTGAGCAGAATTCAGCAAATTTAGAGTTTTCAAACTCCTTTCCATGATCACTTTTGATCCTGATAACACCACTTTCCTTCTCTCTTTGGAGTTTAATGCAAAGATCTTTGAAAACTTCAAACACATCAGATTTTTCTTTGATGAAATTTATCTAAGTGAATCTGGAGTAATCATCAACCACTACATAGGCATACCTTTTGCCACTCAGACTTTCTACTTGCATTGATCCCATCAGGTCCATGTGCAATAGTTCCATAACTCTGGAGGTAGTCAGGTGTCCAACCCTTGGATGAGATGTCTTGGTTTGCTTGCCTGCTTAATATTCACTGTTGCGGTGGAAATAGGATATCAAACTATTAATTAATTTGAATCACTATTCTTAATTCACAACCGCTCTTTGATTTATCCGAAGGAAAAGGTCAAAAAGAGAAAACCTATTTTTGCATTGTAAACACAATGCGGGGAGAGACCTAGGTAAGGGGTTGGTTAAGCTTAGGGAAGGTACTAGCACCCTAAACTTCTGTAGTACTCTACAGGAACCTTTTGTTTATTGTATGCTTTTTTATTTTATTATCTGTTTGATGTATATATTAAGTTAAGGGATAGAGTGACCTAAAGACCTAAGGGTTAGTCCTAAGTTTACTCGGCAAGATTCGCATCTTGTGCCTACGTATCCTGGATAGGGAATGGAATCAGAGTAATCGTAGTTCCCCTCGAAAGGGAGGTTAGAAACTTCTTGACTGTGGTCAAGGTTTCAATGGGGAATAAACATATCTTAAGGACATGCTTACGTGGAGTCTTGAAACTCCTATTTCTATGTTGAAATTGTTAATTGAAATCAGGGTTAAAATAGGGATTCCACGGTGGGAAACCCTAAACAGAGTACGGCGACTCTTTGACCTAATGCTAGGGTAAAGGGTATTTTCGTCCACGGCGGGACACCTAAGCTAATTAGGGTTTTGAAATGGTTGAAACTAGGGTTATTGACTCGGCGGTCAAACTGTTAATCCTAATTCCTTCGGAGGGGAAAATAACGGTAACAACATGCAAACAGATAAAATATCGTACGGTAGAATTAACATACGGAAAATAAAGAAAGCGGTAAAAATATAAGTGCAATGCGACGATAGCCTCGCGTAAATTACAAATTCCCAAAAAATGCGAAAAATAAAAATAATCGCGACCATGGCCTCGCGTAAATTACATCCATGGAACAAAATAAATTGAACAAATAATTTAAGTATACTCTGAGAAGAGAAACAAAGAACATTATTGAAAAGTTAGACATAAATTCATGGCAAATAATAAAATAGTGAAAAAGAAAAATTACGAATTTGAACATTTACTTAACATTATTATCATTATATATTTTTTTAGAAAAAAATTTTAATTTAAAGATAAAATCAATTTCATTTTGAGAATGTTTTGGGTTAGTTTTGAAAAAGATCTAGTTTTAATTTTGAAAATGTTTTTTTTATTTTAATTTAACAAAAAAAGGTTTTTATTTAAGAAATGTTTTAATTTTCTGTTTTAAAAAAAGTAATTTAATTTTAACTTCTAAAAAATGTTTTGACTTTAAATTTAACAAAATGTTTAAATTTTAATTAAATAAATAAAATGTTTTGACGTTAAATTAGGAAAAGTTTTAATTAAAAAAAATCCTAACTCAATTTTGAAAAACGTCTTAATTAATAAAAAAATGTTTTAAATTTAAATTTTGAAAACATGTTTCAAGTTAGGTTTAAAATAAATCTTAATTAAAAAAGATGCTAATTTTTAAGTTAAGAATGCTTTACTATTTTCTTATCAAATTCACTAAAGAGACAATAATTAAAACTCAACCTTGGAATTAAATCTACTTAACAATGATTTTTATTTTTTTTGGTTTTAAAGTATCAGAACCTTATCCTTGTAAATTCATTATAGAAAAATAATAATAATTAAATACTAGGTTATGCTAAACGTTAATGTTAAACCATAATGTCAATAAAGTGGTAAATGAATAAACAAATAAACCAAGCTAAAAAACAAAATGATAATAACGAGGAAGACCTTTCAGTACTGTTACTCATTTGCATTAAGGTTTATTGGTGAACCTTTATCTTCTCCCTCTCCACATACCGGCGGCGCCGGCTTCCATTGATGATTTGGGAAGCTTGGTTTCCATCCCCACTCCGGTTTGCATGCATCATTTTTCTTCATTTTCGTCCCTGCAATAATAAAAACACATGAGAACCAAATGGATTGCTCACCTCTGTGGGTTTCGAAGCGATCCTCGGGGGGCTTTGATGGTGTTCGTATTTCGGCGATGATGACTTCGCGGAAGTCTGAGCCTCGGTAGTGCTTCGTTTCCGGTGAGCTCGTTCTGTTTGATTTGTTGTTAAGGCTTCCGTGCGGTTGATTTTTATGGTTGTCTTACTGTTGAAACGACCGGTGATGTAGAGAACTGAGGCCAGCTTCGGAGCAACGTCGACGGTGGTAGTGACGTTCGGAAGAACCCACGGCCGCCGCGGTGTTGGTTCGTTAACAGAGATGTCTCGATTTCGGTTTTCCGCTTCTTTGCGATCGGCGTTGCTGATATTTCTGTCTTCTTCTTCTTCTTCGGACGATGATGAAGTTCAGAGCTTCTGAGTCCGACTTCTTGTTGCGCCGTCGTTTGTTGTTTTGTTTCTCCCCCTTTGTGTGGTTCTTAGGGTTCTCCTTTATATCCTTTTCACGTTAGCTTTTATGGGCTTTTTTGCTTACGGTTTGATCTCCGGAAAAAAATGCTTGATTCATCCCAGAAGTTGTTATGCTGGATTTTTTGGTGATTTTGTTGACCGGATTAACTTGTTGATTTGCTTGCCCGGATTATTTGTTAAATTGTTTCGGTTTTCTTGCTGGGCTTTTAGATCGGTTTTGCGCTTTGCTTGCGGGATTTGTGGGCTTGACGGTTTGAACGAAAGCAAGGGCTTACGTGGATTTGCTTGAGGAACCAGTTTGGATTTATTTTGAATTGGTTGAAACCTGGTTGTTGAACTATTTTGGTTTGAACCGAGTTGTGTTTGAACTGGATTTCACTGTTGGATTTGATCCTGAACTGGTTTGTGAACTGTATTTCTCTGAATTGGTTTTCTTGGATTGATTTTTCTGGATTGATTTTTCTGGATCGATCGGAGTTAAGGCTCAATTTGAGCAAACCGTCTCCGGAAAAAAAATCACTTTCTTCAAAAATCACTTTTGGCCCAAACAGCTTATTTCACAATAATTTCTTCTTCATCTTTCGGAAATCTCGGTAAGAACAGACCGTTGCCGGATAGGCTATTGGCCGAGAAAGGCACCCGGTGATGACACCGTTCTGAGGGTGTTGACTAACCAATTAACCCTGCTTGTTTATTTCGTTTGCAGGTTCGGAGCGTCGGTCGGAAGTTCGGATAGTCGGAAGATAATCGGAAGACTTAAGAATTCTTTTAGAAATTGTATTTTTTGTAAAAATTGTAAATTTATCCTTTGTAATTTCGTGTTTTATTATTTTTGTGTAAAGAATTAATAAACTCTTCATTTTATGAAACATTATTATTAAGATTTTTATTGTGCAAAAATAAAACGATAACTACTGTATATGCTCTTTTTTTTATTTTTTATTTTTAAATATAGAACAAAACAATGTTGAAGATAAGTTAATCTAAAACGTGTGAATAAATTATTATTTATATTTTTTTTAAAAAAGGGAAGTTATTCAATATGAAATGCAATAGAATTTAAAATGAGATAAATTATTTTAAAATGAAAGAAACTTAAAATGAGATGAGTTATATTTTAAATGAAATGAAAATAACAATAGGATTAAATGAAATTAAATTAAAGTAAAATGACGGTGCTATGCAATACGATTAATTTTAAACGCACAAATGAAACGAAACTCCAATTTTTTTAGTAATTCTTAACTTGCAATCCATCCGGCTAACTTCGCTTCCGACGCCATTTCCGATTAAAACCTCCCAACCATATCGAACAACTCAAAATTTCCGATTACAGCTCAAAATTCAACTGGACGGCCGAATGTGAACCCGAGAGTGCGCCATATGATATTTTCCTGATGACAGCATTGGTACGGGCCTTGAATGAGGTAAAACAACAAAAAGCAGAGAAATTCAATTACGGTAAAACAGAGCTGACCGCGGTACTGAAAAATTCAACGTGTCTTTCTGATGACGAGATCCCATGTCCTGAACTAATTCGGCCCAAGATCATGATTAAACAGGTATATTAACTCTAGACTTAAGTCAGAATAAATTCATTGCTTCCCTTTTAAAATTTGAATGGCAGGTAGCAGAAGAAACAGAGAAATAAATATTTGTTGAAACCAAATTCCGCAGAGCAGATCCTTGCATTTGACTTGAACCAAACCAAATTAATATCTCAACATAATCAACCCGCATGACAAAATATCTGTCTCAGAAATCCACTGACGACAGAGTCTCAGCCTGTTGAATTGATTACCGTATCTCAAAGATCCTGATGCCAAAATTACCGTGAATTTCTGTTCACCTTGAAAGAAAATAAGGAGCTCGGAGACGGAGGCTCTATTCATTTAATAAATCTCTAATGATGACTCAGCTTCAAGGACTGTCAATAAACACGTGAAAATGACCATTTCGCCCTTTAACAGCTAAAGTGTACCAGTCGTGGTTCCTGCAAAACGAGACAAACTATGTAACCCGTTAGTAATTAGCTGATGCACAAATGAAATGTCATGCAACCTGAATCAACTAATCTGAGGGTAAAATTTGGGGTATTACAGTTGCCCCTATTTAAATAGCTTCACCGGATGATTTGAGCGACGAAGGCTCGAGAAATCATGGTGGAGGGATTTAAATATAGATAACCGAAAATTTTGCCCTTAGATGCAGTGATATGCAATGCTATGGCCAAAACGAAAATAAACTATAATGTTGACAATGCCATGAATTTAGTATGGTGCGTACGATGGAATGGTAAATGCAGAGATGCAGACAACATAACGACATAGGAGACAGACGCGACAAACGGACCACACTGGAAATACGACGCACTGGGTGACAGCACGACACTGTGGAATTCTAAAGTGATAGTCAACTGGTGCGAGTACGACCAATTACCACTTTAGGAAAAAGGAATAGTAAGAGCGGGATCCTCAATGGAGATGGCACCGGTGAGACGACCTCCACTGGGGGAATTTTAAGAGTAATCATCAACAGGTTCAGGCGTGACTGGCTGATACTCTAGAGTAAGAAAATAAAATTGGATCTGCACGACTGTAGGATCGATTAACAAGATGCTGGAGCATGGAGCAAAGAATAACATCCGAGCTTCTGTAAACTTTCTCTCGTGACAGGATCAAACGGAATTTAGGAATCTGTAGAAAATATACAGGGTAAAATCGGTTGTATGCCAAAATAAATGGTCTTAAATGGGAAACGCCCTGATAAGCTTTCTCGAGTGAGAACTGCCACTTATCGTTGGAAGGGACTTATATGCCAAACTGGATAAGCTCTCAAATAAAGAGACTGCTGCTTATCTGTGGATAATTGATTGATTGATAATATAAACTTCTTCACGTCTCAAGTCTGTGCTCCCTGGACATGATTCAGTTTCTTCTTTTTCTAAAGGATAAAATAAACGTCTTCATAATTCGAGATCGGTGCTCTCCCGAATATGATTCGGCTCCTTCTTTTACTAAAGGGTAAACGAACTTCTTCATACTTCAAGATCTGTGCTCTCCTAAATATGATTCTGCTCCTTCTTTTACTAAAGGGTAAACGAACTTCTTCATACTTCAAGATCTGTGCTCTCCTGAATATGATTCTGCTCCTTCTTTTACTAAAGGGTAAACGAACGTCTTCATACTTCAAGATCTGTGCTCTCCTGAATATGATTCCGCTCAAACCTCCCCTTTCTTCAAAATGATACGGGAAATGGAAACCAAACTGCTCGCTGGAGATGGCCATTTGCTGCAAGTCATAACGAAGATAGGATAAGCTTCTCGGGCGAGAAATGCCTCTTATTTGCAAGAGTGGCAATAATAAGCTTCTCGGGTGAGAATTGCTTGTAGAGGTGGTAACAGGTAATGTAAATTGTAAAGAAAGTTGTGATGATGGCAAACATCTAGATCACTGAGTGATAGCAGGTAACATAAATTGTAAAGAAGGTCGTGATGATGGCAAACATCTAGATCACTGAGTGATAACAGGTAACATAAATTGTAAAGAAGGTTGTGATGATGGCAAACATCTAGATCACTGAGTGATAACAGGTAACATAAATTGTAAAGAAGGTTGTGATGATGGCAAACATCTAGATCACTGTAATGTAAATTGTCAAGAATGTTGTGATGATGGCAAACATCTAGATCACTGTAATGTAATAATGAGCTCCTTGTATGAGAAGATCAATTGTAGAGTGTATGGTAAAGTGTAAGGTAGGTGATAAGCTCCTCGTCTGGGAACTGTTGCTTGTCTATCGTGCAATGTAATGATAAGCTTCTCAGGCGAGAACTGTCGCATATCTGCAAAGGATTGTAAATGCTTTTCTTGAGAGATAGTGCAAAATAAATGCACATCCAGGTATGTTCGGTGACCGACAGGACCGAAATTCGATCTAGAATTGGGCTAGAAAGAACTGATAAACAAAACTCTATTGAGGAAACGAACTCGAATGGGGACTACCTTATCTTAAGGCGGAAAGGTAACAGAAATAACCATCGTCCACAAGGGTTGAACTCTGTGGGGAAACTGGAAACAAGTAGGTATTTTATGCTTAGGGCTGACAATCTACTTGGAGAGAGCGGACAAACCCAGTTACTCGGCGGTAACGACAAGGATGACGACAAATAGCATGCATGCAAATGCTAATGCGTACGCCAACGTGTATTCAAATGTGTATGTTCATGTGTATGACAATGAAATGAAAATGAGTATGTAATGCTCATGCTTATGCTTATGCAGACAAAACAGATGGGAGAGGAAATAGGAGATGAAATAAACATCCTGACAAGAATACCCTGCGGCCTCTGCAACAGTACATCTATCGAGAATAGGAAAAGGAAAAGTTAATGGTAGAACTAAATCTGGCTTTAAAGTTATAACTTCTCTGGGGAGAAAATCTCATGACTTCCACATGGGGATGCGATACGACTTCACTGGAGAGTATGATGCCCTGACTTCAACTGGGGATTCATGACCTCCGCATGGGGAAACGATGTCATGACTTCACAATGAGGGATTTCTATCATGAACCATAATCAGCTCAAGAACTCTTGGATCAGAGATTTTCGGGGATAAAATAAATATCCGCTCTATGGGGAAGGTGTGGAGCTAGACAACTTCATGGAGATAATGTAGCAATTTCCTGGGAAAAGTACCTCGGCTTCCTGGGGAAAAGTTATATCCAACTGGGGATAAGATATATCAAACTTCCCTACGGAGAGTTCATCAGACTTACTGGGGAGAAACCAACAGACATTCTTGGGGAAGGTATCTTGACCTCTTGGGGAGAATATGGTAGTCTCCTGGGAAGTATTTCCTGAGGAAAGTAAGGCAATTTCACTGAGGAACAGATAATTCCGCTGAGAATGGGGTTCAAGAACATATATCACTTGGAGGATACCGGGGATATCTATGCAGTCTTGAGAGTCACTGGGGATTTATCGGATGGATCCCAAAAGTGTTTTCAGCTTAAAGTCTCGCTGGGGACTGTTACTGGGATGATGCTGGTATGATTTATGCTGTCTTGGAGATTACCGGCTCAGCCCAAAGTGTTGTCAGCTTATAGTCTCATCACTGGGGACTGTTACTGGGAAGATGCTGGTATGATCTCTGCTGTCTTGGAGATTACCGGCTCAGCCCAAAGTGTTGTCAGCTTATAGTCTCGCTGGGGACTGTGTCAGCTTAAAGTCTCTTTGGGGACTGCGTTGAGGCAATGGTTAAGACATAGATTTTGCAATGATGAGATTTACTGGGGAATGAAGACCGTCGGGAGTAAAATCCATCGGGTACATGAAGAATGTCGCGAAACAAGCTAGTTTTGATCTTAATGGACTTTGTCGTAGTCGCCATTTTGAAAATATCATGCCCCAGAGTACCTGCTTTGTAAGGAAAATTTAGCTCAAGAGGATTTTACAGAGAACGTTGAGTCCAAATGCCCCACTGTTTTCCAACTCTTGGAGAGATTTGTCAGATCTCGACGTAACTGGCTCAGATCGACGGTGACATGACTGAGTCTTCAAAAATATCTCTTAAGAATGTCCGGCTCTCATTGATGAGAAAATTGGAAACCATTTGCCCCTGTTTAGCAGGATCTGTGACATCTATATGTAAGTTTCTAAGATATTAGGCAAAACTGACACGCGTGAAATGCTATCCTGAAACTATCAATGCAACAATATATTTGTCTTGAAATTTTTGTTTTTGAAAAAGATATCGCTATAACTCGCGAATGGAATCACTAGCTAGGATACGAATTTAACTTGTAATGCCAACGGTAAATTGAGTATAGCTCGTAGGAGTCAGGAAACGTTATCTCGTCGAGTATGCTTTCAAAAGAAATCTTACCTCAATTAGGTCTTTTAAAGGTTGTATCGCGGCTTGGTTCACGGTTTAAGAAACAAAGGATAAAGGCTCAAATTTATTTGTACCCACCCCTCTTCATGATGTTCTCCAATCCTATTCAGTTAACGGGATACGAGCACTCATATCTCAATCGAGTTTGATATGGTCGAGAACTCATTAAGGCTTTGGACATGGCAGTCACTCACCTATTGTCTTTTGTGTTTGGTCACACGACTTTGTTCTTTTTTTGGGAATTCTTTATTGTAATCCCTTGTTTTTGTTATATTTTTTCATTCCCTAACTTTTGCCTAGACAGCGTTTTTTGAATTTGACTTTGGAGTCCAGCGGGATGCCTCAGTTTTGCCTAAGTCTCCTTCATAGGTTTTGACTTAGCAAGCTATATCTTTTATTTTTGTTGAATAGGTCGTGGGACTCCTTTGAAAGGCTTGTGACTGCTCACTCTTTTAGTAATAGAGGGGCAGTCATTGGCTTCTAACTTCCTAGGATGTTAAGGATAGGTTCTCGAAGGTTCGCTCCTCCTTTTTGAGAGTCTGAGCGCTCAATCAGTTTAACTGAAAAACTACCCTACCCCAGGTTAAAGTAAGGGTTTTCATTTGGAATGAAAAAAAAACTTCTACATCCAGGCTCAACGGGGTTGAAGAGGGATTATCATCCTTATATCTCCAATATTTGGATTTGAAACAATGCCTTACATCATCAGCAGATTTCAATTGAAAGCATACGACAAGAGATTTGATGTTTTTGTTCATCATCCTCCTCCCAATTCTCTATCAAACAAGAGATCGGGTAAAATTGGCATTATAAGTTTATGAAAAATATTTTTAATGAGTGAAACGAATGGATTTATTCTAGACAAATATGCATTGCATTAATTATTCCAAAATAAACAAGTTCGTACATGCTAATTATGCTTAATCAAAGAAAATAAACATATAAATAATCAAAATGTAATGTCTCAAAGTCCTTCAAGATGTGTTTATGAAATTTTTGCGTCTGAGACTGGCATGGTAGTGGTTTCCTCTAGCGGAGCCTCACTGGAAGGAGTCGTCTTGCTTGCCCCAGCTACGTCTGTCATTACTTCATTATCGGTCTTCAAATCTTCACTCAGAATAACTCTCCCAGATTCTTTGTTGATCGGGGTCGCATCATCTTGAAGATTGCTGAAATGAAAAGGACTAGGCATCTGAAGAACTACCGGCTTCGGCTGATTCACCATATGCGTCACTGGTTGAGATATGTTGAAAACAGGCTTTACAGAGCTTAATTCTGGCCCCTGGGACGCCCTGAGAGGAGTCTTGACTTTCGGCTGAGGATCGTCAAAAGACAGGACCTTCTTTTCTAGCAAATATCTGACAATATTCTTAAGCGCGTAACATTCTTCCAAATCGTGACCAGGCGCACCCTCATGAAATAAACAATGAGCGGCGGCGTTGTAATTGACAGGTACCGGATTGGGAGGTGGACCCAAAGTTCGGGTAACAACCAGACCTTGTTGCACTAAGAAAGGATACAACTCAGTGAACGTCATTGGGATCAGAGGACAAGGCTTGTATGGTCTCCTATTTTGACGAGGTATCGTCTCCTCTGATGGTTGGCACACGGGAGCGTTGGGCACTCGTTGACAGTTGACAGGAGCTTGTGCAGGCTGATAAACAGGAGGTTGTTGATAAACCGGATGCTGATAGACTGGAGCCGGTTGCACAGGCTGATATCTAGGAAATTGCTGACTAAAAGGAGGTGCAACAGTAGCTACATATGGTTGTGGAGCATACTGAACTGGATAACATACTTCTGCGGAGGTTGCCAAGGTTGATGAGTATCCATCGAGCGATTGCTCGGAGTTTTGCACTTCGGAGGAGTAACTCGTCGAACTGGTTGAGCAATGGTAGGATTCACCAAACTGGATTGACGACCTTGAGGCGGTATATTCTCAACAGTAACAGTTGGTTGAGGATCCACAACAATGTGGGTGATCTCAGAAACAACAGTAGGTTGATTATCCATCTTCACCTTAAGGGCTTGCAGCATCTCCATAATCTCCCCCACACTTTCTCAAAGATCTTCGAGTTCATGACTGACACGGTCGATCTCTTGAGCTTGTTCTTCCATCCTTTTTCGAGCTTGGACTCTAGTATTGTACTGATGCGGAGGACCCAGGGTGACGAAACTGACAGGCGAGAGAACCGAGAATAAGAAACCGGGAGACACATGTGATGCAAAAATATGATGCAAAAATGCGAATGGAATGATTTCATGGAATTCAAATATTTACGAATATTGCAGAATAACAAAGAAATTTTGTTTATTAATTAAAAATGGATTAGAAATAATATTCTTAGAAAAGTCTTGGCATAATAGCTAAGTAAAATCTAAATATGACCCTAAGGAAGCTTCATGTTCTGCCCCTTGCTCTGCTCTTCGGGCTAGGCCTTTTTGAGGATGAGCCTATCTTCAAAAGGTAAATCGATAGTTAGAGGAAAATAAATCCTTCATCAAAACCAAACAAGGGTACGTTGGAAAAGTCTTCACAACTGTTGGTGATTAGTGTCCTTGATGTCGAAGAACTTCGAGCATATGGCTTTAGCAACAGTCTTGTTCTTTAGGGTCCCTCTCCAAGAAAGGGAACAAAGTCTTATCCGAAATAGACAACCCTACGAGCTGAGAATATTCTTCCAAAGTAGGTAATAGCTGATAATCGGGGAATGTGAAGCAATGGTAGTCGGGATCATAGAATTGTAGCAAAATCGAAAGAAGTTCTTCGTTCATTTTATATTCCAACAGAGATAACAATCTTCCGTACCGGTTACAGAATCCTTCTTGATCTTTGATTAAAGATCCTAGCTTCCTTAGGTCATCTAGCTTAAGACTTTTAAAAGTATATTTCAAAGTTTTCCCTCAATTGTAATCCATAATCTTGCAATATTCATAAACAAAATTCGAATTCCATGAAATGTAATGCAATGTGATGCTTTAATGGATGCAATGCACATATATTCGCAAGTCCTAGGTTAAAGGTATGTGCAAGGAGTTAGGGTCTATCCATCCCCATAAGGTATGTACTACGGTTAGTTGTACCTGCAGAACAAGGGTTCTAAAGAAGTGCCCAAAGTCATCAGTCCATCCTTCGGATATTATCAACTTTCCAACTGACTCGGAGGTCAATAATATTCTCAAGAGAACCTCTTTTGAGTGTAGTATCGCGTAGCAACCATTGTAGGACTACTCCGACATAGTTCCCGCACTACGTCCTACATAAGGCCAAGGTGGTGTTAAGGTAACTACGGTCCTCAATATCACAGACTCCAATCGAAAATAGTAAAAGTTTTCACGACTGCACTCGATCAACCGAACCATTTTCGAAAGGGTCTCAACTGAGCGGTGATTCTCGAGTCGACTTGGTCGGGACTCACTCCCGGCAAGCCTCGTCGAATATCTCACCTTCCTATAATAAGGTCACTCAAGTCCGGGTTAGGACTTATCTCACAATAACAGGGTACCCCCCAAGCAAGGCACAATAATAATATATACAAGAGAATAAATAATGAAAAATATCATACAATAAACAAAATAGGGCTGACCCTTAAAAGTATCTCCCCAGTGAAGTCGCCATTTTCTGTTGCGGTGGAAATAGGATATCAAACTATTAATTAATTTGAATCACTATTCTTAATTCACAACCGCTCTTTGATTTATCCGAAGGAAAAGGTCAAAAAGAGAAAACCTATTTTTGCATTGTAAACACAATGCGGGGAGAGACCTAGGTAAGGGGTTGGTTAAGCTTAGGGAAGGTACTAGCACCCTAAACTTCTGTAGTACTCTACAGGAACCTTTTGTTTATTGTATGCTTTTTTATTTTATTATCTGTTTGATGTATATATTAAGTTAAGGGATAGAGTGACCTAAAGACCTAAGGGTTAGTCCTAAGTTTACTCGGCAAGATTCGCATCTTGTGCCTACGTATCCTGGATAGGGAATGGAATCAGAGTAATCGTAGTTCCCCTCGAAAGGGAGGTTAGAAACTTCTTGACTGTGGTCAAGGTTTCAATGGGGAATAAACATATCTTAAGGACATGCTTACGTGGAGTCTTGAAACTCCTATTTCTATGTTGAAATTGTTAATTGAAATCAGGGTTAAAATAGGGATTCCACGGTGGGAAACCCTAAACAGAGTACGGCGACTCTTTGACCTAATGCTAGGGTAAAGGGTATTTTCGTCCACGGCGGGACACCTAAGCTAATTAGGGTTTTGAAATGGTTGAAACTAGGGTTATTGACTCGGCGGTCAAACTGTTAATCCTAATTCCTTCGGAGGGGAAAATAACGGTAACAACATGCAAACAGATAAAATATCGTACGGTAGAATTAACATACGGAAAATAAAGAAAGCGGTAAAAATATAAGTGCAATGCGACGATAGCCTCGCGTAAATTACAAATTCCCAAAAAATGCGAAAAATAAAAATAATCGCGACCATGGCCTCGCGTAAATTACATCCATGGAACAAAATAAATTGAACAAATAATTTAAGTATACTCTGAGAAGAGAAACAAAGAACATTATTGAAAAGTTAGACATAAATTCATGGCAAATAATAAAATAGTGAAAAAGAAAAATTACGAATTTGAACATTTACTTAACATTATTATCATTATATATTTTTTTAGAAAAAAATTTTAATTTAAAGATAAAATCAATTTCATTTTGAGAATGTTTTGGGTTAGTTTTGAAAAAGATCTAGTTTTAATTTTGAAAATGTTTTTTTTATTTTAATTTAACAAAAAAAGGTTTTTATTTAAGAAATGTTTTAATTTTCTGTTTTAAAAAAAGTAATTTAATTTTAACTTCTAAAAAATGTTTTGACTTTAAATTTAACAAAATGTTTAAATTTTAATTAAATAAATAAAATGTTTTGACGTTAAATTAGGAAAAGTTTTAATTAAAAAAAATCCTAACTCAATTTTGAAAAACGTCTTAATTAATAAAAAAATGTTTTAAATTTAAATTTTGAAAACATGTTTCAAGTTAGGTTTAAAATAAATCTTAATTAAAAAAGATGCTAATTTTTAAGTTAAGAATGCTTTACTATTTTCTTATCAAATTCACTAAAGAGACAATAATTAAAACTCAACCTTGGAATTAAATCTACTTAACAATGATTTTTATTTTTTTTGGTTTTAAAGTATCAGAACCTTATCCTTGTAAATTCATTATAGAAAAATAATAATAATTAAATACTAGGTTATGCTAAACGTTAATGTTAAACCATAATGTCAATAAAGTGGTAAATGAATAAACAAATAAACCAAGCTAAAAAACAAAATGATAATAACGAGGAAGACCTTTCAGTACTGTTACTCATTTGCATTAAGGTTTATTGGTGAACCTTTATCTTCTCCCTCTCCACATACCGGCGGCGCCGGCTTCCATTGATGATTTGGGAAGCTTGGTTTCCATCCCCACTCCGGTTTGCATGCATCATTTTTCTTCATTTTCGTCCCTGCAATAATAAAAACACATGAGAACCAAATGGATTGCTCACCTCTGTGGGTTTCGAAGCGATCCTCGGGGGGCTTTGATGGTGTTCGTATTTCGGCGATGATGACTTCGCGGAAGTCTGAGCCTCGGTAGTGCTTCGTTTCCGGTGAGCTCGTTCTGTTTGATTTGTTGTTAAGGCTTCCGTGCGGTTGATTTTTATGGTTGTCTTACTGTTGAAACGACCGGTGATGTAGAGAACTGAGGCCAGCTTCGGAGCAACGTCGACGGTGGTAGTGACGTTCGGAAGAACCCACGGCCGCCGCGGTGTTGGTTCGTTAACAGAGATGTCTCGATTTCGGTTTTCCGCTTCTTTGCGATCGGCGTTGCTGATATTTCTGTCTTCTTCTTCTTCTTCGGACGATGATGAAGTTCAGAGCTTCTGAGTCCGACTTCTTGTTGCGCCGTCGTTTGTTGTTTTGTTTCTCCCCCTTTGTGTGGTTCTTAGGGTTCTCCTTTATATCCTTTTCACGTTAGCTTTTATGGGCTTTTTTGCTTACGGTTTGATCTCCGGAAAAAAATGCTTGATTCATCCCAGAAGTTGTTATGCTGGATTTTTTGGTGATTTTGTTGACCGGATTAACTTGTTGATTTGCTTGCCCGGATTATTTGTTAAATTGTTTCGGTTTTCTTGCTGGGCTTTTAGATCGGTTTTGCGCTTTGCTTGCGGGATTTGTGGGCTTGACGGTTTGAACGAAAGCAAGGGCTTACGTGGATTTGCTTGAGGAACCAGTTTGGATTTATTTTGAATTGGTTGAAACCTGGTTGTTGAACTATTTTGGTTTGAACCGAGTTGTGTTTGAACTGGATTTCACTGTTGGATTTGATCCTGAACTGGTTTGTGAACTGTATTTCTCTGAATTGGTTTTCTTGGATTGATTTTTCTGGATTGATTTTTCTGGATCGATCGGAGTTAAGGCTCAATTTGAGCAAACCGTCTCCGGAAAAAAAATCACTTTCTTCAAAAATCACTTTTGGCCCAAACAGCTTATTTCACAATAATTTCTTCTTCATCTTTCGGAAATCTCGGTAAGAACAGACCGTTGCCGGATAGGCTATTGGCCGAGAAAGGCACCCGGTGATGACACCGTTCTGAGGGTGTTGACTAACCAATTAACCCTGCTTGTTTATTTCGTTTGCAGGTTCGGAGCGTCGGTCGGAAGTTCGGATAGTCGGAAGATAATCGGAAGACTTAAGAATTCTTTTAGAAATTGTATTTTTTGTAAAAATTGTAAATTTATCCTTTGTAATTTCGTGTTTTATTATTTTTGTGTAAAGAATTAATAAACTCTTCATTTTATGAAACATTATTATTAAGATTTTTATTGTGCAAAAATAAAACGATAACTACTGTATATGCTCTTTTTTTTATTTTTTATTTTTAAATATAGAACAAAACAATGT
Organism: Lathyrus sativus; assembly: GCA_963859935.3. Taxonomy (NCBI): domain Eukaryota; kingdom Viridiplantae; phylum Streptophyta; class Magnoliopsida; order Fabales; family Fabaceae; genus Lathyrus; species Lathyrus sativus. The sequence continues at coordinate 569,456,539 of OZ012737.1, read as the reverse complement.
TGAAGATAAGTTAATCTAAAACGTGTGAATAAATTATTATTTATATTTTTTTTAAAAAAGGGAAGTTATTCAATATGAAATGCAATAGAATTTAAAATGAGATAAATTATTTTAAAATGAAAGAAACTTAAAATGAGATGAGTTATATTTTAAATGAAATGAAAATAACAATAGGATTAAATGAAATTAAATTAAAGTAAAATGACGGTGCTATGCAATACGATTAATTTTAAACGCACAAATGAAACGAAACTCCAATTTTTTTAGTAATTCTTAACTTGCAATCCATCCGGCTAACTTCGCTTCCGACGCCATTTCCGATTAAAACCTCCCAACCATATCGAACAACTCAAAATTTCCGATTACAGCTCAAAATTCAACTGGACGGCCGAATGTGAACCCGAGAGTGCGCCATATGATATTTTCCTGATGACAGCATTGGTACGGGCCTTGAATGAGGTAAAACAACAAAAAGCAGAGAAATTCAATTACGGTAAAACAGAGCTGACCGCGGTACTGAAAAATTCAACGTGTCTTTCTGATGACGAGATCCCATGTCCTGAACTAATTCGGCCCAAGATCATGATTAAACAGGTATATTAACTCTAGACTTAAGTCAGAATAAATTCATTGCTTCCCTTTTAAAATTTGAATGGCAGGTAGCAGAAGAAACAGAGAAATAAATATTTGTTGAAACCAAATTCCGCAGAGCAGATCCTTGCATTTGACTTGAACCAAACCAAATTAATATCTCAACATAATCAACCCGCATGACAAAATATCTGTCTCAGAAATCCACTGACGACAGAGTCTCAGCCTGTTGAATTGATTACCGTATCTCAAAGATCCTGATGCCAAAATTACCGTGAATTTCTGTTCACCTTGAAAGAAAATAAGGAGCTCGGAGACGGAGGCTCTATTCATTTAATAAATCTCTAATGATGACTCAGCTTCAAGGACTGTCAATAAACACGTGAAAATGACCATTTCGCCCTTTAACAGCTAAAGTGTACCAGTCGTGGTTCCTGCAAAACGAGACAAACTATGTAACCCGTTAGTAATTAGCTGATGCACAAATGAAATGTCATGCAACCTGAATCAACTAATCTGAGGGTAAAATTTGGGGTATTACATTCACCACAGACCTTACCTTCATTAATAGTCAGCTTTGGAATTCCTCTCACAGCTTCCTTGGAAATGATCTTTTTCATCCCTCTTAGATGAAGATGTCCAAGTTTTTGATGCCACAGTCTGAGCTATCAGACCAAGCTTCTTTTCCACCCATTGTTGCATCTTGACAGGAGCATCTTGATGAGAGTGACTAGGAAATCCATGCAGACTGAAGCAAAATGGTTTTATGTGTCCAAATTTACCATAATAGTGACACCTCCACCTTTTGGACTTTCTCCTTGCCTGATTCATGTTTTTGTTCTTCTGATGTTGTGACATTAGTCGTGACATCTGATTTGGTCTATGATTTTCAGCCTTTAGTTTCTTGAATCCCAAGGTGGGTTTCTGTTCACCAACAAAACCCAGTCCATACATGTTTCCTGCTTTCTGACCACTCTGTAGGATTTTTTTCTAGAGTGTTTGTCCCAGGGTTTAGCATCCTGACAGATTTTGTCATCTGATCAAGTTTGGAGTTTAACATTTTGACGTCACTATTGAGTGAGTCAATGGTTGCAAGATTCTCCTTCTTATCAGCTTCCAACTTCTTGATGAGTTTCTTATGCTTCTCCCCTAGTTGACATACTTCAGCACTTCTGAGGTATAGCTGTTTATATGAGGTTGCAAGTTCTTCAAGGGTCGGCTCATCTTCACTTGAGTCACCATCAGATATGTATACGCTGTTCAGAATAGTGACATGTTTGGCAGATTCTTCATCTGATCCACTCTCTGAGTCTCCATCAGACCAAGCAACTGCTAGGCCCTTCTTTTTCCTCTTGAGATAGGTGGGACATTCTGCTTTAATATGCCCATATCCTTCACATTCATAACACTGAGGTCCTTTGTCTTGGTTGGACTTTTCTTCAGACTTGGCTCTTTTGTTAATGTTAGATGAGATGTTATTGACATTAAATCTACCCTTCTTATCTACCCTTTTCATGAGTCTGTTGAATTGCCTTCCAAGTATATCTACAACTTTTGAGAGATTCTCCTTGCTTCCATCATTGTCTTCATCATAGTATTCTGCTGAATTTGTGACAAGGGTTATGCTTTTATTCTTCTTCTCAACCTGATCACACATTCCCATCACAAAAGTTTGGAGTGAACCAATGAGTTCATCCACTTTCATGTTGCATATATCCTGAGCTTCTTCAATAGCAGTGACTTTCATGGCAAACCTCTTAGGGAAAGATCTTAGAATCCTCCTCACCAGCATTTCTTCAGACATCTTTTCTCCTAAAGCACTTGAGGTGTTGGCAATCTCAAGAATATTCATGTAGAATTCATGAATAGTCTCATCCTCTTTCATTCTCAGATTTTCAAATTTGGTGGTTAGCATCTATAATATTGACATCTTGACTTTAGAGGTTCCCTCATGAGTTGTTTTGAGAGTATCCCAAACCTCTTTCGCCAGTTCACAATGATGCACCAGTCTGAAAATGTTCTTGTTTATACCATTAAATAAGGTATTCAGAGCCTTAGAATTTCCAAGAACCAAGGCTTCTTGCTCTTTGGTCCATTCTTCTTCAGGTATAAGCACAGATACTCTATCTTTATCAGTCTTCACTGGATGTTCCCATCCTGAGTTTACAGCTCTCCATGCCTTGCTGTCTAAAGACTTTAAGAAGGTTATCATCCTAGGTTTCCAGTAGTCATAATTAGAGCCATCCAGAATTGGTGGTCTATTTGTGAATCTTATATCTTAATCCATAGTACCATAATTTATCTTCCCAAGATCTCACCCAGAAAATAGCAGGCAGGGTGCCTGCTCTGATGCCAGTTGAAATTCTGGAAACCACACAGTGGATGTTATCACGGATGTTATGACATCCACTATAACACAGACTACTGGCCTTAATAACAAGCTGTAAATGGAAAGCAGTAAATAACACAAATAATTGTTCACCCAGTTCAGTGTCAACCACACCTACATCTGGGGGCTACCAAGCCAGGGAGGAAATTCACTATTAGCATAATTAATTCAGAGTCAAATAACCAGTTTGCACTCTTCACTTAGGACCTACCCAATGACACTTCAGCCTAGAAATCACTAGACCAGAGTTTCCCACTCACTCCCCCTTAATCACCACAGTGATATCAATACACAATTACAATTGAGATATGAAGACACTCTTCAAACACACCTTGATCTTGCTTTACAGCTTTGATCAAGTGACACACCACTCTTACTTAAAAGCTTCGAGTGAAACACTAAACAAACAGTTCACACACACTAAACCAAAGCAATCATGCAGCAGATAATTGCTTGGTATACAAGTATCTTAAGACACAATACACACGTGAAGAACAACTGATATAATCAGACTTCTTCACTCACAAACACACATTCTCTGAAACCCTGTCAAGAACTGTCTTCAATTAGGATTGCTCCTTCTGTATATATAGGCAGCATACAGTCCTTGGGCCTTCGTACATAGGTTAAGTTTACCCAAGATAAACCTCTCTTCATGAAGCTACGCACATCCAATTGAGTCAGGGGCATTCCAGGTTATCCTTAGCAGTGCCTGTTATGTCGCCTAAGATAACTAAGCTTCCTAAAATCTTTCCTGAAGTATAGCCTGAGCTAATAACAGAAAACTAATACCTGCGCACCCTGATGTCATGTGCTCGATGTCATAACATTCAGTCATGACATTCAGCTTCACTTACTCTTAGCTCTCCCTTCAGAACACTCTTCATGTATGTCATAACATTAGTTATGACATTCATACATACTCCAATGTTTTACCACAAAATTCATCCAATCAAAAGCATCTACAGTACTGTATGTGGGGGTCATTATATGTTGTCCTTTTGCAAGGAAATTTAATGTGTCCTTTTATTTTAACCGCAGGGTGAAATGTCCAACCCACCATTTCTGGTATGCGCTGTGTGCTGGTTCGGAGAGGCATTTTGGCAAGCTGTTGTAGGTTAGCATTGTACGTTCCAGAATGGTGGCAATAGATGCTTGATTTGTGGCTTGGTTTGAAATATGCAGGGTCTGTTGATTTGTAGCAGTGTATCATGAATTTTATGGCTTACAATTTCGTGCGTAACGACTGCAAATTTATGGTGCTTTGTTTGTTTTGCGGAGGCTCGTACTAGGACCACTCCATATGGTGTTTTTGTGAGTCAAGAAAAGTTGTTATGTTGTGTGCACGTGAATCCGGCTTATGCAATTTCTCTTTGGTGTAATACTTCATTTTCCTCGATGATATTATGTGACTTTTTGTTACCTATCATAGCATATCGCAAGCATACATAACAGGTTGTGACAATTTCTTTTGCTTGTGCAGTTATAAACCTCACAGATTTGCAGTGGATATGGTAGTGCCCTAAAAGAGCATTATTATATGCTGAAGATGAGGACCATGCTTCCTTCAGTATAAAAAAAACTTTCAAATGTCATTTACTGCAACGCGAGCATAGCATGTCCGACCACCCACAGAACCAGCAAGAGTTGTGAAATTCTCGATTTTGAGAACGTATATGGGCTGGCGGAAGATTCCCAAAGATACACGGATGACACTCTGCCGAGAGTGGACGGCACGGCAAAGATCACTTCTTGCATTGTTTGAAATTTTCCAATTTCATCTTGCGAGACAGTGAATATAGAAGCTGCCTTTGTGATTTTGTTCGCTGGCTTTGCTTGGAGTATTCATGGAGTCTTCTCTATTTTTTTTAATTAATTATTTGAATGATGAGCCTTTTGTTGTATATGGATCTTAGGGTATTATAGTTGGGCCTTGTAAAAATCTTTTATGTACACACTAGTTTTAAATAGGCAATTTCCTTCAAAAAGAAATCCAATGATTTTAGACCATATTTACACACCTAATTTCCACAAAAATCACCTTTGAGTAATAATCAAATTATAATCTTTAAACGAAATTATGAACACTTGAATTAACTCTTGAATCCATACTTGGGGTTGAATAGAGATCTGATGCCATATTGAACAATCATGATTACTCTTGCCTAAAAGGTTTGGGCATCATTTGATTAAACAAAGACTCTATATGATGTGAATTGCTCACTAGCCAATTCTTTGACCATTTCCCAACCCAAAAGATCGCATCTTGAGGAATAAATCCATGAATAAATTAACCATGATCAACCTATTGAATTTCCTGAACAACATTACAAATCAACTAGCATAGCCTGTCCACTTGACCCACACAGGGAATTTGTCATGAGATCACGCTTGCCTGACCAAGGAAGTTAGGTCAACACCACTTATCTTCACTCATCAATTGCCTGAGTCACTTTGAATTCAAACCTACACAACCCTGAACTTGCACGACAAACGGAGGTAACATATTTTTTTACTTTTCGAGTAACAGTTGGTGAGTGGATGTATAGATGAAGGTATATATAGGTAGGACAAATTTGGGGTATGACACATTGTTGATGCATTTTTTCTTATAATGTTTATTTGATGGTGTGCAGAATGGTTGGAAGAAATAATCGTGTTACTGTTAAAGCTTTGGAGTCGGTGGATTAGGGGTTATAGGGTCAGCAGAATCAGTTCAACGATGAGTTTTGTGGTTTGGGGAAATTTCAGAGGAATAATCTGTTGGAGTTCAAGGGCAGGTATGATTTGAAAGGTGCTCATGTGTGTCTCAGAGAGATCGCGAAAATTTTTTGTGTGATGGCCTATACTGAGGAACAAGAGGTATTGTTTGGGACTCACATGTTTTTTGAGGAAGCTAAAGACTTAGTGGGACAATGCTCGCTAGAGACTAGAGGTTATTTAATGCTTTATTTATAAGTTTCAGGGCTTAGGGTGCTACAACCACAAACACACTGAAGGGCCTGTTAGACGGAAGATTCATTTCCAAGTTGAAGTATACATAATGGCTTTGTAACTTCATTCTGGTGAACAAAGGCCTCAGGGAAGTGAAGGATGTGTGTGGATTACACTGATATTAATAGATTGTTCCCAAAAGACTCTTACCCACTCTGAAACATCAACAAACTTGTAGATAATTCAGCTGGGTATTAGTTACTATCGTTCATAGACATTTACTCCGGGTATAATCAAATACCCATGTACGGACCTGACCAAATGAAGACAACATTCATGACCGAGCAAGCCAATTATCACTACAATGTTATGCCTTTTAAATTGGAGAACATTTGTATGACATATCAGATAATGACGAATAAGATTTTTCATGAAGAGATAGGGGAGATGTTGGAGCTATACATGGACAACATGATCGTAAGGTCCATTCAGAGGAATTTCATGCTTAATACCTCTAGTAGGTATTTAAAAGGGTCCAACAATATAATATGAGACTCAATTCAGAGAAATTCACCTTTGGTTTAAGAGCTGGCAAGTTCTTGGGCTTCTACCTCACAGAGAGGGGAATTGAGACAAACCCCGGCAAATGCAAAGTAGTGGTCCAAATGAGTGCTTCTACTTTGAAGAAAGAGGTCCAAAAGCTTAATGGGATGCTAACCGCTTTGAATAGGGTCATTTCTAAATCTTCCAAGAATGTGTTACCTTTTTACAAGTTGTATATAAAAGAGGAGAAGTTTGAGTGGACACCTGAGTGTACGAAGGCGTTTGAATCACTAAAGAAAGTTTTGGTCACCTCGCCTGTAATCACATGTCCTCTCCCTGGAGAAACTATGTACTCAAACTTGGTAGTCTCAAAGGAGGTGGTAAGTGTTGTTCTGATTAGAGAGGTGGACTCTAACCAGAGCCTTGTGTGCTTCATATCAAAAGCTTCGACCGGGTCAGAGATACGATACTAGAAGATAGAGAAGGCAACTCTGGCGGTGGTAATCACATCAAGGAAACTCATAAGATACTTTCTCACACATTCTATAACTGTTTAGATGGACCTACCTCTGAAATAGGTGCTTTATCGACCGAATCATGTCGCGCAATTAACTATATCATCCATTAAGCTATCAGAGTTTAAAGTGTTTTTTGAAGCAAGGAAATCAGTGGAGGCTCAATCATTCATTGACTTCCTGGCCGAAATGGCTCTCGTCCCTCTGGATCCAGATCGCTTCTAAGTAATATTCATGAACGGGTCGTCTAATAGTCAAGGAAACAGTATAGGAGTTATTTTGGAAAATTGGTTCAGGCTTGTGGTAGAGGTTTCTCAGATAAAAGGAGTTGCACAAGCTAAATATCTTCTATGGTAACAGTACCTCAAGCTAACTACTGATAAATTTGCAAGATTCAAAGCATTCAAAATCCCTCATGTTCCACAGGAAGAAAACACTTTTGCCAATGTACTCTCGTGATTAGCCAGTATGAGGAACCCTGTGATTAATCACTCTTTTGTCCAAGAAAATAGGAAATCCCAAAGCATTGAGTCCTCGTAGAAGATAGTGTCAGTCATAGACAACATCACCCCACCTTCCTGAATGTTCTCAATTAAAGATTACATTAATTTATGGATTCTTCCGTTAATATACCTTGGTTAGGGGAACTCTGTATAAAATAGGCTTGTCGCTACGCGAAAAATGACACAGAGTCGCCACCGGATTTTATTTATCCCAAGGAGGGAAAGGGAAATAACGATAAAACCTTTAGGAAAAGAGCATGGTCATCGCAACCAAGTTTTAGGATTCGGGAGTCGGTTATGTGAGGGGAAGGTATTAGCACCCCTCACATCCATCGTATTCGATGGGAACCTTCTAAGTTGTTTAGCTTGAATGGGTGTTTTTAATTTTAAAAGTTTACTTGCTTAAAAGAAAAGAGGGGTTGGTTTTTTATTAGAGTGCTCGCCAAGGATTGTGGCTCTTGTGCCTATGTATCCTCACATAAAAGAAGTGAAGAATCAGAGCTCTGTAGTTTGGAGGCTTGTGAAATGGTTGTATGTCAGTTGATTTTATACCTTGAAAAAGGGTTTTCGGATTGATGCCCTAAGGCGAAAATAAGTTTGATGAGTTGATGTTTTTTAGGATTTTTGAGAAGAAATTTTCTTGATTAGGATCACACTAAAGACTTTAGGTAGAGATAAATATCTCGAATATCCAAGTCGAGCGCCTTGTACTCAAAATATTCGGAACGAGTGTAGGAGGGGTTCCATTCTCATTTCTTCTCCACCACTTTAAAGCCCATGGCGTGTAAACCTAATCGTATCTTTATTGTGTTTTTGAATTTTTTGAGAAAAGTACCACTTGATGTTGGGTCAAGGGTTTTATTGCTTACTAAAAAAAGTTTGAGGTGATGCGAACAAGGTTGATGGTGATGCACAAGACAATCGACTTACAAGGTCAAAAATGGCTCGATAAGAATCGAAGGTTTGTTTTGAAAAGGGTTTTGGCAACACAAGTCGGAATGATATTATTAATATAAATATAAAAAGAAATATAAGACAAGGTCACGTTAGTTGGTTTGAGGACACAAGTTAAATTTCACAAAGTTGTACCTTCAAATTATTAATTTAAACTAAGCATGGATATTAAATTAATTAACATTTTAATCAATAAATATAAATAACAAACTCTTTTCTTCTTTTTTTTATATTATCATTTTTTTTATCTTTTCACTTTTAATAATTTGAAACATAAAAAAAACTTTAAGGAAAACATGAGGATAGCAAAAATAAATCATAAAAGCAAGAAAAAACAAAACAGCTGAAAAAGTGTGAAGAAGTTAACTGTGCGAACTTCCTGACGAATTTGCCCAGAAAAATAATCAAGAAGTTCGTTGTGCGAACTTGCTGACGAATTCACCCAAATACACACTATTCACAAACAGAGGTGAAAGGTGCCAAAGTTCGCTGTGCGAACTTGCCAGCGAATCGCTTGCTGGCTCACAATATGGGGGTTTTGGTTGGCACTTTGAGTGCTACATACCAATGTTTGCTAGGCGAAGGCTTGTTCGCAGTGCAAACATGACAGCACTTTTGAGTGTTTTTGCAAACTATTCCAACACAAAACTCACTCTTGTTTCTTTCTTTTGTTTTGTTTTGTTTTCTTTTACAACATAGGTCACTCTTGAGACCTCATTACAATATATACATCAACAAATGCTATCCAAACTAACAATAATAAAAAGCAACAAATAAAACAAGCATGCAAAATATGAAAATGTAAAAGAGAAAGGTTTAGAGAGATAGATACCCCAGAACTTCTACTCTCCTCCTAGTCACCAGTGTCCTTTGTTGGATGTGTCTTCCTCAGATTTTCCCTCTGTGTTTCTACCTTTATTTTTTTCTGTTTTTCTCTCTAAGCTCTCTTGTCCTCAATGTCACTTTTTTCTCTCTTATTTTTCTAGTTTTCTCAATATCTCTTGTTCTCAATGTGGCCTCCTCTTTCTCTCCAATTGGGCTCTCTTTTCGTACTGCTGCTGCTTCTCTTTTATAGCCAAAGCATTAGGGTTTGCATATGTTTTTTCAAACTTCAGAATTTCTTTACATTGAGAAAGGCTTATTGCCACTTTCTTGATGCTACCCTATTTCTTTCCATTTTCATGAATGTTGCTCTTTCTGCATTTTGCTACTGCACTTTGCCTAGGCCTATTTTTCTACTTCCCTTTGCATTCCTCTCAAACCTTGAATCCATATGTTTGCTTGTGCTTGGACTGTCCTTGTGGTCCATGCCTCCTCTTTGACAGGATTTTGAAATTCTGAAATTTGATGTGTAGATGAATCACCATGAGTTAATTCCTTAGGTTTTGTGACATGAGTTGTTTGGTTGTGAGTTAGTTTGTCATTTCTTGCTTGGGACATGTATGGGGCTGTTTTGGAATAACTTGAAAATGTCTTGAAATTTCCCATGGATAAGCATAAATGGTCTTGATTTTGAAATGTTCCAATATTGAATTGAACCTTAATTATTTTTCTTGGATATTTGTGGGCTTATTTGATTGTGAATTATATGAAGGCTTAATGTAGCACATGGAGATTTGATGAGGCATCAAAGGTACCATAGCATGAAGTTGATTAGAAACTTGAATTAAGATTAGAAATAACTTAATTTTCTTAGCATTGCTTAGAGTTGGAAACATTGTAACAAATGTGACATTCTTGCAATGTCATGAAATTTCCTTTATTGTAATATTCTTGAATCTAATCTTGAATTCATGAATCTTGTATTTGGAATGATGGATCTCCCTTATACTATTGAATTTGAAAGGGATGAAGTCTTGAATTATGAACTTGTGATCTTTTGAATTCCACTTGAACATAGAATTTGAAACAAAGTTGGATGAAGAAATCTTGAATTAGGCCTTGCAATTCATGTTCATTAGGAACATTGACCTTGAATGCCTCAATATTTTTCAATTAACTTCTCCTTGAAGAAATCTACATGAGTAGACTTTTCAACATGAATCAAACCTTAAATGATGAACATTTCTTCAATGTAGCCCATGATAGGCAACTTTTATTATTTGAAACAAACAACAACGAACCGACTCATTCCTTACCTTGTAAACCCACATGCACGGTATGCATTAGAACAATGTATGATATGATGAATGTAGGATATGAAAGGCTATGGTGAAAATGAGGGTGTGACAGCTGCCCCTATTTAATCCTCTTGGACCTGAATGTCTGGAGGATAAAGGTGTTCAAACATTCATGGTAGAAGAGAATTAAATACTAGAATACCTGTAATTTTCAACTGGAGAGGTGTGGAATGAAAGTAAACATTCAGCGAGATGGCTTGAAAAAGGTGTCTGTTAGTGAAAATGGGTTATGGGGGATATGATGATATGCTTGAGATGCAATGCGGAATGAACATGAGTGCTTTGCCAGCCAGAAGAGGAGACACCTCGTAATAGGGAATCATAATTGGCCAGGAGATATTCCTTCTACGAAAGGTAGAGAGGACTCTAAAAATACGAAAGGTAGAGAGGACTCTAAAATAAACATTGTGAGATATTCCTTCTACGAAAGGTAGAGAGGACTCTAAAATAAACATTGTGAGATATTTCTTCTATGAAAGGTAGAGAGGACATTAAAACTAAAGGTTTGAAGACATGGTAACTCCTTCTACATCAGGTAGAGGAGATTCCCTTGGAAGACTACGATCAAATTTCCTTCTGTAAAGATAGAAAGGACTCTGAAACAAAAAGGTTAGGAGAAAAATTCCTTCTATAAAAGGTAGAGAGGACTCCTGAATAAAAGGTTAGGAGAAAAAATTCCTTCTACAAAAGGTAGAGAGGACTCCAGAACAAAAAGTTTGGAGATAATTCCTTCTAAAAAAGGTAGATAGGAGACTCACTCTGGAGATGACGATCGTACTTTCTTCTGCGAAAAGAAGAAAAGACGCCTGAACAAAAGGTTAGGAGAAAAATTTCTTCTACAAAAGGTAGAGAGAGTACTCACAAAGGGTAATCTAACAAGAACCTGTACAAAAAGGCATGCGAGGTCTTACTAGAGGTAAGTCGAATCCGTTGCGAAAGGCAAGGTGGAGATACTTCGTGAAAGAGACACGAAAAGACTCACAAAAGGTAAGTGGAGGGTAATAACCCTCCCCTTGAAAATGGCATGGGGAATTTGCATAGGTATTATAACATCATTTGACCTCCCCTTGTGTTGCACCCCAAAATTTGCCCAACTTTTCTTTACCTAGCTTATGTTTCATTTCATTCACATTAGCATTATCATTTGCATGTATGCAGGAGATCAAGAGGTATGATTACCAATTAAGAGCTATACAAGACTATGAAGCTAGCTAAGAAGGTTATTCAGGTGTCCAAGGGTTGATATCCTTGTCAGAGAAGTTAAAAGATCCTCAGAGAGAGTGATTGAAGCCAAGTGTGTAGGGCTCCTAACTTGAGAGTTGTGGGAAGCCATCAGATGATTCTGAGGTCATGAAGTTGGACTTGAGGTCTTGAGAGAGCTCATGAGAAGTGTTTAAGATCACTTTAAGGCCTAGACAGGTCATTGTGCAAGATTAAGAAGGCTCAGCCATAAGTGGTGCAGCTAGGGTTTGACTAGGTCAACCCTAAGTCAACTGATGATTTGGAGAAGGTTGAGACCTAATTCAAGAGCCATGTGATCATGGATTGATACATTGAGATGTTATAATGATCATTCCAAGGTTAACTCATCATGATTGAAGAGTTTGAGAAGTTTCAGGCTAGGGTTTCTAAGACTTGACAGTGTAAAATCCCCTAGTTTGACCTCTGACTTCAAGACCATTTAACTCAAGATATGATTGTCATCTCATCTTTACCCCAACATGATTGTTGTAGGGCATTATCTTAGCTTTAACTTTAGTACTAGAAGTCCTTGATAGGGTTTATAGAACTCAAGTTATGAGCCAGACAAGTTACAAGTCATCTGAGGCATGTGAATTTGGAGCTTGAAAGTTACCCAACTTGCATGACACTGTTTCCCTAGAAGGATGATTCCTATGAACTTTTTGTCAACATGAATTTTGTTCCTTATTCTCTTAGCTTTCTAAAGAGTACTAGAAGTCCATGATTGGATTTGTAGAACTTAAGTTATGGCTTTGACAAGTCAAGGGTATTTTGGGTATTTGGGCATTACAGGTCATTTTGAACCATAAGTCAATTTCACCACCTTGCAAGCTTCAAATGGATTTTTGTTCAACATGAAAGATGTTCAAAATTATGTTTTTAGCTTGTCAAAGTATCAAGTGTCCATTGATATGTATTATATCAAGCATTGGTGGAAGAAAGTTCATAAAAAGGCCATTTTAATGAATTAAAATGAGAAAATTCAAAACAATTGAGAATAACATGTTTTCAAGTCAAATTTGTAGTCAAGTTGAATGGAATTGATATTCTAAAGAGAATTGCATTATTACATTTTTGATTTGAAGTCCATAACATGGCCATTTAGAAGGTTGCTTCACAAATAAGAAACATATCCCACATACTCCATAGATTGAAATCAAGGAAGGGAAACCACTTCATTACACTCCACAAGGCTTAAGTGAATGATTGGGACTGAGTTTGGAGTATGAAAAATGCTTGAAGGTGGATATCCACATTGAAAATTTGGAAGGAAAATGAAAATCCAAAATTTATGAATGGGCTTGATTTGGGCCTCCAACTCATTGAAACAGATTATAAATAGGATTTAGAACAGAATTGGAAGTTTCTAATGCTCATTTTTGTGGAGAAGCCATTGGAGAGAAGTGAAGAAGGAAGCTTGGAATTGAAATTTCCTTTTGGAGTTCAAGAGCATATCAAAGCAAATTGAGGATTTCATCACCTTCTACATACATCTTGGAGTGAATCTGCACTTTTGTGGAGGCTGAATCGTGCAAGAACCATCTCTGTTGAAAGCTCAAAGTCAGGTTGGTGAATTTCTTGATTATGCATAATTTAGGCTGTTTTAGATAGCATTGCGTATGTGGTTAGGATTAGGATGAAGTGTAGTTGGATTTAGGATCAAGAATTTCATGATTAGAGACAATTTAGGGTTGACACCATTTTCGGTTGAGATTGTTATTTTGAGATCCTGGCGTTTTTAGAATGAATAAATGGTATGGTTAGATTCCTGGTGAAATTCTGGACAAGATTCATGTAGAACTCATGGCGATTGGATGACTGTAGAGAGACTTAGGGTTGTGCAAGGGTGACCAGAGAAGTCATCGGCGGTGGCCATGGCTGCGCGCGAGGCTTGTTTGCTTGCAGAGGTTCAAATTGAAGAAGATGAAATCTTTACCATCCGTTCATGTGGAAGAATTGACCTGGTCCCTTCATCCAAGCGCTCACGTTGAGCCACATACCCCCACCTCAAAACGCCCCGTTTTGGTTTAGTTAGTACCTCAGGCTTTTAAGTCTTCGCTACGTACACCAAGAGAGAGTGAGTTCGATACCTGGCGTGTATGCTTTTTCTTTTATTTTTCTGAACTGAAGTGAGCATGAAGAATTAACAAAGCGTTGGGCCTTAATCTTTCATGCTATCCCCACCCCTCCATTCAGACCCAACATGGATTTACAAGGCAAATCCTTACTCAGCACACCCCCTCCCTTGGTTATTTTTCTGAACTGAGTTGATACTCAGATGGGACTAGCACCCTCCTTGCTAATGGCACCCCCTCTTGCTGGGCCCAAGCGCTTTCAGTTAAATTTGGTTGCTGACTGCACCCTCCATTCATTTTCTTTTTAATTTTGTTTTCTTTTGATTTTTGTTTGCATATTGTTTGATTTAATTCCAAAAAAAATAGTAAAACTTGATATTAAATCTTAATAAAAATTGTAGATACAATTTAAAATGTTTAGAATTTTGTCATGATTTTATTTTCCATTTTTCATGCATTTTCATTTTATTGCATATTTTTTAGTTTAATATGTGTTTAATGTTGAAATAATGATGTTGTGATCTTGTCCATTTTCTTTCACCCTCATGGTTCTGAATTTGATCTTAATTTTTTGCATGCTGTTTGAGTACACATTGATGTTTCCTTGTGATTTTTATCATGATTTTTAGGTGATTATAAATGAGGTTTTAGTATGCTTGTTTAGGAGTGTTCATGATTGAACCCCTTTGAGATACCTTGAACTTTAGGTTTAGTTTGAACCTTTTAGACTTAGGTTTAATTTCTGATTTTTGGACTATAGCATGTTGATACATGTAGGATGATATGATATTTTTCCTAGAACTTTTAGGAGTAATTCTCAATTAGTTCCCATTTTACAAACTAACTTCAGTTTAGGTGATCCAAACTTAGAGAACTTCATAGATTAACATTGTAAGTAACCATTAGATGATTCTAAATAGTGTATCCCTTTCTTGATAGATTGGTAAGTAGGTAGAGATCTCTTTAGAACTTTTCCATAGCCTTGATAGAGCTTTTGATGCCCCTAGCTTAGGTGAACCTTGTAGCTAGTTGGTAGGTTTCTCTGGAGTGTTGTGTTGCCTCCTGTCCCCTGTGTGTTTTCCTTGGGCTTTGCCCTGCATTCTTTATTCAAGTCTTGAAGAGGATCCCTCCTGGGAGAGCCTAATCCTTCCTTTGGTTGGATTTTGTGCATTCCTCAGGAGGTTGAGCCTTGAATTGACATTCCCCAGTATAGTACATTCCTTTGGTTTGTACTATCTTTATCCTTCAAGTCTTGATGAGGAGCCCTCTTGTGAGAGCCTAATCCTTCCTTTGGTTGGATTCTGTGCATTTCTCAGGAGGATGAGCCTTGGATTGACATTCTTGGCATGGTATATTCTTTTGGTTTATATAATGTCATCCATCTCAAAGTCCTGTTCTTAGGATCCCTCTTGGGAGAGCCTAATCCTTCCTTTGGTAGGATTCTGTGCATTCCTCAACAGGTTGAGCCTGAGATGGACATTCTGTGTTGATACACTATAATCAATTACCCTTAGATTGATATCTAGGACCAATACCCAGTCTTTTCTGTCCTATTGACATAGGATCTCTCTTGGGAGAGCCTAATCCTTCCATTGGTTGGATTTTGTGCATTCCTCAAGAGGTTGAGCCCATGATGGACTCTGGTATTGATATACCTCTAACCTAATGCAGCCTGGGATGACTTCCTTGTTGCTCATTATGGCTTCGCTCCCTTGTTTGATTTGCTTGATGCATTAGAATAAGTTCATGTTTAGATTATTTTAAGCTAGGAGCGTGATTGCATTAGAGGTTGAGTTTCTCCCTCTGCTTGTATTTTTACTGTATGGCTTTGCTTGCTGGTATTCGGTAGAGCTTCACTCCTTTACCTGTGTGGCCTGTGGTTTGCTTGATGGCATTCTATTTTCTTCTATCATTTTTGCGGTTATTCATATCTGGCTTGAGGTTGAGACGAGCTTGTGGAGGCTGATGCCCCACACACATTTCCTCCCTCACTTGCATTGCATGCATTTTACAGTTGTTTCCTGTTTGCTGTTTAAGCTGATGCTTTATCTGTTCCTGTTTACCCTTGACATGTTCCCTAGGAATCTAACTTCCTTTGATAAGGAAGTGATGATTAGAACTTTAGATTGAAACCTATGCATGATAACTTCTAGGAGTTCCCCGTTTCAAACCTCAACCATAGGATGAATCCTTGGCATGACAATTGTTAGGACTTGATAGTCTCCCCATAGAAGTCGTTCTCTTCTCGTCTCAAAACAACAGTAAAAAACGTAATAAAGGCAAGTTAGTATAAGCGCGATATGAGCCTTAAGCTACTTGGGTAATGATAATTGAGCGGTATCCTCTCAATCGTCTAGAATGTTTAGTATATGTCCTTTGGACGATATGCGACGCATTCGTTCCCAGGTCACAGTCTCTAGTGATGTACAAACTACAGACAACCATAAAAAACAGTTCTTCCGTAAAAAACAGAAAACAAACTTCAAACCTTTTTTTGCCCCGTGGGCCCATAATTCAAAGGAAGCTTTTTTGAAGAAAAGAGTGTCGTTAGCTCCCAGTTCTACCGCAAACGGTAACGCCTAAGTCTCCAAGGGTCGAGCTGCGTACACCAAACTGTTGGAACTGTTTGTTAACCCTACTCGAAAAACAGATGAATCTGAATCCCCGTAATCCGTATCATCCCGAACTACGTAAGCTCTGATCTCTCAAGCCTGTTGAGAGTACGTAGGCACAATACTGACGTATTGGCGAGCCACCTTCCCCGTATCCAGTAGTTAGCCAAACTACGTTGACTCTGATTTCTCATTCTTGGATGGGAATACGTAAGCATAAAGTGTGACGCTTTGCCGAGTCATTTTCTTTTCTTTTCAGACCAGCCTTGATAGGTAGATAGTAAATAAAACCGTCAGATAAACACAACAAGCGTGGATCCATCGAGTACGATGGACGTGAGGGGTGCTAATACCTTCCCCTTGCGTAACCGACTCCCGAATCCAGACATTGGTTGCGATGACCTTGTCTTATACCTTTTCGTCAGGTTTTTCCGATCGTTTCCTTTCCCGTTCTAAGGGATAAATAACGAGAGGTGGCGACTCTTCTATTTTGCCGGCACCTTATTTTCGCGGTAGCGACACCTTGCAAGTGGGAATGAGTTGAGTTAAGCCCAATTGTTTAAAGACAATTGTTAGGGTTGTAGAGATGTTGGTAAGAGAAGTAAAGGGAAAAATGAGAAAGAGGAGAATATAAGAGAAGAAGAGAAGAAGAGAAAGAGGCAAGAGGAAAGAAGAGTGGAAGAGAGAAATCAGAATGCAAGCACCCATGGAATTAAAGATTCTTCTCCATAAGAAAACCTAAGGTAAGGGTAGACATTCTCTCATTATTGGGATTTTAGGATAATGATTAATGGGTAGAAGTTATGTAGGGAAACCCTAGATTTGAAATTGTGGATTAATGGTGAATGAGCAGAAGTTTATGTAGGAAGAAAACCCATAGAATTCTCATGATTTAGTGGATTTTCGAGTTTGGTGAATACCCTAACATGTGGGGATTGATTGTGGTAGCAAAGAGGGAAGGGTTGGTGAAAAATACTATTTTTTGCATAATTTTTCGAAAACACACAGTAAGCAATCGATTGCACTAGTACAGCAATCGATTGCACAGCAAAACAGAGGCTAAAATGTGAAAAATTGGGTCAAGCAATCGATTGCACTAATACATCAATCGATTGCATGCTGTATAAAAGCTGAAAAATGGAAATTTTTGTTTCGACGATTTTGGCCATAACTTTTAATCAGTAAGTCGGTTTTAGTCTCTGTTCGAGGCGTTGGAAAGCTAATGAATAGATCTATAACATAGTATAGATAATATAATTAGTTTCCAAATATTTTTATATCCAATATGTTTGGGGAGTCATTGTTTAATTAAATCTTAACTAAAACATGGTTTAATGAGATGATTTATTGATTGATTGTAAACCTTCGGTTGGTTATTGAGATATCAATTGTTGTTTAACAAGTTGATTGTGTATTGAATATTGAATTCAATTATTTGTGATGGAATGATTGTCCTATGTATGACCGTTGAGTTGTATTGTGAATTGTGATTGAATCTATTTGATTCTTGTGTACTACTTGATAAATGTAACGATGATGTATGAAAGTTTGAATACTTGGTGATTATGAAATGTGTTGTGTGTGAAATCATGTTATAATTCTTGTGTGATGAATTATTTGAGAATGCATGGGATTAAGATGCGAGAACGGTCTTAAGTGCATTTGATTGTTGATTGCATACGCAACATTTGTTGTCAAGAGGCAATGCTTGCTAGTTTCGTGGAGACTAGTGACTTGTCCCAAACCTAGAGCGGGGTTTGAAAGCTTAGGGAATGGGCTTTTGTTTGTTATTGGTCTAGGGAACGGAACCGGTTTAAATGTAAAAACCGAAAAATAATAGCAAGTGTTGGTACCACATGGCATGAGTTGCATTGAGTCACATGGCATATATGATTGTTATATGAAAGTATGTATATGTGTATGACTTATTGAATTGAGATTTGTGAATGTATGGTTGTCGAATGATATTGGCTGATAAAAATTGAAGTGTGAGAATATTGGTGTTTGTCCTGACATGCTTTACATTATTCATTATCTTATGATTTCAATATTGATGTGAATTCTCACCCTTCTGCTGGAATGATGTCCTATCTGACATCGTGCAGGTATCAAGAGTAGAGTTGCTCGTAGTTGCGTGATCGTTGTTGGTGTAGCTATTTAGTATTTTAGTTATGTTGGGTCGAGTCATGCTCTGGTTATGTAACACTGGGATCGTTTGGTTTATGTTTTAGAGATACTTTATGTACTCTACGCTATGTTTTTATATTAACTGGAATATTATGATGTTGGCCTTAGGGCCTAAGTAATGTTGAATTATGTGATGAACATGAATGTTCTCGTTAAGAGAATTCTGATATAAAATGAATCCGCCGCTACATGCGAAGTGAAGTTTCGAAAAGCATGATTTTTATTAAAGTGTTAATGAGCATGACAGGTATTTGTGATGTTTTTAAAATTATGTGTGACACCCTTTTATGAATGCATGATGATTTACTCTAATTATTTATATATATTTCGCGGGGTTTAGAAGGGTGTTACATTTAAAAGATAGCGAAGAAACACTCATAAAACGAAAGCGAGGGGATAAGGTTTTGTGCGAAAGGAAATGAAATCCCTTACGAAAGGTAAGGTGAGAAGATATCTCATGAAAAAGCCTCAAAAAGACTTACAAAAGGTAAGTAAATGAGGGGTTAAGTATCATGCCAGAATCCTGACAAGATTTCCATAAGAACTCACATCTTCGAGGATGACTGGCTAAGCGCATGTAATGATGCAGCATGTATGCAAAAATGTTGGGGACGTAAGGATATGGAGGTTAGGGGTGATGATTTATCCCAAGTGATTGAGCTTTGGTTTGGGGCGTCAAGTTTGACTTTTTGACATCCTTGTGACGAAATTTGGATCATTTCCATATGGTCTTAACAGACAAGTTGTGTTGGTCAGTTAGGTTGCCCCTGACTTGGTCGAATCTAGGTGAACTTTGTGATTTGATGATGTTTTGCGTACACGTACACCTATTAGAGATTGCGGTTGTCCTTCGCACACCTCAATCGGAGAGAAGCCTTATGCTTTCTTTTGTCATTATTGTCATCCCATAATTCTCAATGCAATGTTTAATAAGAATGAAAATTCCACTTTTTGCAAACATACATTAAAAGTAAAAAAATGTGAAGCACGAATTGATGAGAAAGATTTTATTGATGATAAAGTGACCCATGAGTGGGTAGTTTTACATAAGGATACAATTCCTAAAAGAGGTCATTTCAAAAATATGACTAAAAGTACAATGGCAATGAGGAGAAATCAGATTTCCGCTGAGTTCCAATTCTGCTATGGTCCCTATGGCCTCGAGGTTTTCCGTACGTTGCTTCTGGGGAAGGTGGTCGGATTGATCTTTCCCGTATGTAGCTCTCTTTACTCTGATAATGAACTCACAGACTCTTCGCAGACCGCAGTCTTTTTATTTTTAAGGTCCCTAACTTTTGCCTAGACCGCCCTTTTGGGTTTTCAGTCTACCAAGATACCCTTTTTTTTGCCTAAGTTGCCCCTAAGGTTTTTCAACTTATCGGGTATTATTTTTGTTTTTTATTTTAACCCTAACTTTTGCCTAGACTTTTTTCTTTTTGTTGTCCATCGGGTTTGTTTTCAAGCGTAATATTTTTTTTACTGCGTCTGCGTTCACAGGGGATTACAGATCTTCACCGTCCATGTTGAATAATATCAAGGCTCCTCTAGATAAAACCTTTTTCACAACATATGAACCCTCATAGTTAGGTGTCCATTTTCCCCTTGGGTCTGTTTGGATTGGAAGAATCTTTCTCAATACCAAGTCTCCCACTTTGAAATCTCGAGGGCGAACTTTCTTGTCAAACGCCCTTTTCAACCACTTTTGGTATAGCTGGCCATGACAGATGGCTTCCATGCACTTTTCATAAATGAGATTAAGTTGATCAAATCTTGCTTGTACCCATTATGCTTCATCGAGCTTGACATCGGTCAAAATCCTCAGGGAGGGAATTTCTACCTCAATGGGGAGTACCGCATCCATACCGTATACAAGAGAAAATGGAGTTGCCCCAGTAGAAGTACGCACCCGAAGTGCGATAGCCATGCAAAGCAAACGGTAGCATTTCGTGCTAATCTTTGTATGTTTTCACCATCTTCTGAATAATTTTCTTGATGTTTTTGTTTGCTGCCTCAACAGCGCCATTCATCTTCGGGCGATATGGTGATGAGTTGTGATGCTCGATCTTGAAATTTTCACACAATTACTTCATCATCTTATTATTGAGGTTTGAACCATTGTCAGTAATGATTTTATTTGGGACCCCATAACGACAAATGATTTCTTTCTTGATAAAGCGAGCGACCACTTGTTTAGTGACATTGGCATAAGATGTGACTTCCACCCATTTAGTGAAGTAGTCGATGGCCACTAAGATGAAACGATGATCGTTTGAAGCAGTTGGCTCAATGCGTCCAATCACATCTATGCCCCACATGGAGAAGGGCCAAGGCGATGTCAAGACATTTAAAGGAACTAGTGGCACATGTATCTTATCTACATAGATTTGACATTTGTGGCATGTTTGCACGTGACGATAGTAATCAGTTTCCATCGTCATCCAATAATAACCAGCCCTTAAAATTTTCTTAACCATCATGTGTCCACTAACATGTGTACCAAAAAAGCCTTCGTGGATTTATTTTATGATTCGGCCGGCTTTGTATCTATCCATGCATCTGAGCAGGACCGAGTCATAGTTTTGCTTGTAAAGCACATCTCCGCTTAAGAAGAATTTGGTCGAGAGCCTTCTTAAATACTTCTTGTCAGTGATGGAAACATTTTCTGGATACTCTTGCTTTTTTTAGATACCTTTTGATATCATAGAACCAAGGTTGATCATCGATTGTTAACTCTGCTTCCAGACAATGGGCAGGCTCATTAAGATGTTCTATGCGGATAGCGGGTGCCTCATTTTTCCACTTAACTTTGAACATGGATGACAATGTGGCAAGAGCATCTGACAATTGATTTCTTTCTCTAAGGATGTGATTGAAAGTAATCTCATTAAAGTATGGGATTAACTTCAAGACGTGACCCTGATATGGAACTAGTTTGTTGTCATGTGCTTCCCAGTCACCTCTGACTTGACTGATGACTAATGCAGAATCCCCATACACTTCCAAAATCTTGATTTTGTGATCAATAGCGGCTTCAAATCCAAAGATACATGCTTCATATTCATCCATATTGTTGGTGAGTTTGAAACATAATCTTGTGGTGAATGGGATATGAAAACTAGTAGGAGATGTGATGATTGCCCCTATTCCATTGCCTTGAGCATTTGTAGCACCATTGAACACGAGTGTCTATCGCGATCCTGGTTCGGGTCCGTCATATGGGCCTAATGTGTCATAGTCTCTAACAAACATGATGTCTTCATCAGGGAAGTCAAAACGCATGGGATGGTAATCTTCCATGGGTTGGTGGGCAAGATATTTAGATAACATACTCCCTTTGATGGCTTTTTGTGAGACGTACTGGATGTCATATTCTGTCAGTACCATTTGCCAACGGGCTACTCGTCCTGTGAGAGCAGGATTTTTGGAGATGTACTTGACTGGATCCATCTTTGATATCAACAATGGGGTATGGGTCAACATATATTGCCTTAAGCGTTTGACAGCCAATGCGAGTGCACAACATGTCTTTTCCAACATTGAGTATCTCGTTTCACAGTCAGTGAACTTTTTGCTTAAGTAGTAGATAGCGTGCTCCTTTCTACCCATTTCGTCATGTTGCCCCAACATGCATCCCATAGATCCTCCCAGAACGGTCAAGTACATGATGAAAGGTCTTCCTGGCACGAGAGGCATCAAGATCGGTGGCTCTTGCAGATATTCTTTTATTTTCTCAAATGCTTTTTGACAATTGTCATTCCACACGATTGTTTGATCTTTGTGAAGCAACTTGAATATTGGCTCACAGGTGGCTGTTAGGTGAGATATGAATCTGGCAATGTAGTTTAATCTCCCTAAGAAACCATGAACCTCCTTCTCTATTCTTGGAGCTGGCATATCTTGGATAGCTTTTACTTTGTCAGGATCGACTTCAATTCCTTTTTAGCTCACGATAAAACCTAGAAATTTACCAGATCTTACCCCAAAGGTACATTTATTCGGATTGAACCTTAGCCTGAACTTTCTCAGCCTTGTAAACAACTTTTCCAAGTGGGTGAGATGTTCCTCTTTAGTTTGGGATTTTTCAATCATATCGTCAATGTAGACTTCAATCTCCTTATGAATCATATCATGAAAGAGAGTCACCATTGCTCGTTGATATGTCGCACCAGCGTTCTTTAGACCAAATGCCATAACCTTATAGCATAAGGTTCCCCAAGAGGTAATGAAGGTAGTCTTTTCCATATCCTCTAGGGCCATTTTAATCTGGTTGTATCCAGAAAAAACCATCCATGGAAGAAAACACAGATAATTGAGTTGTATTATCCACTAACACATCAATATGCGGTAGCGGAAAGTCGTCCTTTGGGCTGGATCTATTTAGGTCTCTTTAGTCGACACACATCCGCACCTTACCATCTTTTTTAGGAACAGGTACAATGTTGGCGACCCATTGAGGGTATTTCGATACTGCTAAGAATCTGGCATCAAGCTGCTTTTGCACTTCCTCCTTAATCTTAATGGCCATGTTGGGTCGAGTTCACCTCATCTTTTGTTTTACAGGCGGACAATCTTCCTTAAGTGGCAATTTATGTACTATGATGCCATAATCCAATCCAGGCATGTCTTGGTCTGATCAAGCAAACACATCTGCATACGCGCGTAGGAGCTCTATCAGTCTTCTCTTCACGCTCTCTTCTAGGGAAGCGCCTACATTGGCTTCTTTCTTATCCTCTTCAATTCCGAGATTGACAACTTCCACTAGTTCTTGATGCGGTTGAATGATCTTCGATTCTTGCTTTAATAATCTGGCTAACTCCTCGGGGAGCTCACAATCCTCATCAGCATGGTAGATTGGGTTATCAAAGTCATATAGAACCATAGCAGTATCGTTACCAATGGAATCCGAGGTGGATATGCATGATTGATGATTTTATGCTTTAATTTGAGAAGATGGAAAAAGAAAAATGCAAGAAAACATTTCCATTTGTTTATGCAAAAATAAAAATGAAAGACAGGGAACACAATTGAATGCAAAATGTTCATTTCGTTAATGATAAATATTAATTGAAAACATGGGGGGGCCTACAAAATATTCCTTATGCCTTGGGCAGATCATAGGATTTGAAAGCAAAACAAATAAAATTACTCTTCGACAAAGGTGACTTCCGGTATCTCCACGGCAGTCCAATTGTTGAGTTATTGATTCGGTGCTCTTAGACACCATGCAGACTTTATTTAGTGTATCATCTTCAGCCTCCATAAAGGTTACCTGACCATCTACCAGATGTCCACCACTAATGAAGTCAAGTGGAGGAATGAACCCTTTTCCCTTGTCAATAGTTGTCTTCTGCTGAACTGTGTGATTGCCTGGGTAACCCAATCCAACTTTGTTCTTGTTGATAGGTAATTCCAACACTCTTCTTCAACCTTTGGGGTGACCGACTTCAATCATAGTCTTTGATGAAGAGTGGATGTTACGGCACCGGCTGCATGGATCCAAGGACGGCCTAGCAGACAATTGTAAGTTGGATAGATATCCATCACAGAGAATATGATAATGAAAGTATGATGTCCTATTTTAATAGGGAGGTGAACTTCCCCTATCACAGTCCTTCTTGCTACATCAAAAGCTTTCACTATCAATGAACTGGGTTTCATCATCAATCCTTCGATGGTCAGCTTGGCCAAAGAATTCTTTGGTAAGACGTTCACTGATGATCCAGTATCTACCAACACCCTTGACAAAACAACATCAACACATTCGATGGAAATGTGCAAAGCTTTATTATGATTCTTCCTCTCGGGGGGTAACTCTCCATCATTGAAGCTTAGAATATGCACGGAGGCAATATTTGACGCAACTCCTTCGAACTATACAACAGATATTTCTTGAGGAACATGAGCAGCTTTTAGAAACTTTATCAATGACTCCTGATGGGCAGGGGAGCACATTAGTAGAGATAATATGGAAATCTTTGAAGGTGTTTGGTTAAGCTGGTCAACCACCTTGCAATCACTTTTTCGGATTATTCGTAGAAATTCTTCAACGTCTTCACCAAAATTTCCTTTTTGAGTAGAGGTCTGCCCCTGCTCAATCGTTGTCTACTTCTCATTTGTACTGTTTGGTGGTGGTATGGGTGCAAAAATCCTCCCGCTTCTAGTCATTCCACCTATTCCAAAAATGTTCTCTACAGAGCTGTTAACTTTCACAACATCCTCCTCCACCTTCTTCCCATTAATATAAACAGTTGGCTCATACTTCTAAGGTACATCCTTGCGTAGATATCACTAATGAAGCAAGTGAAGGCAGAGACAGTGGGATCTCTACTTGATCGTATGGTATCTGCAGTGGTTCACGAGCTTGATTATATGGGGTCTGAACAGGATGCCAATCATAATCACAAGGGATTTCCAAAGGCACACGAGGTTGATCACATGGGATTGCTAGCAGTACAACATCTTACAGGATTTGCAATGGAATTTGGACAGGATACCAATCTTCATCACATGGAATTGTCAGAGGCACGTAAGGCTGCTCATAAGAAATCGTCAGTGGTACATGGTTTTGACCATATGGATTGT
Organism: Lathyrus sativus; assembly: GCA_963859935.3. Lineage (NCBI taxonomy): Eukaryota > Viridiplantae > Streptophyta > Magnoliopsida > Fabales > Fabaceae > Lathyrus > Lathyrus sativus. Next base: position 569,431,232 of record OZ012737.1, on the reverse strand, counting down.
TCAACAGTTCTTCATCATAAGGAAATTCCATCGGATCATAGGGAATATCAATTGGGTCATATGGAATGTCCAGAGTTGCCACTTCTTCAGCATTTGATATATGCTCTACCAATATGATGCCTTGGTCCAACAACCTCTGGATGCCTATCTTCAGTTCATGACAGCTTTGGGGATCTTTCAAGTAGTATTGACATTCTGCGGTGCATCCTGGGAAAACATTCTTCATTAGCAATTGTTCTTTATAGCTACAAAGGGGGTCTTCATCTTGTCAACTTCTGACACCAACTTCTTCCCTATTGACTCTTCAATCATGTTTGTAGCATGGTTTGGAATTGGATTATTAGTCACATTGGGAGTGTTTTTGGTGAAATTCATAGCTTTCGAGTCGATAAGATCCTGTACCATGTACTTCAATGCTTTGTAGTTTTCAATATTATGTCCGGGAGCTCCATAATGAAATTCATGACGGGCATTTGCATCATAGCCAGGAGGTAGGACAGCTGGGGGAGCCTTCATTTCTCTCAACTGTACTAAAGATCCTTTAAGTAAAAATGGAAGCAATCTGGTGTAGGTTGTCGGAATAGAGTAGAACTTTTTCTCGGGCATCCTTTGCCTCGGCTGCCCTTGATAATAATTTGAACGTTGATGTGTTTGTTATTGGTAAGGGACTTGAACAGACGGTTGTCTTGCAGGTATGGAGAGAGGTTGATTTGGAGTAACAGCATCCACGTGATGATAAGAGCCTTGATACACTCTAGCTTTCCCCTTATCCATCAAGGCAGTGTTCGTTTCCCCTTCTCTTTTCCTTGCGAAACCTTGGTAAGTCTTCTTAGATCCACCAGAAACTCCATCAGCATTCTGAATCTTCCTAATCTTTATCATGTTCTCGATCCTTTCACCAGCCATAACTAAATCTGAGAATATAAAGGATGTGCATCCAGCCAGGCGTTCTAGGAAAGGACCTTGAAGAGTCCCCATGAACATATCTGTCAATTCTCTTCCAAGAAGAGGAGGTTGGAATCTAGCAGATAAGTCCCTCCATCTTTGTGCATAGTCTTTGAATGTTTCACCAGATTTCTGGGTCAGGCCTTGGGGTTGTGTACGATTAGGCGCCATGTCATAATTGTATTGGTAGTGCTTCAGAAATGCCTCAGCTAACTCTTTCCATGTCTTGACATACGCACCTTTCAACTGCATGTACCATTCAAGGGATGCCCCACTAAGGTTGTCTTGAAAGAAATGCATTAGTAGTTTTTCGTCGTCGGAATAGGAAGCCATCTTCCTGCAATATAATCGGATGTGGGTTCAGGGACAGCTGGTCCCTTTGTATTTTTCAAAGTCGGGACTTTGAACTTGAGTGGAATCTTAACACCGGGCACTAAACACATATATGCGGCATCTAACCCAAAAGTGCTTGGGCCTTGTAGTCCTTTGACTGTCTCTTGTAAGGAAAGTACTTTCTTTTCCAAATCAGTAGTCGGTGCTCCGGAAGCGTCTACGGCCAAGTCGTCATGAGGGTTGTAGAAACCTTCGTGATCATCAAAATGGATTGGAGGAGGAACCACACCACCACTAGGGAGGGGTTGCGCCTGCGCCAGCAGAAGTAGGGATTGTGCCACCAGAAACGGGGATTGCACCTGCAGGAGTAGGAATTGGAGCGTTGGTAGCATTTCTCTCCATAGCTTGTCTCATTTCTTCTTGTCCTCTAGCCATAGTCTGGATGACTTCCATTAGCTGGGTCATCTGAGTCTTCATATGGGCCATTTCCTCCCTAAAGGCGGCTTGATTATGTTCAATCTGATCCATTAGTAGTCTTCGATTGCCACGGGTGTAGTAGGGATGTCGGGAAGTCAGCTTATTTACTGCGAATGGAGGTCAAGTCTTTGTAAGTTTTTGTTTTGTTTTATGGAATGTGATATGATGTATGAATGCGTATGGAATATGTTATGCGCAAAGCTCTTAGTAACCTTGTTAGTTATTGTTAAGAATATAAACATTTTCCATTGCAATTAATCAGAAGAGATATAATAGAATGAAAACTTTCATTTCATTAGGCTCGAACCCGAGTTTAAATACAAAAATACAAGAGATACACTTCTTAAACAAATTAAAAGTCAACCCTAAAAGTGATTCCTTGGGCTCCGCGAACTGCCTCTAAATCGGTAACAAGCTCTTCCACTGTCTTCTTGCAAAACTTTACGATGTCGAACACAAGGACAGGAGTGCTTTCAGGAGTCATTACTTGATAATCCACCTTCAATTTTTCGGGGATTTTTTGAAGTACAAAATTGGAGAATCGAGCCAAGTTCACATATTTGTCCTTCCATTCGGCATAGAGGATTTGGAGATTGTTGATGATGTCATCTCTTTGGAGTATCGCAGCTTCCGCTTTACGACAGCTTTACTTCTAATGATGGCAAGTATCTTGCAGCTCTAGATAAAGCTCATCATAAATCCCATCCTTCAACATCTTGATTTCCTCCATAGCTCTACCCAATTGGTACTCTGCTTATATGAAATCTCGCTGCGCATTCTCTTTTTCCAACAGTTCACGAGCTAACTGATCCTTGCAGCCTTTGATAACGCCTTTCAACTTGTGAATCTAGGCTTCAAAGTTTTCTCTTTCATCTTTCTTCTTCTGGGTGACTATCCTTACATCATTTTGCAAGTCTCCGACCTTTGCCACACTTGGTCCAATTTATCATTTTGGTGATCCAAGTCTGCATTGGCACTTTTAAGTGCACCACCAACCTATTCTTTCTTTCCTTTCTCTTCCCTAGCCCTTTTCTTGCTATCCTCGAACTTTTCTTTCAACTATTTGATTTTGTCTTCCCAAGCTTCGCTTTTCTTGTTAGTCTCATTGAGTTGAATTCGGAGTTGAGCGTTTTCATCCTCAAGTTCTTGGACTTTAGACTTAAGTTTCTCCATGTCTTCAGGTAAGATTGGTTCAAGTTTAGGATTCGATGGGAAAGCAGATGCGTCAAAGACAAAAGGTAATCTGACTTCTTTTGCTCTCTCTTTTACCCACTGAACATAGGGTTCACGAGCAATGACGTTCTTCCTCCCATTGTTTGGATTGCTTCTTATGATTTTTGTCCATTCCCTTCTTACCTTTCTCATAGCCGGGTCATTTGGATCGACCTTATTGACAAGGAATGGCACCAAATCTTCATTTTTAGGTGGGTTGTCCATGGGGTGTTCAAACTGTCTTTTGAGTAACATCGGGTTATAATTAATGCAACCTCGTGTTCCCAAGAGAGGCACATTGGGAAATTCTCCACAAGAAAAGATGATATCTCTGGTTTCCCACTCCCTTTTGTACCACGTGATGGAACTGGCAGTGAGTGAAGTGAATCTTTGAGGCCATGAGAATTTCTTAGAAGCGAAAAGACCTTTTTCAGACATTTGGGTCCTTAGCCACTTATGCAAGAGTGGGGCACAACAGAGGAACATTCCACCTCCTTTTTTATGTCTTGTATTAAGTGTATGGTAGAAGTCACCTAGGAGGAAAGGCACAGGGTTCCCGGTCAAGAAAATTTCCACATCCACTTGGTCCACAAAATTTTCCCCATTTGGAAACATCACAATTCCATAGACCAAGAGTGCCAAAATTGAACCACATATTTCTCATTTCTCTTCTTTGGCATACTTCCATGCTTGTTCTTCTAATAAATTCCTCGAGAATCCCCTAGCTCCTTTGGGTGCCCAATTGGTTATCACGTCTCCTGTGGGAATCCCTAAGGTAGAAGTCACTTTCTTCAAAGTGAATTCTTCTTCAAGCTTCGGAAAAAGATTGCGATCTTTGATGGAGATTCAATATCTTCTTGAACTCTTTCAAAGTGGGAGCTATTTAAAAATCAGCAAAGGTGAAATAACGGAGAGAAGTGTCATAGTACTGAGCTAAGGCTGTGAGGGCTTCATATTCTATCTTCTCTGTCAACAAATCTAAGATTCTCCCATAAGAAGCGTGAAATTTTTTGTGCTTGATGGGGGTAATCTTGGCACTTAGAGCTTTCAGACTGTCAATTGAAGGATCTTTGTATTTGAAAGTGAAAGTACTTTTTTGTCGGTCTTCTTGTTTAGTTTCATCGTCCCTAGATTCACATTCATCATGATTGCTTCTAAAAAATGCTTATATCTGCAATAAGAACAAGACACTAAGAGCTTCTTTTTTATGAATTATGTATGTATGAGCGGATGCATGAAGGGAATCCAAGCACATGGGTTCATAAGTCTGAGGTATGGATATGGCTAATACTAACTGCTTTGTAAGTAGGTCCTCATAAGGCGTGATCTATGGTTTAATAGGGATCCCAAAATCATGGATTCATATGATTGTTCATCATATACGACATGAATATGTCGGATAATGACTCCATCATATGAACCTCTTTTGGGTGATATCTTCATATCGAACCTCACGAGAAGAACTTCTCGGGGACCCATACTACGAGATAGTTGACACTGGGTTCTAGACAAGGATTTCAGAGTCATGGACTTTCTCGAATGTTTGTTACGTATGTCAGTCATTTCCAGGCAACAACTCCATCAAGAAAGTATCTTCTGAACGAGGTCTTCGTATCGATCTATACGAGAAGAACTTCTCAGGGACCCACACTATATGACCATCAATCTTAGTTGGCCAATGGTTTAGGGTTCTAAAAAGGTCCTTAGAGTAATGGATTCCTAAGAAAGCATTAATCAAACATGCCAAGAGCTTGACGGTTTTCATCATTCTCAAAGGAAACTACTCTAAGCGAGGTACTATCACGAGATGAGCATCTCGGAATCCCATACTACTCAACCTCTCCTATCTCAATTTTTCACTCTAGACTTGGGTATAGAGTATTTCCCTCAAGTTTGCCACCAAAGTATCCAATCCATACCACAAAAATGAGATCCATATAAGATGGGATACAATTAAATAAATAAGGGAAAGCGATAAAGCAAGCAAAGGATAAAGAGAAAACACCCAAACATGCGAAATAACCTAGATTAGGCTTGACTCGCTTAGGTGTCCCCAGCAGAGTCGTCAGTTATCGCTACGCGAAAAATGACACAGTCGCCACCGGATTTTATTTATCTCAAAGAGGGAAAGGGAAATAACGAAAAAACCTTTAGGAAAAGAGCATGTTCATCGCAACCAAGTTTTAGGGTTTGGGAGTCGGTTATGTGAGGGGAAGGTATTAGCACCCCTCACATCCATCGTATTTGATCGGAACCTTCTAATTTGTTTAGCTTAAATGGGTGTTTTTAATTTTAAAAGTTTACTTGATTAAAAGAAAATAGGGGTTGGTTTTTTATTAGAGTGCTCGCCAAGGATTGTGGCCCTTGTGCCTACGTATCCTCACTTAAAAGAAGTGAAGAATCAGAACTTCGTAGTTCGGAGGCTTGTAAAATGGTTGTATGTCGGTTGATTTTATACCTTGAAAAAGGGTTTTCGGATTTATGCCCTAAGGCGAAAATAAGTTTGATGAGTTGATGTTTTTTAGGATTTTTGAGAAGAATTGTTCTTGATTAGGATCACACTAAAGACTTTGGGTAGAAATGAATATCTCGAATATCCAAGTCGAGCAACTTGTATTCAAAATATTCGGAACGGGTGTAGGAGGGGTTCCATTCTCATTCCTTCTCCACCACTTTAAAGCCCATGGCGTGTAAACCTAATCGTATCTTTATTTTATTTTTTGTATTTTTTGAGAAAAGTACCACTTGATGTTGGGTCAAGAGTTTTATTGCTTAGTAAAAAAAAATTTGAGGTGATGCAAACAAGGTTGATGGCGATGCATAAGGCAGTTGACTTACAAGGTCAAAAATGGCTCGATAAGAATCGAGAGTTTATTTTGGAAAGGGTTTTGGAAATACAAGTCGGAATGACATTACTAATATAAACATACAATAAAATATAAGACAAGGTCAAGTTAGTTGGTTTGAGGACACAAGTTAAATTTCACAAAGTTGTACCTTCAAATTATTAATTTAAACTAATTAATTAACATTTTAGTCAATAAATATAAATAACAAACTCTTTTCTTCTTTTTTTTATATTATCATTTTTTTATCTTTTCACTTTTAATAATTTGAAACACCAAAAAAACTTTAAGGAAAACATGAGGATAGCAAAAATAAAGCATAAAAGCAAGAAAAAACAAAACAGCTGAAAAAGCGTCAAGAAGTTAGCTGTGCGAACTTCTTGACGAATTTGTCCAGAAAAGTCATCAAGAAGTTCGTTGTGCGAACTTGCTGACGAATTCACCCAAATACACATTATTCACAAACAGAGGCGAAAGGTGCCAAAGTTCGTTTTGCAAACTTGCCAGCGAATCTCTCGCTGGCTCATAATAAGGGGGTTTTGGTTGTCCAGTGGCACTTTGAGTGCCACATACCAATGTTCGCTAGGCGAAGGCTTGTTCGCAGTGCGAACATGACAGCACTTTTGAGTGTTTTTTCAAACTATTCCAACACAAAACTCACTCTTGTTTCTTTCTTTTCTTTTGTTTTCTGTTACAACATAAGTCACTCTTGAGACCTCATTACAATATATACATCAACAAATGCTATCCTAACTAACAATGATAAAAAGCAACAAATAAAACAAGCATGCAAAATATGAAAATGTAAAAGAGAAAGGTTTAGAGAGATGGATACCCCAGAACTTCTACTCTCCTCCTAGTCACCAGTGTCCTTTGTTGGATGTGTCTTCCTCAGATTTTCCCTCTGTGTTTCTACCTTTCTTTTTTTCTTTTTTTCTCTCTAAGCTATCTTGTTCTCAATGTCACTTTTTTCTCTCTTATTTTTCTGGTTTTCTCAATATCTCTTATTCTCAATGTGGCATCCTCTTTCTCTCCAATTGGGCTCTCTTTTCGTACTGCTGCTGCTTCTCTTTTATAGCCAAAGCATTAGGGTTTGCACATGTTTTTTCAAACTTCAGAATTTCTTTACATTGAGAAAGGCTTATTGCCACTTTCTTGATGCTACCTTATTTCTTTCCATTTTATGAATGTTGCTCTTTCTACATTTTGCTGTTGCACTTTTCCTAGGCCTGTTTTTCTGTTGCCCTTTGCATTGCTCTTAAACCTTGAACCCATTTGTTTTCTTGTGCTTGGACTGTCCTTGTGGTCCATGCCTCCTCTGTGACAGAATTTTGAAATTCTGAAATTTGATGTGTAGATGAATCATCATGGGTTAATTCCTTAGGTTTTGTGACATGAGTTGTTTGGTTGTGAGTTAGTTTGTCATTTCTTGCTTGGGACATGTATGGGGCTGTTTTGGACTAACTTGAAAATGTCTTGAAATTGCCCATGGATAAGCATAAATGGTCTTGATTTTAAAATGTTCCAATATTAATTGAACCTTAATTATTTTATGTTTGTGGGCTTATTTGCTTGTGAACTATGTGAAGGCTTAATGTAGCACAGGGAGATTTGATGAGGCATGAAGGATACCATAACATGAAGTTAATTAGAAACTTGAATTAAGATTAGAAATAGCTTAATTTTCTAAGCATTTCTTAGAGTAGGAAACTTTGTAACAAATGTGACATTCTTGCAATGTCATGAAATTTCCCTTTTTGTAATATTCTTGAATCTAATCTTGAATTCATGAATCTTGAATTTGGAATGAGGGATCTCCCTTATACTATTTAATTTGAAAGGGATTGAATTTTGAACTTGTGATCTTTTGAGTTCCACTTGAGCATAGAATTTGAAACAAAGTTGGATGAAGAAATCTTGAATTAGGCCTTGCAATTCATGTTCATTAGGAACATTGACCTTGAATACCTCAATATTTTTCAATTAACTTCTCCTTGAAGAAATCTACATGAGTAGACTTTCCAACTTGAATCAAACCTTAGATGATGAAACTTTCTTCAATGTAGCCCATGATAGGCAACTTCTCTTATTTGAAACGAACAACAACTAACTGACTCATTCCTTACCTTGTAAACCCACATGCTCGATATGCACTAGAGCAATGTATGATATGATGAATGTAGGATATAAAAGGCTATGGTGAAAATGAGGGTGTGAAAAGGCTGATCAACACCATTATTGAAGTGCCTAAGGAAAGAGGAAGACGCTTACACGCTCTTAGAAGTACATGAGGGTATAATTGAGCAGCACATCGGGGCAAGGGCATTATCTAAATAGATTCTAAGAGCATGATATTTTTTTATGACCATGGTTTAAGATGCCAAGGAATGCGTGAAAAAGTGAAGCCAATGCCAGCAGCATGGGGATATCTTCAATGTTTCATCCACAAAATTACATGTTTTGACATCACCCTGGTTGTTCCTATAGTAGGGACTGGACATCCTTGGTCCATTTGCACTAGAGTCAGTGCAACTCAAATACTTTATCTTATTTGTAGATTACTTTACCAAATGGATTGAGGTAGAATCATTGACAGTCATCACAATAATAAATGTTTTGGAGTTATTCAAAATAAATTTACTGGCTAGGTTTGAGGTCTCCCTTGCCATCGTAACAGATAATGGAACATAATGTATAGATAAAAAAGTTGAAAAGCCTATTGGAGGAGTTGAAAATCAAATAACACTTCAACTTAGTGGATCACCCCCAAACAAACAGGAAGACGGAAGCACCCAGTCAGGTACTGCTTATGGGTCTGAAGAAAACACTAGAGGAGACCAAGGTAATGTGTGTCTTATGGGTTTATAGTATAACTCCCTAACCAACTACCAGGGAAACTCCCTTTTGACTTGCATATGGTATTGAACTGGTCATTCCAATGGAAATTAAATAACATAGTTAAAAAATAACTAAATCTTTGTCACCAAAGGAAAAATAGTAAAGTGATTAAGGATTAGGTTGAATTGTTAGAAGAAAAAAGGATGCTAGTCTCTTTCACCGTTGTCATCATCAAGCAGACCACGACCTCCAAATGCAACTGACGTGTTTGGCCGAGAGAATTTCAAGCAAGTGACTTGATACTACGAACAACTGACATAGGAGGGAATAATGCTCAAGATGGAAAGCTTGTGACAAATTGAGAAGGACCATATCGGGTCCAGACCAGCACTAAGAAAGGGACTTATATCTTGTAATCTCTTGCAGGAGAACAGATACCTAAGACTTGGAATGTCGCCAAATTAAAGTGGTATTACAGTTAAAAGGGTTGTGTATCTACCTGTTCTATTATATTTGTGTAACAGATTGATATATTGATAAATCCAGTGATATTTTATGTTATCATTCCAGTCACATTCTTTTTTGTTCTTCTTTGTTTTTAGGATACAAGAAGCGAAAAAACTAAGTGTGTTTTTGTGTAGCTAGCGCACCCCTTCCCTTAGGAGCTAGCTACTCCAAGAGTATAGAGGATGGATCCCAGATATGTCCACCATGATTTAATTCATAATTTGGGGACAGGGGCGGGGGTCCTGCCCTTGGTCGGGGATGGTCTTCTATGATGCGGAGCAATAATTTGACCGCAATTGCAAAGTAGTGATCAGATCGCGTTGGTGCCTACCAAGGGACATATGATCCGCTATAGACCTTCCTCACACAAAGAGAGTAGAGTGGGATTCGCTGGTGAGTTTGGTTGAGGATCCTAGTGTTCTTTTGCTATGGTTCAACATGGGAGGGGGTAACTGCAAACTCTTTGTTGATAAAGTATGTGACGTTTATTAGAGGTAGATTTTAGGGTTAGAAATATATGTACCAAAGATTGATATGAAATTCTCCTTTTATATTAAGGTTTTAGAGCTTTCAAGGACTTAGAACCTTATGTTTTCTTTGAATGTATGAGATGACAAATGTTAGAGGATCTGTAGAAATATGATACGACAATCCTTTGCATTCTGACTATTCTGATCATGTATCCTTCTAGGCCATGTCCATCTAACTTTACAGTACTAAACCTTCTTTATGGATGACTACTCTAGAGGGTTGTAGTTTGTGGGGTGACGTTAGTAATATTTAATTCTATGATTTTATCGCCCTTAGAACCTGCACCGATTTTGCTTTCATACGTCACTAAGGAGAGATCATTTGTGGTCCTCAGACCCTCTAAGAGATTCAAGAGAGTAGATATTTTGAGGGACCATGCAGAATTTGTTAGATGGAGATGATAACTTATATCCTAAGTTCTTAAGGAATCATCTAAATGTGATAGATCAAAGTAGATTAAGTTTTGGCCCAAACATGAACAAATTCCATTTTTGGTGATAATTAAGTGTTAGGCGTGACTCATTTTGCTTTCGTTTTTTAAATTTCTATATTCTATATCTCCTACTCTCACATGTCGTCTAAATCTAAAGTTTTCCCTTAACATTTAAAAAAAACTCTGTCGCCCACTCCAACTAGATTCCAATGAAGTTTAAGTTTATTTAAACTTATTTATACTTTGACAAATTCAACTTTATTGGAGTTTATTTTTATCCCAACAAAGTTAAATTTGAATTTGGCATTAATCATTTTTATTTTTATTAAAACAAAATCAAAATTTGAATTTGTCGGGTGTATTAAGATAATATATTTTATTTATCATGATAAAGTGAAGTTTATGTAAATCAAATGGTTTGTAGGAGATATTCCTCCATCTCAAATTATATATATTTCTAATATAATGTGTTTGTCTTAAATTATATATTATTGTAGAATATTAATAAAGTATTAATATGTATTTTCTTATTATATTTTTTACTGTAAAATTGTTAAAATGGCAGATAATTTGAGGCGTAATTGCAAATGGAAGGAAATGCAATTTTAAGTGTAGAACAAAATTTTGGACATTACTTCTCCTACCCTTAATCGGAAGGAGCCATCCTACATAAGCCCAAAATTCATTAATTCAGAAGTATATATTCAGACTCATTCTTATACACCAAATCCATACGAAAGTGTGGCACGCCCTCATTTTTCTAGAAATGAGTCTAGAGATCCATCTTTGTAATAACATAATATGCATGTCAACCATTCGTAACTGAGTTGCACCTTCATTTTATGATAATTTAGTCCAGAGATGCATCTCTATAAAAAAATAAAGAAATAGACTTTCATAATCATCCTTTAAGTAGTCAATTTTGACATTTTTTAAGAAATACATTGATGTAATAGGCCATGTATTAAAACTATACTATCATAATAAAAAATTTATTAGTTAAGCCATATAATGATGTAATAAGATTGAAATGTCGTACATTAGAATTCGTTCAGGATCCATAACATTATCAAAATGAAAAATTACAAACTGTAATAATATCCATAATTCATAATACAAATATTATTAAATACTATTGGGTATATCGAACCCATTGTTCCTTCTCTGGCTCCTAAGCTACAATTTCATACGTCCCTCGGATAGAATGACATCTACAGTGGCTCTAATAGAAGTTCCATCTAGAAAGTCTCCTCTCTCTATACTTGCTCGTGTGATATCTGCAATATGATGACATGCAGGTAAAGTATCAACGGAATGAGCTTCCCTAGTTAGCTCCTCTTCTAATATCTCTAGATGAGTTGGCCTAGGTTAATTTCTGTGAGCATATGATATCATATAAGGATGTGATACTCTGAAATACCATTGGATGTAGACGAATACATTGCTCCCTTTGTGAGGAGCTGGCACATGTCGTGCTTCATCCGATATCAGATGATTATAGAAATCATATATATTGCATCTACATATCAACAAACTATATTGGGAGGAGAAGACGCGAAGCATTCTCATGGAATACAATGCATAAACCTGAAATGGCGCATGACTCGCTCAAGAAAATATGGATACATCATACATGACCCACAAGCCAACCATCCAAAGTAGATGTTATGTCATCCAAGGGATGCATCTGACGGTGATTGTCGTATGCCAAAAAGAGTATATCATCTGCTGCAGTGCAGTCAATAGAAACTCTAAAGGGCTTGGTCGACTGATTCCATCTGAGCAGGATGAATGCACAAGCACGTGGCTGATTGTCAATGTAGTCATCAATAAATCACTAGTCGGTGTGTGGAAAGTGCTAGAGGATTCATGCCTGAAAATGGTACAGATGAATAATTAGTAATGGTATAGCACAAGTGTTATGAAAATAGTACAATAATAGTAAAGGATGCAAATATGTTATCGTAAACAGCGTGCAACTAGCTGTCATCAGTTTGGTCTTCCAAAGATATCCTTCAATTAACTTCGAGTACAGGTAAACAAAAAAAGCGGCCCCTAGTTGTACTCATAAATCCACTCAAAGTCAATGAAATATATGAGGTAAACCATATCGACGTAACAGGAACTCTTGTCCTCAAATATGAATGTGTCAACCAAGCACATGAGGTATGACCTCAATGCATATGCTCTATGATGTATAAATTGTGCATCATCATCATCAACCTCCATTATCGTAGCTAATTTGTGTAAATACAGGTTCTCCAGGAACCTAAATCTAGCATGACACCATCTGGTATATGCCATCTCCTTTAAGGCGTCCTCTGGGTGAGCTCCCAAATAGTTCACCATCATCTCCAGTGCATCAGGTATGGTCATCCTATAATGGTCTAAAAACTTCTCCATATCGGGAGATGTAGTAAGGATGACATATCATCTAGTGTGATAGACATTTCATCATATGAAAGATGAAAATATGATATCTCAGAGTGGCATCACTCAACGAAAGCTGACATCATACCATGATTAATAATAATATAACTGCTCATGCATAAATCTCGTTACCTAGATAGTTGTATGGCATATAAGGAAACCATTGTTCCCCATGTTGTTGTTTCCTCACAATATTCCTGCCATGGTTGATGCATTTTAAAGCATCACGGTACTGCAAAAAATACATCATCTTCGGAAAGTTAGAATACTATAACACATGTTTTTCAAAGAATAAATACAGATAAATTTTACCTCTTCGTTTCACACGTGCCTAGCAGCATGATTTGCATACAAAGGCAATAGTGATGTATCGTATGGTCCTTTTGAAAATTCCTTAAAAATGACAACATCATCTACATGAGCATCAACCTGAAATGGTGGGGCTTCTAGGGTAATAGCAAGTGACACCTGCCTTCGAGAAGACAAAGCTAGAGATACATGAACCCTTGAATTTAATGCTTTCGCATAAATTTAATTAGTATCAATTGATGGTTGTGAGGGTAACAATATATATATTAATTTATATTACACAAATAAGTGTAACAATTAAAGCTGCCTAATAATGAGTGTAACGATTTATATATTAATGTATATTACACAAACTAATGTTTTTGTTTCCTAATGCATGTAGAGAAAATCAAATGTGAAAAAACTTGGATTGAAAAACTTACTAAATTTGTAGTTGATGTTGAAGCACTTTGATTGATTGGATGTTGAGAAGTAATTAACAAACCACTTGGATTAAATGGAGTAGAAATGAAACTTGGATTTATAAAAAAAACTTAGGGAATTAAAGAAATGACTTGAGAATATTTTTGGTATGATTTGATGGAAATGAGGAGGGGTGGGTTGGTGTGTTTTAGACTATAAATCCATTCAGTTATACACTTCCATATTTGTTACGAATATGCATTTACATACTAGTTTTTAGCAAAAATAATGGTTGGCTCGCTTGCAAAGTGATGTGTATGGAATAGGGTGCATCTGGAAATCCATTTCTGAATTCCATGGGCATTTTTTTATTTTTCACAAGGGTGTGTGAGTAGCCCTAAGTGTGGGAAAAGTAATTCCCTAAATTTTAGCTATTTTGTGATGGTTAAGTCTTGGCTTTGACCCGGACCACCATATACATTTTAGGAATTTCTTAAGGCACCTTAAGGACTACTACCACACCCTCGTGAAAAAACACAAAATACCTCTAGAATTCAAAGATGCATCTTCGAACACACCCTAAACACATTCATTTTTGAGTCAGACCCTAAGGGAGTGCAAAATCAATATTACAGAAATGCATCGCCGTGTAACTTACGGAGATGCATCTTCGGACGTCATTTTAATCGAAAATGCGTTAATCCATTTCTCCTTCCTAACTTCTCAAAATAATCTCTCAAACTTTAAACCTCTCAAATCTAAAACTCTCTCAACTTACATTCTTTCAAAATCATTCAACTCACTTCAAAACTTCTTCCATCAACATCAAATTGATCAAAGAGCTCACTCAACATAAAACTAAACTCATATTTGGTAAGCTTTTTTATTTTTCTAAACTTCTTTTATTTTTATATACATTTGTATAAATTGAGCATTAGGTTATGTAATAGGTAGTTTAGATATGTTATTCAAACGAGAAATGTGTTTGATAGGTAGTTTAAATGATCAATGCATTAGTTTGGTTGTTGGAAGGGAATGCATTTCGTTATTAACTTTCGTCTGAGTTGCATAACCTTACGGAGATGCATATCTATAGTCTTACAACATTTTGATTCCAAAATCTGGAGATGCATCTTCAAAATTTATCAGTCTGCGTTTTTTGGCTTGACCTCATTATGTTTCATATGTATAATGCTTGAATGGTTAACTTACATAGATTATGGTTGATAACCAAGACATATTGAGGTACGACAGAGTTGCACATCATGCATCCGTTCAGAGGGAAAGAGCTCGAACATCGCAGGAATTTGTCGTTTCTAACCCAGTTGATGCGAAGGAATTAATTTATAGGGCTCTTACATATTTGCCTTCGTCTTCCTGTATGAGATAAGTGTCACCTACTCATGCACCCGAGGACCCCCAGGATCCACAAGCACCTAAGGGGTTGGAGGATGTCAGACAGACTTATCGGTGTTGCCTCTATACCCGGATGATACTGCCAGACATATCTGGGATGGATAGGTAAAATTCAGTTGTATTCATTTTTTGAAATATCATGTTTGTAATAATATTTGAATTTTCCGACAATAATTTATTTTTCTGTAGGACCGTGATGCTTTAAAATTCATCAACCATGCCCATAAGATTACGATTCTATTACAACCTAATAAGCAATGATTTTAGGATGTGATGCAACTATCTAGGCTAAGAGGGTTGTGCATGATTAGTTGTGTTACGGTTAACCATGGTATGTTGTCCGCATTTATAGAGAGGTAGCACTCAGAGACGTCATCATTTTATCTTTCACAAGGTGAGATGTTTATCACACTGGACGATGTCGTGTTCCTAGTGCATCTTTGGATCAGGGGGAAACTCTAAGACCACGTAAGGATTAATAGAGATGACGCATTGGAGATGGTGGTAGGATATTTGGGAGCTGACCCAGGGGATGTGTCACACCCTAATTTTTGACCTTAAGATTCCACCTCTTTGTGCATTCTTCTTGCATGATATCCTTATGCTTTTGTGTGTGTGTTTATTACATCTAACCAATTTGTACAGATGCAGTAATCCCAAGCGAAGATAGCATCGGTACTCATAAATAAATACTTCAAAGACATGGCCAGGAGCTTTCTATTGTTTTTTTTATTGATATCTCTTAAAAGCTTCAATACCCACTCATGGAAAGGAATGGATTCTCTTTGGAGTTGAAATATGGTCATTTGAGGATTCGATCGTGGCAAGTAGAATTTTCAAGTTGTATCCCCCTACTAATGACTTCCGGGACTATTATTCATGCACAATTTTGCACAATCTACGGGAATGGAGAACCTTCATCATCCAAGAACTCAATTAAATACTAAGAGATTTCCATGTGACTACAAGCCCAAGGACAAGCATTAGGGATAATTGTGAAAACACCTTTTCAAATATAATTTCTTTTCATAGCAAGCTACACGCTAAATTAAAGCAAAGATGATTCTATACAAACAAATATGTTGACTTCATTACAATATTATGGTAACATCATACTAGTTCATGGCAACTATAATTTGGGGTTAAATGGAAGGGATTTCTGCTTAACATGGCAGTAGGATGTTCCAAATTTCTTTCCACTCTTAAGTGGTTAAGACTAGATAGAGTGTTTGCAATTTTCCATAGTATCTCCAAGGTGACCTGGCTAAGGAAGTTCCCCATTCAAACCGCTTCACTACACCACCTCAACACCAATACAGTTCCAAGGCTATGTTGAATTTGCAAACTTTGTTCGAGACTTTCAGAACACGTGGACGTCATCATTGATGTCACAAGAAGTGAACTTCAGCCCGCCAATCTCCATTACTGCAAGTTGAAACTAGAAGATTAAGACCTTCCAAATAACTTATTCCCCAGCAGAAGTTGTTAGCAGAAATTGTTTTCTTCAATTAAATAGCAATTAGACAAGGCCTACAACGTGAAAATAGAGCCAATAGCACATTCGTCATCACTTACAAGTAACTTTGGCAATGAAATCCAAGTCTCTAAGTTCACTCCATTGTGCAGCAACAATATGGCGGTGTTTGGACTTGCCAAAGCGTACAAGGACCTTGAACCAAACCTGCGGTCAAAATGAAGTTTAATTCTTAAGAAGGAGGAGTCACCGAGACATGAAAGCATCACCTGTTAAAAGTCACAGCTGCTCCAATCCAACAATTCACTTAACCAAGATGCAATCAAGTTGTACCCATGTCGTACAACAATAAAAGATGGACAGCAGTTCCGCCTCCCAGCTTGGTACTCAAAGGAGCTTCACTGACAAACACCATCGTTTCTAAACAAGTTCATCAACCTGTCAAAACAATTGGCATTAAAAGTGGCCCTAACGTATGAAGTAAGGGTCAAGAAGAGAGATGAATTGGGTTATTCTCAGCCCTCAGTTCCACTCATCATTGGGCATAAGTGAGCGGTCGGGAGGACAACAACTGAAGTTGTCATCAACTCCTTACCGAACATCGAAGAATAAAGGTTCAGGAAAATAAAGCAACTTGTTTCGAACAGCTTCCAACACGATGCGAAAACATGAACAAAACATCAGACAACGATGGCACCCTCGCGGTTCAGATTTGTAAATCATCACCACCATATCTCAACCCTCCTCAATGGCGTAAAACCGGCAGCCTCCGAATTCAAACGTTTTCCTGAAAGAAGAGAAGAAGTTAGTATGGTTCAAAATCCAACAAATGCCCTCAAAACCGTGCTTCAAGAAGTGCAAAACAAAAATAGAAACACCGTCTATTATTCACCTACAGAAGTACACCGTTAAAGACATTAGCAAAAGTCATTTGAAACTCAGAGTAGAGTGGAAGGAGGTTCAGGCCCTCAGAACTGTGAAACTCATCACCGGGCATAGAACTCGAGCAGCCGGAAGAGCAACGGAGACCATCACCAACTTCCTACCTAGCTCAGAAATAACTTAGGCAACAAGATGAAAGCAACTACAACTGTAACCTTTCAGCTCAGACCTAATATCATCATTTCCGTATCAAACCCTTTCTCAGCCGACAAGATAGAACGGTATCTGAACTCAAGGCATAAAATCCCCTGCGAGAAGAAGAGAAGAAGAAGCGTTAATTCGAAAGTCAACAAGCAACCAAGAACGTCAATAATACAAACCCAAATAGCAGCAAATCAAGACGAAAAAGAAGAAGATTCGAAACTTTCCAAATTAAAGCCAACATGTCATCGACAAAATCGGGCGAAATCAGAAGGAAATTAAAGCTGCTTCCCAAATCCATCAAGCCATCAGACAAGAATCACTCAAATAAGGAAACTCTTAAAAACAATTCCAATGGAGGCCCATCACCTTCACCTATAAAAGGGCGAAGAGAGCACACAAAGGGATCATCGTGAAAAAGCCACCTTGCCGCAAAGAAGCAATCACACTCAAAGCTCAAACCGGAGGAAGATCATCACCACCGTGAAGCTCCAATCACCCTCAAGCTTCATCATCACTTCCCGAAGGAGAGAAATCAAAAATTACATCCCCGTGTCACCGTTACCGTCGACGAGCCGCCGTCGACTCCTGTTTGTGGGTAAAAGTTTACTCCCAAACCACTTTGCATGTTGTTTTCTTCTGTTTGGTTGTAGGTTATCATAAAGGAATACGGAGAAGAAGACGGAGGGATCATTCGAAGAGAAGCGACGATGAAAATCGCGAAGTGATGAAGAAGGAGAAGGCTAACGGCGCCGCGAGAGAGATTTGGGGGGATAAGGGTTTTGGCTAATTTGTTTTGTTTTTTTAAAAATCTTGTAATTTAAAATGATCACACACGATGCACACACGCACATACCACGCACCCTCGCACACACGGCCCTCTGATCTCCAACGGATCAGATCCAGCGATCCTCATCACGTGACCACCATAAGTATGCAGCCCCCTCGCGCGTAGAATTATTTTCTTAAATTAATAACTAATTCATTATTAATCTCTTAATATTAACCTTTTTTAAAAATTATTAACCTTTACAATTAACTAATTAAATCTCTTAATTTCCCCTATTTAAAATCTAATCAACTCTTTTAATTAATTAAACCAATTAATCAAGTCTATTTTATTTAAAATTTCCTCCTTCTCTTTCTTGGTTTATTTAAAACTTTTCTTTAATTAATATAACATTTTATCTCCTCTTTAATCAACTTAATAAATTTTTTATAATATAAACTTATTTAAATTTAATATGTAACCTCTCGTGGAATTTCTTTAATAACCAATTCATCTGATTATTAGAACTTTTTTATCTAATTTAAGCAATTTGATTTCACCAAATTATTTTTACAATCTTAATTCAATATTTTCCTAAAAATCGATTCAACCTTCAACTAAAATTAATCAACTTCGCTTAAAAAAAACTCAAGCATGCACACTTTCGCTCCGCCCCATTCGCCTATTCACTTGCACTCACTTGTCTTAGCGCTTTCATGTGTTTGTGTATGCTTTTACTTTGTTCGCAATTTACGTTACCGTATTGCATCATGCCCAAAGGAAGAACTTGCGCGTAACGTAAAACTTGCGCGTATGCATATCATTTGCATCATAATCCCGCTTGATCCTTGATCCCATTCAAGTTGATCATTCTAAGATAGATCCTACCCCATAAGGAGGACCTTTGTCTTTTATCTTTTACAACATAGACAAACAATCAACTCAATTCACATTATTCAAACATATTAGAGAATAAGAAGTTAATCATCTTAAGCGAGATAAAACTTCTATCCATAACAATTCAATCAATATGTATGGATTTTTCCGCTTAAGAGAGATGGAGGCGTACTTGTTGACAATCCGAGTACTTGAGCCCTTCTCTTAAGACGATGCAAAGACTATTTTCCTACGAAGTTGTGGCAGTTAAATTAAGTAATCTCCCTTAAAATGACAACTCACCTTTTCTCCTAGACCCAATCAATCAACTACCTTTATCCCGTAGGAACTTTGACCCACAGTTAAAGAGTTCCTCAAACCCTTTAGGGGAACTACAAATACTCTGATTCCATTCCCGTCAGGATATGTAGGTACAAGATGCGACGTCTTGGTGAGTATACTTAGAATTAAACCATTAGGTCTTTTACCTTTAAGCGGATAACCCTTAGCAATAAACAACATAAAACAAGAGGTTCCTGTAGAGTACTACAGAAACTTAGGATGCTAGCACCTTCCCTAAGTTTAACCAACCCCCAAACCTATAACTCTCTAACTTTTGCATTTGCATTGCATTATGGGTAATTCGATCTTTTTCCCTTCC
This sequence comes from Lathyrus sativus, assembly GCA_963859935.3. Lineage (NCBI taxonomy): Eukaryota > Viridiplantae > Streptophyta > Magnoliopsida > Fabales > Fabaceae > Lathyrus > Lathyrus sativus. The sequence goes on along the minus strand of OZ012737.1, from coordinate 569,411,690 downwards.
TTTGGACAAATTAAAGACCGATTGTAATGAATTAAGATTCAAGTTAATCAATAGCTTGGTATCCAAATTTCACCGTGACAGGATGCCATGAAGGAGTTAGAAGTCACTTGAGGAAGCTTGTACTAGGTTTCCATTCTTCGAGAGGTTTTACATACAATAGTTGCATTATACAGAGCAGGCTGCTGGGGATAACTGTTAGAACAATATTTCTATTCTACATATAATCTCTAGTTTTGATGATAACAATGCATATATTTGAAATGTAACAAATTTGGTACTCTAATTTTATCTTAAGTTTATAGATATACAATTCTCATCGGAATCAATTTCTAGTGCAACTCAACAAGATTCTGATAAATACTGGTGCTTTTGAAGAAAAAAACATGTGCTCCTCATGAAAGCATTTGATTCTAAAGAAAGGATTCTGAAGACTCTGATCAATGTTAAAAGTTCAAGTACATGATAAGGATCAAAACTTAAAGTCTAAAGTAAAACATGAAGACCAAGAATCCGTACAAACGGCTCTTTCCTAAAATGTCTAAAAGCAGAAATTTTTCTCAGAACTGAACTGAAAGCTCTTTCTAAGCTTTTACTACTTCTGCTCTCCAAGGATTCTACCGTTGAAGACAGCTAGCCTATCTAAAAGACCTTCTTATCCCTCAATGCATATCTCTTATGGTTACAATTAGAAGACTACGATACATTGCAAAAACAACGATTTTCAATAAGTAAAACATTGAATTACACTGTAACACCCCATTTGAATTATTTAGTCTTTTTATACCTTATTATGTAGGTATTGGTTGTGATTTCTTTGATAAGGGTATGAGGTTAATGGCAGGAGTGAGAGGTGACCTTAGTTGGGGTGAGGTGAACCTATAATAATAATAATGCTAACCATTTAATAACAATAATAAGAATACTATAGTTATTGATATTATTATTTAATTATTATTGATAATAATATTAATAGGATGGTAGTTATGACTATTATTATTATTATTATTATTATTAATTGGATTAATAGAATTAAAACCTGATTAAGGGGTTAAGAGAGAGTTAGTGGAGGAATTAGTCAGTTAACACGTAAAAGAGGAAAAAGGCAGAGAAAGGAGAGCTAGGGCAAAAAGAACCAATTCTTCATTGTTGTCAAGGAAAAAGCTTCAATCCAAGGTAAGGGGGAGAATGGATTTCAATATGGGGGATTTAGCATGAGAGGGTAGGAAGAGGTCCTCTCTCTTATAGGAATTTTTCATGTTCTTACCTTTTTAGTTGATTTTCGTGATATTATGATTTCTCTGTAATTGTTGTTATTGTTGGATGATCATTGTATGATATTATATGTATGAATCTGGTATGAATATGAAATTTCGTGTGGAAATTCCCTGAAGTTGTGATAGAACGTTGTGGATTAACAGATCTGAAAACTAAGGGTTTAACCGAAATCGAAATTAGATCTAATAGATAGAATCTAGAAAGAATAGAAGATAGGATTCATTCAAATCAATTAAAATTTGAGTTTTAGGATGAATGGGAAGATAGAATGATGAATCTTGAGTAGGAACTCGTGGAGATGATGAGATCTTAGTTTTTTGACAGATCTGCTGGTCATACGCGTATTGGAGGTCTCAATGTGAGTATGAGGGACTACCCAAGGGGTTGTACGCGTAGCAGACGTGCCCTGTCCCCAGTGCCAGCACAGCCATCTGGTGATACGCGTATGGGCCTGGGCAATACACGTATGGGGGTAGTCATACGTGTAAGGGGTGACTCTGAGGGGTTTTGGGAGGTAGAAGGCCTCTGGTCATACGCGTAAGACAGGTCTGATATGCGTAAGATAGGTCCGATACGTGTATGACAACAGGCAATACGCGTATGGACCCTGTTGGTACGCGTATGGACAGTCTGGGATGACTTTTTCCCAGTTTTTGGGATTCCTGTCCAGTGTTCGCTTGGAACGCATTTCCATTTACTCGGTAAGATTAATATGACTAAAATGAACTTAAGAAATATTAGTAATGAATTAAATCCAGAAAATATGGAATTATCTGGGTGTGCCCTTATGGGTGTGTTTTGATGAGTATGAGCCATGATTGTCGAAATTGGATAATCTTGTGCGATTGTGGTAATTCCCGAGAGGATTACGGTGAGCGGATGGCTCGTGTGGATCATTGATGATCGTGAACTATGCTTGAATTATATTTCATAATTATGTTGTCATGCATTTCATGTCATGTGTCTTGTGGAGATGGCTAGGTGGGAATCCATGATGGATGCCTAGTTTCATCTGGACTTCGTGTTGAAGTCGTTGTGGAGATAAGTTGTAGTTTAGAGGAACGTATACGACTTATCCGGATTCCGACGAGAATTGGGTTCTAGGTGAACCGTATGTATTTGTGTTGGTACCACATGCATTGTGTCGAGTCAGTGAGTCACATTGCATATTTGTATTTGATTATGGGCTATTGATGTCGAGTGATTGAGATGGCACGTGTAAGTGCATCATATGTGTATGATTACATGTGTGGTGTGTAACTACTCCTTAGCATTTGTATTTCACCGCTTATTTATTGAATGTAGTTCTCACCCCTTTTCTGTTTGTTGCGTCTGTGCTCCTTGGGGAGTGCAGATGACCAGGTACCGGAGTAGTGCTTAGAGTGTGTTGCTATTTGGTCGAGTCCTAGGAGTCACTCTGATACGTAACATGGGATGACGGGATTACGTTATATTTTGCTTATTTTCTTGGTTTATTGTTACGTATCTTTTATTTGTTGGGTTGAGGATGTATGATCACCTTGTGGTGGAGATTATGTTTAAACAATTGACTTTATTCCGATGTTTAATTAAAAGCTAGATATCATTGGTTTAATTATGAAAAATGAAGTGACTTAGTGTGACATCCTACTTGTGTTGAGAACTCTGATTTACTTTTATGTAATATTTTCATATATGTTTTGTAATACGCGTACGGAGTAGAGTGGGGTGTTACGTACACTATGTCAAAGAATCTCAAACACAAAGAGTTCCTACTCATATTTATCTAGAAAACATTGTTCTTAAATTTGTTTCAATCATCTTATTAAGAAGCACTATTGTAAACATTCTTGTAACACTTTTAAAGTGATTTTTCCTTGAGTGACTAAGTGTGTTAGTCAATAGACTCGAGAGGGCTAAGTTGTTGTTGAACAACTTAGAGGTTAGTTGTAAGTTTACCTTGAGTGATTAAGTGTGTTAGTCAGTAGACTCGAGAGGGCTAAGTCGTTGATAACTTAGAGGTTGTTGTAATCTTATCGAAGATTAGTGGATTAAGTCCTTGTGGTAAGGCAAAATCACCCTGGTGGGCAGACTGGATTAACTTCGTTAAGAATGAACCATGATAAAATAGTTGTGTTCTTTCTTTCTGTGGTTCATACTTTGTTTGTGTGCGTGTGTGACCAAGTCCATTGAAAAATTTGTAAACCCCAATTAAAACCCCCTTTCTTGTGTTTTTCTCAACCTTCAATTGGCATCAGAGCTCCGGCACTTTTATTGATTTTCATATCAAACACTTAGTTGTGTAGAGAGATCCAGCATGAGAAAAACTCTATGGCCACTTCTAACACGAACGAAAGAGAAAAGTTTGACTATTGGAAAGATAAAATAGAAAGTTTCTTTTTCGGATATGATGCATATCTTTGGGATATAGTGACAAATGGTTACAAAACACCAATTTATGCTATTGGAATGCCCATTCCAAGAAGCAAAATGAGTGATGAGCAAAAGCAAGATTTCAAAAATCATCACAAAGCAAGAATCATTCTTCTAAATATTATTTCATACAATGAGTATGAAAAAATTACTAACAGAGATACAACAAAGGATATTTTGTATTCTTTAAAAATGACACATGAAGGCAATCTCAAGTCAAGGAAACCAAAGCTCTTGTGTTAGTTCAGAAATATGAAGCCTTCAAGATGGAAGAAGATGAAACTATTGAATCCATGTTCTCAAGATTCCAAATCCTGGTAGCAGGACTCAAAGTTCTAGACAAAGGGTATAGTACTGCAGATCATGCTAAGAAAATTGTAAGAAGTTTTCCTAAGAAATGGAGACCAATGGTCACTACACTGGAGTTGTCCAAGGATCTGAATAATATAAGTCTTGAAGAATTAGTTAGCTCACTCAGAAGTCATGAAATAGAGCTAGAAGAAGATGAACCTCAAAAAAAGGATAAGTTTGTTTCTTTAAGATAAAGACCATAAAGAAGTAACTCAGAAATGAATAAGGTCGTTCAAAATGAAGATGAAAACTCTTGACTGTGAAGATTCTGATGACAATGACGAATTATCTCTCATATCTAGAAGAGTTAGACAACTTTGGAGAAACATATAAAACAAATTTATAGGATCTATAAATAGAGGAGATCATCCAAAATCGTATTCAAAAAGAAAAGCAACTAATGAGATAACTTGTTATGATTGTAAGGAACCTGGACATGTCACACAAGACTGTCCAAAGCTCACAAAGGAAAGCTTCAGAAAAGAAAGATTCAAGAAGAACGTGTTTAAAACTCAAGAAGGTATTAGAAACTTCAAAAAAAATTTAAGAATCTGAAAAAGGCTCTTGAATGTGAATTTGAAGAAAATGCCAAGCTTGAGAAAGAGTTTTTAAAACAAAATGTTGAAAACCTTATCTTAGATAGATAAAATGTTGTTCTTAACAAAAAAATGTTTAGAATTTGAAGAAACACTTTCTAAAGCTACTCATTCTTCTGAAACCATCTTATATAAGTATGATAAGGCTTTGCAGAAATTCTTAAATAACAATACAGATAGATGTAGACTGGCTTCTATGATCTATGGTGTTAGTCACAATGAAAAAAGAGGAATAGATTATGATTCTGACAATGATGATCAGAAACCTTCTCAAGAAAACAAACATGTATCTCCTTTTCCTTACCATTATACACCAGCACAGACACGAAAATTTAATGCTGCAAGAAAACCTAGGTTTATCATAAACTCTAGGAACACTAATTTAAAAGGACCCAAAAGTTTATAGGTACCAAAAGATAAAACAGTATATGTTGCAAATATTTTATGCAGCTAAATTAAAACACCAATCATGGTACCTGGAATCTGGATGCTCACGACACATGACGGGAAGAAGGCATATGTTCCAAAGCTTGCAACTTAAAGATGCTAGATATATAGGATTTTGAGGAGACCAGAAAGGAAGAACCAAGGCTCTGGAACAGTGGGTAATGGATCTCTTCCTTCCATATCTAATGTACTTTATGTTAAGGGATTAATGCATAATCTGTTATTCATACATCAATTAAGTGATAATGGTTATGACATTATTTTCAATCAAAAAACATGCAAGGTTGTTAGTCATAAAGATGGCACTATTCTCTTCACTAGAAAAAGGAAAAACAACATTTATAAGATTAAGCTTATCGCTATGCGAAAAATGACATAGAGTCGCCACCGGATTTTATTTATCCCAAGGAGGGAAAGGGAAATAACGATAAAATCTTTAGGAAAAGAGCATGGTCATCGCAACCAAGTTTTAGGATTCGGGAGTCAGTTATGCGAGGGGAAAGTATTAGCACCCCCTCGCATCCATCGTACTCGATGGGAACCTTCTAAGTTGTTTAGCTTGAATGGGTGTTTTAATCTAAAAGTTTGATTGCTAAAAGGAAAGGGATTAGGTTTTTTTATTAGAATGTTCGCCAAGGATTGTGGCCCTTGTGCCTACGTATCCTCACTTAAAAGAAGTGAAGAATCAGAGCTCTGTAGTTCGGAGGCTTGTGAAATGGTTGTTCGTTGGTTGATTTTATACCTTGAAAAAGAGTTTTCGGATTGATGCCCTAGGGCGAAAAGAAGTTTGATGAGTTGATGTTATTTTTAGGTTTTTGAGAAGAAATTGTTTTTGATTAGGATACACTAAAGACTTTGGATAGAGATGAATGTTTCGAATTACCAAATCGAGCGCCTTGTATTCAAAACATTCGAAACAAGTGTAGGAGGGTTCCATTCTCATTCCTCCTCCACCACTTCAAAGCTCGTGGCATGTAACCCTAATTATATCTTTATTGTGTTTTGTATTTTTTATGAGAAAAATACCGCTTGATGTTGGATCAAGGGTTTTATTGCTTGTAAAAATATTTGAAGTGATGCGAACAAGGTCGACGGCAACGCACAAGGCAATCGACTTACAAGGTTGAAAATGGCTCGATAAAATCGAGTTTATTTTGAAAATAGTTTTTGGAACCGAAAGTTAAAAATGACCATAATAATAACCACATACAATGGCCATACAACCACATCGGAATAAACAGCTTTAAGATATGAAAAAAAAACAGAATTTTTTTTGGAAAACTAGGGAGAGTTCGCTGTGCGAAGCTGCCCAGAAAAACAGCAAGTTCGCTGTGCGAACTTCATAGCGAATACACACTTTTCACAAATAGAGGCGAAAGGCACTGAAGTTCACTGCGCGAACCTTGCAGCGAAGCTGCCCAGAAAAAATAACAAGAAGTTCGTTATGCAAACTTCCTAGCAAACATGCACTATTCACAAATAGATGCGAAAGGGGGAAAAGTTCGCGGTGCGAAGGTGCCATCGAACAACTCGCTAGCTAAAAAAAAAAGGGAAACTGATTGTCCAGTGGCCCTTTTAGTACCACAAAATCATGTTCGCTGGGCAGAAAAAACTTCACAGTGCGAACATGACAGTAAAAATGAGTATTTTTCAACTCATTTCACTATGAAAAACTTTACTATGTTCTTTCTTTTTTCTTACTTTTTACAATAGTTCTTGGTCACTCTTGGGACCTTATTACAGTATGAACAACACAAATATCATTTAAGAGAGAGAAAATAAAAACATGTGAATATGTAAAGAGAGAAGAGTTTGAAAGAAAGGATACGCAAGAGCTACTCTTCTCCTTCTAATCACCAATGGCTTTTGTTGGATGTGCTCTATGATTCACCTCCTTCTTTTGGTTTTCTAACACTCTCTTGTTCTCTCAATGGTTTTTTCTTTCTCAATCTCTTTTCTTGATGATGTTCTCAATGTTTCTTTTTTTTTCTCAATCTCTTTTTTTTGGTTTTTTATAGTTCTCTTATGTTTTCTAACTCTCTCTTGTTTGCTACTGCTCCCTCTCCTTTTAAGCTCATCAAATTAGGGGTTCCACTTGTTTCAAAACTTCATATATTTTCATTGAGAAATGCCTCTTACCACTTTCTTGATGTCACTCTCTTTCTTTCCATTTTCATGTGTGCTGCCTTGCTGTATTTTTGCTGCTACACTTGCCTAGCCTATCTTTTTTCTGCTGCATTTTGTATTAGTCTCAAATTTTGTACCTATTTGTTGGCTTGTGCTTGGACTGCCCTTGTGGTCAATATTACTACCTTTGACAGAATTTTAAAATTCTAATATTTGATATGTAGATGCATCACCATGAGTTTATTCCTATGGTTTTGTGACATGAATTGTTTGGTTATGAGGCAGTTTGTCACTTCTTGCATGGGACTGTTTTGGATCACATTAAAAATGCCCATGACTAAGCATGCATAGTCTTGATCTTGACATTTTCCAATGTTAAGTTGTATCTTAATTATTTTCCTTGGATGTTTGTAAGCATAATGAGGAACATATGGACTTGATGGGGCATGAAGGGTACCATAGCATGAAGTTGATTAGAAACTTGAATTAAGATTAGAAATGGCTTAATTTTCTAAGCATTACTTAGAGTTAGAAACTTTGTAACAAATGTGACATTCTTGCAATATCATGAAATTTCCCTTTGTAATATTCTTGAATCTAATCTTGAGTTCATGAATCTTGAACTTGGAATGATGGATCTCCTTTATGCCATTGAATTTTAAATGAATGAAGTCTTGAATTATGAACTTGTGATCTTGACTTATGCCTTGCAAATTTGATTCTACTTGAACATAGAATTTGAACCAAAGTTGGATGAAGAAATCTTGAATTATGCTTTGCACTTCATGTTCATTAGGAATATTGATCTTGAATATTCAAATAACTTCTCCTTGAAGGAATCTACACGAGTAAACTTTCCAACTTGAACCAAACCTTAGATGATGAATCGTTTCTTCAAAGTAGCCCATGGTAGGCAATTTATCTTATTTCGAACGGAAAACAACAAACCGACCCAATTCTCACCTTGTGAACCCACATTCTCGATATGCAATAGAACGATGTATGATATGATAAACGTAGGGTATGAAAGGCTAAAGGTGAAAATGAGGGTGTGACAAAGCTTTCTGATCTTAAAAATCAATATGTTAGGTGCTTAATGTATGTTAACAAAGAGAAATGGGTGTGTCATAGATGCTTGGGTCATATTAGCATGAGAAGAATCTCTCAGCTAAACAAACTTGAGTTAGTCAGAGGCCTACCTAAGTTAGTTTACTTCAGATGCACTCTGTGAAGCATGTCAGAAAGGCAAGTTTTCGAAAACATCTTTTAAATCAAAAAAAATTGTTTCCCCTTCCAAACCTTTAGAGCTTCTACACATTGACTTGTTTGGCCCCGTCAAAACGGTATCAGTCAGTGGCAAGAAGTACGGACTTGTCGTAATTGATGATTATTGTCACTACTGCGAAAATCGGCGCCGGCTGATAGAAGAGTCGCCACCGTGCGTTATTTATCCCAACGGAGGGAAAGGAAACGCTCGAAGTGAACCTCGCAAAAACGGGAAAGGTATGGTCATCGCAACCAAAACCTGGGTTCGGGAGTCGGTTACGCAAGGGGAAGGTATTAGCACCCCTCACGTCCGTCGTACTCGACGGGATCCACGCTTGCTTATTTGGACGGATTACACTTCTATCTAGACTAAAGGATGAGGTCTGAAAAGAAAAGAAAACATGACTCGGTAAAGCATCGCACTTTATGCCTACGTATTCCCGTCTGGAACGAGAAATCAGAGTCAACGTAGTTCGCCTAACTACGGGGGAAGATGGGTGAAGGTTGCTCGCTAGGACACTGCATCCTATGCCTACGTACTTCCACACTGCATGGAAGATCAGAGCAAACGTAGTTCGGGCTACGCACGACACAAGCTGTTCAAGTGTCTTTTATGAAAAGTCTCACCTTAAACAAGGGTTTTTTTATTGCAAAAAGGTTTATGTTTGTTCAAATCTTTTGACGGAAGAAATGAATTGATTTTGTTATAACCTTTATTAATGTTTTTCTGTTGTTTTGAGGAAAGAAGAGATGACACTCTACAAATCCTAGGGTTGAAAAGGGGATAAAATCTACCCTAATGTTATCATACATGGGTTAGCTCCTAATGTCTATCATGTTGCTCTCTTGCACGGAGAGAAACAGAGATCCTAAGGGATAAACGGAAACAGAAACAGAAGATATACAATAAAGCAGTAAAATGCATGGATGCAACAATACAAGCGAGGCAAGGGAGTCCCACTCAACCTCGAACCTAGAAAACAACAGGAAAAAGTGAACAGGATTCACTCTCAACCTAACAGGTTAAACAGCAAGCAATACAGTCAGGGAAATTCAATCAATACATCAAGAATTATAAACAGCAAAAATAAATAGCAAAAGCAGTCTTCATCAACATCTGCCTTCAAGCAAGGTCTTTGTCTTCAATCTTCAGGCCTTCAGTCAAGGTCTCTGTCATCAGTCTGCAATGGCTTTTCTTCAAGTCTCAATCTCCAAGCTGAGGAATCAATCACAAGAATGAACTGGGGTGTTAAGCAATTAGTTGACCACCAAAGGTGGCAAACAGACTGCTAACAACACATAGAATATTTCTCTCAAGAGTTATATCTCCTAGACATTATCACCACGCCTTCCAAAGGAAGGGGGTGAATGTCTTAGAGAGACTCTGCATCATGGAGAGGGATGGAGGCAAACAAGACCTTCCATGTTTGTGAACCAAGTTTTCTATTCTAGAGCTCTGCCTAACTCCTAGATCCTATAACCTTCAACAGCTGCCAGCAAGAGATACTCCTCATCAACTCTTGAAGTTGGTCTTCATTCTCTAATCTTCAAATGGGCTTCATCAACACAGTCTTCAGCTCAAACCCAAGCCCCAAACAAGCCCAATACCCCACACAGTCAAATAATAACCCTAGAGAGGGCACACCACACAGTCAAGCAAATACAAGCAGTATACTAATGGTAATAGTAGAATAGGGGAAGCCTAATATTTTCTAAGGGATCTATTATCTACCCATAATATCCCTATAGTCCCATACCCCAAAATTCAAACTACAACTCCTAAAAGAAAAGATCTCTTACACCTATGCTATGTCTAAACCCTAGTTTTGATTCTCCTAATCACACCTAAACAAAACATCTAAAATTAAGTCCTAAAATCATGGATTAAATTTTATATACAAGCTAAAGTTCTAAGTGAAATGCTCTAAAAAGAATAGGCCCAAAATATAGAAGTATCTAACTAAACTAAAATCAACAATATCATGTATAAACCTAAAATCAATTAAAACCTATCTAAAAGAAAAATATACTAAAAATACAAAAATAAAATGAAATGCTAATTTTATTATTTGATAATTTTCTTAACAGAATTATGAAACCAGCACAAAAAGAAGTAATTAAAAATAAGCTTTTTTCAATTTTATATGGATTTTACAAAATGAAGAAAATATAAAAGAATTAAAAATCACAAAATGAAATAAATTGGGGAGGGGTGTCACAAGTAACTACGCTCAGTTCAATTGCTTGATGGGCCAGAAGTTGGGGGTGGGGATATCAAAAGGGATCCAGGCCCATGCGTTTCACTAAATGAAACGCTACGTTTCCCTTGCAGCTATTTCCCTCCGTTTTCAATTCAAATTGCAGTCGTTAGATCCAATTAAAAGTCAACAGTCCAAGTGTGATCTAACGAACCTCTTTCATCTTCTCCAAATGCCATTCTAGGGTTTTCAGATTTCATTTCCATGCAAGAATCTTACTCCCTCTCGTTCTCTCTCAATTCTCAATGAATTCAAAAACTGCAAAGACCAAAATTGTACTACGAACTCCCAGGAACATGATCCTACTAATGGTTTGGATTAAAACTCCCTAGAGCTCACAAACAGAAGGCACGAAGACCTTGATCCAACCATTTTGCACTGCCATGGAACCTTGTAATTCTTGATCCTAATGATACTATCATGCTCTCTATGTTGCACTGGTTTCAGCAAGCTATCATATGTGCACTAACACTCACTAACTACTCTAATCTCGATCTTCAAAGATTCTATGGCCTGTCATTAAACCTCATGGAATGCTCTCAGATTCACAGAATTCAATCATCTAACCTAACCTAACAACTCTAACCCTAAAATTCTAACCAATGACACATAAATAGAGAGATAGGAGTGAAAACACCAACCTGCTTGTTGGCTATGGCAGGTATGTGAACAGCTCGATTCAAAGCTTGATCCCTCTTCACTATGATCCTCTGATGAAGGTCTTTCTTCTGTTTGCACAAACTTGGAAGATGAAGGCTTGTAGGGAGGGATTCGGATCTGGTATGGATTCTTGCAATTTCAACTCTAACTCTTCAATCCTCCATGGATAAGCCTCTGAAGCAGCTTCTATGCACTCAACAAGATCAATGGATCATGAATGAAGAAGAAGAATGAATTGAATTGATGCTGAATATGGAGTTTCACTCTTTCTTACAATTGAAGCAACAATGGAGTCCTCACTTTCCTCTCTCTCTTTTCACCAACCTTTTTCACCAACCTTCTCTACTCATTATATAGATGATGATGGAAATGTCTAGCACATTCTGGATCCCTCTAGGATGATTCTAGAAACTTCATGAATTTCTCATGATATGGCATAATGGAACTTATCATCTAATGTAATATCTCCTCTCATACACTTTGCAGCCCACTTGAAAATCTCATTTCATGACAAATTGTAAGTGTATTAGTGCTTACATACCCTGAATTTTGCCTTATGCTAAGTTTTGCATGGTTGCCTTATTATGCAAGTAATGGATTTACAAAGCAACCCCATTTTTAAAGCCCTATCTCAAAATTGTGGCTGAACCAAAGTCTTTAAAATGTTGTTTAGAATCAATTTGGTATATTACATGACCCATTTTGGATTTGTAGATTGCCCAAACCAATTTTCCATTTGAACTTTTTCAACTTATATGCCATTTTTTAAGTCATTTTTACCAACTTTTATCAATTTGAGTTCTATGCATTTCCAAACTTCCATGACCTCTTTTCTAGACTTAAAATGACATTTTGAGCAACTTTGATGTTGTGAAGTTTTTCATTTGAAGCTTCCTTGTATGAGTTTTAGGCATAGGCTAAGAATGACCTGTAATTCTCAAATGACCAAAATACCCTTTGCTTGCCAAGGACATAAGTAGAGTTCCACAAATCATATGAAGGCATACCATACCTTCCTAGAAATATAAGACAATGATGAACAACTCTAATGTTGTCCAGAAATCCATTTGAAATCTCCTTGAAGGTCAAAAGTTGCTTGGAAGACAGACAACTTTCACAGACAAATTTCAGTGCCCTCAGATGACCTGTAACTTGCAAGAGCTATAACTTGAGTTCTATAAATCATCTTGATGACTTCCACCACTCAAATTAAAGCTATGAAGATACTCTACAAGTTTCATGTGGACCATAAATTCATATGAAGCTTGCATATTGAGTTACACTGCTTTGAAGTTTGACCTAAATCAGGGGATTTTACACTGAAACCCTAATTTGGTAACTCCACTTCTCCTTGACTCCTTCTGATTTTTATTTGGCACAATACCATATCCATATCCATATAGCAAATAATGAATCCCACATTCTTCAAATGATCCTTGATGCCTTTCAAAACAAGTCTTTGACCTAGGGTTGACCTAGTGTTGACCCAGATAAAACCCTAGTTGACTGACTTCAACTGAGGCTCTTGCAATCATTCCAATGACTTGGTTACTCCTCAAAAATGATCATCTAGGATCTTCATAACATCCATACACACCTCATGCTGTTGGCTCATAGCACACACTTCCTCTGATGATCCCCAAACAACCTCAAGATAGGGGAGAACTCACTGATCAATCCTGTCAACTCTTCAAAGCTCAAATTCTTCCCTGATGACCTGAGTAGTCTTGAATATGAATGAAACCCTTGAATATGCCTCTTGAGATAAGAATAGCACTTGATCCCCTGATTAAGATAGCTTGCTTATGCTATGCAATGCAGATGAATACACTATGTACATGATGCCAATGCAAATGATTATGCAATTGAAACATAAACCTAGGTTAGAAAAGGTTGGGCAAATTTTGGGGTGCAACAGCTGCTCCTATTCAAGCGGCTTGGACCCGGCTGAATGAAGAGTGCGCAGCCTTCAGACATTCGAGGTACGAGACGGTTGAATACGAAAGAACCCGGAAATTTGCCAACCGCAAAATAAATTGCGTATACGACCACTGCTTGGGGAAAACCCTTCAGGGAAATGACTTCTGTTGTCACGGCAACAACTAACCACTCCTCTGTCAATCTGCTTTTGTAAAATAATCTGATATTGTCCGCAGACCACTCCATTCCGAAGAAATGAGCATACACCACACAACGAGAAATTGTTGACATCACTTATCAACCTCTGTTGATATCACTTATCAACCAAGAACACGCTAACCAGCGGGAGAATATTGACTTCACTTGTCATGTTGACTTCACTGATCCACCTTTCGTATCCTGAAGAAACGAGCAAACGCTTAACCAAACGAGACAATGCTGATTTCACTTACCAACCTTCCATTCGTATCTGAACGAGCATCTTGCAGGGGCACGAGAAACTTAACCAAGCCACTCTGAGAGGCCAATTCTGACGACTGCCGTCAAACACCTGCTGGGGAAATTGGGAACTTAACCAAGCACCCTGACGAGAATAACCTTGTTGAAAAATACGAGGAATTTAACCAAACAATTCCCGTGGCGAATACCCTGCTGGGGACTATGAGGGACTTAAACAATTAACTCATTGAAGTAACACCCTGCTGGAGCACATAACTCTGCTGGGGGAACTACGGGTAACTACCCACAAACTGCATTACCGTCTTCTAATGCTGACTCCACAGCATCCTGAGAAAGACTCAGATGGGGGAATACAAGTAACTTAACCAAGCGACTTGTCAAAGAATACCCTGTCGGGGACTACGAGGAACTTAACCAAGTATCTCGTTGAAGGCCACCCTGCTGGGGATTACGTCTCTACTGGGGTAACTGTGGGTAACCACCCAAAATCTGCATCATGCCATTTCCACCGTACTCTGATAAGGACTTGGCTGGGGAGAAAGAGAAGTGCTTGACCAAGCAACTCTGCTAGGGGAACATGTGGCATAGCGAACACGATCACTGCACGTCTTACACCACAAATCCATAAAAATGAGACGAACACGACCGCTGCGTGTATCACAAACAACATCAACTAAAGGGACAAACACGACGAACACGATCACTGCATGCTGTGTTACAACCAAAATCACATCGACCATAAGTTCAACCGGATGAGATAAACACGATCACTGCGTGCCAGACGGAATAAATCCACATAGAAGAGGCGAACACGTTCACTGCGTACTTCAACCACCAATATGATGAACACGATCACTGCGCATCTCGACCAACAAACCCCCAAAATGATGTCAACACGATCACTGCGTGTGTCACAAAACCAACCCATGTAATAGGACGAATACGATTACTGCGTATGCCGACCAACAAAACCAACTGATACGATAGCCACGATCACTGCGTGCTCCGCATCACAAGTTCCCATGGTACTATCAACATGATCACTGCGTGCTATACGAATACGATCACTGCGTATCTTGAACACGATCACTGCGTGCTTGAACACGATCACTGCGCGCTCTGAGCCACGATCCTCTTGACTGGAGAAAACACGATCACTGCGTGCTGTGTGTCTCAACTAACCCACATAACCGGACGAATACGATCACTGCATATTCTAACCATACATAGGGTGAACGCGATCACTGCGCGCTTCATGTCACGGCCCTCTTGACTGGAGGAAACACGATCATTGCGTGCCTTCAAACATGGGGCGAATACGATTACTACGTACTTCGGCCACAAACAACCAGATGAACATGTTCACTGCGTGCCTCACCCCATAACCAAACCGTATAACGGACGAATACGATCACTGCGTATACCGACCAACAAAAACTGGATGAACACGATCACTGCGTGTCAATCTATAACCACTGTATAACGGACGAATACGATCACTGCATATATCGACCAACAAACATCACATGATGTGGTAAACACGATCACTGCGTGTCCTGCACCACCAATAGAGTGAACACGATCACTGCGCGTCCTGCCCAATAAAACCCTAAGACGATACCAACACGATCACTGCGTGCCCTACAAAACAATCTTCTTAGATCGGGACGAATACGATCACTGCGCCATTTGACCACAGATACACATACCAAGATCAACACGATCACTGCGTGTCCTACAACATGAACCCCATAGATGGTACAAATACTATCACTGCGTACTTGGGCCACAAATCAACATCTCAAAATCAACATGATCACCGCGTGCCTTAGAATATGAACCCCGTATATGGTACAAATACGATCACTGCGTACTTTGACCACAAATCAACATCTTCCTGAACCACGACTTCTCTCATCGGCAAGGAACAACATGTCTGAAAGGGAAGAGGTAACCAACCTGGCTTATGTTTCAAAAATGCGCGCTTGATAATGATGTAATGCTTCCACACAACATGGAAATGCTACGTACTCGTGTAAAATGCAAATGCTCATGATGCATGCTTATGCAAAGAGTTACTTCAGCAAAATAAATGCTGAAGACAAACTGGATCCGCTGGGGATGACCGGAATACTACTGATACGCTTCCAACAAAATAAATGTTGGAACGATGAACTAACTCCGTTGGGGATAACCATCATGCTGGGAAGGTAGCTCACAAACTCAAAACTTCAAATTCTGCTGAAAAATGATCATCCTGACGAGGAAAGATCAACCTGTTGAGGAAAGAGAAAAGCAATCCCGAAAACTGCTTTCAAATGTATCAACACTCTGATTACGCCCTGTGGGGATACTTCATCCTGCTATCACTGAGCTAGGGGTTGACCGGTGTGCTCTGATTCGCACTACGCAAGAAACTCTTTGGGGAAGTTAATCATATCCATCTCGACATTCGCTGGAGAAGGCTCTGCTCCACTTGATAAGCTAATTCTGAACTACTGAAGATACATTGATCTTTTCCTTTGACGCAATCTCCGCTCTCCTGGGGAGACAACATTCAATTTTGCCTGGGGCGACTTCACTGGGGAAGGACACAACGTTCATCCTCTGGAGAGGGTACCAGCCTGCCATGGACTCTGGCGGGGAACTTTGCGAGCTTTTGAATACCTGCAAAAGTCAACAAGCAAACACAAGGCAATCTATGCAAAAAAGAAACATCTTGGTAATCACCCACGACAACCATTCAGGTAATTTCCGGTTTTAACAATCATCGGCCGAGGCCCGCCTGTCTACACGCATGTAAGTTTATCAAAAACATCGGCGCTTTTTACAAACAAAACTGTAAAAAATTAAAACCAAAGTCACACACTACACTGAATAAAACACTTTATTGATAACGGCCTGAGAATAGGCAAGATTTGTACATCAGATGCAACTCCTGAAAAGAGGTAGTCACACATAAACAAAATGCAGAAGTATACAAATATACAGAATAAAATTTGTACACATGTCGGCAACGTGTTACAGACGAACACCATGAACCGATCCTCCTATGACTCGCCGGACTCTGCCGCTTTCCCGATCTCTGTCTTCGGAAGAAATTGCTTTGGATAGTTGACCCCCATATGCTCCCAAACCACTAACAATCAAACTTGGACCGCAGTCATTTGCTTCTCAAATCCCTAACTTTTGCGTGAATCGCCCTTTGCGGGTTTTCAATTCACCGAGATACCCTTTTTTGCCGAAGCCGCCCAGTGTAGATTTTCAACTTCGCGGGTGTACATTTTTTCACTTTATCCCTAACTTTTGCCCGAACCTTTTTATTCTGTTTTTTGGTTCGCCAGGATGCCCCATTTTTGCCTGGACTCTCTTTTTACTGTCCAGCGGGTCAATTTTAAGCAAAGTATTTTTTAACTGCGTCCGAGTTCACAGGGGACGTAAAGTCTTCACCGTCCATGGTGGATAACAATAAGGCTCCTCCGGAGAAGACATTTCTCACGACGTATGGACCTTCGTAATTGGGAGTCCATTTGCCCCTGTGATCCGATTGCGGTGGGAGAATCTTCTTCAGCACAAGATCACCCGTCTGAAAGCTTCGAGGTCGAATCTTTTTGTCGAACGCTTTCTTCATCCGGCTCTGATACAGCCTACCATGTGCAATGGATGCCAGTCTCTTCTCGTCTATCAAGCTCAGCTGATTCACTCTACTTCTCACCCATTCTGCCTCATCAAGCTGAACATCAAGCAAAACCCTCAAAGATGGTATCTCAACCTCCAACGGCAGGACTGCCTCCATGCCATACACCAGTGAGAACGGAGTTGCCCCGGTTGATGTACGCACTGTAGTACGATAACCATGCAAAGCGAATGGCAGCATCTCATGCCAATCCTTATACGTTACCACCATCTTCTGAACAATCTTCTTTATGTTTTTGTTGGCCGCTTCAACAGCGCCATTCATCTTGGGTCTGTAGGGAGATGAATTATGATGCTCGATCTTGAAATCCCGACACAGATCTTTCATCATCTTGTTGTTCAGATTCGAACCATTATCAGTAATGATTCGCTCAGGAATATTGTATCTACAAATTATATCCTTCTTGATAAATCTGGCCACCACCTGCTTCGTCACATTGGCGTAAGATGCTGCTTCCACCCACTTAGTGAAGTAATCGATCGCGACTAGGATGAAGCGATGCCCATTAGAAGCAGTAGGCTCAATCTTGCCGATCATATCAATTCCCCACATGGAGAAAGGCCATGGGGATGCCATAACGTTCAGAGGACTTGGTGGCACATGGATCTTATCTGCATAGATCTGGCACTTGTGACACCGCTTGGCAAATTTGAAACAGTCAGTTTCCATCGTCAACCAATAATACCCCGCCCGCAACAACTTTCGAGTCATAGCATGCCCACCAGCATGTGTACCAAAAGTTCCTTCATGGACCTCTTCCATGAGCAAGTTGGCTTCCTTCTCGTCTACACACCGGAGGAGTACCAAATCGTGGTTCCTTCTATACAAAACACCGTCGGGATTCAGATAGAAGTTGCCTGCTAATCTCCTTAGAGTCTTTTGATCACGACTGGATGCCCTAGCCGGATATTCCTTATTCTTCAGGAAATTCTGTATGTCGAAATACCAAGGTTTACCGTCAGATGCTTCATCAATTGCAAACACAAAGGTCGGCCTATCAAGGCGAGATATAACAATCCTGGGAGCCTCGTTCCAGTAGTTGACCTTATACATCGAGGATAATGTTGCAAGGGCGTCTGCCATTTGATTCTCCGCCCGGGGTACATGATGAAACTCTACTTTATCAAAGAAAGGTAGCAACCTTCTCGCATAATGCATGTACGGTATCAGATTAGGTTGGCGCGTCTCCCACTCTCCCTTAATCTGATTCACAACCAATGCTGAATCCCCATATACGTCTAGATTCTTGATCCTCAGATCGATAGCCTCCTCCAACCCCATAATGCAAGCTTCGTACTCTGCTTCGTTATTCGTCACTGGAAAGGTCAATCTGGCTGTGAACGGAATGTGCGACCCGTGGGGAGTTGTGATGATTGCCCTGATCCCGCTACCGTACGAATTGACAGCCCCATCAAAAATCAATTGCCATTGGGAACTCCGCTCAGGACCTTCACCAGGCAACGGCTCATCACAATCTTTAGCTTTCAAGTACATTATGTCCTTATCAGGAAACTCAAACTTCATAGGCTGATAATCCTCAATCGGCTGTTCGGCGAGATATTCGGACAGAACACTTCCCTTAATGGCTTTCTGGGGAACATACTGGATATCGTATTCTGTCAATACCATCTGCCATCTAGCAATCCTTCCAAAGAGCGCTTGCTTTTCAAACACATATTTGATCGGATCCATCTTCGATATCAGCATGGTTGTATGATTCAACATGTACTGTCTTAGACGTTTGGCAGCCCACGCCAATGCACAACACGTCTTTTTGAGCATGGAGTATCGAGATTCACAATCCGTGAACTTTTTACTCAAGTAGTAAATTGCATGCTCTTTCCTTCCTGTCTCGTCATGTTGACCGAGAACACAACCCATACTGTTCTCAAGAACCGTCAGATACATAATCAGTGGTCGTCCCGCTACCGGGGGTATTAACACCGGAGGTTCCTGCAAGTATTCTTTTATCTTTTCAAATGCCCTTTGGCAATTGTCGTTCCAGACCACCGCTTGATCTTTCTTTAACAGTTTGAATAATGGTTCACACGTGGTCGTTAGGTGAGAGATGAACCTAGCGATGTAGTTCAACCTCCCTAAGAACCCACGAAATTCTTTTTCTGTTCTCGGTGCTGGCATCTCTTGTATTGCTTTTATTTTTGCAGGATCGACCTCGATTCCTTTCTTGCTCACAATGAACCCCAGTAGCTTCCCGGATCTCACTCCGAAGGTACATTTGCTAGGATTCAGCCTCAGCCTGAACTTCCTAAGCCTCTTGAACAACTTCAGCAGATTAACCAGATGTTCTTCCTCTGTTTGAGACTTGGCAATCATGTCATCGACATACACCTCAATCTCTCTGTGCATCATGTCATGAAAGAGCGTTGTCATAGCCCGCTGGTACATTGCCCCAGCATTTTTCAAACCAAAGGGCATCACCTTATAACAGAAGGTTCCCCACGGGGTGATAAAGGTCGTTTTTTCCATATCCTCCGGAGCCATTTTGATCTGGTTGTACCCCGAAAATCCATCCATGAAGGAGAATACCGAAAACTGAGTTGTGTTGTCAACTAACACATCAATATGCGGCAGCGGGAAATCATCTTTCGGGCTCGCTTTGTTTAAATCCCTATAATCAACACACATTCGAACCTTGCCATCTTTCTTTGGCACAGGCACGATATTAGCGACCCAAGTGGGATAAGTGGTGACAGCCAGGAACCCAGCATCCCATTGCTTCTGCACTTCTTCCTTTATCTTTACGGCCATGTCAGGACGAGTCCTTCTGAGTTTCTGCTTCACAGGCGGGCAATCTTCCTTCAACGGCAGACGATGAACAACCATATCAGTATCCAGCCCTGGCATGTCCTCATAGGACCAAGCAAATATATCACTGTATTCACGCAGCATCTCAATAAGCTCTTGCTTGATGTCAACTTGCAACGCGGCCCCTATACGGATATTCCTGACGCATTCTTCAGACCCTAAGTTGACAATATCAATCTCTTCCTGGTGAGGCAAGATGACTCTCTCCTCTTGCTTCAATAACCGACTCAGCTCTTCTGGTAAGTCACTATCCTCAACAGTCTCTTCCTCAGCTTGGAAGATCGGATGCTCGAAGTCTAACCGAGTCATAGGAAGTTTTTGGTCGGTGTCATCTGAAAATTCATGAATCCTGCGAGGGAAATGGTTAAGTGCTTCAAAAATGATGTACAAGCAAAATGCACAACCACGCTGCCATTTTATTGAAGAACAAAAACAGAAAGAAAAGGATCACAACATTTGAATGTAAAAAACGCCGTCATTTATTGATCATGCAAACATACAGGTAAACAGTTAGGCCCTAAGACAAGATCATCGATGCCCCGGGCAAGGCATGTGATCATACAATGATTGAAAAAACAATGCATTACTGTTTGGTGACTTGGATGACGTCCTGGATGGACCAGTTGCATAGGCTTTGCCCCGGCGTGCTGGGTCGAATCCATGCGTCCATGTCGCAATCGCTATCCACTTCCTCCGTATCAGACACGACATTAATCCTCTCGAAGCTAACCCCTCCGGGCGTGAACACCACAGGTCCCTTGTACTTAGGCGCACTCTGCGAGGGAGGTGGGCGGTACCCCAAGCCATACCTATCTTGCTTCATTGGGATGTCCAGAACCTGCCCCCACTTCTGAGTCTCTCCTGCTTGTACCAACGCCTTGGCTTCTTTATATGAGGAGACGACCACCTCCTGCCCTTCACTCTTCACCGGAGCTTCTTCTTTAACCTTCACCCCTTCGAACGCCTGACACAGCGTTTCATGGATCTCTCCATCTACCTCCACGTACTTGAAGGAATACAGATGAATGACTAGGATATCCTCTTCGCCACACACCGTCACAATACTCCCCTCAACCATATACTTCAGCTTCTGATGGAGCGTAGAAGTTACTGCCCCAGCGGCATGAATCCAAGGTCTCCCAATCAAACAACTATATGCAGGCTGGATGTCCATGATGTAAAACACTGTATCAAACACCTCCGGACCTACCTGGATGGGTAACGTTACTGACCCGAATACCGACTTCCTTGTTCCGTCAAAGGCCCTCACCACCAAATCACTAGGGGTGCACAACAACCCACGGGTATCTAATTTCAGCAGGGCTTTCTTTGGTAACACATTCAACGAGGACCCAGTGTCTACCAGCACATGGGATAAAATAGTGCCCCGGCACTCGATAGAGATGTGCAAGGCATTATTGTGGTCACGCCCTCTAGGCGTTAGGTCAAAATCTGTGAATCCCAGACCATGCCCAGCGTTAACATGTGCCATAACTCCCTCCAGCTGATTAACTGAAATCTCTTGCGGCACGAAGGATGTCTCGAGTACCTTTAATAGGGCATTTCTATGCGCCTCAGAACACAACAACAGCGATAATATGGAGATCTTTGACGGGGTCTGCTGCAGGTGATCTACAATCTTGTAATCACTTTTGCGGATCAACCTCATGAATTCTTCCACATCTTTGGTTATCGGCTCTTTCTCTTTACTCCCCGAAGATTCCCCCTCAACAACTTTGTTCTTACCCCTGGCCAGCCTCTCTGCCTCGACCTCAGGTGAAGTGAAAATTCTCTCGCTCCGGGTTATACCACCCGCTCCCACTATGTTGCCTACAGATCCCGTTGGCGGATCATTCAAGTCAATCTTTTCCCCATTGCAATACACTTCAGCACCGTAGCTCCATGGGACTGCTTTTGTGCTTTCATAAGGGATTGGCTTAGCCTTGGTAATAGTAATGGTCAGCCTTTTCGATGATGCCGAAATCATCACTGATTTGAACGGAATGGTGATCATAGCAACCTCTCTGCGCTCTTTTTCAGATCCTGTCTCAATAGACTTCTCTCGCCCCATAGCCCTGTCAAACTGTAAAGTTCCTTCGTCCATCAAACCTTGAACTCCCCTTTTCAACTTCTCACAGCCCTCAGGTTGAACCAAACAGTCAGCACACTCTTCACTGCAACCGGGATAGACACCTCCTTTCAATAAACGCTGCTTTACGTAACTCAAAGGGGTTTTCAGCTTGCTCACTTCTGAAACCAAGTTCAACTCATCATCTACCATGATTGCATTGGCCCCAGCCCCACCATGCTTGGGCATTGGCTGCTGCGTGATATTGGGACCGTCCTTCCCGAAGTTAATAGTCATACTATCAAGCAAATCCTGTACTTTATGCTTGAAAGCTAGGCAATTTTCAATATTGTGCCCTGGTGCACCCGAATGGAAGTCACAGTGCTCATTAACATCATATCCGACTGGTGGCTGGCCAGTTGGTGGTGCTAAGGTCCTCTTCTCGACTAACTGCAATTTCAACAAAGTTTGAAGGAGTTCTGCATATGATACGGGCGGTACCTCGAATACTCTCCTCGGTCGTGGGTTCTGAAGTCTGCGCTAATTATTATTAGGCTGCTGCTGAGCCTGCTGCGGTGGTTGTTGTCTCTGCTGCTGAGAAGGCCCTGGAATGGTTACGCTTGCAACTTGCGACTGCTGATGCCAGTTCTGACTTTTATTCCTTCGTCGAGCATTGTATACAGCGTTGGTATCACCTTGCCTTTTACCACCAAACGTCTTCTTATTACCTCCCGCAGGACTGGACTCACTCGCCTGAATTTTTCCAATCTTTACCCCGTTTTCAATGCGCTCCCCCATCAAGATCAACTCAGAGAAAGTACTCATCAAAAAATTGAGCAACCGGTCATAGTACATTCCAGAAAAATTTCCTATGAACATATCCATCATTTCGCGCTCCACCATCGGAGGGTGCACCCTAGCAGCCAGATCTCGCCATCTCTGGGCGTATTCCTTAAAGCTCTCGCTAGACTTTTGAGACATGCTCTGCAAATGGACTCGGTTAGGGGCGAGATCACTATTATATTGATAATGTCGAACAAAAGCCTCTGCCAGCTCTTTCCAACTCCTGATATGAGTAGGCTCCAAGCTCATGTACCACTCCAGCGATGGCCCTGACAGGCTATCCTGGAAGAAGTGCATTAGCATCTTTTCATCTTCAGAATACGCAGACATACGCCTGTAAAACGCGCGTACATGCACCCTAGGGCATGTATCCCCTTTGTACTTATCAAATGACGGCGCTTTGAATTTCAGCGGGACCCTCAACCCTGGGACTAACCCCATATTTGACATATCCAGCCCAAGAGCATTCTGGCTGGCCAATCCGTTCACTTTCTCTTCTAGCAATCTCATCCGATGGTTGTCATCCCTAGCTCTTTCATAACCCTCGTTCTGACCAGAGAACACATCCTCCTGACGATCCTCCCAGCGAGGTACTGCATCATATCCAACATAATCTGCATCACGGCCCGGACCCGTTTGGACGTACCTTGGGTCATACCTCAGATTACCCATCTCTTGAGCGTTGTATGCGCCAGTTCCATATCCAAGATTACCATAGCCACCAAACTCAGCCTTGGCGCCAGCAATGCTGCCATACCCCATATTCACACCATTGAAGCCCTGGTTACCATTAATACCATTCATTCCGACATTCTCGACGCCCCCATTGAAACCCTGGTTGACATTACCCACAAATACCCCAGCAGTATCTGCATTGGCATTCATATTACCGGTGTTCCCACCTCCACCTACAGGACCAGTTTCTCCAGCATTCAAACCGGTTACGGGAATAGCATCAGCACTTTGACGATTCTCAATTCGGGGAGAAGCAGCAATATTTTCACCATGCGGTGTCCCGTTGTTTTCAGCCCGTGCGACTATCGGTTGAACCAGATTCTGCAGCTGCTCTTGTCCTTTGGCGATGGTCTCCATGGTTTGCATGAGCAGGGCCATCCTGTCACGCATCTCTTGCATTTCACTCTGCACGTTGTCCATGATTTTCTTCTGATTAGTTCTGGTAGAGTAACGGTGGACCCGCTTTTCTGCAATCCTGAAAATACCTGTAATGGATGCAGGAGATAAGATACACGGATCACAAACCTGTAATGCAAATATGAGTATGTATGCAAAGTGCAATATGTGTCTGTGCATTAGGGAATATCATTCCCCGATTCTAGTGTGAAGGTGCCAGTGCAGTGACAGTGCTAACAATACGGTGATCGGAGCCGAATCATAGAAAACCTCGTATATTGCAGAGAAATCCATTAAGCCAAGAATACAATATCACTGAGTGTACAAATAGGAAGGCATGACCTCAACCAACAATCCTGGTGATGGTCAGCACAAATGCAAATAAAGCATACACATCAATATATATGAAATGGTCAAGTACACTCATGAGCCCGGTACTCTTCTAGTAACTTCTTAGTCTCTGGATGACTTGGTCGGGTAAGCAGCCCCTCAACAAGTTGATTTCTTCGTTTGAGAACACGTCGCACGTCACCAGTGGTTTCCTCCCATGCCCCTTCTCCGAAGCGATCCTCTAGCTTCCGCTTCTGAGACACAGCTTCGTTCCTGCCTTCGATGGCCTTGTTCAATGCATTCTGGAGACTATATCTGGCCATTACCTCCTCTTCCTGCTTCTTAATGCTAGCCTTCAACTGCTCTTTGAGTTCAGAAATTTGCTGCTTCAATTTATCTTCCCTCTTTTTGTTGTTGGTTAGCGTAGCATTCCACGTCTTATTACAAGAAGAGATTTCTCGGTGAGCGGCGTCGAGTGCTTTCTTTTTGGACTCCAACATGTCATGAGAGCTTCTGAACTCTTGACCCAGACGTTCGCGCTTCTTTTTCTCTTCAGTCAACTCAGCACCTAGCCTGGTTACTAGTTCGATCTGCTGTTGGAAAGAATGCACAGCCTTGTTCTTCTCACTACGCATCTGAGCCAACTCCTTTTCTAACTCTTCATTAATCTTCATCAAGGCTTCCTTTTCTTTTACAACTCGCTCGTAGGCCTCCCTAGTGACAGTGGTCGGTTCTTCCACCGGCATATGAACAGGGACCGGCGCAGCTGGAAATGGCATCAGTAACTGTCTTGCCCTTTCCCGGATCCAAACTTTGTAGGGTGCATATGCCTGATAATCATTCTTCCCCAACAGTGGTTTCCCTCTTCTATAAATACGCATCCAGGCATGCTGAAGCTTGGCTAGTAACTCTCCATTCAAATCACCGGTGAAGTACAGAGATTCTTGTACTTCTTCCTCCTGAGGTGGGTTCTTCAACGCATATCCAAACTGGCGAACAAACAGAGATGGGTTGTAGTTGATGCACCCTTTTCTTCCTATTAACGGAACATTAGGGTACCCAGAACAACTGAAAATAAGCTCAGACCCCAACAAATCTCGGTCAAACCACTCAATGTCTTCAGAAGATAGCCTCATCATGCGCTCTGGCCAGTCAGCTGTAGTTGCACTATCCACAAAAGGTCCCTTCAGGGGAAGATGGCTCTTAAACCACATGTACAGCAAAGGCACATAACAAGAGACGTTCTTGCCTCTCCTGTTCTCATTTCTGTAGTGCATCGAATGGTAGAAGTCCCCGATCAATGTAGGTACGGGGTTGCCAGCAGCAAACAAATGAAATGCATCCATGTCCACGAAGTTCGGGAAATTGGGAAACAGCATTATCCCATAAATGCATAGAGCCAAAACAGCGTTAAAGACCACCCAACACCCATTCTTGGCGTATTCTTGAGCCTTACCAACCAGAAACTGGAGAGAGAAACCTAGAACCCCTCGCCAAGAAGTCATCAACAGCTCAGAAGCATTCATGTGCAAGGCCTTAGCTAAATCCTCCAATTTGGGCTCAGCGGCAGAGTGAATAAAAGGAACTTTATTCTGTACTGGTAGCTCAGTAAACTCTACATACTCCTCCATGGTTGGCCCCAAAATGAAGTCAGCGAATGTGAAGCATCTCAAAGCAGGGTCGTAGAATTGCATCAAGGTGTACAGCCCATTCAATTCATCATCAGTTGGTTTGCGAACCAATCTCAACAACCGTCTGTACCTCTGCCTGAAGCTTCTACGGACATCCTCATCAGCAAGAGAAATCAGACCCAGGAGGGGAGTAATGTCAGGGATAGGTAACTTGTAGGCAACTGTCATCCTCAAACCAGCCATGATCAATACTCAGGAGTCCAGACACTAGAACCAGGGAATATGCAAATGCACCTGCAACACAGACACACGTTAATGAGATGCAATGATAATGGTTATGCAAACAATGCAATGCAAATAACATGCAACAGGGACCAAATGCCATAGCTGAGAAGCCTGAACCAAATCAAAAGTCTCAGATAGACCTTCCAGCATTCCTCAAACCCTGGTCTCAGATAGACCCAATACAAAGCTCCAACACTGGTCTCTGATAGACCCCATAACATAAACCTAACTGGTCTCTGATAGACCTCATACCATAACTCCAACTGGTCTCTGATAGACCTCATACCATAACTCCAAATGGTCTCTGATAGACCTCATACCATAACTCCAACTGGTCTCTGATAGACCTCATAATTGTCCATAAATACTCAGGATCTCAGATCAAGAAATAACCGGTATCTGAAGGTCTAGTTACCTGCACAACCCCAAAACCCTCTCACAGGTAGGTGTCCTAGTAACTGACAAAGGTATGGCATCCTATGCGGTCGTTGGCGTCACAGACTTTCAGGGTTGATGATACGATTCCCAGAAGGAGTGGCATCATCAAATCCTGAAGAGGCCTCACTTAGCCAACTTCCAAATGATCGGTTCCCAGAGTCGACAATCCAACTAACCAGCAACCCGAGCCACCCAAAGGGCAAGACAGGAGGCCAACCAGAAGAACCTCGTCTGAGTGTGGATTTCGTGGGACACTAGGACATGCAAAACACGTGCGCACCCACTAATTTCCACTCTAAATCTAGGTGCACTCAAGCCCAGGTCCGGCTTATCTCTCAATCATGGAACACCCGTCACACCCCAATATAGCAATAATAACAATAATATACTGCTGGAAGTAAATGACAGAAATATAAATCCATACAAAATCCTCGACGGGAAAACAAGCGCTAGGATTGACTCTCTTAAGGGACGTTGGATCCCAAATGCATAAGGAACTATAGCAGTCCTTAGCAGCCAGGGGACATTGGATCCCCAGCAGAGTCGCCAGCTGTCGCTACTGCGAAAATCGGCGCCGGCTGACAGAAGAGTCGCCACCGTGCGTTATTTATCCTAACGGAGGGAAAGGAAACGCTCGAAGTAAACCTCGCCAAAACGGGAAAGGTATGGTCATCGCAACCAAAACCTGGGTTCGGGAGTTGGTTACGCAAGGGGAAGGTATTAGCACCCCTCACGTCCGTCGTACTCGACGGGATCCACGCTTGCTTGTTTGGACGGATTACACTTCTATCTAGACTAAAGGATGAGGTCTGAAAAGAAAAGAAAACATGACTCGGTAAAGCATCGCACTTTATGCCTACGTATTCCCGTCTGGAACGAGAAATCAGAGTCAACGTAGTTCGCCTAACTACGGGGGAAGATGGGTGAAGGTTGCTCGCTAGGACACTGCATCCTATGCCTACGTACTTCCACACTGCATGGAAGATCATAGCAAACGTAGTTCGGGCTACGCACGACACAAGCTGTTCAAGTGTCTTTTATGAAAAATCTCACCTTAAACAAGGGTTTTTTTATTGCAAAAAGGTTTATGTTTGTTCAAATCTTTTGACGGAAGAAATGAATTGATTTTGTTATAACCTTTATTAATGTTTTTCTGTTGTTTTGAGGAAAGAAGAGATGACACTCTACAAATCCTAGGGTTGAAAAGGGGATAAAATCTACCCTAATGTTATCATACATGGGTTAGCTCCTAATGTCTATCATGTTGCTCTCTTGCACGGAGAGAAACAGAGATCCTAAGGGATAAACAGAAACAGAAACAGCAGATATACAATAAAGCAGTAAAATGCATGGATGCAACAATACAAGCGAGGCAAGGGAGTCCCACTCAACCTCGAACCTAGAAAACAACAGGCAAAAGTGAACAGGATTCACTCTCAACCTAACAGGTTAAACAGCAAGCAATACAGTCAGGGAAATTCAATCAATACATCAAGAATTATAAACAGCAAAAATAAACAGCAAAAGCAGTCTTCATCAACATCTGCCTTCAAGCAAGGTCTTTGTCTTCAATCTTCAGGCCTTCAGTCAAGGTCTCTGTCATCAGTCTGCAATGGCTTTTCTTCAAGTCTCAATCTCCAAGCTGAGGAATCAATCACAAGAATAAACTGGGGTGTTAAGCAATTAGTTGACCACCAAAGGTGGCAAACAGACTGCTAACAACACATAGAATATTTCTCTCAAGAGTTATATCTCCTAGACATTATCACCAAGCCTTCCAAAGGAAGGGGGTGAATGTCTTAGAGAGACTCTGCATCATGGAGAGGGATGGAGGCAAACAAGACCTTCCATGTTTGTGAACCAAGTTTTCTATTCTAGAGCTCTGCCTAACTCCTAGATCCTATAACCTTCAACAGCTGCCAGCAAGAGATACTCCTCATCAACTCTTGAAGTTGGTCTTCATTCTCTAATCTTCAAATGGGCTTCATCAACACAGTCTTCAGCTCAAACCCAAGCCCCAAACAAGCCCAATACCCCACACAGTCAAATAATAACCCTAGAGAGGGCACACCACACAGTCAAGCAAATACAAGCAGTATACTAATGGTAATAGTAGAATAGGGGAAGCCTAATATTTTCTAAGGGATCTATTATCTACCCATAATATCCCTATAGTCCCATACCCCAAAATTCAAACTACAACTCCTAAAAGAAAAGATCTCTTACACCTATGCTATGTCTAAACCCTAGTTTTGATTCTCCTAATCACACCTAAACAAAACATCTAAAATTAAGTCCTAAAATCATGGATTAATTTTATATACAAGCTAAAGTTCTAAGTGAAATGCTCTAAAAAGAATAGGCCCAAAATATAGAAGTATCTAACTAAACTAAAATCAACAATATCATGTATAAACCTAAAATCAATTAAAACCTATCTAAAAGAAAAATATACTAAAAATACAAAAATAAAATGAAATGCTAATTTTATTATTTGATAATTTTCTTAACAGAATTATGAAACCAGCACAAAAAGAAGCAATTAAAAATAAGCTTTTTTCAATTTTATATGGATTTTACAAAATGAAGAAAATATAAAAGAATTAAAAATCACAAAATGAAATAAATTGGGGAGGGGTGTCACAAGTAACTACGCTCAGTTCAATTGCTTGATGGGCCAGAAGTTGGGGGTGGGGATATCAAAAGGGATCCAGGCCCATGCGTTTCACTAAATGAAACGTTGTGTTTCCCTTGCAGCCATTTCCCTCCGTTTTCAATTCAAATTGCAGCCGTTAGATCCAATTAAAAGTCAACAGTCCAAGTGTGATCTAACGAACCTCCTTCATCTTCTCCAAATGCCATTCTAGGGTTTTCAGATTTCATTTCCATGCAAGAATCTTACTCCCTCTCGTTCTCTCTCAATTCTCAATGAATTCAAAAACTGCAAAGACCAAAATTGTACTACGAACTCCCAGGAACACGATCCTACTAATGGTTTGGATTAAAACTCCTTAGAGCTCACAAACAGAAGGCACGAAGACCTTGATCCAACCATTTTGCACTGCCATGGAACCTTGTAATTCTTGATCCTAATGATACTATCATGCTCTCTATGTTGCACTGGTTTCAGCAAGCTATCATATGTGCACTAACATTCACTAACTACTCTAATCTCGATCTTCAAAGATTCTATGGCCTGTCATTAAACCTCATGGAATGCTCTCAGATTCACAGAATTCAATCATCTAACCTAACCTAACAACTCTAACCCTAAAATTCTAACCAATGACACATAAATAGAGAGATAGGAGTGAAAACACCAACCTGCTTGTTGGCTATGGCAGGTATGTGAACAGCTCGATTCAAAGCTTGATCCCTCTTCACTATGATCCTCTGATGAAGGTCTTTCTTCTGTTTGCACAAACTTGGAAGATGAACGCTTGTAGGGAGGGATTCGGATCTGGTATGGATTCTTGCAATTTCAACTCTAACTCTTCAATCCTCCATGGATAAGCCTCTGAAGCAGCTTCTATGCACTCAACAAGATCAATGGATCATGAATGAAGAAGAAGAATGAATTGAATTGGTGCTGAATATGGAGTTTCACTCTTTCTTACAATTGAAGCAACAATGGAGTCCTCACTTTCCTCTCTCTCTTTTCACCAACCTTTTTCACCAACCTTCTCTACTCATTATATAGATGATGATGGAAATGTCTAGCACATTCTGGATCCCTCTAGGATGATTCTAGAAACTTCATGAATTTCTCATGATATGGCATAATGGAACTTATCATCTCATGTAATATCTCCTCCCATACACTTTGCATCCCACTTGAAAATCTCATTTCATGACAAATTGGAAGTGTATTAGTGCTTACATACCCTGAATTTTGCCTTATGCTAAGTTTTGCATGGTTGCCTTATTATGCAAGTAATGGATTTACAAAGCAACCCCATTTTTAAAGCCCTATCTCAAACTTGTGGATGAACCAAAGTCTTTAAAATGTTGTTTAGAATCAATTTGGTATATTACATGACCCATTTTGGATTTGTAGATTGCCCAAACCAATTTTCCATTTGAACTTTTTCAACTTATATGCCATTTTTTAAGTCATTTTTACCAACTTTTATCAATTTGAGTTCTATGCATTTCCAAACTTCCATGGCCTCTTTTCTAGACTTAAAATGACATTTTTAGCAACTTTGATGTTGTGAAGTTTTTCATTTGAAGCTTCCTTGTATGAGTTTTAGGCATAGGCTAAGAATGACCTGTAATTCTCAAATGACCAAAATACCCTTTGCTTGCCAAAGACATAAGTAGAGTTCCACAAATCATATGAAGTCATACCATACCTTCCTAGAAAGCTAATACAATGAGGAACAACTCTCATGTTGGTCAGAAATCCATTTGAAATCTCCTTGAAGGTCAAAAGTTGCTTGGAAGACAGACAACTTTCACAGACAAATTTCAGTGCCCTCAGATGACCTGTAACTTGCAAGAGCTATAACTTGAGTTCTATAAATCATATTGATGACTTCCACCACTCAAATTAAATCTATGAAGATACTCTACAAGTTTCATGTAGACCAGAAATTCATATGAAGCTTGCATCTTGAGTTACACTGCTTTGAAGTTTGACCTAAATCAGGGGATTTTACACTGAAACCCTAATTTGGTAACTCCACTTCTCCTTGACTCCTTCTGATTTTTCTTTGGCACAATACCATATCCATATCCATATAGCAAATAATGAATCCCACATTCTTCAAATGATCCTTGATGCCTTTCAAAACAAGTCTTTGACCTAGGGTTGACCTAGTGTTGACCCAGATAAAACCCTAGTTGACTGACTTCAACTGAGGCTCTTGCAATCATTCCAATGACTTGGTTACTCCTCAAAAATGATCATCTAGGCTCTTCATAACATCCATACACACCTCATGCTCTTGGCTCATAGCTCACACTTCCTCTGATGATCCCCAAACAACCTCAAGATAGGGGAGAACTCACTGATCAATCCTGTCAACTCTTCAAAGCTCAAATTCTTCCCTGATGACCTGAGTAGTCTTGAATATGAATGAAACCCTTGAATATGCCTCTTGAGATAAGAATAGCACTTGATCCCCTGATTAAGATAGCTTGCTTATGCTATGCAATGCAGATGAATACACTATGTACATGATGCCAATGCAAATGATTATGCAATTGAAACATAAACCTAGGTTAGAAAAGGTTGGGCAAATTTTGGGGTGCAACAATTATAGTCGCTGGACATGGGTGAAACTTCTTAGACACAAGAATGAGTCACACTCTGTGTTTACAAGTTTATGTTCTCAAGTGAAAAATGAGTTCAATTCTAAGATTATTAGAGTTAGAAGTGATCATGGTAGAGAATTTGAGAATCAACTGTTTGAAGAACTATTTGATTCAAATGGTATATCTTATGATTTCACCTGTCCTAGAACTCCACAACAAAATGTATTTGTTGAAAGGAAAAATAGAACGTTGCAATAAATGGCCAGACCCATGATCAACGAAACTAATGTGGCTAAGCACTTCTGGGCAGAAGCTATGAACACGGCATACTATATTCAAAATAGGATCTCTATTAGACCCATTCTGGAGAAAACTCCTTATGAACTGTGTAAAGGAAGAAAACCAAACATTTCTTACTTTCATCCTTTTGGATGTTCATGTTTTATTTTAAATACTAAAGAGAATCTAAACAAGTTTGATTCTAAGGCACAAAAGTGTATCATGTTAGGATACTCAGAATGCTCCAAGAGCTATGGAGTATACAATACAGAAACACGTATTGTTGAGGAATCAATCCATGTTAGATTTAACGATAACCTTGACTTAGATGTGTCAAAGATAGTTAAGAATTTAACAGATCTAGAAGTTACCTTCACAGGTTCTGGAGAGAAAACAAAATGCTCTGAAATCACAAATCCAAAACATGTTGATACATCATAAGCAACTAAATTCCCTTCCATACAAAAAGGACAAAGGCTTAGACAAATTGTGTTTGAAGATCGGATTCTAGGAAATAAAGTTGAACCTGTCAGAACAAGATCTACATTCAAGCATTCTAAATAAGTACTCTTAAGATTGGTATCTCTGATAGAACCAACATCTTGTGAAGAAGCACTTCAGGATAATGAATGGATTCTGGAAATGCAAGAAGAGCTAGATCAATTCCCCAAGAACGATGTTTAGGATCTAGTGCCTAAGCCCAAGGGAACTCACGTCATTGGAACCAAATGGATATTCAGAAACAAATTAAATGAGAAGGGAGAAGTGGTTAGAAACAAATCATGATTAGTCGCACAAGGTTACAGTCAACAAGAAGGAATTCACTATAATGAAAAATTTGCTCCAATCACCAAGTTAGAATCTATACGCCTTCTCATCTCTTTTGATGTTAATAATAATATTAAGTTATATCAAATGGATGTTAAAAGTGTGTTTCTAAATGGCTATATTTCTGAAGAAGTATATGTTCACCAACCTCCAGGTTTTGAAAACTAAGTTTCCAAAACATGTTTTTAAACATAAAAAGTAATTGTATGGTCTTAAACAAGCTCCCAGAACTTGGTATGAAAGATTAAGTTCTTTTCTTTTATAAAATGACTTTACCAGAGGAAAAGTGGATACTACTCTCTTTTGTAAGAACTTTGGAAACGACCTAATAATATGCCAAATCTATGTAAATGATATAATTTTTAGTTCTGCTAATGCTTTGGTATATCAAGATTTCTCAAAGCTAACGCAAGAAGAATTCGAAATGAGACTAATGCAAGAGTTAAAGTACTTTCTGGGAATTCAATATAATCAAACTTCAGAAGTCACGTTTATACATCAAGAAAAATATACTAAGGAACTTCTAAGGAAGTTTGATATGATAGAAAGCAAACTAGCTAAAACTCCTATGCATCCTACTTGCATTATGGAAAAAGACGAAAGTAAAAAGGTTTGTAAAAAGCTTTACCATGGTGTGATAAGCTTTCTTCTCTATCTGACTGCCTCTCGACCAGATATTTTATTCAGTGTATGTCTTAGTGCTCGTTTTCAATCAGATCCAAGGGAAAGTCACTTAACTGTTGTTAAAAGAATCCTAAGGTATCTGAAGGGAGCTTCTAACATTGGCTTGATGTATAAGAAAACATCATAATACAAGCTATCGGGTTTTTGCGATGCAGATTATGCTGGAGACAGAATAGAATGTAAGAGTACTTCTGGGAACTCTCAGTTTCTGGGAAGTAATCTAGTCTCATGGGGAAGCAAAAGACAATCTACAATTGCTTTATCTACTGCATAAGCAGAATACATCTCAACACCACTTTGTTGTACTCAGATGCTTTGGATGAAAAATCAGCTTGAAGACTTTTAGATATATGAGAGTAACATTCCTATTTTTTGTGATAATACTACAACTATTTGCTTAAGTAAGAATCCTATTTTGCACTCTAGGGCTAAACACATAGAAATCAAACATTATTTTATTAGAGACTATGTTCAAAAAGGGATTATCTTCTTACAATTCATTGATACAGATCATCAATGGGCTGATATCTTTATAAAACCCCTAGCTGAAGATAGACTCTTATTCATTCTTAAACATTTGAAAATGGAGTTTTGCCCATAATGAACCTTCTATTGTTTAGCACCTTCTGTAAAATTTTGATTTTGATCTTATGTATTTATGATTTATTGATATTTCTACTAGTTAGAAACTATCTTAGTCAGAAACATCTCAAGTCAGAAACTTGTTCGGTTTCCTTATCCTTGAGAACATCAAGCAGTGAAAAAGTTAAACTGACGGATATGATTCACTTTTACACGTGTAAATCATAACCTAATGATTGAGTGACACCTTAAGCGTTGGGATGTCTTAGGAGTAGGTTAAAATCATTACTACTTTTTCCTCTTATGGTCTTGTTCAAGAAACAGTAATTAATATTTATTTTCACTATTCTCTTCATCACACACTATTCACTTCATCTCACACACTTTAAACCTACTTTTCAAATCCAACTATTCTCTCTAAGAAACTTCTTCAATCATAGGCGACAAGAACTATACAACTTCTCTAAATGGAATAATAGACAGGATCTTCCCAACAATCTAGTTCAGACCTCATCTCTCTGATATCTCAAATCATGCCTCAAATAGTGGTTGCTCCTCAACAACAGCAGATTTACATTTTAAACCAATTTGAAGAACTCTATCTGAAAATAGCCCTTGAAAATTTGGAAGTTTGTTGTAACTGTTAGTTGACTTCGAAAACCTAAAGGCAAATGGTGTGGATTTGACTACTGATGTCAAGAATCAAGGTTGGGAAATTTACTTCAAGTGTCTTTTTGGCCCAGTCTACACCATTCTAGTAAGAGGTTTCTAGGTTCATGCTAATGCTGATGATCATTATGTTGTTTTCGACGTTAAAGGAAAAAGGGGTGTCATCACTGAAAAATTAATTGCCGCCCTACTGGGAATGGAATTCAATAAAGGCAAGTGTGTCTACAACATGAGTAACAAGACAGTTTTCTTCAATCAAACAGTTATCCCCTTGATCTACACTCAACGCTCTAATGAAAAATCAAAACCTAAGGCAACGGATTTGTCCAAACACCTTCTCATTTAGTTCAAGCTTATTCTAGGTTGCATCCACACTAGACCTTCAATAAGTTCCTCCGACTACACTAATGCTAATCAGAAGTACATACTGTACTTCCTATAGAAAAGGGTGAAAATGGATCTTCCATCCATTATGTTCAAGTTCCTTCGAGACTCTGTCAGAGAATATATGGATAAGCCAAAAGGGTATATTCCTATAGGAAGACTCATTTTAGATCTTATGATAGAGAGTGGTCTTGTGGATCATCTGGTTACACATAACTTGGTAGGTGATCTTGGTGAAAATATTGGAAAACCTTTTAATATCAAGAATGTCAAAAGCATGCTTCTTGTTAAAGAGATCACCGTTGAACCCACAATGGATACAGAGTTTGAAAGTATCAAAGGGCGCAGATTAATTGTTGACAACTATCCTCTTTTCACCCAAATTGATCCACCAGAAGTCTTACAAGCTTACTTAGACCAGCTGGCATTCCGTTTGACCAACTCCCTGCTGAACCGCCAAACCTTTACAAAAGGAAACAAGTTTCTTCAAAGGTCGAGATTATAAAGAAGAAGAAGTTAAGGCTCAAGGAATCAGGAAATTCCTTGATGAACTATGAAACTACTATTTATGCCGCTCCAACAAGTGAAATTTATGACTACTCAGTTTTAGTTGCTTCTTGGTCAGATATCAGAAATCTTGTTTCACAAATTCCTCCCCTACCACCATCATTCTCAACCACAGTCACTACTTTCGCCATCCCACATACACCTTGTGCTTCCACTCCTATTGAAAAATCCAAAATATCAATCTCTTCAACAACAACCATCTCCACCTCTCTTGTTTTTGTATCCCTCTTGCAATATGCCTTCTCATCTTCAGCTTCACCTGTTTCCATCTCTCCTTTAGAAACTATGTCTCCAACTTTTGCCATAATTCAAGCAGAAACTCTGTCTCCTCCACCACCCTCAGCACATCATATATCTCCAGACTCTCCCACAGAATTTGAAATTGATGGTGACACTCATCATGATTCTCAGCCTTCTAATCATCAGCCTTCTAGCAAAACATTGGATGATGTTCTTTCTAGATTTCTAGAAAATGTTGTTACTAAAGTCAAAGGGCTCTACAAAGAATCCAATTTTAGTGAAAAGCCTACCCTTCTGAATAGAGATTAGAATTTATTTAACACTTGGTTAACTGAAGGACTTAACGAAATCAAGGGTTTCTCAAATAAAGTTAAAGAGAAGTTTGTCAGACAAGCAGAAGTGAGACTATAAGAGCGAAAAGAAAGAGAACGGCTTATTGAAGAAGCAAGAAAGAAAGCTGACAGACTTACTGCTGAGCTTGCAAAGAATGAAGTTGAGAAGAAAGCTGCTGCAGAAAGAGAAGTTGTCCTTCAAGCTGTTGCTGAAAAACATGTCTCTGATGATAACCTTCACCCATTTATGGTACAAACATTGGTAGATTTGCAAAAAAACTCAGAAAATGGTGCAAGATAGGCTGGATAGTCAAGATGAAGTTAATCGTTCCATCAAGGACATGCTTATTCAACTTCTTACAAGGACTCCTTCTATTTCCCTTCCCTAGGCACTTTAGGGCTCTCTCTTGTTTTTTTCTTTTTCTTTTTTGTATCTTATTGGTAAAACTTTTTTATTATGACAAAAAGGGCGAGTAAAAGTAGAAATGATTTTGATATATATATATATATATATATATATATATATATATATATATATATATATATATATATATATATATATATATATATATATATATATATATATATATATATATATATATATATATATATATATATATATATATATATATATATATATATATATATATATATATATATATATATATATATATATATATATATATATATATATATATATATATATATATATATATATATATATATATATATATATATATATATATATATATATATATATATATATATATATATATATATATATATGCTCTCTAAAAACTCATTCTCACATTCTAACATCATATATACAAGCATGATAAATAAATTGCAGGATTAGAAGCTTCTAATGGTAAACATTGCAAAAAGAATTCAACTCAGAAGAAGTAAACATGAGATATCAGCTCAAGGGGGCTTGTCTATCTCATGGGGAGTATTCTAAAAACATAACTCTGATATCTTTAGAAATTAAAGAATATACATTATTTCATCAAAATACATGACTTTGTCATCATAAAAAAGGGGGAGATTGTTAGAACAAGATTTCTATTATGCATATAATCTCTAGTTTTGATGATAACAATGCATATATTTTAAATGTAACAAATTTGGTACTCTAATTCTATCTTATGTGTACAGATATACAATTCTTATTGGAATCAATTTCTAGTGCAACTCAACAAGATTCTGATAAATATTGGTGCTTCTGAAGAAGAAAACATGTCCTCTTCATGAAAGCATTTGATTCTAGAGAAAGGATTATGAAGACTCTAGTCAATGTTAAAATTTCAAATACATGATAAGGATCAAAGCTCAAAGTCCAAAGTAAAATGTGAAAACCAAGAATCCGTACAAACGGCTCTTTCCTAAAATGTCTAAAAGCATAAATTTTGCTCAGAACGGAACAGAAAGCTTTCTAAGCTTTTACTACTTCTGCTCTCCAAGGATTCTACCGTTGAAGACAGTTAGCCTAGCTAAAAGACCTTCTTATCCCTCAACGTATATCTCTTGAGGTTATAAATAGAAGACTATGCTGCATTGCAAAAACAACGATTCAACAAGTAAAACGCTGAAGTACACTCTGCCAAAGAATCTCAAACATAAAGAGTTGCTGCTTATATTTGTGTAGAAAACACTATTCTTAAAAAAAAATTCAATCAGCTTATTAAGAAGCACTATTGTAAACATTTTTGTAGCACTTTTAAAGTGATTTTTCCTTTAGTGACTAAATGTGTTAGTCAATAGACTCGAGAGGGCTAAGTTGTTGAACAACTTAGGTTGGTTGTAAGTTTACCTTGAGTGGCTAAGTGTGTTAGTCAATAGACTCGAGAGGGATAAGCCGTTGATGACTTAGACGTTGTTGTAATCTTATCGAAGATTAGTAGATTATGTCCTTGTGATAAGGTAAAATCACCTTGGCGGGTGGACTGGATTAACTTCATTAACAGGAGGCAGGGTAAGAACATGGGAGCCCGAGTTCGTCATACCCAGTAGTATATAGTATTTGTATTATGAACAATATTTTTAGTGCTACTTTATTTTGAAGTCATTGTTTACGCGTGATCTATTAATTTATATGTCATTTTCATATTATTTTGTAAGTGCGTGGTTTAATTTATAAAAAATTAAAATATAATGTTATAGCTACAATATATCATCTAATGCATCAAAGCATCTCTAAATTAAAGTTAAAAATTGTTGTATGGTGTGGTTTCGGAGATGCAACTCCGAATTTTGTCTAGTGTGAATACATAAATGCATATCCTGATCAATTTATTTCAAAAAATAGTGTTTCAGTGAGGAATGGGTGGGGTGTAGATGGAGTAGTTCCAAAGATGCATTTTTTGAAATAAATTTTAGAGAAAATATGGAGTGAGACTCAATTGGGGCATGTTTCAGTGAGACTCAGGATGCGTCCGAAGATGTATATCCAAAATTATAAGGGAATTTTTTAGATTTTCATAATGTGTTTTCCACCACTTAGGTGGGATTAAAAATTTCCTACATTTTTTAAATGATTAACCAAACCGATTGGTTATCAACGGTGGATCATTTTTATTTGAAGGAAATTATTTAAAGCACCCTAACATTTGCTACTATACCCTCGTGAAAATTTAAAAATACTCCTAAATTTCTTATATGTATCTTGGGACATATATTAAACACACAATTTATTTGTTTTTTAGTCACACCCCAATTATATGACAAAATTTATTTCAAAAAAATATATTTTTGTAGTGTTTTCAAAAATATATTTTTGAAACCTATGTTTAGTTAGTGTGTTTCATTCACACGCGTAAATGTTTGCTTAATTTCCTATTCTTGTAATTACTTGTGCCAAAGTTGATGATTTTCCCTTGTCGTGCTAAGCTTGCTGACATACAATTTTGGAATATGCATACATTTGCTAGATGTCAGATTCTGCCTCTTTTTGGTCGACAGATTCTTACAAGTGAAGAAGTTAGTGTAGTTAAAAAAACTACAATACATGGGAGGAAATACTGTGATGGGTTTGATTTGGCTTAAATATTTTGACATAACTTAATTGAAGATGGCTCTGAGAGAAAAAAGAGAAATGAAAACAGTGGAATCACACTGCACAGTGATTCATTCAAGTTGTTACATGTTTGAAGATGGTGGTAAAAGGAGTAATGGCATTTCAATAAATATTTAGAAATAAATTTAATTATAAAACTCGGATTTTTTTTAAAATGGCTAAGAATAATTATATTAGAAAAGAATGTGAACTAGCACAAAAAATGATAGGAATCAGACAATACAGCGAAAGAAAATTAAAAAAAGCTAAACTGCTACACCAACAAAGACTAAAAAAAACATCAAAACTCCTACACCAAAATTGACCCTAAAACAAAAACAGCTACACCAGTAACAAAATCACCAAACAAAAAAAAAGAACAAGACATAAGAAAGAAACTGCAGCTTCAAAATGCAAACTACTGCTGCCAATTGATCTTTGCAAGCTAAAATGAAGCGCTGTTGCATATGCTCAATTGCAAATCCACTGAACAACCAAAAATTCAAAGGTTGCAAAAATCAAACTGATTTCAATTGACAAGCAACACCTACACCTGCTCCTACAACGAACCCCACCTAGACCAACACCAGAAGCACCTACTAATTCCCACAGCTCCAGCAAAAGAGAGATTAATAAATAAAAAATCACCTAATGAGTTGTTAAATATGAAGTGCATTTGAAGATGTATTTTTAAAATAAGAGGTGCACTTTTAAATTTTCATAAAGTATTTTTTCACCAGTTAGAATGGAATTAACAATTTCCTATTTTAATTACATGTTTGCCATTTTTGTTTGGATTAAGGGTTGAATTATATGGGCTTTTTTGTTTGCTTTTTTTTTAATGATTTTTATAATGTAATATATTTTCTAAATGATTTTGATATATATATATATATATATATATATATATATATATATATATATATATATATATATATATATATATATATATATATATATATATATATATATATATATATATATATATATATATATATATATATATATATATATATATATATATATATATATATATATCAGCTCTCCAAAAACTCATGCTCACATTCTAACATCATATATACAAGCGTGATAAATAAATTGCAGGATTAGAAGCTTCTAATGGTAAACATTGCAAAAAGAATTCAACTCAGAAGAAGTAAACATGAGATATCAGCTCAAGGGGAGCTTGTATATCTCATGGGGAGTATTCTAAAAACTTAACTTTGATATCTTTAGCAATTAAATTATATACATTGTTTCATCAAAATACATGATTTTGTCATCATCAAAAAGGGGAAGATTGTTAGAACAAGATTTCTTTTCTGCATATAATCTCTAGTTTTGATGATAACAATGCATATATTTTAAATGTAACAAATTTGGTACTCTAATTCTATCTTATGTGTGCAGATATACAATTCTCATTGGAATCAATTTCTAGTGCAACTCGATAAGATTCTGATAAATATTGGTGCTTCTGAAGAACAAAACATGTGCTCTTCATGAAAGGGTCTGATTCTAAAGAAAGGATTATGAAGACTCTGATCAATGTTAAAATTTCAAATACGTGATAAGGATCAAAGCTCAAAGTCCAAAGTAAAACGTGAAGACCAAGAATCCGTACAAACGGTTATTTTCTAAAATGTCTAAAAGCAGGAATTTTACTCAGAACTGAACAGAAAGCTTTCTAAGCTTTTACTACTTCTGCTCTCCAAGGATTTTACCATTGAAGACAGTTAGCCTAGCTAAAAGACCTTTTTATCCCTTAACGTATATCTCTTGAGATTTTAAATAGAAGACTATGCTGCATTGCAAAAATAATGATTCAACAAGTAAAACATCGAAGTACACTCTGTCAAAGAATCTCAAACATAAAGAGTTGCTGCTTATATTTGTGTAGAAAATACTATTCTTAAATTTTTTTTCAATCAGCTTATTAACAAGCATTATTGTAAACATTTTTGTAACACTTTTAAAGTTATTTTTCCTTGAGTGACTAAGTGTGTTAGTCAATACACTCGAGAGGGATAAGTTGTTGTTGAACAACTTAGAGGTTGGTTGTAAGTTTACCTTGAGTGACTAAGTGTATTAGTCAGTAGACTCGAGAGGGCTAAGTCGCTGATGACTTAGAGGTTGTTGTAATCTTATCGAAGATTAGTATATTAAGTCCTTGTGATAAGGCAAAATCACCTTGGCGGGTGGATTGGATTAACTTCATTAACAGCGAACCAGGATAAAATAATTATGTTCTTTCTTTTTGTGGTTCATACTTTGCTTGCGTGCGTGTGTGACCAAGTCCGTTGAAAAATTTGTAAAACCCAATTCAAACCTCCTTTCTTGTGTTTTTCTAAACGTTCTCTTGTTTTTCTAAACCTTCCGTTGAAAAATTTGTAAAACCCAATTCAAACCCTCTTCGCTTGTTCGATCTACTTGTACTCCAAGTTAGCTTAATGTTGTGTATGGAACACCAAATAGATGACAGATAGCATCACACTATTGATGATAATATTTCTACATCTTTTAGTATTTGTGTATCATTTTCATAACACTTTTGTTACACTATTACTAACTATTCATATGTACCATTTTCAGGCTTGGATCCCCCATCACTTGACACGCATATCCAACTGGTCATGTGTTTTAACATAAACTGAGGATATACCGTGTGCTTCTGCATTCGTCGGCTCAGAAGAAATCAGGAGATAGAGCCATACATAATGTATCTTAACCGCTTGGTAGCCAGATTTATATACTTCCATACTTACGTCACTCACCGTGAGATGTGTCCCTTTGAAGATATTACCTTCTACTCAGTATGGTTGGCTTGTAGATCAGCCTAATGTATCCTTATATGACTGGGCACGTCATGTGACAGTTTGACTATATGGTGTTTATTCCCAAAGATCATTTTGAGTCTCCTTCTCTTGCTATGACACATAGAGATATGGATATCATGTTTGATTGTTATCTTAATCATCTGGTACCAGATGAGGCACTGAGTATGTAGCTCATAGAGACTTAAGTCTTGTACACTGTTATATCTAGTGGTATTTTAAGGTGTCACATTCGTATATGACATCGGATGCTCTGGGAGATCCATCTATGTCAACTTATCAAGAGATACTAGAGGAGGAGGAGGTTAGGGCAGATCATGTTGTTGATGTGTTTCTTAGATATCGTCGTATCATGGAGATTGGGCAAGCGGGTATAAATAAATGCCTCTTTCTGGATAACTCTGAGGTGAGGGGCATTCAAGATGCCATGATAGGGGAGGCACTATAGTACAGGAGGCAGGGTAAGAACATGAGACAATATACGCAGTAGTATATAGTATTTGTATTAGGAACAATATTTTTAGTGCTACTTTATTTTGACGTCATTATCTACGCGTGATTTATTAATTTATATGTCATTTTCATATTATTTTGTAAGTGTGTGGTTTAATTTATACAAAATTAAAATATAATGTTATAGTTATAATATATCATCAAATGCATCAAAGCATCTTTAAATTAAAGTTAAACATTGTTGTCTGGTGTGGTTTCGGAGATGCGACTCCGAAATTTGTCTAGTGTGAATACATAAATGCATATCCTGATCAATTTATTTCAAAAAATAGTGTTTCAGTGAGGAATGAGTGGGGTGTAGATGGAGTAGTTCCAGAGATGAATAAATTTTAGAGAAAACATGGAGTGAGACTCAGTTGGGGCATGTTTCAGTGAGACTCAGGATGCGTCCGAAGATGTATATCCAAAATTATAAGGGCATTTTTTAGATTTTCATAAGGTGTTTTCCACCACTTAGGGTGGGATTAACAATTTCCTACATTTTTTAAATGATTATCCTACCCAAATCAAACCGATTGGTTATCAACGGTGGATCATTTTTATTTGAAAGAAATTGTTTAAAGCACCCTAACATACCCTCGTGAAAATTTAAAAATACTCTTAAATTTCTTATATGTATCTTTGGACATATATTAAACACACAATTTATTTGTTTTTTAGTCACGCCTCAATTATATGACAAAATTTATTTCAAAAATATATATTTTTGTAGTGTTTTCAAAAATATTTTTTTGAAACCTATGTTTAGTTAGTGTGTTTCATTCACACGTGTAAATATTTGCTTAATTTCCTATTCTTGTAATTACTTGTGCCAAAGTTGATGATTTTTCCTTGCCGTGCTAAGCTTGCTGACATACAATTTTAGAATATGCATACATTTGCTAGATGTCAGATTCTGCCTCTTTTTGGTCGACAGATTCTTACAAGTGAAGAAGTTAGTGTAGTTTAAAAAAAAACTACAATACATGGGAGGAAGTATTGTGATGGATTTGATTTAGCTTAAATATTTTGACATAACTTAATTAAAGACGGCTCTGAGAAAAAA
This sequence comes from Lathyrus sativus, assembly GCA_963859935.3. Taxonomy (NCBI): domain Eukaryota; kingdom Viridiplantae; phylum Streptophyta; class Magnoliopsida; order Fabales; family Fabaceae; genus Lathyrus; species Lathyrus sativus. The sequence goes on along the minus strand of OZ012737.1, from coordinate 569,367,402 downwards.
GAGAAATGAAAACAGTAGAATCACACTGCACAGTGATTCATTCAAGTTGTTACCTGTAATGGCATTTCAATAAATATTTAAAAATAAATTTAATTATAAAACTAGGATTTTTTCTTTAAACGGCTAAGAACAATTATATTAGAAAAGAAAGTGAACTAGCACAAGAAATGATAGGAATCAGACAATACAGCGAAAGAAAATTACAAAAAGCTAAACTGTACACCAGCAAAGACTAAAAAAAACCATCAAAACTCCTACACCAAAATTGACCCTAAAACAAAAACAGCTACACCAGTAACAAAATCACCAAACAAAAAAAAGGAGAACAAAACATAAGAAAGAAACTGCAGCTTCAAAATGCAAACTACTGCTGCCAACTGATCTTTGCAAGCTAAACTGAAGCGCTGTTGCATATGCTCAATTGCAAATCCACTGAACAACCAAAAATTCAAAGGCTGCAACTATCAAACTGATTTCAATTGACAAGCAACACTTACACCTGCTCCTACAACGAACCCCGCCTAAACCAACACCAGAAGCACCAAGAGCTGCACTACTAATTCCCACAGCTCCAGCAAAAAAAAGAGATTAATAAATAAAAAATCACCTAATAAGTTGTTGTATATGAAGTGCATTTGATGTATTTGTAAAATAAGAGGTGCACTTTTAAATTTTCATAAAGTATTTTTTTCACCGGTTAGAATGGAATTAAAATTTCCTATTAATTACATGTTGGATCATTTTTGTTTGGCTTAAGGGTTGAATTATATGGGCCTGTTTGTTTTCTTTTTTTTTTAAATGATTTTTATAATGTAATATATTTTTGTCGAAAAAAATTTGCAAGAAACTTTTAATAAAATTTTTAAATGAAAATTCGATTTAAATAATTATTTTTAAAATGTGATTTTAAATGTATCAACATTTTATCAAAAAAAAATAATTTTAATATCAAAATTTTAAAAAATCACATAATTTTAAAATTATTTTAAATAATTTTTCATAAAAATCATTTTTGAGATAACTTTTTTTTAAAATTGTGATTTCGACTATGTTTTGATTTTTAATAATGTATATTTATATTATATGATGTCAAAATTAGTCTTACAATTTAGAAGAAACAAATATATAAAAGATTTGTAATATTTTAAAAAACGGTTTTACAAAATCCATTTTAAAAATTTTAAAAAAAAATCATTTTTTTAAAGTTGAAATTAGGGCTGGCAATGAACCAAACCAACTCGAAGATAGTTCGGAATTCGACTCGACAATTAAATCGTTGAACTAGGTTCATGAACCAAATGAGTTGAGTATGAGCGAAAAATTAAGTTCGTTAACTAAATGAGCTGAACTTGAACTATACATAGTTCGACTCGTTAGGTTCATGAGTCAACTCGGTTACATATGAAAAGAATTATATTGTCTTTAAGATTAGGTTTAAATATTTACTTCAAAACTTAGACAAATTTAATCTTCAATTTAGTAGTTTTTGAATTAGACTCTCAAATGTATCTCTTGAAAGTTGTGTAGGTTTTGAATTAGTAGATTTCAAAGATAAAGTTAAATTTCAATATGATAACTTTTATTTTATTTTAATATTTTATTTAAAAAATATATATTTATTTAAAATGTCAAATATACTAAAAAATATATATATTTAAAAAAATAGTTTTTAAGTTCGTGAACCATGTGAGATGAACCTAATGAGATGAACCTAACGAGTCGAACCGAACTGTTCGTGAACTTATAACGAGTCGAGTTTGAGCTTAAAAAAAAGTTCGTGTCGAACTCGAACTCGAACTCGAATTCGAACAATTCTTAACGAGTCGAGCCGAGCTGAGGTGAGTTCGACTCGACTCGACTCATTTCCAGCCCTAGTTGAAATAAACAGGAGATCTATAAAAAAAACCTTTATACACCCATTTTGTACTTCCTACCCCACCAAACCTCCAAAATTCATATTTCCTCTGGACACTTTTAAAGATAAAATTTGATCAAAAGATATAAGTGAACACTCCCATTCCACGAGATTGCCGCAACATATTTTATATTTTGGCAAACTTAATTTCTACTTTGTCGAAATTTAATTTTTATTCTGACCAACTTGAACTTAGACCTTGGCCCTAAATTAAAATTAGGGTTGACCGGACAATTTTTTATTTCTATGTTACTTTTTAAAACAATTGTTATTCCAACAAACTCACTTCAACTGTCACTATTTCTATCTATTACTATCTGGCAAAATTGAAATTTTAGTTTGTTGGAAGTAATCAAAATATTGTTTGAAGAATATTTTTTAAAATTGCTTCTAATTTATGAGGGTGACTGAAGAATAATTTAAACAATTTATGCGATGAAATGTTACTATGAAACAGCTTTCAATATATTGATTGATTCAACAAAGTGTATATATATAGACTTATACAACCTAAAGCCTAGTTGATGCAGTTGGAAAGGCCTAAGAATAGGAGTTCGTTGTAACAAACATGTGGACTTAGCTAACTTAATGATCGAGTAACTAATTAAAATAATATGGTTAATTAACTAACTATAATGCTCCCCCTCAAATTGGAGGTTGAGGATTATTATCTGTTTGCTTCTTGTTTGGTTGGCAAGTAATTTTGTATTGATCCTTATGAGATATGAAATCACACCTTGCCAACTGAACCAACTTGGCTGTGCTGCAACTCTATACCATACTCAGCATGTTGCTTGAGTAATAAAAAGAAAAAGTTATACAAACTTTGCCCATGACCAAGAAGAACTCGTAATTAAATTTTAATCCTCCAAACTGATGAAATTAACTAATCTGCCATTTTTTTAATAACCCCCAACTAGTGTTGTTATCTTTCCAGAGGAGGAAACAGATCAACAAATACATACATAATATAGATGCAATTACAGCATTATCTTGCATGTATGCATTAAACATTAGGCAAATATATAACAGAAACAACATCAAATATGTGATAACAAATGCATAATCCACTAGAGTTCACTATTTTATAAACTGTAACATATGAAGAAGTGCTGTAACCATCAAAACTGAAAATCAAAGTCATACATACTACAATAACAGAAAACAAACAAGGGTCTATATAAAGGAGTACTGAAAAATGAACCTAATATGAGATCTCCTATATCGCTAACAACATAATTTCTGAATCCAAATCCAAACCTTCCTCCCTACATATCATCTAATAGTTCTGTGAATAATCAAAGCTCAAAGGTTGACCAAATGGAGCCTGCAAAGAAAAATAAAGGTATCTCAGATGCGTGATTATAGAACATTCAAAATCAGAGAACTTAAAAAGGAAGATAAAAAACAATTCCTTGCCCAGGAGGAAAATTCATCCACAGAAAAAGTAATCATTTGAAAATTCATCCATAAAATGATTCCTTTAATTGGACAACTTATTTCAACTTTGTTCAAAAAGAAAGTGTTCATAGAAAGGGAAAATAACAATACAAGCTGATTCTTTATTAAATGCATGTGCTTCCCTTACCAATAACCACCAGATCATATCAAAAATTCACTAATATTTGTGATTAGTAGTTAAATAAATATTTCAATTGTTTTTTAATTAATAAAGCAAAGGTCGGTAGGGGATCATCGGGTACCCTTTTTCAGGAGTACACGCCTTAGATAGTGCGCATGTTGTGAATATTGGCATTATAGCGGAGAAGGAATGAACTGTGGTGGGATGATAAATCCTAATTTTCTGCATTTTGAAGCAGCGGCGGCAGCAAATCCAGTCAAATAGCAGCACAATTGCCCTTTAGAAAGGCTGTTTTGTCCTTTTCCAATTTAAATTCATGTTGCCCTACCTCTCTTCCTAGTGATTCACCAAAAACAAAGACAATGAGACAACGCTATTCTACTCTGCATTTCTATAACTGCAAAGATCAAAAGTAGCATAAAGACTCTTTGTCTCTGGCGACGGTGGAGACATTTTCTGGCAACCATAGTTATGTCTGCGACAACTGGCACATTCAAGTTCAGGTTCTCTACACTTTCTCGGCTTGGTGTATAGGTTCTAACGCTGTTTTTGACATTTGTGCATGCCAAATGCAAAGACCAACCAGCACCCAACACAATAGACACTCTGCTCTGATAGTGATTTTAAAGACTCGGCTTGTTATTTCAAATGTTTTTAGAACTTGAACTAGTAGTTATGTTATATTGGACTATGATTTTGAATGTAAGTGAAAATTTATAAGGTAAATTATAATTATCGAGTATGACTACTGTTTTAATTAGGTTTCTTTTAATATTTCTCTGTACTGTTGGGATTTATATTTTGTATACTGTATTTTAGTGGTTATCCTCTTATCCGCTATACCACTTTGGCGGTTTTGGGGTCGGGCACTCCGCACCACTATCCGAGCTTAACAAAGCCTAACAATACATGCTAGATATCACAATTTTAGTGAGCTCAGTAAGGGAAGTAGGTACAGTTGTGGTGACACTCATGAGTCATGATACCGCGTATCAGGAAAATTCATATGAATCATGAAAATTATAATTTCAACACACCTCCCCATAAAATTTGAATAGTGCAAGTTGGAGAGTAAAAATAGCCTAATAATCCAAACCTATAATCACTCTGTTACAAGAGGCAAGTCATTCCAAAAAGCCATTCTAAACAATCAAAATGGTTAACCCAAAACACAGGTAACTTAAGAAATTATTAGATTTATTGCAAGCATGTCATGATGGCATTTGCAGCTAATGCAGAATCACTCATCGAACTCAACATGGTAAAAAAATTAAGTGAAATAAATGGGGTTTACCTGGTAAACAGCATGTCTAAATTGGTCATATGAATGTGCATACATCATTGTAGGACTTGGCCACTGTAGGTAAGCACCATCTCCAGATGCTGGATTCAATCCTGGGGTACAAAAAGGGCTCATTATCGGGGTTGAAGGGGGTCCATATCCAAGTGAGGCCTGAGTTTGTGCCATTTGACCCAACTGATTAAAAGTAATGTCATACTGAGCAAATGAAGGTTGAGCTTTTGGCAAATTAAAGGGCACCAAATTAACTGCGGAGGCTGAGAGACTCCTAGCATACCTGAACCAATAATTAAATTCAATCTAATTAGTAAGCCAACTAATATATTTAGACCATATTTGGAATCAACAACTTAAGTGCTTATGACATAGGTGCCTATCATATAAATGTTGATGTATAAACTATTTCTATAACAATGGATAAAATAAAGTCAAACAGTTTCATACAAGTTATAAGTTGTTTTCATAAGCAATCGTGAGAGCTTGTGGGTGTGTCATAAGTTGTTTCCATAAGCTATCCCTATAATTCACTGACACAAACATGCACACAAGACACGACACTAACACATCTACACTGATAATAATTTAAGAAAATGATTTGATTGAATGCAACATGTGTTACCGTCGTCTCGGACACCAAACACATTCAATCATTTACATACAAGTTATAAGTTGTTTTCAAAGCAACCATGAGAGCCTATGGGTGTGTCATAAGTTGTTTCCATAAGCTATCCCTATAATGCACCGACACAAACACGCACACGAGACTAACACATCTACACCAATAATAATTAAAGAAAATGATTTGATTGAATGTAACATGTGTATGTCGTTTCGGACACCAGACACACCTTCAATCAAAAGTGTCATGTTACATCATAGAGATCTCCTAAACAGTCTCATAAGTATTTGTGCCAATAGATAAATTCAAATAAGTCAATCCCAACCAGCTTTTAAAGTTTAAATCAGTACAAATACATCAACTACAAGATAACCAAAAAAAAAGAAACAAAAGATGTTGCTAAACATTCCATAGTAAGTTTTAAAAATTATACAATCAAGAATTCCATTTAAATGCCATCAAGATAAAATAAACTTCATTCTTGGCTCTTCCTCTTCTATCTCTTACACAAAAAGATAGCTTTTATTTTTATTTTCACTTATACAAAACACAAGACAAAGTGTAGCAGAGTCAAATGGGAAAAAAAATGTTGTACTTGTAATTATGATACATATTTTAAGACAGTTGTAACAGTACATAGATAAAACTCACCTTCCATAGCTACGATCATAATCTGGATCACTTCGATCCTTTTCCCTATCTCTGATAATGGCAACTCGAGGATAACTATTATCCCTCACACTAAAGCATCTTTCAGAATCAGTCATGGGGATTTTGCTAGTTTCACTTTCATCCTTGCACATTAAAGAACTTCTCCCATCTATTGGGACCAAAGTCGGGGTATCACCTGAATCAAAGCTTGTAGAGCCATTAAAGATACGTGCTCTTGCCCGATCATATTCCTCCTTCCTCTCTTCCACACTTCTTAGAGGGTTTCCTTTTCTAGCAGAATCATTGGCTCCATTCAAACAAGATTTATGAGGCCTAGGTCGAATGACAATTTTTTTCTGCTCAGATTTCTCATTGTCCAACTGTTTCACAGGTATTTCAGATAAACGAACCACTGGATATTTGCTTTCAGGTAACTTTCTGACCAGAATTTTACTCTGGCCATCTAAGCCATTATCTTGAACCATTGTTTGCATACTGTAGTGTTGAGCAACACGGTGTGCAGCCAATCTGAGATAGGAAGAAGGGAAATGTTGAAACTCAAAATGCTGTTGATCAGCATTATTCAGAAATTTCTGGATGTCCAGCTCCATCCGCAGAACTAAAGATACAAACAATGTAAAAACACCAATTAACAAAATGTCATTATACAAGGGGAAATGTAAGAAAATAACCAAAATACAGCCAAAAAGGGAAATTATAAGTAAAGCATAGTGATCACAGAATAGCTCACTTATTTTTTTTATGAAACTCTTAATCCAACTACCCAAGGACTGCAGGCCTAAGCTTGTGAGTTACGATGATAACACAAATTTAAAACTCAAAGTAAAAAATACATTATACATCTAATCCAGGGGAATGGGTGATAATAGATGTCTACTGAAAGCAGCTCAATTAGAACCTCAGGTTGCATTTATCTTATTTCAGCTATGCTTTAATGTAACAATTTTCTAGGGTGCATATTTCTATACATGCATAAATTTAGTTTTTACACAAGATTGGATACTTGACAGTTTCAAAATATCACCAATACAGTTAGAAGCTATGAAGCACAAACACAACACGACACTCACTCATAGATTTCTATGATGATTTAAAATGATAGAAGTGATTTAATTTAACCAGTAGCCACATCATGTAGATGCCGTGTCAGACTCCGACACGGACATGTGTTAGACATCAGATAGGCTTTGAATCAAAGCGAAGTAGATTATGAGCTAATGATTTGCTCCAGCAGATCGTAGCTTAAGTCTTATGTCAAGAAAGCAAGTGTGAAAGAATCTTAATCAAGAGACTAGCAACTTAACAAACCTAACCTTATAAGCCATGAAAAAAGGGGAAGGGTTAAGTGGGGATGAGTACATCAATACACCAGGGTGAACACGCTCTTATACATGAAAACGATATACTCAAACAGAACTTATGAACTTCGGAAATCAAGGTACTTCTCCATTCATCATCCCTAGCTACTCCCTCAAAATTTCATTGCACAAACATTCAAAACTCAGCCTAGATTTTATCCTTTGAAGAAGGATATCATCTTCAACAAACCTAGGGCTAGGATTCACATAATCAACCAACAAGAAATTCGAATAAATTGGAACTCAACACCCCCAATTAACATCTAATTTCAATCTCAAATTATCACAATAGCACAAAAAAATAACAATACCCATTCCAGATCTGACATAATTCAACCTAAACACAACAGGATTAAAAAATACACATCCTAATCCAAACCAAAACCTAGAAACAAAATCCAAATCACTACAAGAACAAAAAGGGGGTAAAACCAAAATCGAGCTAAAACAACAAGCAAACCCAAAAGAATCAACACATAACTAAACAATTTCAAAGAAAAAACTAACTGGTAAGGCGATGACGAGGGTTCTGAAGAGCTTCCACCAAAAACGGGTCAACCATTGACTCCTTATCTTTGAACCCAGAAACTGCATCGTTGGAGAAACAGGATGAATCCATTTTTTTTGTGATTTTTGGTTTCACCCAAAAAGGGGAAAATGAATATAATAAAAAAATTATATTATTATCTTGTTCTTGTTTCCTTCCCTCTAATAATGAGGGAAAGGAATAATAAAAGGGTCAAGAAGAAGAAAAAGAAGAAAGATAGGAGAAGGATTTGTGCCTTATAAACATGAACAACGAAGAAAGAAATTAATATTTCTTTGTGAAATCAACGTTATGTGTTACAAGTTGTTAACTGACAACAGGGAATACAAAAGGGTCACCGCATTATCTTCTTTGTACGGTTCGGTTTTTACAATTCCACTAGAGTCACATGATATATCAACCATTTATTTCCACACGTCTACTTTTTTTTTTTTTTCTTTCTTAAAAAACCAAAAATAAATAAAATATCCAATGATGATATAATATTTGTTTTTATTAAAGATTTAATTAATGTGTAACGAATTACTTAATTTAAAAATATAAAAAAATATATAGAGTAGTTAGTTCACTTTTATTTTTTATTGGAGTTCATTTTTTATTAAAAAGGGTGAGTATTAAATATTTGAAGAAAATTTTTAAAAGGATGTATTTGATTAAGATTTTAAAATAAAATTAAAATAACATGAATTTTATGAAATTCAATTAAGATATTTATAAAATATGAATAAGTTTTTAGCATCCAATTATTATAATTAGCATATCAATGAAATTATTTGTTATCGAAAAATTTATTTATGGGTGTGAATAATTTTTTTTAATTTACTGTAAATCATAGCCTATAATTTAGATTTAGTTGAATAATTAATTAAGTAAAAATGTTAATTACAGTTAAATAAAAATGTTAACCATTAGATCAGATTCAATGCAATGGTTGTGATTTGGAATAAGTTAAAAAAAATTACTTTTGAAGAAAATTTATCATATATATATATATATATATATATATATATATATATATATATATATATATATATATATATATATATATATATATATATATATATATATATATATATATATATATATATATATATATATATATATATATATATATATATATATATATATATATATATATATATATATATATATATATATATATATATATATATATATATATATATATATATATATATATATATATATATATATATATATATATATATCCAAAAAGTACAATGTGTGATTGTTTCTCCAGCAAAGGCATGTTGACTCAAAAGTCATAGTAGGTATGTTATAATTTTGAAAGGTGAGGGTTAGCTCACAGTAACGAGTAGCTCTATACATTGGTTTTTGAGGTTGTTTGAGTGACCAACTCACGTGAGGTGAGAGGCTCTGTCAGTGGTCGACGTTGCTTGGTACAGGTAGGAGGTTGAATTGACAGTGTTAGGACTAATTGGAGTGAAGTGCTCTCAGATCAGTAATAGATGTGTTTCACTTGATCTCTTTTTTCCTTGAGGGATATTACATTTATAGGGATCCTGATACCTATGGTTTTTGCCTCCTATATGTGGTCTTGGCTACTTCCCACTCAATATGAGGTTATTGTCTTCCTATATTATCGGAGTCAACGACAACTGTCTCTCTCTCTCTCACGTGGCCCCTACGTACGCGAGCCCTCCTAGGAAAATCCCTTAGATTCTGTTTGGGCGGCCCATTTGCTAGGCGAGGGCGTCCTAGTCTAGGAGATCAAATTCTTTGAACTTAAGTAATGGAACATGATTAATGTGGATTATGCTGCCAGGTTTGAGGAATTATTTAGGTTTTACCCTCATTACAATGGGGTAGAGGTTGAAGGGTCCAAGTGCATGAAGTTTGAAAGTGGACTTCACACAAAGATCAAACAGTGTTGGTTAATATGTGTCGTATTTATGATGAAGATAGTCGTGCTAGATCCACTTATTACAAAAGTGTTAGTGATTAGAGGAATGGCAATTAGAACCACGGAAAGTTGTATGTTATTCCATATGTTAAACTTAAGTAGAAGTTTCAGCAGAGAAATAATGGTGGGAGGAGTCAAAGTGGGGGAGGTGTTCCTGCTCCTATCAAGTATTTTAAATGTGAGGTTCTTGGTCATCGTGCTTTAGAGTGTACTGCAATAACATGCTTCAAATGTGAAAAGATATGACATATAGTTATTGAATGCAAGAGTGTTGCTTTTGATTGTTTCAACTATGGGGAGATTGGTCATATTGGTACACTATGTCATAAATCCAAGAAGACGCTGGATGTGAAAGATGGTGGAAAAGTATTTGCTCTCAGTGGTGCAGATGCCTCAAAGTCTGATAATATGATTCGAGGTACTTGTTATATTAATGGCATTCCTTTTATTACTATCATTGACATTGGTCTGACACACTTTTATATCAGTTGATTGTGTGAAAAGATTGAATCTTGTAGTATCTGCTATGAACGGTAGTATGGATATCGATGCTCCAACTAATGGGTTGGTGGCTACTTCTTTAGTTTGTTTTAATTTCCCTTTGATAAAATATGGTAGGGACTTTGGTATTGACCTATTTTGCTTTTGGTTGAGTCAACTTGATGTTATCTTGGGTATAAACTTGTTGGATTTTAACCATGTTTATATTAACTGTTATAACTAAACTGTGTTATTTCTTGAGTTCATGGAAGAGAAAGATCGTCACTTTATATTTGCTGGACAAGTATAAGAGTTCTTAAAAGATGAAGCTCAAGTGTTTGCAATGTTTGCTTATTTAAAAGTCTAAAATAAATCATCATTGGACAATTTGTCTATAATGTGTGAATTTACATGTTTGTTTCCAGATAATATTATTAATCTACCGCCAAAGAGAGAGGTTATGTTCGTCATAGATTTATTACCTGGTACTAGACATGTATCATGGCACCTTATAGAATGTCTCCAGTAGAATTGGGTGAATTGAAAAAGTTTATTAGAAGACATGTTTGAAAAGAAATTTGTCAGACCAAGTTGAAGGTAAGAAAAGTACACAAGAATATGGGAGGGTTAAATTGTATTTTTCGTTTTCTTAATTTGCATCTTATCAAAGTTCAGAATCTAAACTGGGGTTCAGATTTTGGTTATACCTGGCAGTGGAATGTTAATAGAAACAAATAAATAATAGCACAATACACAAATATTTATATTGATTCCTCACAAATGAGAGTAGTTATTAGAACAGGGATAGAGTATCGGGATTTGTTATCGTCCTCAGGGATTATGTGATATTACCGCCGTTCGACAGTTGCTAAGTTCTTAACTTATAGTAACAAGAGGGTTTTGGTTTTTGGTTACGGTAGCTTGCATAAAAAGTAAGAAATTGTGGTAAAAGTTTTGGTTTTACGATTTGAGAAAGATTGTCAAAGTTAGGGTTCGACGATCACTTTGCATGCATATGTTCAATCAAGCAAAACTCATAAACTCCATTAGATGATAAACACATTCACAATATCCTCCCAATGTGATTATTTATAACACACATTGTGGTTTTACCCATTTTGATCCATTGTTGATTTCTCACACAATCTATAAAAATGACAACTTTTAGGTTTGACATTTTAGTGAACAAACACATTCAAAACTATCTCTAGCTCAAGAACATAGATGGATGAGAACCTAGGTAAAGAGTTGGAAAACACCTTTCAATAATAAACCAACACAAAGAGTTATCAATAAAACAAGGTTTTCACCATACATTCATCATCAAAGAGTTTACAAATGAAGATCAACCCATAAACACACAAAGCTTATGACCATCTACATCTAACCTTGACAAAATGAAAGATTTAGCTACTCATTTTCATGGTAGCTTGAACAAGAATAAAAGGGAGAAGATGAAAGTACATCTGCGTCGAAGAATCGAAGAAGGATGTGATTCCACTTCTCTCGATTACACACTGAGCAAAAGCAAGAAAAACTATTATTTTTAGGAGTTCTAGAACTAGGTTAAAATGTTACAAGATGATATTATTAAAGATAGATAAGTTATGATCCCTATAAAGCACTAAATAAAGTACAAAAGATGTTCTGCTTTCCCCCATTCTCCAGGCGAACCAAATGAAACAAGGCACTTTAAAGTGCCTCCAGCAAGGAAACCGCCCTTCTGAGTTATCGCGCCTTCGCCAGGCGAAGGAATCATTCGCCAGGCGAACCTTCGCTGGCTTCACTCGCCAGGCGTATTTTATGTTGGTTTGCTACTGGAATATCCAAGGATCCTTCGCCAGCTCCTTCTCCAGGCGAATGGTAGCGAAGCTTCGCTGGAACCATTCGCCAGGCGAACTTCATGCCCTTTTGGTCTGGGAGTTTAATTTGAATTACTTGCTCTGGCTTGCCAGCACTCGCCAGGCGAACATTCGCTGACACTCGCTGAGCTTCGCTAGGCGAATATTCTGATATCCATCTTCTTCTAACAACTCTGTCTCATCTTTTCCAAGGTGCTCTAACACTCCAACTAGTGTCAATCCTGCGCACTAACAGCAACATTACAAGCACCATTCACTTGGACCAAAACAACATGAAACTAAGCAAATCAATCTACTAATTCACACACTAATAGATAAAAGCAAGTAAAATTACTACTAATAGAGATCAAATATATACTATAATTGGGATCTAACAACTCTCCCTAACTAACTTATTTGCATGTCCTCAAGCAAAGTATGTCTATCAAAACAAAAAGGAGGATTTGCTCAAGAACCAACTCAACCCAAGTGAAAATATTCGGCTCAAATACACAACAAGTGCAACAAGGCAAAAAGTTACACGATCCCACAATAAACAATGTACAAGAATTTGATTCTAAAAACAAATTAAAACAATGCTTCAAGAAACAACTAAATTTCATGACATGTCATTCTAACACTCCACTTCAAAAAAGGATTGAAGTAAAACGCGCATGCAAGCACGGGACAAAAATTCACTCAAATGACAAACAATGCAATACTCAACAATTTATACAATATCTAAATGATCACAACAAAATTATGGAAGTTGAAGATCACATAGGACTTAAAGGGTTGTAGTTTGGTCGGGTTAACAACAAAGGGTCATTTATAAGGCCATTGAAACGAAATCGCCGATGCTCAAGAACACTCACTATACAAGTATTTACAACATTACCACTTCATTCATCAAATTCTTTCAAATGCAAAACCCTCACAAGCTCCCTTGCGCAATTATTTTCTTTTTCTTTCATTCAAGCGAGTATACTTCTCTTTTTTTTTCTTTTCTCTTTTAAGAAATTTTCTCTTTTCATCAAATCTTTATTCACACTTCTTATACACATACTTGCTTGAAAGATTTTCACAATTTTTTTTCATTTTTTTCGACTTTTTCCGTTCTCCCCAACTTGATTCCAACTCAACCCAAAGTGAATGTTCCAAGATTTTTACTGCAAGAAAAGCAATTAAGCATAACTCAAGGTTCAAGAAGAAAACAAACATTAGAAGCTCACAAAAGGAGCTTTAAACAATAAGGCTCAAAGGGGCTAACAAAAGTCACACTCCTCACTGGACGTGTATAGGAATGGTTGTGCTCAATACAAACAAGTGCCTTGATCCTCTCTAAAACTTCCACAAAATTATAAAGAACAAAAGATAATACATGAATTATAAGTATACACAAAATTCATCATCGATCCATAGCACATGTACAAGTAAAGGGAGGATTCTCACATTTGTGATATAGGACCTAAATGACATATCAATCCACAAAGTTGTAACAAGAAGCAAAGTTAAAAAAATGTACAAAGAATAACAAGTTCTAAAACATTCTAAATTCTAGAACAAGGTAACTAAGTACCTTGTCAACAAATTTGTGAGAACGATAATATCATCGTCATCCCACTTGAAAGAAATTCTTGCATATCTATAAAAGAAACACTTATTCCAAGCTTAAAACAAAAAGAGGGTATTAACATATTTACAACCACCCTTAAATAAAACTTACTAGGATGAAAACTAAATAATAAATAAATAGCTCAAAATAATAATAATAATAATAATAATAATAATAATAATAATAATAATAATAATAATAATAATAATAATAATAATAATAATAATAATAATAATAATAATAATAATAATAATAATAATAATAATGAATAAAAAATGGTGTATAACACCAACAATGTCACAAGGTACCTAAAAAGGTACAAGCACAAATATCAAATACAATAATCAAAGTACAAAGTAAAGTACATAAATGGAAATACAAAATATAAAAGGAAAACTTCACTTTGTAGAAACAAAGGAAGCAACATAACACAACAAGAAACCAATCCTCTTCCTCTGACATCTCGTCGTCATCCCCATCATCCTTATCACTGCTATCATCATGTTCACCATCATTCTCAGCTGCCTCTACATCATCACCAATAGGATCACCGTCATCTGCATCCTCCTCCCCACCAAAACTGGGCCTGTCCACGGGCCATCCAGCGTACGCAAGGAACTGTTCCCTTGTCATCATCATATGGTTACCAGCGGGTTCACACATCTGCAGTTGTAAAACCTGCATGGAGTCGTGCAGATCACACATGGCCCGCTGTTGAGCAGCCATCCAATCCCAGTTATAGTTGCAAATCTTCTGTTGGTAAGGGTAGAAAGCAGGTGGATCCGGAATAGAGCCAGAAGGACCGCTCTCATGTCCATCGGCATCAGCACCGGTACCAGAGGTCTCACCTGCTAGAGGCCTAGCCCTACAAAACTTGTCCATATACCGATCATCAATCGCCGCAGGAATGGTAACATGTCGCCTCTGAGGAATATCTACACCATAGTGAGCACAGAGCGACATGATGAGGCATGGGAAAGCCAGCGGGGCATTTTTGCGAGCCGCCAACCCTCCACGTCCACTAAGGACGACTGCACGCATCTCATCAGCAATGATGCGGGCGATGTCAATCTGGACATTCAGCAGTATAGAGTTAATCAAGTGAGCAATCGACAATCACACCGAACTGTGGTGGAACCTGGGCACAACATTAGTTAGAACAAACAAAAGTACAAGCTGCGCCAGAGGCTTCATATCGGTACGTAGGTTCCGAATAGCCACTCTCGTAGAGTTACGCACCATAGTTCGTCCATCCAGGCACAAATCTCTGGTCATCTCATCCACGTCTCAATAGAGGTGCGGGTCTCGGTGGTAATCATCAATCTAGCTACCTGAAAGAGAAAGAGGATTACCCAAGACGTTATTAATAGCTCTTCGATAAAATCTGACCACAACGCCACGGACCATCGAGGTCTAGCGGAAAACTTCTCCATCATCCGGAAGGGCATTCGCGTAGAACTCCCGCACTATCTCCGCATTATATCCATCCAGTGGGGTCATCAAACGATCTCACTTCTTCATCATAAAGAGCGCGTCGACAGTGCGGTACGATCCCCTTTCGCTCAACTGGAACCTTTTTTCTGCTAAGATATTATGTCTTTCGAGGTTCTCGTAGCGGGCAGCATGTGCCGCCTCGCGGAACCTTTCCTGGTCAAATCTGATCGACACATTGCGAGAGCTTGATGCCTTTCTCTTATTTGGAATAATTATTTTGGATGTCATTCTGCAAACAAAGACACAAACAAACATAAACAGAACAAGAATGTTAAAATAAGTAGTAAAACTTATACATAACAAACAACATAAAACAGAAGAGAAACAAAAATTCTGCTGCATTCGCCTTGGTTCTCTAGGTGAAGCCTGGCGAACGTTCGCTGCCTTTCGCCAGGCGAAGACCAGCGAATGCGCGAAAAACTAGAAAAACAGAGGATCTGCAATTGTGCATCAGTTCAACAGAATATGTACAACCCCCCTTTCACCAAACCAGAGACAATTTGAACATACAAACACGAATTTTATAGAGACAGTGAAAGGGGAATTCCAAACTGTTCCGGTGAAATTTGGATGTCAATCTATTGATTAACTTGAATCTTAATTCATTTACAACCGGTCTTTGATTCATCCGAAGGAAAGTTTAAAGGAAGGAAAAACCTATTTTGCATCGTAAACACGATGTCGGGAGAGATCTAAGATTCGGGGGTTGGTTAAGCTTAGGGAAGGTGTTAGCACCCTAAACTTCTGTAGTACTCTACAGGAACCTCTTGTTTCAAAATGTGCTATTTGCTATAGTTATCTGCTTAAGGGTATGCTAAAGGGTTAGAGGTAAAGAAAGAGACCTAAAGGGGTTAGTCCTAAGTTTACTCGCCAAGACTCGCATCTTGTGCCTACGTATCCTGGGTAGGGGATGGAATCAGAGTAATCGTAGTTCCCCTCACAGAGGGAGATGAGGAACTTCTTGACTGTGGTCAAGGTTCCTGGAGGAAAATAAACGTTCATAGGGAAGCGCTTATTTTGGAGTACGGATACTCCTATTCTACATTATAAAGTTACGTTGAAAGGGTGTGGGATAAATATTCCACGGTGGGAAATTTATATGGAGTGCGGCGACTTCTAATCCTAAGGCTAGGATGAAGGGTTGGATGCCCACGGCGGGACGCCTAAAAAGTGAGTACGGCGACTCGGATCCTAAGGCTTAAATGGGTAGGGTATAGGTCATTGACTCAGCGGTCAAATAGGATAACTTTTCCTTCGGGGGGAAATTAAGCAACGGTGATAATTGAAAAATGATACTTGAGTTAATTTTGAAAAGAGGCATTGGGTTGATTAGGATTAATTATTTTTATGATTTTTGTGAGGTTTTAGGTAATTAAAGAAACGTTGGAAAATTAGAGTGGAATTAAGTGAAAGGAGCTAGACTAATTTAAATTGAAAAAAGTTATTTTTGTGATTTTGAGACTTTTCGGTAATTTAGAAGAAAGTTGGAATTTTATAAATACAAAGGGGTATTAGAGTTTTCTTAACAAATATTCAATTTAAATTAAATGGAAAGATAAATATTTAAAAAAAACTAAGTGTCTAAGTTATTTTGAATAAAATCCCTTTTTATTTTTATTTTTAATAGATAAGCATCTTTTTGAGTTTTTGATTATTATTAAGAAAAAGTGAGATTAAAACATTAAAACTAATTTAAACATCTTTTTTTTATATTTTTTTATATTAGTTTTTAACTAATCAATTAGTAAATTTTCGGATTTTTAATTAAGTTAAATAATTAGTAGTTAGTATGGTGTTAGTAGTTAGTTTTATTATTATTATTAAATTAAAATTACAAAAACGAACCCACAAAACAAATAACATACAACAAAATAAATTAAAAAAACAGTAAAAAGATAAATTGGGTTAGGCCGGTGGTGATGAACCCATCAGACCCAACCCGGTCCGACCATCGAAGCAGAAAGGGGGAAAACGTTTTGATTGAAACCCTAAGGCTCCAAACCCCAGCTGCGCATCTCCAATCTCACTCTTTCTTCATTCCGTCTCTTTCTCTTCTTCTTCTCATTCTCTGATTCCCCGTCTGTTCTCTTTTTTTCGTTCCCCGATTTCTTTTAAAGCTGAAGAACAACACGCATCAGTTAGTACCAACAAGCTTAACAACAATGAACTTACGTTGTGATGTACTCGTGCAGGGTTTCAAATAGTGGATTTTATGGCGAAGGCGGCAGATGAGTCGAGAATGATAGCGGACGACGGTTTTCGGTGATGCTTCGCGATGAATGGAGGGTTTTGGTAGCCTCCGACGGTGACAGAAAAAACCAGATAAGTTTCTCTCTTTTGTGATGGTTTAGGGTTTTCGAAACTCAGTGGATGTCTATGTTCATGAAAGTGTTATGTGTGTTTCTGTTCGTTTGTGATTTTCCGCTTCTGGTCGTCTTATGTGAATCCGTGAATTCACCTTTTATAATGTTTTCAAAATGATGAATTGAATTTGAAGAATTATCTTGTCGATTTTCATATTGGAAAGAAATACAAATCTGATATGTTTTCTCTTGAATCCTAATTACATCTTTCCATTTTTACAGGAACATGTTTAAACACGTTTTGGATTGTTTGGAAAGGGTATGATTATGTCTAAAGCATACCTTACACGGTTTTTGGAAAGAAATTTGTTTTGTATGGTTTTAATCTTCCCCTCAAGATCACTAATTTCTTTCTTTTTATGTAGGATCTTGTCTGAAACGGTTATGGAAAGAAATAGAATCTACGATGCATTTTGGCTTCTCACGATGGACACTGTTGCGGTGAAAATTGGATACCAAGCTATTAAATTAACTTGAATCTTAATTCTTTTACAACCGAACTTTATTTTATCCAAAGGAAAGGTCTAAAGAAAGAAAAACCTTTTTCACGATGTAACGACAACGCTTAAGAGATTCGGGGATCGGGGGTTGGTTATACCTAGGGAAGGTGTTAGGATGATTAAAACACTAGGCAAGTGCTTAGAACAAGATTTGGTAGAATTTGTAGCTTTTGGTCAAAGTAACTTGGTGATGAAGTTGAATTTTTGATTGGTGAAGTTTTTGGGAGGTTTAATGGTTTAGACACCTTCTACACCATATTTAGAGATTGTATGGATGATTGTTGGGGTGTTTTAGTGTAGAGAAATGGTTTTGGCAGCCCTAGTAGCAAGGCAGATTTTTTGTGTTTTTGGTGGAAATGGTGATTTTGTGGTTTTGAAGTTTTTGAGGCAAAGTGCAAGGGCAGAGGTTTCTTATGGATTTTAGAAGATTTTTGATGATGAAAATGAGGTGAGGGAGAGTCCTATTTATAGGCAAATGAAGTGGCTTTGGCAGATTTGAAGTTTCTTCACTTTGAAGAAAGGTTTTGAACTTCCAAAATCAAACCCCCTCAAGTGGGTTTCCTTGATCTACAAGGCCAGACTCAATAGTCAAGAAACATGATGAATTTGAAGTGTCTAAATGCAGGCTATAGTGTAGCATCATGGCTGTTTCAGAACTTGGCTTTACACCTCATGCTTACTTTTTTACTTTTGAAGGCAAGTTGCAAGGCAACTTGCAAGCCACTTGCAAAACTTGTCTTTTTCCATATTTCTGCATTTCCTTGGTTCTCTTGGGTTACAAAATTTCTACATATCAGATACAATAGGATTCACAAGTTAGAATTGGTCAATTTTGATGAAGGAAGTGATTTTTAAATTTGGGCAATGTGGGACTAAAGTGAAAAACCACCAACTTGCCATGACCATAACTTTCAGCTCACAAATCCTTTTGAGATGTGCTAGTACTTTTTAGAAAGCCCTCAAATAACTCTAAAACATTCATGTTTTCATGAGTTTCAATTTCCCAAAGGAATTTGGCCAAAAAGCCTTCCAAAGTTGCTAAAAAAAGAACTTAAAAGTGAAATTTCTCCAAGTCTTTTTCCCTTCTAGAAATGAATTTGATCATAACTCCAAATCTATGCATTTTCTGACTATGGACCACTTAGGGACTTTTGTAGGAATTGTCAAGAGCTTTCAAATGAGCTTTGAACCAACTCAATTGGATGTGTGGTTAAGGAGTTATGGTTTAGCCCCTTTCAAAACCCTAATTTCCCGATTTTTCGATTACTCCTTCATCCTTGATCCAATGGTCATGAAAATTGATATGCAAGTCCAATATGCCATAAGGAACAATTTTGTTTCACAACTTGAAGTCCAATTCCTAAAATTTGGAGAGTTGACTTTTCGGTCAACCGTACGACCAATCGGTGACTACCGAGTCGCCTGTTGACATTCTGGGACTCCTGAGACTTTGAAACTTCTTGGATGAACTTTATTAAGCTATATGAACTTAATGAATCATAATCCCACCATTTAAACATCTTCCAACATCAAAGTCAAACTACGGTTGACTTTTACTAGTCCAAAACCCTAATTGGATGCTCTGAAATGCACTGCTCTGAATTCCAGGGTAACAACCTCAAATTGGCTTCTCAATTGACATTATATGATACCCTTGACCTTGTTTCCTAATTGAATGAGCCCAAAACATTGACTAATCACAAACCCTGAAGTTTCGATTTTGACTGCACGAAACCCTGATTCATCTGCAACTTGACAAAGACAAACTTGCACTGGGTTAAGGTTAAATAATTCATGAGTATGTTCCTAAAATGATAGTGAGAATCTAAGGGGCCAAAATTTGGGGTGTAACAGTTGCCCCTATTTAAATATCTTCACTAGATAGAACTGAGAGATGACGATCCTTGTAGAATCGCATTGAAAGGTATTTAAATATAGAAAACCGAAAATTTTGTCCCTTAGATCCGATGATATGCAAAAGGACAGGTCATGATATGCCATGAATTCTAAATGGTGCTTCATGATACTTGGATGCAAGACATATGCATAAGACAGAAAAACAAAACAACGAGTAACTACTCGCGGGGACCTGGCATTGCGGATCCGTCATTGGGGAATACCGGGGTATAACAATCAATAGTTCAAACACGACTAGTGATAACAAAGAGAAAAATGAGGATGCACAAAATCCAATGAAGATGACAATCTTATTGGGGAACAGAGCCTTAAACAAGCTATTCAGAGATAACAAAGTAAATTCAAAACACAATGCTCAGAAATCTTCTACTGGGGACCAGTCCTTATATCATCATAAGAGGTTCCTTGAGAAAACAGTCTTCAAGTTTTGATACCCACACATGACCAAAGGAGAATCGGCAGTTCGACTTGCTTACGCATCACCGGGGAATGTAATTGGATTACATATCAAAGCTTCCGCTACCCTGAGGTCTCAGGGAAATGTGATTTTCCTTGATTTTTCCGTGAGTTGAAGTTTTTATGTTTGTTAATCTTTTCAAGTTTTATTCAAATAATTTGACCCTAATGCTTTCAAAATTATCGTTGATCAACGAACAATATTTTGCATAACGAAGAAAATACAGGAAATGATAAAGTTGCAAAGGAAAGAATGACTCAAAACTGATTTTATTCGAGGATGAAATCTTGCAAATGACAAAATTCCATAGAAGTTTTACAAGTGAAAAATGGCAAAGTGGACAAGGTTACATTGAATCCCATAACCAAACTATCCCTAAAGACTAAAATCCCCCAAAATCCTTGCTTCTGACGAGAGCGGTGGGAAGTGGATCTTCTGTACAATCTTCTGCAATGGTGACAACCTTTTGAAGTAGTGACAACTCTTCTGATGCAGTGAAACGCCTTCGTCCCTAACTTTTGCCTGGACCGCCCTTTCGGGTTTTCAATCCACCAGGACGCTCATTTTTGTCTAAGCCGCCCTTTCGGGTTTTCAACTTAGCGAGCTTTTATTTTTCTTTTTTCTTTTTTTTTTAGTTCTTTTCTTTTTCTTCAACCCTAACTTTTGCATAAGCCGTTCTTTGCGAGTTTTCGACTTATCGGGTTCTTTTTTAGGCGTAATATTTTCGTACTGCATCAGAATTTACTGGGTGAGTAAGCTGTTATCCATCCATGGTAGTGAGAATCAATGAGCCTCCTGAGAAGATTGTTTTCACCACAAACGGGCCGTCATAATTAGGCATCCACTTTCCCCGTGCGTCTTTATGAACTGGTAAAATCTTTCTGAGTACAAGTTCCCCTTCGCGGAATTCTCGGATACGAACTTTCTTATCAAAAGCTCTCTTGGTCCTCTTTTGATATAACCGACCATGACACATTGCAGACATGCGCTTTTCGTCGATGAGATTCAACTGATCAAACCTTTCTCTCACCCATTCTACTTCTTCAAGCTTGGTTTCCATTATGACTCTCAAAGAAGGTATCTCGACCTCAATGGGAAGTACCGCATCCATTCCATATACCAAAGAAAAAGGGGTTGCCCCTGTTGAAGTGCGGACGGACGTCCTATACCCATGCAAGGCAAATGGTAGCATCTCATGTCAATCTTTGTAAGTTTTCACCATCTTTTTCAAAATCTTTTTGATGTTTTTATTTGCAGCTTCTACAGCCCCATTCATCTTGGGACGATAAGGAGAAGAATTGTGATGTTCAATTTTGAAGTCATCACACAACTCTTTCATGACTTTGTTGTTCAAATTAGTACCATTGTCCGTTATGATTCGGCTCGGGATTCCGTAACGACAAATAATCTCCTTTTTTATGAAACGAGCCACTACTTGCCGAGTAACATTAGTGTAGGACGCGACTTCAACCCATTTTGTGAAATAGTCAATAGCAACCAGAATAAATCGGTGTCCGTTAGAAGCTTTTGGTTCAATTGCCCCAATCATATCAATGCCCACATAGAGAAAGGCCATGGTGACGACAACACATTTAGCAACGTCGGTGGTATATGCATCTTGTCCGCATAAATCTGACACTTGCGACACTTCCTGGCATATTGAATACAATCAGTTTCCAAGGTCAACCAGTAATAACCAGCCCTCAAAATCTTTTTAGACATAGCATATCCATTGGCATGAGTACCGAACATTCCTTCATGAACATCTTGCATTAACAACTCTGCTTCTCGTCTGTCAACACATCTAAGCAGGACCATATCATGATTTCTTTTGTAAAGCACATCATTGCTGAGAAAGAACTTGGATGCTAATCGTCTTAGAGTTTTCTTGTCAAGTGATGTAGCATCGGTTGGATACTCTTGTTTCAATAGGTAAGTTTTGATGTCATAGAACCATGGTTTATCATCAGTCTCTTCTTCAACCATCTGACAGTAGGCGGGCTCTGTCTTGCATTCAATTCTGATGAGAGTGGCATTATTGACATCCCTGACTTTCCACATCGAGGCTAACATGGCTAAGGCATCAGCAATGTGATTTTCAGATCTCGGGACATGCTTGAAAGTGATTTCATCAAAATACTCCATCATTTTGACAGTATAGGCTCTATAAGGAATCAAATTCTCATGTCTAGTTTCCCATTCTCCAGTAACCTGATAGATAACCAAAGTTGAATCCCCACTGACTTCAAGAAGTTTGATTAGGTCAATAGCTGCCTCGAGGCCGAGAATGCATGCTTCATATTCGGCGATATTGTTTGTGCAATCAAAATCCAACCTGGCTGTGAATGGAGTGTAACCACCTTCCGGATCCATTAAAACGGCGCCTACGCCATGCCCACTATAGTTGGAGGAACCATCGAACATCATTTTCCACCAAAGACCTTCCAACGGACCTTCATCAAGACTTGGCTCTTCACAATCTTTTACTAACATAATGTCTTCATCTGGGAAATCAAATTTGAGAGGTTCATAATCTTCCACTGGTTGATCTGCAAGATACTCTGACAAAACACTACCTTTGATAGACTTCTGAGCTACGTACTGGATGTCATATTCGAATAGCAACATATGCCAACGGGCGAGTCTTCCAGTCTGAGCCGGCTTCTCAAAGATATACTTTATTGGATCCATTTTTGAAATCAGCAAAGTGGTATGACAAATCATGTACTGCCTCAAACGTTTGGCCGCCCATGCCAAAGCACAACAAGTTTTCTCCAGGAGTGAGTACCGACTTTCACAATCAGTAAACTTCTTACTCAAATAATAGATAACATGTTCTTTCCGTCCAGACTCGTCCTGCTGACCTAATACACAACCCATTGAATTCTCTAGCACTGTTAAATACATGAAGAGAGGTCTTCCCGGGATAGGAGGTATTAAGATCGGAGGCTCTTGTAGGTAACCCTTGATCTTATCAAATGCTTGCTGACAATATGAATTCCAAACAACCGTCTAGTCCTTGCGTAATAATTTGAAGATGGGCTCGCAAGTAGGCATCATATTGGAAATAAACCTGGATATGTAGTTCAGTATTCCAAGAAATCCCCTGACTTGCTTTTCTATTTGTGGAGCTGGCATGTCTTGAATGGCTCGGACTTTATCTGGGTCTACTTCAATCCCTTGGTGGCTGACAATGAAACCGAGTAATTTCCCAGATCTTACCCCAAAGGTACACTTGGCTGGATTCAGTCTCAACCGATATTTTCTGAGTCTCTTAAACAATTTCAAAAGATGTTCCAAATGGTCCTCCTCGCTTTGAGATTTGGTTATCATATCATCAACATATACCTCTATCTCCTTGTGCATCATATCATGAAATAAAGTTACCATGGCCCTTTGATAAGTAGCACCTGCGTTCTTCAGACTAAAAGGCATAACTTTATAACAGTAAGTCCCCCACAGAGTGATGAAAGTAGTTTTTTCCATGTCATCGGGATCCATCTTAATCTGATTGTAACCGGGGAGAACCCATCCATAAATGAGAAAACTGCAAAACGAGCTGTATTATCCACCAACATGTCGATATGCGGTAAAGGGAAATCATCCTTCGGACTGGCCTTGTTTAGATCCCTGTAATCCACACACATTCTGACTTTCCCATCCTTTTTCGATACAGGTACAATATTGGCTACCCATTCGGGGTATTTGGACACTGCTAAGAAACCCGCATCAATCTGTTTTTTCACCTCATCTCGAATCTTGAGAGCCATGTCAGGTCTTGTTCTTCGGAGCTTTTGCTTAACCGGTGGGCATTCTGGTCGGAGCGGTAGTTTGTGAACCACTATGTCAGTGTCTAAACCTGGAATATCCCTGTATGACCAAGAAAATACATCCACATATTCTTTCAAAAGTTCTTCTAGTTGCTGCTTGAGTTCTGCCCCTAGAGCTGCCCCAATCTTGACTTCTTTCTTGTCTTCTTCAGTGCCAAGATTAATGACTTCTGCCTGTTCTTTGTAGGGTTGAAGCTCTACATACTCATGGTGTGCCAACTTTACCAGTTCATCCGGTATTTCAAAATCTTCATCCTCATCTTCAACTTGGTATATTGGTGAATCAAAGTCAGGAGGGAATGCGAAGTCATAGGATTCAATGGGTTTTAGGACATCACTGCACGTTGGAATGGCTTATTTTATTAAAACACACAAAGACAAATGCAGCACATAACAGAGAAAAATTGTTTTGGTTTTTTAAGATTGCCATTTTTCTTTTTAAAATGAAAGCAAAAGCAGTAAAAATAACACAAGGAAATTAACAAAATAGTTCATTTTTCATTGATTTTCTTGAAAGCTCGGGGTCCTTACAAAACATTCCTATAGCCTTGGGCATGGCTATGGAGATTCAAAACAAAAACAAGAAAAGAAAGACAAACAAATTACTTTGACTCAGGAAAAACCAAAGGAATCTCAATAGCTTCCCAGTTGCTCAAGGCAGTGTTGCAATGATACACTAGCTGCTTCAAGTCTTCATCTTTAAAATCTTCTTCCACCGCACTAACTTGGAAACCTCCGCTGATGAATACTTCTTGTATAGTCTTTGAGCGTCCTTTGTCATGTGTTGGTGCTTCATCATGAGTTGGTTTGTAACCCAACCCTTGGTGATCCATCTTTAGCTTTACCTCAATAACCTCTCCCCAACCTGCACGAGTGCCTTCCTCCAGTGTAGACTTGATGCTCCGAGCGGATGCAAAAGATGGACCACTTTTAGCCACTGTTTCTTCCAACATCACTGCATTAGCTATCTCGAGTGCTTGAAAGGAAGTTTCTAACGCGCCCTCATCTGCTTCAATATACTAACGATGATAGATTGCTCACCATTAGGTCCTCTTCACCGTGTACAATCACTAACTTATCATTCACAACAAATTTCATTCTCCGATGTAAGGTGGAAGTTACTGCCCCAGCGGCGTGAATCCACGGTCGTCCCAATAAACAACTATAAGCTGGGTTAATGTCCATGACTTGGAATGTAATATCGAACACCTGAGGTCCGGTCATGATTGGCAATTCTACCTCTCCAACAACCGTTCTTCTTGAACCATCAAAAGCTTTTACAATCAAAGACGTTGGTTTCATTTCTGCCCCTGCATATGCTAGCCTTGCAAGCGACCTGGCGGGCAATACATTCAATGAGGATCCAGTATCGACTAAAACTCGGGCCATTATGTCTTCCTGGCACCTGACAGATATGTGCAATGCACGGTTGTGATTGCGTCCTTCATTTGGCAACTCAGCATCACTAAAGCTCAGGGTGTTACAGGCTGTAATGTTGGCTATTACTGAATCAAATTGTCCGAGAGTTATGTCTTTTGTCACATGTGCATGTTTCAATACCTTCTGCAGAGCCTCTCTGTGAGCTGGAGAATTCATTAAGAGAGATAATATCGATATCTTTGATGGGGTTTGGTAGAGTTGATCAATGATCTTGTAATCACTTTTCCGAATAATCCTTAAGAATTCTTCATCGTTTCCTTCAGTATCTGGTACCTCTTTTTCTCTTGTCGCAGCAGGGGTAACCTCTTTTGGAGTGACTACTGTCATCTTTGGTTGATAGATTCGACCACTACGGGTCATTTTGCTTGTACCTGCAATGTTTGTCACGTCCACTTGGTTGTCTCTTACTGTCTCTTTCTGACTAACCTTCCCAGATCCTCGGTCTATCATAGTCATGTCATACTTCTAGGGAACGACCTTAGTGCTTTCAAAAGGAAACGGTCTTGGTTTCAGAATAATAACCGGCGGAGGTTGATTGATAGTCGATTTGTTGAAAACGGGCTTCACACCTTTGTTGGTCGTTTTGAACACCAGAACCTTCTCACCTTTCTTCGGTAAATTGAAAACAGGCTCAATTACTGAAACTTCTTCTTTCCTCACCTTACTACATACTTGTAATATTCCTTCATCAATCAACCTTTGTATACCTCTTCGTACCTCATCACACCCTCTAGAGTCACTAGAACATTTTTCACAATCATTATGGGTATCCTTTATCAATCCTGCTTTCAGTAGTTTCTCGTGAAGCAACCTCAACGGGGTTCTAATCTCTGACACATCTCGGACCATTCTTTCATCTAACACTTCTTCTACTGCATTGACCCCTCCATGGTTCGGCAGTGGATTACTTTTAACATTTGGGGGTACATCATCAAAAGACAAGATCTTCTTTTCCATCAACTCCCTGACAAGATGTTTTAGAGCAAGACAGCCTTCTAAATCATGACCGGCAGCACCTTCGTGAAAGGCACAACGCGCATTTGGATTATAGTGAGGAGATGTAGTGTCTGGATTTAATGGTCGTGTTGTTACCAATCCCTGCTGCACTAAGGAGGGGTACAACTCGGTGTAAGTCATCGGTATCTGAGGAATTGGTGGTTTTGTTGTCGGTCTCCGATTCTGGTAGTTTTGTCTGGGTGCCTGAGCTCTAGGCTGTTGAAGTTGTTGATAGAGTGGAGCATTGGGCGCTCGTTGATACCCTTGTTGAATTGGCTGATATACAGGTGCTGGCTGCACTGTCTGATAACTGGGAACAAGATGACTGAAAGTTGGAGTTACAGCTGCCACATAAGGTTGTTGGGCATACTGCAACGGATACATTGGTCGTTGTTGCTGGGATTGCTGAACATAATTTGCTTGAGGCTGTTGAACAAAGCCTTGCTGAGATTGTTGAACATAACTCTGTTGATACTGTTGGTAAGGTGATCTCCAGGTGCGACTCTTTCTTCCCACATTTGTCTCCCCTTCCTTCTTTCTATGAAAATTATTGCTAAGCTTTTTGACATTGTTATTACTAGAACTGCTGGAACTGCTAGCTACCTTCCCATTCTTCATTCCCAACTCCACTCTCACCCCCACTGCTACTATATCAGAAAAACTGGTGGTTACACTACTGATCATTTTCTCATAAAACTCCAGTCTCACTGTATCGACGAACCAATATGTTAACTCTTTTTCACTCAAAGGAGGTTCTACCTGAGAGGCAGTTTCCCTCCACCTATGTGCATACTCTTTGAAGGATTTTGAACTCTTCTATGACATACTCAGTAACTGTCTTCGATCAGGGGCTAAATCCATGTTGTACTTGTAATGTTTCACAAAAGCATCAGCCAAGTCTTGGAAACTATGAATATGAGACTGATCCAAACGCAAATACCATTTAGCAGGAGCTCCTTTCAGACTATCTTGGAAACAGTGAATCATTAACTTGTCATCTTCCATGTGAGCAACCATTCTTCGGTAATACATAATCAGATGAGTTCGAGGACAAGTAGCCCCAGAATACTGATCAAAATTGGGAACTTTTAATTTTGGTGGAATTACCAATCCAGACACTAGGCACATATCTCTGGCATCAGTACCAAAGATGTCATTTCCTTCCATTGCTCTGACTTTCCTGCCGATAGTTTCTACACTTTCTCTCAACTTATCATGTCGTCCGCTTTCTTCTTCATACCCATCAAGACCTTCGTACACTGGTGGAGGATTATGAAAAACAGGGCGCGCTTGAACCTGAACAGTAGGCTGAGTGTAAGTAGGAATAGCTTGAGGAATTTCTGGCCCCAAAGGAACTGCTTGTTGACTAACTACTGGTGGAGGTACAAAACCAGGCGGTAACCCATATGGTGGAATATTTGCAACAGTGACTGTCGTTGGGACCGGCTATACGCTATGCTCGTGATTTCAGAAACAACAGTGGCTTGAGTGTCCAACTTTGCACGAATGACTTGTAGGGCTTCCATGATCTGCCTCATGCCTCCTTGTAGCTCTCCGAGTTCATTATCAATTATGTCCACATCCAAATTCTATCCTTCCATTCTTAGGCGAGCTTGGGCTCGGGTGTTGTATCGGTGTTGAGGATTCAGTGTGATTCTTTCTGGAGACAAGACAGCGAGATGAGACACAACACAAGAACATGCACATGCAATGCTTATGAATGTGACAATGCAAAATTAATCGTTCAAGGAATCCAAAGAAATATTTGCATAAATTATAACAATGGGGAAATAAGCAAATTTAATTCCCAGTTTCTTTAAGTTCTCCAATTTTTGTTTTTGGAATACATCCTTCATCCTATAATATCTGCAAACAATCTTTAGTTCTTTGAATGATTAATTAACGAGAATGCAAATGCAAAAGTTTCATAGAACTCAGATCAAAACATCATCTCATTTCATTGATTTTCAAGATTGCATTACAAAATATCTAGTATATTTTACAAAAGTCCTAAGGCTGACAGTATTCTAAATAAAAGTCCTCTTTTGCTTTGAGTTTCTTGATTTCTTCTTCCATCTGAGTCTTCTCGAGAATGAGTTTGTCCACGACTAGCTTCCATGGAGTTGGCTGAGATCTAGGAGATGATGAACCTTCCTGTGTCTTTCTCTTCTTACAAGCAATCATTTCTTCGTCCTTTGCCTGCAGTTGTCTACGGAGTTCATCGTTCTCTTCCATAGCCACTTGGTACTTGTACTTCCAGGCTACTTCAGTTTGTTGTGATTTCC
Organism: Lathyrus sativus; assembly: GCA_963859935.3. Taxonomy (NCBI): domain Eukaryota; kingdom Viridiplantae; phylum Streptophyta; class Magnoliopsida; order Fabales; family Fabaceae; genus Lathyrus; species Lathyrus sativus. The sequence continues at coordinate 569,338,249 of OZ012737.1, read as the reverse complement.
TCAAAGCAATCTTTAACTTCTCCTCTTCAGACATAAAGATCATTGTGTGTTCTTCCTCTAAAGCCATGGGTTTCTGCTGAGAATAAGGCATTTTCAGTTGAATAGCTCTCTTTTGGACCCATTGGAGATAAGGCTCGAGAGAGACGCAATTAGGTTTCCCTAAGTCTTCCTTTCCTTTCTTGTGTACATGTCCCCAAGCTTTTAGAATTTCTCCCTTCAATTCTGAACTTCCTTTAAAGAAAATATTCTCCACATGGGCGCTGTTTGGTTTGTCTTTCAAAGGATATCCGAGCTGTCGGCGAGCGAGAACGGGGTTGCAACTGATTCATCCACTTGTACCCAGGAGAGGTATGTTACCAAAACTTCCACAACTGTCAATGATTTTTATCCCATCATAACTACGGTTGTACCAATCGATATCAGAGTGAGTAAGAGCCATAACCTTCTGAGACCACCATCCTTCCTTCCAAAAAGCATGAGCTTTAGGTAAGTGAGAAATAAACCACTTATATAACAAAGGGACATAACAGATAATCATTCCTCCTTTATGCAAATTCCTCAGATGAATAGAATGATATACGTCAGCTAGTAAAGTAGGCACAAGGTTTTTCTTCAAGAAAATCTTGATGGCATTGAGATCCACAAAATTATCAAAGCTTGGAAACAATAAAATCCCATAAATGAGCAAGGCAAAGATAGCTTCGAATGCATCCATACTCAAGTGATCAGCATAGTATTGTGCTTTCCCAACCAAGAATTCTGCAGTCAAACCAAATACTCCTCCCTTAGTAACCATATTTTTCTGAATATCCACCAATCCCAAACGCGTAGCTTTAGCAATCTCTTCTTTCTTAGGGTCCTTCTCCATGATGGGAAAAGGAGAGTCTTCAAGAATAGGTAAACCAATCAAGCAAGAATATTCCTCAAGTGTAGGTACTAGCTGATAATCAGAGAAAGTAAAACAATGATAGAGTGAATCATAAAACTGGAGGAGTGTGGAGAGAAGTCCCAGATCCATCTTCCTTTTTACCCTCAATAGTGACAATAAGTTCCCATGCCTGCTCTTGAATCCTTCTAGATCTGTTATCAAAGTGCTCAACCTTTCTATGTCATCCAAGTTAGGACTTTTGTAAGTGTACTTCATTGTTTTCTTTTTTCCACTGTCCATGATGATCCTAATGTTTATAAACAAGAGATCTGAGTTCCATGAAACTTTTATGACATGATGTTCATGAATGCATGAATGCACAAACACAGGTAAGCACAGATTCACATATACACATAGGTAAACAGGTGAAGGTTTAGGTTTGGGAGAACATGAGTATGGAGCCAGGGTCTACCCATCCCAAAGGTATGTACTAAGGCTTTCAAAAACTATAGAACAAGGTTCTAAAAAGGTTCCCAGAGTCCTCGACCCATCTTTCGAATATTATCAATTTCCCAAATGCTTGGTGGTCGATAATATTCTCAAGAGAGTCTCGTCCAAGTGTAGTATCGCGTATCAATTATTTCGAAATTACTCCCTTATAGTCATCGCACTACATCCTAATAAAGCCAAAGTGGGGGAAAAGGTAATCTAAAAGTTCTCAGTATCACGGGCTCCCATGTAGAAAGTAAAATTGTTTTCACGAATACTCGATCAACAATACTATCTCTCAGAAGGGCCTCTACTGAGCGGTGGTTTTCTCAAGTCAGCTTGGTCGGGAATCAACTCCCTATAAGCCTTCTTGAATATACCACCATCCTATCATAAGTACGTTTACACACGGGTATAGTGTTGTCTCACCACTCAAAGTTCCCAAGATCCAACAGGACATATATGTACATATTTACAAGTATTCACAAATAAGCAAGTAATCAAACAAGATAGGATAAACCCTCAAAGCAATAGTCCCCAGTGAAGTCGTCATTTCTGTTGCGGTGAAAATTGGATACCAAGCTATTAAATTAACTTGAATCTTAATTCTTTTACAACCGAACTTTATTTTATCCAAAGGAAAGGTCTAAAGAAAGAAAAACCTTTTTTGCGATGTAACGACAATGCTTAAGAGATTCGGGGATCGGGGGTTGGTTATACCTAGGGAAGGTGTTAGGATGATTAAAACACTAGGCAAGTGCTTAGAAGAAGATTTGGTAGAATTTGTAGCTTTTGGTCAAAGTAACTTGGTGATGAAGTTGACTTTTTGATTGGTGAAGTTTTTGGGAGGTTTAATGGTTTAGACACCTTCTACACCATATTTAGAGATTGTATGGATGATTGTTGAGGTATTTTAGTGTATAGAAATGGTTTTGGCAACCCTAGTAGCAAGGCAGATTTTTTGTGTTTTTGGTGGAAATGGTGATTTTGTGGTTTTGAAGTTTTTGAGGCAAAGTGCAAGGGCAGAGGTTTCTTCTGGTTTTTAGAATATTGTTGATGATGAAAATGAGGTGAGGGAGAGTCCTATTTATAGGCAAATGAAGTGGCTTGGGCAGATTTGAAGTTTCTTCACTTTGAAGAAAGGTTTTGAACTTCCAAAATCAAACCCCCTCAAGTGGGTTTCCTTGATCTGCAAGGCCAGCCTCAATAGTCAAGAAACATGATGAATTTGAAGTGTCTAAATGCAGGATAGAGTGTAGCATCATGGCTGTTTCAGAACTTGGCTTTACACCTCATGCTTACTTTTTTACTTTTGAAGGCAAGTTGCAAGGCACTTGCAAAACTTGTCTTTTTCCATATTTCTGCATTTCCTTGGTTCTCTTGGATTACAAACTTTATAGATATCAGATACAATAGGATTTACAAGTTAGAATTGGTCAATTTTGATGAAGGAAGTGATTTTTGAATTTGGGCAATGTGGGACTAAAGTGAAAAACCACAAACTTGCCATGACCATAACTTTCAGCTCACAAATCCTTTTGAGATGTGCTAGTACTTTTTAGAAAGCCCTCAAATAACTCTAAAACATTCATGTTTTCATGAGTTTCAATTTCCCAAAGGAACTTGGCCAAAAAGCCTTCCAAAGTTGCTAAAAAAGAACTTAAAAGTGAAATTTCTCTGTCTTTTTCCCTTCTAGAAATGAATTTGATCATAACTCCAAATCTATGCATTTTCTGACTATGGACCACTTAGGGACTTTTGTAGGACTTGCCAAGAGCTTCCAAATGAGCTTTGAACCAACTCAATTGGATGTGTGGTTAAGGAGTTATGGTTTACCCCCTTTCAAAACCCTAATTTCCCGATTTTTCGATTACTCCTTCATCCTTGATCCAATGGTCATGAAAATTGATATGCAAGTCCAATATTCCATAAGGAACAATTTTGTTTCACAACTTAAAGTCCAATTCCTAAAATTTGGAGAGTTGACTTTTCGGTCAACCGTACGACCAATCGGTGACTACCGAGTCGCCTGTTGACATTCTGGGACTCCTGAGACTTTGAAACTTCTTGGATGAACTTTATTAAGCTATATGAACTTCATGAATCATAATCCCACCATTTAAACATCTTCCAACATCAATGTCAAACTACGGTTGACTTTTACTGGTCCAAAATCCTAATCGGGTGCTCTGAAATGCACTGCTCTGAATTCCGGGGTAACAACCTCAAATTGGCTTCTCAATTGACATTATATGATACCCTTGACCTTGTTTCCTAATTGAATGAGCCCAAAACATTGACTAATCACAAACCCTGAAGTTTCAATTTTGACTGCACGAAACCCTGATTCATCTGCAACTTGACAAAGACAAACTTGCACTGGGTTAAGGTTAAATAATTCATGAGTATGTTCCTAAAATGATAGTGAGAATCTAAGGGGCCAAAATTTGGGGTGCAACAAACACTCTTTTATTTTGAAAGGGCAAGCTTGTTGTTTGATTCGGAGATGAACCATGTTGGTGAGAGTAGAATTTCAAGGTTGTAATAACTTCTCTTTTTTGTTTTAAAGTGTTTACGGTATTGAGGTTGCGAATAACTGTGATAAATGCTGATAAAGGTCTCGTTCTGTAGTATTGGCTTGGTAGTACTTTACGTATTCCTCAATCTCTTTCTAATATCATCCAGGGCCTTGTGCCTTTTAACTTCTTTTGAAGGCATCCTCTTGCGATGCTTGTAATACCAGCAAACGTGAAGTCGGCGCACCAATGACATCAACCATAATGTGATAGGAAGTCGAGATCAACACACATTGGCTTTCATGCTACAAAAGATGCGTATGGACCACCAATGTCTCTTAACTCATAACCGGTTTTGTTCTTCTCCTTCACTTATTGTGCATACAATAAATTTAAAAACAATCTTCTATAATGTCATGCTTGAATGTGTTTATAACTTGATAATCATGGTGAATTTCCTGGTCTTTTCTCTTTGTATCCATTATATTGGGTGTAATCTTTACTAAAGTGAGACATTTACTTGAGTGAGGCAGACTGCGATGTTTGTTAGATTTCTTGGATGAAATTTGGCTTAAGATCGAATCGATAGGTCTCTTATTAAAATTCTGAACCGGTGAATAGATGGGACTATTTTAAACTGATGCTCTTTAAATTGTTGTGATGCTTTTGACCCTGTTTCGTTTTGTAATGATGTTGTCATGAGCAGGGATTGTTGTTATTGTTTAGGAGCATCGACATGAGACAAAAAGGTAATTGCGAGCTCTTTTGCTCAACAACTTCTTTGAACTGTTTGTGAATGAAGATACTCACCACATAATTGGTAAATTACAGGCAGCATTTACGGATGATCATGGAAAACTATGGTGCGGAGGTGTTGGTGCCTTTTGTCATGAATTATGAATCCTCCAAAGTCAAACTGTGTCAAGGTTGCGTGAAGGAGAAGATTACGACAGTTCCTTGTATATGAAATAAATTTCATTTTTCTTGTACTCATTATTAATATGACAGAGTTCTGTACAATCTTGTAATAACTTCTGCCCAACTAATTAATAGTAATACTCTAAACATTCATCACAAGAATCAACACGAGACTTAAAGCAGTAGAACATCATTATAGTAACACTCATCATTACCATTCCGCCCCTCATACTATTTACTTTGTTAGAATATAATAACTCTTCATCACTCTCACTTTCCAATTATCTTAATGGCCTTGTTATCATATGTAAACCAATGGCAAAGAAATGAAAATGCTGGCTCTTTGTAGCAAATCGGTGATACCGAGCGAAGGCTGCCTTTAGGATTTGGATCACTTCAAAATATTTTTTTTAGAGATATGCCTATAATATGGCCCTTGGCATTTGAACTTGGAAGAACGCATCTGTATTATCCTTTCTTGAATGAATTTTGAATTTGAAGGCTGTAAAGAGAACCGATCTAATCCTTTGTAAAGAAAATGAACTTTACCTCCATTTGAAAACCTCTTGATTGCAAATTACCAAAAAACACTATCAACACTTTCTCTTAAAACTTTAAACAATGATCCAAGCTCACAAATAAAGATCAGGCCTGTTTTGCTCTTTGTTGTTTGTGCGAACTAAGTTTAAATGACTATTACTCGAGACACCAACCAGAGCTTTAAGCAACCATTTGAACCATGGTGAAACAACTCGCATTACCAATCCCCATAGAACCTTCGTTATTCCTTAAATAACTACGCTCTTCATCACTGGATATGACAACTAAATCTTCCTTGGGGAAATCTCTGATACAACTCGAGGAAAACTGGTCATCTATTTGGTTAAAGGACTGTAAGAATGAAACACACTCCTCTCTCGTCTCTTCAAAGGTTCAACATAACTCGTAGGAGACTAGAACACACACATAGCCTTCAAGACCTTTGAATCTTTGCAACAAACCCAACTTCACAAAACAAACAAAAACTAAAAAACGGTTAGCCATGCACGGATGATTGACTTAAATGATATGCGATGGATCAATGGATCTAAGGGTAAAATTTGGGGTACGACAATTGCCCCTATTTAAATAACTTCACCAGATGATTTGAGCGACGAAGGCTCGAGAAATCATGGTGAAAGGGATTTAAATATAGATAACCGAAAATTTTGCCCTTAGATGCAGCGATATGTAATGCTACGGACAAAAATGATAATGCGATGCTAAACATGCTATGAATCTAATATGATGCATATGATAAAAAATGATAAATTCAAAGATGCAGACGAAACGACGACACAGGGGATCGACGCGACTGGGGAAGACCACGCATTGGGAAACAGCGCGAGACCGGGGAAAATCTGGAGTGGTGAGCAAACAGGTTCAAGTATGACCGGTTGACACTCTAAGATGAAAAGGTAACTCAGGACCTATACGGCGGTAGGATCAAGTAAATGACAAGTGCTGGAATTTTTGGAACATTCCTTTAAACGACGAGATCGAGCGGGATCTTCAGTAATCATCGGAAAATAAACAAGGAGAAACACCCATCAGAAACATCCGGAAGAACGTCGAACAAACTCTGAAACATACCAGAGATACTCGGAAAACCATCGAATAAACTTTGGGTTACATCCAGAAATAAAAGGACAACATCTATAGGAGCATGAGATGAAGGCAAGTCTTTGAAGGTAAATCTGAGACGTTTAGGAAAGCAATAAATGTAACAGGACAAGTTTGAAAACATATCTAGAAGAACATCAGATAAGCAACAAAAGGGGTTCTGGAAGAACATCAGAATAAAGAGAAACGTATCCGGAAAACCATCGGATTATTCTGGAAAACCATCAGAATCAAAGGTGATATCTGGAAAACCATCAGATGAAAGAATCGATCTGGAAAACCGTCAGAAAGAGAAACGTATCCGGAAAACCATCGGATAGATTCTGGAAAACCATCAGAATCAAAGGAAAATATCTGGGAAACCATCAGATAAAAGACTCGATCTGGAAAACTGTCAAAAAGAGAAACGTATCCGAAAAACCATCGGATAAGAAAAATGTCATATCTGGAAGAACATCAGATAGACACGACACAAAGTTGTTTGGTAGGTGCCAAGTAAGTTGGACTTCGACCACAAAGTAAGACGTGGATAAAACACGACCTCGGGAGAAATGCAAATGAGGATGAAACACTCATGATAGGTATATAAATTATGCTATGATATATGATCAAATGCAAATGCAGATGTTGACGACAAGACTCGACTCTTGTGGTAAGATGCCAAGATTGGAAAACTGATTCCTCGACACATAGATCACTGTCCTTATGCTTTAGGGACCAAAGTTGTTACTGCTGAACACATCTCTGCCACGTTTCTAAACTGTATCAAAGTTGATGTAGGAAGGAAGGGTAGCTGTCTGGGGATTCTTCAAGTAAACTGCCCCAGATTAAACCGTCTGTTTATAGATGAACTGATAATTGCTTTAGCCTGTCTGATTCTGAAAAGACAGTTTTAATGTACCCTCGGAAAGCTTGCCCCAGTCTGAGTCTTAAAAAAAACTTATGGATAAACCAAATCGGAGAAGACCTTGCCTTGAACAAATCTTGAACTGATTCTTAGACAGGGTGTAAAAAGAACTTGCCCCTGATAGGACCACTTGACCAAGTTTCTCGATGTTTGAAAATTCCTTAGAGGAAAGCCAATTTGCAAACAAAAGTAATCATACAAACATGGTAATGCAGAGTTCATGCAACTTTTGAAATCAAGATTATTTTGAAATATGAAGAATAAATGAGTCGTTGGTCAGCACACGGTGGTTCAAAACGCTCAAATTTTAAAAGTGTACTACCAAAATAAAGGATTCGCAAAGATCTCTTGGAGTCAGCTTACGCAACCTTGCTGTAGCATGCTTTCAAAATAACCTTGTTTCAATTACGTCTTTTGAGGGCTGTAACGTGGCCTGGTTCACGGTTTATGAAACAAAGGATAAAGGCTCAAATTTTATTTGTACCCACCCCATCTACGTGATAATCTTCAATCCTACGCTGGGTTAACTCATATTATACGTTCAGGTTCCTATAGGTTAGGAATTGCACTGATAATAATGACGATGGCTCAGAGGTCAACAGACCTTTTTGAAAAGGCAACCACTATTTCTTTACAACAGATGGTTGTTTTGACATTGAGGATTTTCATGGTGAGGATTTAAAGATCTCCTCTTTCTATTATCCCTAACTTTTGCCTGAACTGTTTTTAAAGCACATAGTCAGCGGGATGCCCCAATTTTGCTTAAATCTCCTTCATAGGTTTGACTTAGCGGGCCTTTTCTTTTAAATTTTTTATAGAAAGTGACTGTCTAACTTTAATGATTACGGTGAACCAACATCGGCGTTTTGGTTTGGAAACATCTTCGACACTTGCTTGCTGTGTGCAAAGGAAAATTGTGAGTGCTACCTTTATATGAAAGGTACATTGTAGGAAAACGCAACCGAGTTAACTGAGAACTACCCATGCCCCAGGTTAAGATTGCATTTTTTTTTGTAAAGAAAGAAACTCCAACTTCTAGGCTCGAAGGGGGTGACAAGGGGATAACTTCCTTATTTCTCCAGTGTTTGGGAGTTGAAACAATACCTTACATCGTCAACAAAGTTTGATTGAAAGCAATACTGACAACAATTATGGGTATAACGTTTTCGTCATCCTCCCTCCAATCTTTGCATATCACAAATTTGGACAAGAAGTAAATTTTTGAAAGATAAAGCATAAAGATGCAAATAAATAGACAAAATGAATTGAAATCGAAAGTTGCAATGCTCAGTTCATTTAATGTAAAAGTACAAATATAATTCGAAAGCAAACAACTAATAAAATAAGGAAAGTACAAACAATGAGAAACAAAAGCTTAGTGACTAAATCAGTGAGCCTCCCGTCCGGAACACAAATGACCCTCTGGAGTCAGTTCGAAGCTTCACTTTTGATGCACTGGCAAAGGATTTTTCTGGACATTTGGAGGATTATCTGCAAAATCCAATGTTCCATCTCTAATCAACTCACGCACTCTAGATTTCAGTGCAAAACAATGCTCCAAATCGTGGCCTAAGGCACCCTCATGAAAAGCGCACTGGAAATCAGTCCTGAATCCATTTGGAGGAGGATTAGGAGGAGGTGGTAGAGCCCTTGTAGTAATCAACCCTCGTTGAACCAAGTACGGATATAACTTTGTGTAAGTCATGGGAATAGGATCAAATTGGTTCCTATTTCGAGACTGGTCTTGTCTAATAACTGGACGTTGAGCAGTCTGAGCTGGCTGTGGAGCAACAACAGGTTGAGATCCATAGCGAGGCTTCCATGATTCAGTCATGACAGCATTGGTCTGTTCCTCCTTCTTCTTCTGGAAATTCCCATAGGATTTCTTTGCCCCATTAGAAGATTCGGCAGCTTTGGATACCTTGCCATTTTTCAGACCCTCTTCTATCCTTTGGCCAATAGTCACCAGATCTGTAAAGCTTGAAGAGACACTTCCAATCATCTTTTCCCAATAGAAAGGAGACAAAGTATCTGTGAACATTCTTGTCAGTTCCTTCTCCGCTATAGGGGGTTCAACTTGGGAAGTTAACTTTTTCCAACACTGAGCATATTCTTTGAATGATTCTTTTTCCCTCTGAGACATACTTTGAAGTTGATGGAGATCGGGAGCCATGTCTAAATTGTATTTGTATTGCCTCATAAAAGCATTGGCGAGATCCTGGAAGCAGCGGACACTGTTATGCTCTAAGTTCATATACCATTTGAGAGAAGCACCACTCAGACTATCCTGAAAGCAATGGATAAGCAACTTCTGATTATTGGTGTAACTTGCCATCTTTCGGAAGTACATAACTAGATGGGCTCTTGGACATGAGTGACCTTGATACTTCACAAACTCAGGAGTCTTGAACTTGGAAGGCAAAACAAGACCAAAAACTAGGCACATATTGTCGGCATCAACGTTGAAGAAATCAGTACCTTCGACAGCTTGGAGTCTCTTGTTTATGATTTGAAATTGCTCACGAGTAATCTCAGGCTCAACAAAGTCTTCCTAGTTGTCCTCTTGAGCACGAGCAGGATTGTACTCATAGGGAGAATTCTCAAAGGGAGCTTGGACAGTCTGATTAACAGTGTGGACCACAGGTCTGGCCTCGGTAAAGACAGGAGCTTGAAAAATCGGTCTGACGGTCTGACCAATTGTAGCAGCAGATGCAATAGGTGGAAAGTAGTTATGAGGTAAACCAAACTTCGGCCAAGTAGAGGGCGACAGTGAAACAGGAGATGGATCGACACTTGAAACTTCCTGAATGATGGTCCTCTAAGGTGGATCTCCTTTGGCAATCAGTACTTGAAGCATCTCGGTAAGCCTAGTCATGCCTGCTTTCAGCTCATCAATCTCTATTCGGACTTCCACATTATGTTCTTCTTATTCTAACATCTTGTGTCTTAAGTTAGCTCTAGTCTGATATCTGTATCGAGGAATCAGTTTGACGACCCAAAGGAACACTGGGAGATAAAGATAACTGGGAATGAGAAACCGGGGGGAAAATACAATGCAAAAATGTGATGCTAATGCCATGCAATGGTTTCAAGAACCTCAACAGTTGATTGCAAACATTTTTAGGAAAGTTGGGAAAAGGTTTTAAACTTTAAAAATGTAGGACTTTTGAATTTGCAAAGGACTGTTGAATTCCTTGAAACTAGGAATGATGTTTTATGAATGCCATGCACAAATGCACACAAACAACAAAAGTCCTAGGTTAGGGGAACAACGAGTGGAGTTAAGGTCTACCCATCCCAAAAGGTATGTACTATAGGTTAATTGTACCTGCAGAACAAGGGTTCTAAAATGGAACCCAAAGTCATCAACCCATCTTTCGAATATTATTAATTTCCCAATTGACTCAGTGATTAATAATATTCTCAAGAGAACCTCTTTTGAGTGTAGCATCGCATAACAACTATTTCGGGAGTACTCCCTCATAGTCCTTGCACTACGTTCTAAATAAGGCCAAAGTTGTGTTTCGGTAACTACGGCCCTCAGTATCACAGACTCCAATCGACAATAGTAAAAGTTTTCACGATTACTCATTTAACCGAACCATTTTCGAAAGGGTCTCAACTGAGCGTGATTTTCGAGTCAACTTGGTCGGGATTCAACTCCCTATAAGCCTCGTCGAACATATCACTATCCTATCTTAAGTTCACTCAAGTCCGGGTGTAGGACTTATCTCACAACAATGACATAAACCCCAAGCAAGGTACAATAGTTATATATAAGCAGATAATAAGCAAAAAGCAAACATAAAAAACAATAGGGATAACCCTCAAAAAACGTTAGTTATTTCCCCAGTGAAGTCACCATTTTCTATTACGGTGAAATTTGGATGTCAAGCTATTGATTAACTTGAATCTTAATTCATTTACAACCGGTCTTTGATTCATCCGAAGGAAAGGTTAAAAGAAGGAAAAACCTATTTTGCATCGTAAACACGATGCGGGAGAGATCTAAGGTTCGGGGGTTGGTTAAGCTTAGGGAAGGTGTTAGCACTCTAAACTTCTGTAGTACTCTACAGGAACCTCTTGCTTCAAAATGTGCTATTTGCTATAGTTATCTGCTTAAGAGTATGCTAAAGGGTTAGAGGTAAAGAAAGAGACCTAAAGGGGTTAGTCCTAAGTTTACTCGCCAAGACTCGCATCTTGTGCCTACGTATCCTGGGTAGGGGATGGAATCAGAGTAATCGTAGTTCCCCTCACAGAGGGAGATAAGGAACTTCTTGACTATGGTCAAGGTTCCTGGGGGAAAATAAACGTTCATAGGGAAGCGCTTATTTTGGAGTACGGATACTCCTATTCTACATTATAAAGTTACGTTGAAAGGGTGTGGGATAAATATTCCACGGTGAGAAATTTATATGGAGTGCGGCGACTCCTAATCCTAAGGCTAGGATGAAGGGTTGGATGCCCACGGCGGGACGCCTAAAAAGTGAGCACGGCGACTCGGATCCTAAGGCTTAAATGGGTAGGGTATAGGTCATTGACTCGGCGGTCAAATAGGATAACTTTTCCTTCGGGGGAAATTAAGCAACAATGATAATTGAAAAATGATACTTGAGTTAAGTTTGAAAAGAGGCATTGGGTTGATTAGGATTAATTATTTTTATGATTTTTGTGAGGTTTTAGGTAATTAAAGAAAAGTTGGAAAATTAGAGTGGAATTAAGTGAAAGGAGCTTGACTAATTTAAATTGAAAAAAGTTATTTTTGTGATTTTGAGACCTTTAGGTAATTTAGAAGAAAGTTGGAATTTTATAAATACAAAGGGGTATTAGAGTTTTCTTAGCAAATATTCAATTTAAATTAAATGGAAAGATAAATATTTTTAAAACAAACTAAGTGTCTAAGTTATTTTGAATAAAATCCTTTTTCTTTTTTTTAATAGATAAGCATCTTTTTGAGTTTTTGATTACTATTAAGAAAAAGTGAGATTAAAACATTAAAACTAATCTAAACATCTTTTTTTTATTTATATTTTTGATATTCGTTTTTAATTAATCAATTAGTAAATTTTCGGATTTTTAATTAAGTTAAATAATTAGTAGTTAGTATGGTGTTAGTAGTTAGTTTTATTATTATTATTAAAATTACAAAAACGAATCCACAAAACAAATAACATACAGCAAAATAAATTAAAAAAACAGTAAAAAGATAAATTGGGTTGGGCCGGTGGTGATGAACCCATCGGACCCAACCCGGTCCGGCCATCGAAGCAGAAAGGGGGAAAACATTTTGATTGAAACCCTAAGGCTCCAAACCCCAGCGGCGCATCTCCAATCTCACTCTTTCTTCATTCCTTCTCTTGCTCCTCTTCTTCTCATTCTCCGATTCCCCGTCTGTTCTCTTTTTTTCGTTCCCCGATTTCCTTTAAAGCTGAAGAACAACACGCATCAGTTAATACCAACAAGCTTAACAACAATGAAATTACGTTATGATGTACTCGTGTAGGGTTTCAAATAGTGGATTTTGTGGCGAAGGTGACAGATGAGTCGAGAATGATAGCGAACGACGGTTTCCGATGATGCTTCGCGATGAATGGCGGGTTTTGGTAGCCTCCGACGGTGACAGAAACAACCAGATAAGTTTCTCTCTTTTGTAATGGTTTAGGGATTTCGAAACTCAGTGGATGGCTGTGTTCGTGAAGGTGTTATATATGTGTCCGTTCGTTTGTGATTTTCCGCTTCTGGCCGTCTTATGTGAATCCGTGAATTCACCTTTTATAATGTTTTCAAAATGATGAATTGAATGTGAAGAATTATCTTGTCGGTTTTCATATTGGAAAGAAATACAAATATGATATGTTTCCTCTTGAATCCTAATTACATCTTTCCATTTTTACAGGAACATGTTTAGACACGTTTTGGATTGTTTGGAAAAGGTATGATTATGTCTGAAGCATACCTTACACGGTTTTTAGAAAGAAATTTGTTTTGTCTGGTTTTAATCTTCCCTTCAAGATCACTAATTTCTTCCTTTTTATGTAGGATCTTGTCTGAACCGGTTATGGAAAGAAATAGAATCTACGATGCATTTTGGCTTCTCACGATGGACACTCTTTCATTTTGAAAGGGCGAGCTTTCTGTTTGATTCGGAGATGAACCATGTTGGTGAGAGTAGAATTTCAAGGTTGTAATAACTTCTCTTCTTTGTTTTAAAGTTTTTACGGTATTGAGGTTGCGAATAACTGTGATAAATGCTGATAAAGGTCTCGTGCTGTAGTATTGGCTTGGTAGTACTTTACGTATTCCTCAATCTCTTTCTAATATCATCCAAGGCCTTGTGCCTTTTAACTTCTTTTGAAGGTATCCTCTTACGATGCTTGTAATACCAGCAAACGTGAAGTCGGCACACCAATGACATCAACCATAATGTGAGAGGAAGTCGAGATCAACACACATTGGATTTCATGCTACAAAAGGTGCGTATGGACCATCAATGTCTCTTAACTCATAACCATTTTGTTCTTCTCCTTCACTTATTGTGCACACAATAAATTTAAAAACATTCTTCTATAATGTCATGCTTGAATGTGTCTATAACTTGATAATCATGGTGAATTTCCTGGTCTTTTCTCTTTGTATCCATTATATTAGGTGTAATCTTTACTAAAGTGAGACATTTACTTGAGTGAGGCAGACTGCGATGTTTGTTAGATTTCTTGGATGAAAGTTGACTTAAGATCGAATCGATAGGTCTCTTATTGAAATTCTGAACCGGTGAATAGATGGGACTATTTTAAACTGATGCTCTTTAAATTGTTGTGATGTTTTTGACCCTGTTTCGTTTTGTAATGATGTTGTCATGAGCAGGGGTTGCTGTTATTGTTTAGGAGCATCGACATGAGACAAAAGGTAATTGCGAGCTCTTTTGCTCAACAAATTCTTTGAACTGTTTGTGAATGAAGATACTCACCACATAATTGGTAAATTACAGGCAACATTTGCGGATGATCATGGAAAACTATGGTGCGGAGGTGTTGGTGCCTTTTGTCATGAATTATGAATCCTCCAAAGTCAAACTGTGTCAAGGTTGCGTGAAGGAGAAGATTACGACAGTTCCTTGTATATGAAATGAATTTCATTTTTCTTGTACTCATTATTAATATAACAGAGTTCTGTACAATCTTGTAATAACTTCTGCCCAACTAATTAATAGTAATACTCTAAACATTCATCACAAGAATCAACACGAGACTTAAAGCAGTAGAACATCATTATAGTAACACTCATCATTACCATTCCGCCCCTCATACTATTTACTTCGTTAGAATATAATAACTCTTCATCACTCTCACTTTCCAATTATCTTAATGGCCTTGTTATCATATGTAAACCAATGGCAAAGAAATGAAAATGCTAGCTCTTTGTAGCAAATCGGTGATACCGAGCGAAGGCTGCCTTTAGGATTTGGATCACATCACAATAATTTTTTTTAGAGATATGCCTATAATATGGCCCTTGAATTTGAACTTGGAAGAATGTATCTGTATTATCCTTTCTTGAATGAATTTTGAATTTGAAGTCTGTAAAGAGAACCGATCTAATCCTTTGTAAAGAAAATGAACTTTACCTCCATTTGAAAATCTCTTGATTGCAAATTACCAAAAAACACTATCAACACTTTCTCTTAAAACTTTAAACAATGATCCAAGCTCACAGATAAAGATCAGGCTTGCTTTGCTCTTTATTGTTTGTGCGAACTAAGTTTAAATGACTATTACTCGAGACACCAACCAGAGCTTTGAGCAACCATTTGAACCATAGTGAAACAACTCGCATTACCAATCCCATAGAACCTTCGTTATTCCTTAAATAACTACGCTCTTCATCACTGGATATGACAACTAAATCTTCCTTAGGGAAATCTCTGATACAACTCGAGGAAAACTGGTCATCTATTTGGTTAAAGGATTGTAAGAATGAAACACACTCCTCACCCGTCTCTTCAAAGGTTCAACATAACTCGTAGGAGACTAGAACACACACATAGCCTTCAAGACCTTTGAATCTTTGCAACAAACCCAACTTCACAAAACAAACAAAAACTAAAAAACGGTTAGCCATGCACGGATGATTGACTTAAATGATATGCGATGGATCAATGGATCTAAGGGTAAAATTTGGGGTACGATACAAACCTAGCACAATTCAGAGGTATTTACAAGGAAACAATAGATAAGAATGTACGTACTAGAAAATTTACAAGAGAAAACAAAAGATATAATGTATAAAGTGAAAGGGAAAAACAAAAATCATACCTTGAGATAGAGCTAGTGCAGAAAAACAGAGAGAATGGAAGATAGGTTAGGGAGCACAAGTGAGAAAGCAAGAGCAAGTGAGAAAATTTGAAAGTGTAGAAAGCGTGAAGTTGGAGGCAAGGGAAGACAAGAAGTAGGGTTTTCTGAGCATAAAGTGGAGAAACGGGTCATGGGACCAAGTGGCCCACCCCAAAACCCTAAAAAGTTAACTGATGTGGCAACCCAGGATTCTCTGATTCGCCCCCTTCGTCAGGCGAACGCCAGCGAAGCTTCGCTAGGCTCGCCAGGCGAACGTTCGCCTCCATTCGCCAGGCGAATGTTAGCGAACAGGACAGCAGAAATAGGGCCTGCTGCATGTTCCTATCACACAATCATACTTTCAAACATACACAAAATGCATTAAATGAACATAAAACAGGTAAATACTTACAATGTTGGGGTGCCTCCCAACAAGCGCTTGTTTAATGTCGGATAAGTTTGACGGTTCGAGATGCTCACGAAGGAGCATCCAAACGGATTGCACAACTCTCGCGATCCACTAGACCACCAAAATAAATCTTCAAACGTTGGCTGTTCACCGTCCAACTATCCTTTTTCTCCAAGTCTTCAATGACAATAGCTCCATACGTTTTGACTTCTTTAACACAAAATGGCCCAGACCATTTAGACTTCAATTTTCTGGGGAATAACCTCAACCTAGAATTGAACAAAAGCACCAACTGATCCTTAGCTAGCAAGTTACTCAAAGGCCTAACTACCTTTGAGAAGTCTTTGATAAAGCACCGATAGAAACCGGCGTGGCCTAGAAAGCTCCGGATTCCCTTCAAATTCACTGGAGGAGGCAACTTTTCAGTCACTTCAACTTTAGCACGATCAACTTCAAGCCCTCTTGAAGAGACTTTATGGCCAAGCACTATTCCCTCAGTCACCATAAAGTGGCACTTCTCCCAATTAAGAACAAGATTTGTCTTCACGCATCTTTCAAGAACCGTTTCCAAGTTGTCCAAGCATAGACCAAAGGAACCACCAAATACGGAGAAATCGTCCATAAAGACTTCCATTGTTTTCTCGATAAGGTCGGCAAAAATAGCTTGCACACATCGTTGGAAAGTCGCTGGTGCATTGCACAGCCCAAAGGGCATTTTTTGGTATGCGAAAATTCCAAAAGAACATGTGAAAGTCGTCTTTTCATGATTGGTCGGGTCAACCGCAATTTGGTTATACCCGGAATAGCCATCTAAGAAACAATATTATTGTTGCCCGGAAAGTCTTTATAGCATTTGATCCATGAACGGGAGTAGAAAGTAATCTTTTGAGTTGCGGTATTCAACCTCCTATAATCAATGCACATACGCCACCCCGTTGCCACTTTTGTCGAGATCAACTCATTTTTTTCATTTCGAATCACGGTAATGCCACTTTTCTTCGGAACCACATGTACGGGACTAACCCATGGGCTATCCGAAATCGGGTAAATCATTCCCGCATCTAACAACTTAACAACCTCTTTTCTAACAACTTCCTTCATAGTAGGATTTAAGCGGTGTTGAGGTTGAGCTACCGGCTTAAAGTACTCTTCCATTAAGCTCTTGTGTATGCAATAGGAAGGAATAATTCCTTTGAGATCAGAAATAGTCCAACCCATGGCTTCTTGATTCTTTTTCAAAACATCGATCAAACGGGATTCTTCATTCTTTGACAAAAGATTGCTTATGATAACCGACTATGCTTCGGTCTCGTCGAGGAATACATACTTCAAATTAGAAGGTAGCATTTTCAATTCAATCGACGATTTTTCTTCATTAACCTCCTTCTTCAATACTTCCTCCTCAACTTCCCACAGATGTAACTCTTTTAGATTATCAAGTTCCCTTAGGAATTCATCAAGAGCTTGCTCTTCTTCAATTGTGAAAACTTCAAAGGAGTCATCAAGAGCTAACTCCATAGGGGATATCTCATGAATATGTTTAGAAACTTCAAAAGTTGCCTCTTCGATCACATCAATTTGAAAGCTATCACGACTATCTTTTGAATGCTTCATGACTTCGAATAGATCAAAAGTAACTTCTTCATTTTGGACCCTTACTTTCATCAAACCGTCATCAACGCCAATCATCATGTGTGCGGTTTTCATGAACGGTCGGCCAAGAATAAGCGGAGCATCATCATCCTCTTCCATATCAATCACAACGAAATCAACTGAGAAGAAGAATTTGTCAACTTTGACCAATACGTCTTGGGCTAACCCATGAGGATGGGTAGTCGACTTATCGGCCAATTGCAAAGTCATCCGTATGGCCTTCATTTCAATGTTGCCAAGCCTCTTCACAATAGACAATGGTTTTAGATTAATGCTTGACCCTAAATTAATTAGCCCTTTTTCGACATAGATATCACCAATTGTAACCGACAAAGTAACTCGTCTCGGGTCAACCTCTTTTCTCGGAAGCGTCCGTTGAATGATTGCACTACAACTAGCATCTAAGACAATTGTCTCCGGTTCCGTGTACCTCCGCTTTTTAGTAAGTATGTCTTTCATGAATTTCGCATACTTAGGCATTTGCTCAAATGCTTCGACAAACAGAATGTTCACTTGAAGTTGTTTGAATATATCCATGAACCGGGCGTAATGCCATTCATTCTCCCTCTTAGATGGAGCATGCGGATACAGAAGGTTTTGGATTGGAGTAGCGCCCACTACCTCCTTTCCTTTAGAAACTCTAGAATTCCTCTCTCTTTTCTTTTTTACTCCCTCCACCTTCACTTCATCACTCTTATTTTTTTCAACTTCCACACTTTCTTTATTTTTTACTTCACCATTCTTTTCATCCTTTTCAACTTCAACCATTTTTTTCATTCTTTTCAACTTCTTCCTCACTCCACTCCCCAACTTCACCATCAATTCTATCATCTATTTTTTTCTCCTCATCTTTTTTCTCATCCTCTTTTTTTTTTACTCTCATCTCTTTTTTCACTCTCACTAATTAACTCCCTTCCACTTCTCATTGTTATCGCTTTACAATGCTCTTTTGGATTCGTTTGTGTGTTCGCCGAAAAAGATGGTCCGGGTTGTTGTTCCTCTAGTTGTTTAGCAAGTTGACCGACTTGAGTTTCGAGATTTTTGATTGCCGCATTGTTGCTCTTTTGATTAGCCATCGACAATTGCATAAATTATGTCAATGTCTCTTCTAACTTTGAAGTCACGACCGGCGATTGTTGAGGTTGTGAGGGCAAACCGTCATACAACATACAATCTTGAGTTTCGGTGATGACAAATTACAATCATGGATGAATCTACATTATCGATTTCGCCTCTACAAAGACAAATGAAAATATTCCATCCACCATATCCTTCCTATATCATTTAAAGTACTTTACTTAATACAATATATATGTATGATATGTGGTTATGACTAAATGCATAAAAACCAAATAAATAACAATTTTCTGCAGATTTTCAGGCCATGAGTCGGCCATTGAGTCAGCGCATGCATCTGCGCTTTTCTCACGGGTCAGCGCAGGAAGGTATGAGTCGACGCATGAAGACCATGAGTCGACGCATGAAGCTATTACTTTACTCACGGGTCAGCGCATGTCGACCTATGGTCGACGCACACTGGTGTCTCTTCAAATCTGCCCAAATATGCAGTCTATGCGTCGATGCATAGACCTGCTATGGTCGACCGTTCGCGCGTTTGTGCTGTTTTTTGGAGACTTCCCACTATGTTTGAAAAGTTGTTAAGTTTGGTGTTTGGTTGGTTACTATATATAGTAATTTTGTTCAGTTTTATCAACAACAAATTATGAATTTGAGTCAATTATCACAAATCAAGAAAAGTGAAAGAGGTGCCATCAAAGTTCATCAATCTTCATCTTTTACAACCCACAACACAACAATTACACACAATAATTCTTGGGGTGATTGTGATCTTGTTCAAGGTGATAAGGTTCGAAGCCGTGATCGGAAGTCCGGTTCGGGGTGATTTTGAAGGCAGGTTTTACCCTCTAAGATTTAGAGATTTTGGGGGTTTTTTGGTACGGATCATCTCTACCTACTTCAGCTGAGTGAAGGTGATTGAGAAGTTGTAGTCTTTGTCAATCTAGTAGCGGAAATCAGTGAAGCGTTCAAGAGTGTTCCGGGTTTGATTTGTTTGTGCACGAGATCAGCCGGGCCGAGGGTTTGAAGAACTGAAGATTATTCAACAAAGAGGTTGGAGTCGGAGGTCTACTCACAACAATCGGAGAATTTAATTCGACTCGAATTAAGGAGTAAGAAGCGATAACATCATCAACTTCAAGAAGGCTTGAGTGTACATTTTGCTTATCAATTCTTGTATAAACACTTCTACATTACAGGTGATATCTAATATATTAATCTCAATTATATTATTAGAATTGAGGGCAGACGTACCCCGAAGCAAGGACGACGGGGGAACTGCCTCAACAAATCTTTGTCTCCTTTACTTTTCAGCACTTTCAATTTTGGCTTAAAATTTAAGTGATTTTAGTATAAGGAGTTATATCATAAGTTGGGTTGATTTGAGTAAGTACTTATTACTGTTTTGAACTTTAATGCAATAATATATTGCACCAGGAAATTAAAGTATCTTACTCAAGCCAAACCACACTTGGAGTGTATTGCACACCAAGTGTTTGATAAATTGCCTACACCAAACTTTACTTAGTCCATTTGCCTACTTTGTGGGCATTATAGATCATTGGTGCTAGTTCTACTAATAAGTGATAAAATCAACTGATAGTGTGACTAGTGTGTTGAATCAATCTTTGCTCATTATCATTACCTTAAGACTAGACACATATCCGGTCTTCTAATAACAGTTCGTTCTTAGATGTAATTTTTTCAGGGTCGCTTCCGCAAATTGAAAACAAAATTTTTGAAAAACCAAATTTAAATTGGTAAGCACTGACTGATTTTAATTGGGATCTATTCAACCCCCCTCCCTTCTAGATCCAAGCCATCGTCTAACAGAGATTGGTAAAGATTTTGATGGCTAGAAGTACCACCCCCATAACCTTGGTTATGGTGATAGTTATCCCTTGGTTGGAACCCTTTATTCCCTTGAAAGTGTTATTGTTGTTGTTGATTTTGAGGATGTTGTTGATACGGTTGTTGTTGTTGGTAGTCTCGTTGGTTCGCCATGTAATTCACCTCTTCGAACCCGGGAGGTGGACAAAACCCGGTATCATGATCACCCTTGCAAAGCTCACAACAAACTATTTGTTTAGCTTTTGAAGGCTCTTTTAACTCTTTTATTTGTTGAGTTAAGAATTCAACTTATTGTGAAATGAGTTTATTTTGGACAAGAATAGCATCGTTTGTCCCAAGTTCAAGCACTCCCGGTTTCTTCAAAGTGTTGCCTCTACTTTGACTTTGGAGGTCATTTAGAGCCATACGGTTAATGATATCCGTAGCTTCGGCGACGCTTTTAGACAACAAAGAACCACCTGAGGTAGCATCCAATAAAGTCTTGCAATTAGGTTGAAGGCCGTTTTTGAAAATGTGGATTTGCGTCAATTCATCAAAACCATGGCCTTTGCACTTTCGAAGCATGGATTTAAATCTTTCCCATGCCTCATTCAATGATTTGTTGGCTCCTTGCGAAAACACGGAGGTAGCCGTTTTGGATTCCATGAACCGGTTGTAAGAGAAAAACCTTTCAATGAACTTCTCTTCCAACACGTTCTAATCCGTCATGACTGCAGGTGTTTGATCCAAGTACCAATCTTTGGCTTTGTCGAGCAAAGCGTGAGGAAAAAGTCTTTTGAACAATGGTAGCTCTTGAGCTTGATCAACTCCGGCCGCTAATGCTATCTCGTAAAATTTGGTGAGAAAAGCAAAGGAGTCTTCATGGTCCATTCTGATGAATGGACTTCCGTATAGCAAGTTAAGAGTTCCCGTCTTCATCTCGGCTTGCTATCGCAACTGCGAAAAACAACCGGCGGAAAAAACAGAAGAGTCGCCACTTTCGTTATTTATCCCAAAGAGAGGGAAAGGAAACGATTGCAAAAACCTAAAGAAAAAGGGAAAGACAAAGTCATCGCAACCATATTTGGATTCGAGAGTCGGTTACGCAAGGGGAAGGTATAAGCACCCCTCACGTCCGTCGTATTCGATGGGATCCATGCTTGAGTTGTATAGTCTATGGGTGAAAAACAATCTATCTACGGCTGCTAAAGCTAAACGGAAAGAACTGACTCGATAGAGCATCACGCTCTATGCCTACGTATTCCCTCGTGTAATAGGAAAGTCAGAGTCAACATAGTTCGGGAAACTACGAGGGGAGATTGCTCGCCAACACGTCGCGTCTTGTACCTACATATTCTCATCTGGCATGAGAAATCAGAGCAAAACGTAGTTCAGGCTACCTACGGGTAAACAGGGTGTTCTCGATCACACGGGGGTGAGAGAAAAGGTTGACGATACTAGTGTGCGTATTCTAGCGGTTAGGTGTATTGCTGCTCGACCATTGGAGACTTAGGCGTTACCTGTTTGCAGTAGAACAAACGTAGTATGTCGGGGTTTAGAGGTACGGGAACCTACAGGAATTAGAACTACGGTCTGGTCTCAATTGCGCTAGGGCAAGAGAAAGGGAAAAATCAGTCGTCAGCGGGAGAGTCTCGATCGCACGGAAGCAAGAGAACAAAAGAATTAGTTGTTAGTGTGCTTGCTAGGATATCGCATCCTATGCCTACATATTCTCGTCTGGTACGAGAAAGCAGAGCAGCTGTAGTTCAGCTAACTACAGGAAAGGGGGAAAAGTGCTCCTAGGATTATCACAATCCTATGCCTACGTACTCTCAATAGATATGAGAGATCAGAGCAACCGTAGTTCGGCCAACTATGGAAAAACAGTCTCGATTGCACGGGGGCAAGAGAAAAGAACTCAATCGCCAGGACGCGAGAGAAAAGGGGAAGTCTCAATCGCCAGGACGCGAGAGAAAAGGTTCGAAACGGGACGCACACGCGAAGTCCTAGACGTAGGAGAGAATGTGTCACATATTGTCCTAAGGACATATACTAAACATTCTAGGCAATTGAGAGGTGACCACTCAATCACCATTTCCCACGTATCTAACGAATACTCACAACACTCGACGGTTGAAAGGAAAGAGATGAAAGAAGTGAAATAAAAACAATGTTACCGAATGGAGTAGTTCCGTTGACCCTTGACTTTTGCGTGCAAGCTCCATTTCCAAGCTCTACTCTTTTATCTTTGATAATGATACTTCAAACCAGAACCAATGTGACGCTGAACCGTCATAAATTGACTTATAAATGAAGTCAAACCCCAAGAGGTAGCGTATTGATATCCGTGTCAAAGACAAGATAGAGAAATGATATTGAGAATCATTCTCCAATTAAAGCATGTCACACGGCCAGCACAACAGAAAAGCAAAATAAAATCAGAAGAAGAAAAGATGAAGAGAGAAAAAGCAGTCTCGGATCCTACATTATCCATCAACAATCTGATTAATAACGGTTTACGGAGGTCTCGTCATCGACCCACAAAACAAAAATGGTGAGAAAAATTCAATAATAAAATGGAACTAAGAATCGACTCAAAAATGAGATGAAACTCCTAATAGAAAAAATAAATTCTAAAAGGAAATAATAAAAGAAATTAAAAGGAAAATAGAATATAAAAATCTATAGATAATATATACATATAATATTCTATAAGAAAAATATAAAATAAACTACTATAATTTTCTAAAAGAAAAAAGAAGTAAAATATACTTACATATATATATATATATATATATATATATATATATATATATATATATATATATATATATATATATATATATATATATATATATATATATATATATATATATATATATATATATATATATATATATATATATATATATACAAAAGTTTAATACAAAACAATTATAAAAACAAAATCAGAAGGGGGGTGCAGCAGTCCAGAACATGGGTACAACAAGAATTCACACAATTAGGCTTGGAGCCCACAATCAACAACACACACCAAACCGGGGGAGGGGGGTGTACGGATGGATACAGAGGTGCAGCAGGAATTCACACAATTGGGCTTATCCCACAATCAACACACAGCCACACGGGGGGGGGGGGGTATAACGAGTAATAGGGGAGGGTGATCCAGGAAGAAGAAAATTAGGCCCAAGGCCCACTAACCCAATAGAGGAAACCACAGAGATATCCATCTTCTTCCTCATTTGATCAAAGGACAAAAACCCTAAGTTCCCTCTTGTTCATCGCCGCCGCCATCTCCTCTTTTCCGTCTCAGCCTCAACCTTCTTTCATTCGTCTCTATTCATACATACATAGAAAAACCATTCAATCAAAGTCCAAGAGTGATAAAGCTGTGACAATAATCTTCGATTGCAGCTTTGGATGCATGGAGAACGACGAAGACGGAGCTTCGTTGGTGTTGTTGTTCGATGAAGATCTGGAGAAAGTTTATATTGATGGTGCGAGGATCTTCTGGAAAAATGAGGAACATCTACGGGTATTGTTGAAGATCTTGACCGATGAACATGCAGAAGTTTGGCGGAGGCTCCGACGAGATCTGGAAAAAATGATGAGCATCTGAAGGATGTTGGATGATTTTTAGAGGTTTGAAGTTTGGTAGAAGTAACGATTTAGGTTGAAGATCGGAAGATCTGGAGCTTCGAAAATCTGAGATTTGGTTGGTGTTTATAGATTTGGAAATGTTTCGTTGAGATGGTTGAATGGTGATCCTTGAAGATGAAGTTCCAGAAAGAAACCTGAAGATTGGTTGAAGATTTGTGAACGGAGAAGAGTTGGATCTGTTGATTATGGTAGATCTGAAGATTGTGTGAGATTTATGAGTTTGGTACAGATTTGGTTGAATCTGGAGATGATGAAGGTGTTTGGGGAGATGAATGTTCTTGAACGGATGAAGATCCAAGAACATCTGGGAAAAACATGTTGAGTGTTCATAGTTTTTGGAAAATGAGATGAACACGGTTGAATGTTCATGGAGGTTGTGAGGAATTTTGCTGGAAAATGGTATGAACGGTTGAAGTTTGTTTGAGTTTCTGGGAAAATTTGATGAACGGATGAATATGGATGATGTTTCCGGTGGGAGTATGAAGTTTCCGGCGTAAATCTGATGAGAGTTTGATCTGAGTGGATTTCTCCGGCAATGTGTTCCGGCGTTTGCATGGCATCTTGGGAAACGTGTCACATCATTAATGAGGGTATTTAAAGCGCTGACAAGTGTCAGCCTACACCAAATTGGGCTTGCGAAAACTGCCAAGTGGCCCTGCAAACTTGATTAATGACTGAAAAAATTGACTAAAAGCTGATTAATTAATTAATTACAGCTACACAATTAATGCTGAACAAAAGGCTGCACGGTAAATACAAGATGACTTAATTACAGACTTAACTAAATCAACCAACAATTAAAGTGCTAATTCAATTCTATATCAAATAAACTAAAACAAAACTAATTAAATTCTATATCAAAGAATTAATAAAAATCTGAAAGAAATCCTAAAACTCAATATATTCTAAAAAACAATTAAAAATTCTAGAAACATTATTAAAAATAGAAAAACTAATTAATCTATTAAGACTAGATATAAAATCTAAAATAAACCTAAAAACTATTTAAAAACCTCTAGAAAAATAGAAATTAAATTCAAAACCTATCTAAAAATTATGCCCAAAATGGGAAACAAATCTAGAAAAATATAATAAAATCAATGAAAGATAAAATGCGAGAATGCGACAAAATAAACAGTAATAAAACCGAATACCGAGATACCACCGAAACCAACAGCGTAGACTAAATCACCGGGCAGAGCGCAAATTCCACAATAAATCTCCGTATCCGAAACGGTTTGAAACTTCTGTAACACGACAAAAAGGGCTGTAATCCCGATTAAATCAATTCGTCTGCAAAAATGCACAGTATGCGGCATGCAGATGCAAATAAAAATGAGACAAAACATAAGCCAAAAAACGAAAAACGGTTGGTCAAATTTTGGGGTGCAACAGCTTCCCTTATTCAAACGGCTTAGACCTGAAGGGTTGAAAAGCGAACGACTTTCAAACATTTAAAGGTAAAAGACGGTTGAATACCAAAGAACCCGAAAATTTGCCAACCGCAAAAACAGAACCGCAAAATCTGATATATTGGAACAAATATCTCCGGAAGATAGCTGAACTGATCACAAAAATACTTCGCTGGGGAAGAGAAGCTTAACCAGACAACTCGGGCAGGGAGGAAACGAGAGAAACTTAACCAAGTAACTCCGTTGGGTAACATATAATAAGATGAACTCGTTCATCAAAAGCTGCACCATGGTCTGGATACCATTTTGGCTAACAAAGATCAAACTTCCAGAGATGAATCTGAGAACAAAGAGGCAACAACCTGGCTTATGTTTCAAATGCATATGTTTGAGAATGGCGTAATGCTCCATACAAGATGGAAATGCTACGCGTTTAGGTAGAGGCTATGCACGATGCAAAATGCAAGGGAACCGATCTAGCAAAATAAATGCTGGAGAGAAGAAAGCCAACTCCACAGGGGATCCAATCAAAACCCTGCTGAGGAAAATGCCCTGGACGGCACACTAGAATACGACTCTTCTGGGAAACAAACGTCTCAGCTGGAGGAAACATGCCCACTCTACTGGGGAATTAACAACTCTACAGAGGATAACAATCAACCACTGAAATTGAATCTTGCTTCACCGAGGAAAACAACCCTGAATGGCCTCCTAGGACACCAAAGTCCTTCTAGGGTACAACATACTCATCTGAAAGTAACAGCTTCACTGGGGAAGAATCCAAATCCAACCTGTCCGGGATACTCAGCTGGGGAACAATCTACCTCTGCTAGAGATTGCCCCATGAGAAAATCGGTACCAACCTCTGCTTGGGGATTAAATTCATCAATATCCACCTCTAATTAGGGAATGAGTCAATGACCTAGACTCGGAGGGTAAATGAGCCAAATACTTAGACTCTGTGGGAATACAATACTGCGTTCGCCCCAATGCTGGGGAAATAAACCCAAATCCGCTTGTCAGGGAAGGCTTCGATCCTAACTCGTTGGGAATGCACAATCAATTCTGCCGAGGATAGCTACACTCTGTCGGGGATATCAATCTCGACCTGCTGAGGATAACCAATCTTAACTGCACATCTCTGCTGAAGGAATCTTCCTAATTTAACAATATCACCCCCTAAGGGAATACAGAACACCAATCATGGAGCACTAAGATCATTCGAGCCTCGTGTCAGGGAACGTGATAGCACATGTGAACCATTGGGAATTATCGTGCCAGGTATATTTAGGATTTTTCTGGTTTTAGGAATGAGAATAGGTTTATGGTGATATGGATTTATTTCTGGTTTCCAACAAAAGTGGATTTAGAGGGGAAATACTAGGCGAGAACTAGCATTCAAGGGTAGACTACCAGACGAGGACTGGTGGCAAAAGGGTTTAAGTTGTTAGACGAGAACTGACTTCTAGTTTTAGTATCAGACGGGAACTGATTTATGGTTTGCACTGATGGGCTAGAGACGTGTCTACTTATGCGTCTACCGGTATCTTACTGCAAGTGCACAGCCTATCGAAGTAATATAAAAGATTGTCGAACCCACAGAGACCAATGTCAATCTACCGTTATCTATTGTTACGGCGTAAAGCTAAGGCGAATGGTTGTCACGATTTTTGTTGGTTTCTAAGACTATTAAAGGCGGAATTAAATTTAAGTTTTAATAAAGTAATATTAAGGCGGTCGGTATGTAATTATACTAACTTAGGTGGGTCAATCTAACCTAGGCTTATAAAGGTGTCACTTAATCTATTCGGTAGAGATTACCAGTCTAAATACCCTCAACTCACACTCTCGTGGTCTTATATCAGATCTTATCCCCAAAGCCCTATGCCTGCTCTCGCTAGCCCATAAGTGTTTAGAGATAATTTTTGGAAACTAAATAATTCTAATTTATCTTAAAGCGCTCTCGCTGTATTTAATTTAAATGCCTAACTTTAGCTATCTGGTTAAAATCTCACACTCTCGTGGTCTTGACCCAACCTAATACTCTTTTCTTACTCTCGTAACGAAAAGGTCTATTTCAATTAAAAAGTATCAGCCAGAATATTAAGTGATTAATTATTTTTAGCCTATAGTTATATTTCACCGGTTAAGTTTGTTATAACTACATACCGCCCTAAGGTTTTTAGCTACTCATCGATGTTGAACCAGACAGAGACAGGGAATTTAATAATAATGTACTCATGGCAGAAAAATAAATAAACATTATAAATAAATTAAATTGCAATGTAATAAAAACCTGGTTAACAGATAATTGAGCAGACTCCTTCTTCCACAGACCGGAAAGCTCGGAGTAGGCGGAAATTAAAAATGAATGCTGAAGGTTTAGAAACAAATACGTATAACAATTTCTGGTATTAAAGAGTAGTCCTCCACAATGTCGGCAGGATTTTACTTTGGCGAGAATTAAAAGGTACAGGAACAAATAAAGCGATACAAATAAAATAAAAGGAAGAGAAATGGAAAATAATGCAGGAAAGTAAATTTGGCTTCAATGGGAATTTTGGCAGCACTTCGATACATCGAAGGCTCCCCCCCTAAAACTCTGAATCTAAGGCCTATTTATAGGAAATAATTCATTCCTCAACTTCCAGAGATCATGGGTGAATTATGGAGGGAGTGGGAGTAACTTCCAGTAGTGGGCAGTGAGTGGAGAAAATGTAGGAGAAAAAGGAGGAAAGTGCTCATGGCCACTTCTTTCTGTTATTTGATGCATAACGGTTGTGAGGAATCTGTGACAAGCGTGAGAAGCATGACGGTCGTGACATGGCCGTGACGATCGTGAAGGCTGTGACGGTCGTGACATGGCCGTGACGACCGTGACAGTCACAAATTCTGTTTTCTGCTATTTTCTGTATTTTTCTTCTCTTTTTCTTTCTTTAGTCCAAATTCTCCCCAATCTGCAAAACAAAGTAAATTAATCATATAATAGAACATAAATCAAGATAAATTAATAAAAGTCACAAATAAATGCATGTAAATCAAGCCAAATAAACGATATGATTTCGCGTTATCAAACATCCCCACACTTAAACCATTGCTTGTCCTCAAGCAATCAACCAACATGGTAAAAAGAAATAAACATAGTTCGAAACGAAGACATGATGAGACTCTAATCATACGTGGCTACTAGGCTAATGTTAGATCAATAGGTACTAGATATCAATACCAATGATATCGTAATGACACAATTTCAATAACTCCCTACTTATGCAAACAAATCTGAATCATGCCATTATAACTCAACCTATAACTCATGCTCACTTTCACCCCATTTCATCATAGTGCAATCACATTAAGCCCGTTATCCATACACATTCATGGCAAGTAGACCTGTTAGTGACTACGATCTCATTATTATTTCATTTTTTCTGCAAATATGCTTAAGCATCAATTGAACTTAAAGAGTTTGTACCGTTAGGCTAAGTGCTCGGGTGAGGAGCACCTAACTTAGAAGGAACATGTCTTTTTCTTCATAATTTTTTTTTTTCTTTCTTAGTTTTATCATTTTAACCTAGAGATCATACACTTATTTGCATCGGTTTCTTGCTTAGTGTGTTTAGGATGGTGCTGACTGCTTAAATAAACTACTTAGGGATTACTACAAGAACCTGGAGTTTTAAGGTCTCGGCATAATGGGTACTCAAATTTATTTTGCATATTTAGGGGGTTAAGGTTGTCAGGACGATATCAATTTTATCAAAACTTTCCCAAGTTTTTCTAACATAGCCTAAACAGCCTATATACTTTCGGAGTACCATGTCATGAATCAAAAAGTTTTTGTTGGAGGTTAAAATTTTGAAATTTTGAAATTTTGGGGAAGTTTGAATAACAGGCGAAAACCACTCATAAAGACTCGACAGCACATGCAAAGATTTTGACATAGCATAAAAAATAGATAAAAACAATAAATCAAACTAAAAGCAATAAAATGAAAGCGATAGAGTTCCTCCCCCACACTTAAACTAAACATTGTCCTCAATGTTTCAGTAAAAGGTGGAAAAGGAAAGATATAACCTGTATGAATGCTACTGCTCTTGCTATCCTTGTCTTTGTTGATCACTTCTACTTCGGTGGCGGGCATTTTGAGATACTTTGTTTGTGTAATTCTAGAACCAGCTCATCATGTTGCTCGCATCAAGAGGAAGTACTCATCATCAGTGTTCCCACCAGCAGCGACACTCGTAGGAATGTCCGTGGGCATAACTCATCTTCTCAGATCGTCATCTAGAGAGTTTTTGCTTAGATATAGCTAAAGAGTAACAAGCGATACATTTCTTTTATTTTCTGCAAATTTAAACAAACAAATTAAAATAAAGACCTTGTGGGTTGCCTCCCACACAGCGCTTTGTTTAGCGTCGATAGCTCGACGGCTAAGGAGTGCAAGTACTCATGGTGGTTCTTTCGAGAATGGTTCCTCGATCAAACTTTGTATAGTCTTCGGTTTCCATGGCCACTTATCAAGCCATCTCTCATATCCCTCACCTTTTCGTTTCTTTCTTCTGTAGGGTGGTTTCTTGTTTTGAACGCGTGGTGGTGGTTCTGGATCTATTCTGCGTATCAGCTTTTCAAATTTGGGCTTTGTTATTTCATCCACTACCTCAAAAGTTAATCGTACCCTTTTAACAGTAATAATGACCCTAGTTTCACGGTCCTCGAATTTTCTTTTTCTATGAAGGGCCTTAGACAAAGGTGCATTGGTGTGTATATTTTTCAATACCTCCACATATGTTTTGGATTGGGAGTCTACCTTAACTTCTGCAAACCTTTGTGGGAAAGGAATAGGTGGGGTATAGGGAGGAGGAGCAACGATACGTGCTTCCTTCTCTACCTCTTCGACAACCTCCCTTTCGGTTGGTGTCGGTGGATTTTTCTCGATATGTATGCATTTCTCACCAAAAATTTCCTCAGACTCATGATTACTCTCTCTAGGATTTTCTATTCGTTCTTCATTAACGGTTGTTACAACATTCACATGTCCTTCTGGGAAGGGTGCTAGAGGTGTTTGTCTAAGCAGGGAGATTTGAGTCTCCAAAGTCTCGCTGTGAGTTGCGAGGGAATCGACAATAACGTTCAT
This sequence comes from Lathyrus sativus, assembly GCA_963859935.3. Taxonomy (NCBI): domain Eukaryota; kingdom Viridiplantae; phylum Streptophyta; class Magnoliopsida; order Fabales; family Fabaceae; genus Lathyrus; species Lathyrus sativus. Next base: position 569,307,384 of record OZ012737.1, on the reverse strand, counting down.
CTGCCTAAGGTCTTCATTAATTTGGAGATGTTGTCTTCTAAAATCTTCGTTTTGGAGAGTTTGTGTCTCCACAAAGCGCTCCATCATAAATTCTATCCTTGCGTGAGTAGACGTCTCATTGAATTCTTCTAGTAGTAGTTCGAGGTTGGATGTATCAAAATCTTGCGTTTCCTCAAAACACTGGGAGTCGTCATCATAGAGGGAATTTGGGTGAGAGTGCGTAGTATTGAAATCTTCTAATAATATTTCGAGGTCGGATTTAAGCGGAATTTGTGGTTCCTCGAAATATTGGGGGTGGTAGTTATAATATGGAGGGTGGTAATTATAAGGGAAATATGGGTTATACATAATGATTTAGATAAGAGTGCCTTAGTCTATACTATGCAACAATGGAATCACAATATTGACTGTTGGTCCCCGGCAACGGCGCCAAAAACTTGATGGGCTAGAGACGTGTCTACTTATGCGTCTAGCGGTATCTTACTGCAAGTGCACAGCCTATCGAAGTAATATAAAAGATTGTCGAACCCACAGAGACCAATGTCAATCTACCGTTATCTATTGTTACGGCGTAAAGCTAAGGCGAATGGTTGTCACGATTTTTGTTGGTTTCTAAGACTATTAAAGGCGGAATTAAATTTAAGTTTTAATAAAGTAATATTAAGGCGGTCGGTATGTAATTATACTAACTTAGGTGGGTCAATCTAACCTAGGCTTATAAAGGTGTCACTTAATCTATTCGGTAGAGATTACCAGTCTAAATACCCTCAACTCACACTCTCGTGGTCTTATATCAGATCTTATCCCCAAAGCCCTATGCCTGCTCTCGCTAGCCCATAAGTGTTTAGAGATAATTTTTGGAAACTAAATAATTCTAATTTATCTTAAAGCGCTCTCGCTGTATTTAATTTAAATGCCTAACTTTAGCTATCTGGTTAAAATCTCACACTCTCGTGGTCTTGACCCAACCTAATACTCTTTTCTTACTCTCGTAACGAAAAGGTCTATTTCAATTAAAAAGTATCAGCCAGAATATTAAGTGATTAATTATTTTTAGCCTATAGTTATATTTCACCGGTTAAGTTTGTTATAACTACATACCGCCCTAAGGTTTTTAGCTACTCATCGATGTTGAACCAGACAGAGACAGGGAATTTAATAATAATGTACTCATGGCAGAAAAATAAATAAACATTATAAATAAATTAAATTGCAATGTAATAAAAACCTGGTTAACAGATAATTGAGCAGACTCCTTCTTCCACAGACCGGAAAGCTCGGAGTAGGCGGAAATTAAAAATGAATGCTGAAGGTTTAGAAACAAATACGTATAACAATTTCTGGTATTGAAGAGTAGTCCTCCACAATGTCGGCAGGATTTTACTTTGGCGAGAATTAAAAGGTACAGGAACAAATAAAGCGATACAAATAAAATAAAAGGAAGAGAAATGGAAAATAATGCAGGAAAGTAAATTTGGCTTCAATGGGAATTTTGGCAGCACTTCGATACATCGAAGGCTCCCCCCCTAAAACTCTGAATCTAAGGCCTATTTATAGGAAATAATTCATTCCTCAACTTCCAGAGATCATGGGTGAATTATGGAGGGAGTGGGAGTAACTTCCAGTAGTGGGCAGTGAGTGGAGAAAATGTAGGAGAAAAAGGAGGAAAGTGCTCATGGCCACTTCTTTCTGTTATTTGATGCATAACGGTTGTGAGGAATCTGTGACAAGCGTGAGAAGCATGACGGTCGTGACATGGCCGTGACGATCGTGAAGGCTGTGACGGTCGTGACATGGCCGTGACGACCGTGACAGTCACAAATTCTGTTTTCTGCTATTTTCTGTATTTTTCTTCTCTTTTTCTTTCTTTAGTCCAAATTCTCCCCAATCTGCAAAACAAAGTAAATTAATCATATAATAGAACATAAATCAAGATAAATTAATAAAAGTCACAAATAAATGCATGTAAATCAAGCCAAATAAACGATATGATTTCGCGTTATCATGCACGACGAGAACTGGACTTTAAAACTGCGTTAGCCAGACGAGGACTAGTTAAACAGTGGGTCGAGGAAAAGGTGACCAGACGGGAACTGGTTTAAAAACTGACGTGCACCAGATGAGAACTGGTGGTTAAGGAAAGGATGACCAGGCGAGATCTGGTTTAACAGCTGACACGCACCAGACGAGAACTTGTATTCTAAGGAAGGTGGACCAGACGAGAACTGGTTACCAATTTGCCAGACAAGAACTGGGCTTTGGAGGTTTGCCAGACGAGAACTGGGCTTTGGAAATGACTTTGGTTACACGGTAGGTAACAAGTTTAGGCTGTAGGATAACGATCCAATGACAGCAAGGATCTTTCGAAAGGTTTCGGTTATTTGATGAGAGTAATGGCATGATTCTCTAACACTTAACTCTTGTTGGGGAGAGCAAACTAGCTTGAACAACTTGCCCCAGTGTAACTTAACTTGCCCCAGTCCGACTCTTTGGGAAAGTTCACTTCAATCAGAAAGTAGCTTGCCATGAGACGACCTTGAGATGGCTTGCCCCAAAATATGTACCACGAAAGGATTCATCCTCGGTTAACCAACTCTCAACACAGTTGGTTTCAATATACTCTTGAAGTAGCTTGCCCCTGAATGAGCGTTGAAGCGACTTAACCCGATCTAATTGAATACTAGAGGGATCTTCCCTCAACTTACAGAAACTCTGGGCGATTGCCCCTGATTGGGTATCGAGGATGATTCACTTCTGACCAACTACTTCTTGAATAAACTGTCCCATAATCAACCGATGCTTCGGCACTTGTCCTCATACTGACTGATTCCAAACTCACTGGATGTCAATGCCCTAGATTCACAGGGTTTCAAAGCATACACAATTCTGATTCAGACTGTTGAATGATCTAGTCCTGTTCGATTATTCCCTGTTGGAATTTCCTCCATGTCAACTACTGACCTGCAATCAAAATTGTTTGCTCACGAATGGTAATTTTAATGCGGTGTTCATGTAGATTTTGAAAGGAATGTCACTTATCAAGTGTCGTGACAGTGAGTGACGAATGAACCAAAAGTTCAAACATAGTGTTGATTTGATTAGTGCAAGATACAACAAGGATATGATTAGAAAATCATGCAGGAGTCAGGTTACTCAACCTTATCGTAATGCGCTTTCAGATTAAACCCTACCTCAATTAGGTCTTTCAAGGGCTGTATCGTGGTCGGGTTCACGGTTCGTGAAACAAAGGATATTAGGCTCAAAGTTTAATTTGTACCCACCCCTTCTACGTGATGATATCCAATCCTAAGTTCAGTTAACTTGGTACAAGCGCTCACCTCTCAAAAGGCTTAATGAATGGTAGGAGTGACGGTTATGGAACTCATAAGGTTACCGGAGTGGCAGTTACTCCTCTTCGTCTTCGGTGTCTGTATCCACACGACTTTGCCCTTGTTTGAGGATTTTTCTTTTGAGATCCTTTCATTTTCATTCTTTTGATTCCCTAATTTTTTCCTGGACTGACTTTTTTGAGTTCTCGTCGATTTTGAAGTCCAGCGGGGTGCCCTGATTTTTGCCTAAGTATTTGCTTTCCAGTTTTTCTTTTCTTTTTACTTAGCGGGCTTTCCTTTTTTTCTTCTTCTTTTGAACAAGTCATGTGACACTGGTTGTCTTGATTTATCCAAAGGGATTACAACTGTCTCACTCCTGACTGGTGAGGTTTAACCATTGCGGCTGATGAGGTATGACCTCTTGAGAGGAATAAGATGTGATTGGTCCATGAATGGAAACACTCCTCTATAAGATTTGAACGCTCGATCAAGCTAACTGACAACTACCCTGCCTCGGGTTAAGATGTGAGGGTTTAAAAGTTCGAAAGAAACTTATACTTCTCGGCTCGAAGTGGTTAACTAGGGACTAACTCCTTATATCTCCAGTGTTTAGGGGATTTGAAACAATGCTTGTATGTCATCAATAGGGTTTTATCTGAAAGCATACGATCATTAGTTATGAGTATTTAGTTTTCGTCATCCTCCCTCCTTGCTAATCAATAGGGATAAAGTGGAGTGGATAAAATGTGCATGTGTCTGTGTTGTGCAATAAATGAGCGAAAGCTACATGATTAATTCAGAAAAATGCAAAGTCACTTCATTAATATTACCATTCAAAATAACAATGTTTAACAACAAGTAGCAACTAACAGAAAAGAAACTACAAATGCAAATGATAAAAAGTCCGAGGACTGCCAATGCTGAGGACGTCTGCCTGTCTGGACCACTGGCTTCTGGAAATAAAACTCTGAATTTGCAAGCTCAGACATCTGAGAGGTTAACATGAACAACCAAAACTCCTTCTGGAAAGGAAATGCACCCTTCGTCGATCAACTGCTGCACTTTTGCCTGAAAAGCCTTGCAATCTTCGGTCGAATGCCCCATGGATCCGCCATGATATCCACACTGATCATGGGGATCGTACCCTGGAGGGTAAGGTTCTGGCACTGGCTTAAGAGCTTTAGGTTCCACCAGAGAATTCTGAACCAGATGTGGCAAAAGCTGGTTATACGGCACAGGAACTGGATAAAGGAGAAGTTCTTTGTTCCAAGTTATTACGAAGCCTGTTCTGATTTTGGCGCTGATTCTGATATCCTCGGCCACAGACTCGGTAATTTGCATGAGGAGCGACCCGAAGTTTCTGATGTGGTGCCCTAGGCACAGTTGTCTGTCCATAATAATGAGACACAGAAGATACTGACCGCTGAGAAGATGAAGAACCAAAAGATTTCACTGATTCGTCTTGAGAATACCCAACATCTGTCATGACTGCATTGACCATAGTTTTGTCTTCAGCTTGAAAACTACAGAGAGATTCGGTTTCATTAGCCTGACCGCTTGAAACATTCAGAAATCTTCCAGTTTGAAAGCTACAAAGAGATTCAGTTTCACCAGCCTGACCGCTTGAAACATCCTGAATTCTTCCAGTTTTTACGCCATACTCAATACGTTCTTCTGCTCTTACCAATTCAGAGAAATTTGGTGCAATCCCAAGCATTCTTTTGAAGTACGAGTTCTATAAGGAGTTTACAAACATGTCTGTTAATTCTCGGTCTAGAAGCGGTGGTTGCACTCTGGAAGCAAATTCTCTCCATCTCTGAACATACTTCCTGAAAGGTTCATTGTTCTCTTGAGACAATTCTTGCAACTGCATGCGACTGGGAGCCATGTCTAGATTATAGTCATACTGCTTCAGAAAAGCTTTGGCTAAATCCACCCATGATCGGATCTGATTGCTCTCCAACTGCATATTCCAACTCAGAGATGCCCCAATCAGACTGTCCTGAAAACAGTAAATCATCAACTTGTCGTCGTGCACAAACGAAGTCATTCTTCTGCAGAACATCACCAAATGTTGCCTCAGGCAGTTATCCCCTTTGTATTTTTCAAACCTCAGTGCTTTGAAATTCGGTGGTAACATTAGGCCAGAAACCAGGCACATATTTGAAGCATTGAAACCAACAACACTTTTAACTTCCAAGGCCTTGAATCTTTCGTCCAACGCGTGAAGCCTTTTAGCATAATCAAGAGCTCCCGGGTCTTTAGTCTTCGCCATCGGAACCTCTCTTTGGGAAATCAACACAGAGGAAACAGCATCCTGATAATTTGAGGTATCAAGAGAAAAAGAACGTTTACTTCGGATAACAGACTGTTCATGCTGATCTTGGTCTTCAACAGAAGGCTGCACAGGCCGAGCTTTAGTCAGGTTGTTCACTTGCGGAAAATCTTCATCGAGCAAAGAACCATACAGAGGATTGGTCGTCACAGTAAAACATGACAAGGTATCAACAATCTGGAAGCCGTTCCCTGACATATCTACCGACAACTTTCAACTGACTACACTGCTTGACACTGCTTGATTCTGCTTGATTCTGCTTCAACAACTTGGCCGTCTTCCCACAATCAACACTTACTCAGAATAGTCCCTGGAGAATCACCTTCTAAAGCAAAACAAAGGCTGGATAAGAGCTCTGGCTAGCTGAAGAAATGATATGCAAAATGATGCAAATATGCTTATGCAAATGCAATGCAAGATGCAGAAAACACGGGATCACAGCCCCCGCAAAGCTCTGAATACTGTTGCGCTGCTGACTAAGTAAGTTCTCTTTGAAGAGAGAAACCAAAATACCGGGTTGGCTAGAAGTCAAGTTTCCTGCAAAAACCCTCCCACTCACGGGTATGGACCTAAACTGACAAGGTACGACATCCTATGCGTTCGTCAGCGTCACAGACTTTCAAGAAATGATGATACGTTCACCATTTTTGGTTTGGCATCATCATCTCCTGAAGAAGCCTCACTTAGCTGACTCACAAATGATCGGTTCCCAGAGTCGACAATTCTCAAATCTAAAATCCCAACCGATCCTAAGGATCTGAAGGAAATTCATCAAAGAGAATCTCGTTTGAGTGTGAATTTCATGGGGAACTGTATCTGCTAAGCAAATAGGCCCTCCACTAGTCTCCACTACTAATGCTAGATGTGTACTCAAGCCTGGGTTTTGGCTTATCTCTTAGAGGAACAACCACCCAACAGCCCAACAACAACAGATAATAATAGTGCGAAAAATGTAAATACAGTAATATACAAAATACAACACATAAATATACACACCCACAAACCAAACAGACAAGCGCTAGGATCGACTCGCATAGGAGATATTCCTGTCCCCATCAGAGTCGCCAACTGTCGCAACTGCGAAAAACAACCGGCAGAAAAAATAGAAGAGTCATCACTTTCGTTATTTATCCCAAAGAGAGGGAAAGGAAACGATCGCAAAAACCTAAAGAAAAAGGGAAAGACAAAGTCATCGCAACCATGTCTAGATTCGGGAGTCGGTTACGCAAGGGGAAGGTATGAGCACCCCTCACGTCCGTCATACTCGATGGGATCCATGCTTAAGTTGTCTAGTCTATGGGTGAAAAACAATTTATCTACGGCTGCTAAAGCTAAATGGAAAGAACTGACTCGACAGAGCATCACGCTCTATGCCTACATGTTCCCTCGTGCAATGGGAAAGTCAGAGTCAACATAGTTCGGGAAACTACGGGGGGAGATTTCTTGCCAAGACGTCGCGTCTTGTACCTACATATTCTCATCCGGCATGAGAGATCAGAGCAAAACGTAGTTCAGGCTAACTACGGGTAAACAGGGTGTTCTCGATCACACGGGGGTGAGAGAAAAGGTTGACGATACTAGCATGCGCATTCTAGCGGTTAGGTGTATTGCTGCTCGACCATTGGAGACTTAGGCGTTACCTGTTTACGGTAGAATAGACGTAGTATGTCGGGGTTTAGAGGTACGGGAACCTACGGGAACTAGAACTACGGTCTGGTCTCAATTGCGCTAGGGCAAGAGAAAGGGAAAGATCAGTCGTCAACGGGAGAGTCTCGATCGAAAGGAAGCGAGAGAACAGAAGAGTTAGTTGTTAGTGTGCTTGCTAGGATATCGCATCTGTCGCGGTGAAAATCGGATACCAAACTATTGATTAGTTTGAATCTTTAATTCATTTTGCAACCGAACTTTGATTTGTCCAAAGGAAGGGATAAAGATCGAAATTCCCACAATGCAATGCAAATGCAAGGTTTAGATTGTTTTAGGTTCGGAGGTTGGTTAAACTTAGGGAAGGTACTAGCATCCTAAGTTTCTGTAGTATTCTACAGGAACCTCTTGTTTTATGTTTGTTTATTGCTATGTGTTATCTGCTTAATGGTTTAAAAGACCTAGGGGTTTATTTCTAGGTATACTCGATAAGATGTCGCATATTATGCCTACATATCCTTACGGGAGTGGAATCAGAGTACTTGTAGTTCCCCTAAAGGGTTAGAGGAGTTCTTTGACTGTGGTCAAAGTTCCTACGGGTTTAGGGTAGTTGTTTGATTGATTTTAGGAGAAGAGATGTGTCTTCATTTTAAGAGAGATTTAACCACCACGAGGCGTAGGAAAATAGTCTTTGCATCGTCTTAAGAAAAAGGCTTAAGTACTCGGATTGTTTGGAGAGTATGCCTTTGTTTCTCTTACGGCAAAGTCCCTACGGCTTGATTGTATTATTGTGGGGTGGAGATTCTATCTCGCTTAAGATGATTAACATCCTTCTCTATTGTGTTTGTAAAAGTTGTATTATATTGTATTTGTTTGTTCTAAGTTGTAAAAGATAAGGTCCTTCCTATGGGGTAGGATCTAACTTAGAAAGATCAACTTGAATGGGATCAAGGATCAAGTGGGAGTATGATGCAAATGATATGCACTATACACAAGTGTTGACTTATGTGTAGATTTTTCCTTTGGACGGAATGCGATGCGAGAATGTAAATGACGGTAATGTAAATTACTCGTAAAATAAATTGCGGAAAAGTAAAACATACACATACGCATGAAAGCGCTGAAGTGTGTGAGAGTGTATGTGTCGTGGGGTGCACGATTAAGCCGTATTTTGCAATGTGAGTTGATTTTAAGCGGAGTTGATTAAGTTGAATTAGATTGACCTTAAGGCGAGGTTTTTAAGTAAAATGTTATAATATGCTAGATGATTTATTATAAAACTTAAAAATGATTTATTTTAATTTTGTGGCTATTAGGTTAAAAAGAATTTCCTTCTTTATTTCTAAAACACTAACTAGGTTTTATTATTAATTATAGATAAATTGGTGAATGTAAATTATTTATAAAAGATTTTATATTATAGTGAATAAATACTATTTGATTAAAAGTTATTAAGTTGATTTAAAAAGTTAATTTAAATTTAATTAGCAAAAGGATTTTAAGTGTGAATTAGTAGGATTTAAAAAGAGTTTTTAATTATTAAGATAAAAGTTTGGCTTTAATAATAATTTTATAAAAAAAAAGTTTGGTTGTTATTTGATTTTAAGAAAATTAATAATTAATTTAGATAATAAAAATTTGTTATAATTTATTTTTAAAAGGGTGATTAAAAAATTAATTAAGTGGATTAATTAATTGATAATAAAATAAATAGTTTAAGTTAGAAAGGTGATTCATTTAAAGATTAATTAAATGAATAGTAAGAAAGATAAAACTAAATTAATTAGTTAAATTGTTATTAGTTTAAAAAAGATTGATTATAGTTATGATTAATTAAATAAATAACAAAAGATTAAATGGGTTGATTTTGGGTTATTAGTTAGTGATGAAAGGTTTAAGGGGGCACGATTAGTGGTGAGTGTGTGATTAAGTGTATTGTAGTGTGTGATTAGGAGATTACAACGGTTAATTAAAAATCTAAAAAAAAACCTAAATCCCCAAATTAACCCTCGCTCTCATCACGATCTACCCTCTCTCCCAATCTGCGATTTCCTCTGCTATCTTTTTCTTCCTCTTCGTTTTCTTGCCATTCTCTTCTCCTTCATTTCACTACACAAATCGAACAAAAATGAAAGTTGAATGTTAGCGTAAAAAGAACATCTCACGATTAAAATTGTCGTTATTTTTCGCTGATTCGGAGGTGGAGGTGCGTTCGCGATGGGTGAAGGATCCGTGGCGGATGGTTGAGGTCAAAGAAAATGAAGATTTCGATGATGGATTCGCCGACGGAAGCGCGAAGGTTTTGGTGGATGGCCGGTGGGTTATGGCGATTCGCGGTTCTCGGTGGACGGAAGGCGTTTTCTGGCGAAGCTTAAAGAAAGAGATAAGTCTTCTCCCCCTTTTTTACAATTTTGTTTTCTAGGTTTGATTTGGGGCTTTTTGGGTTTCGGCTATTTGGGATTTCTTGTGGGAATCTGGGATTGTTCTTTGTGTTGAAAATCGAGTTCTGATCTCAGCTCCCCCTTTTTTGAATGAACACCGGTCATATTTATAGGCTGAAGGGAATTGAATTCATGATTCGAAAATTCATTGTGAGGTAAACCGTTCATTCTTGTTTTGGCAAGAGAATAATGTCTGTCTAAACATGTTGTTGTGTATATAGAAGCTTTGATTTTCCTGTCTGATATGTCGTAATATTCCAACATTGGCTATAAATCAGGATCACGACATTATGGTGATAAAATATCTTGTCTAGCCTTGGAATGTTCCCGTTTTAATCTGATTAAATGAAATTGTTTCTTCTTGTAGGTCTGACCTAGAAACGGGATTGGAGCGGTATTGAAGGCTACAATTGAATTCAAGACTGCTGAACAGATTGACTGATCTGTCGCTGTGTTGTTCGAACAATGTCAAATCTTCAGGTTTTTTCCCACCGACTTTCCCTAGTCACACTATTATAGTAATATTTGAAGCCCTTAGGAGATAGGTACTCTTGTCAATTATATTTCGAAAAAAAGGGGTCTAATCTGGCTTATTGCTTGTGTAGGGGAAGTAGCAGTTAATGGTGTTGAGGGAGCGTGATCTTGACGATTCGTAGTGCTGGCTACCGACACTTAGGGTGGATCCAATACATACTCTTGTCAATTCTTTCAAGTGGCCTTGTTATGCTTAGAAAACTCGGTGAGTAATGACCGGAATTATTTCTTCTATCCTTATCCTAACTGCTGCCTCGCTATGTTACTACAGGATATGTCAAGGGAGAATCACTAGCAACTGTGACCAAATGTGACAGGTTTTTTCTCTAACAAGGTATGTATCATCATGCACCATGAGGCGTTTGTTGTCTGCTAAAAAATCTGTTGCGTCTTGAGGGTGGATTTCTAGCTGTTGTTTCAAGTTAATGTAGGTTTGGAACATGATAGGGAGTTACGAATTCAACGTACTCTTCTTATTTGTTATCGTTTTATTGTTGTTGGTGCTCGCACCTTTCTTCCTCTATTCATAATAATTAATCGTGTATGCTGGCTTGGTTTGCAGGCTCCGACTGGGTTTGGTTATGTTATGATGTTCACTTAGATCATTTTTAATCAAAGTCAAGAGAGAACAACCCATGTGGCAAATTCTGAAGCTGCCACTTGAATTAGATGTGATGTCCATAGACTTTGTTGTGTTTGATGATGTACACCTTCTCAGACTAATGGTGTAGAGGGAAATTGGGTTCGTTTTGTTATCATAAAGGTTGTTCCAAGGTTAGTCCGTCGATGCTCTTCTGTTATGGTGAAAAATCATTAGCATGCTTCTCCATACATCCATATTATTCTTTGGGCATGTCTTGGTCTGGTTTTATTGTAACAAATTTCTCATATTCGTCATGAGATGCTTCTTGTCTTTAGTACCGTCATCGCGACAATTGATCCTCTGATTTAAAGAGAAAAGCAGTATGCTTATGCTTTGCATACCGTGGTTGCCGGCAACACGGCCCAATTGTTCTCGAGTTACTCGTGATATGTTATTACCATGTTGTTATGTAGGTCGAGGTTGAGCTAAAACGGGATATCATCAGCGAAGTGGTCTTGCGGTATTCGGCTTGCCACTGCACTCACAGAGCTGGAACAAAGGTGGTAAGGAGTTCATACTTTGTATTACTGGGGAGAATTGTGGACAGGCCACTGCTGTTTTCGCAGGGAGATATTTGCTAACATGTTATTTTTATTCTTATGTCAGGTTGAGCCATCTTGATGCTGATATGCTTTGGATTGTATTATGTGCTAAAGTTCTATCTTTCCTGGTTTAGTGACAACTTCAATCTCGGCAATCCCGAAGCCTTAAGACTTAGCTCTGACATCTTTTAGGACTAAAAGGTCCTTTACAAGGTAATACCAACAGGGCCCACAGGAGTAACGCCGGGAGGTTGAGAATTAGGTATGGAAACCACGTGCTGGAAGTGGAAAGGGGTCGGGGAAAGCAGAAGTTGTCTTTGGCTGAGTTGTACGTTTTCAGACTGGATATCATTGTTAGAACATTGAGAGATACTTCGCGTTTATCACTCTGGTAAGTTTGCAGATTCCCAAAATAACCTTGCTGCCGAAAATGCTATCTTCAATATTATAGACTTTCTCATGCGAAACATTCATCCTATAATTATGTTTAGAAACTCGTATTAAAATCCTCAAAATTCGTCATCAGCTCGTAATTAATGGGTGATTGCTCTTCTTTGTGATGCAGATACAGTTTGTTGTGCTTTGCACACGAGTCAATGAGTTGAACCCAATTTGTGCAAGAGTAGTCCAGTGAATAAGAGAAAGCGTGGAATCGACGTGGTCCAGGCTGCATCGATTCACCTGGTGCCAACATATTATGGATTCTCTTGCTTCACAAACTCAGGTCTTCGAAGATAGTAGTACCGTTCCATTCGAGGTAGCTTCATGCTCCTCTTTCTGAACCTGTTATTCTTCTTTCGCAGGTGATGAACTTGTACGCGTTTGGAGGTATATGATACTAGAACCGGGAGAAAGATTGATAGTTGATAATGAACTCTGCTCAACAGGGCTATTGCACCGTAACCAAATACCTGGTGGAGAGTTGGCTAGAGGTGTGCTGATTTCTTGATGTAAGTGAATTGATATCTTTGTATACTAATTGCTTCTAATGTGCTCCTCATTCCCCTTTTCAGATAGATGGATGGTTTTATATGTCATCACTACGACATGATTCCCTCGTTAACCTTTGATGACTTTGGTAGCAGTTCTTTGGGACAAGACGACAACTTCAACCAGGATTTGGAACTAATGCATTGTCTCAATTTACTTTACACGTGCTTGTTGCAATTTTGGCATGGTGAACCGTATGACAAAGAGGAGTCTTAAGTTTCAGCACTTGTTATTCTTGAAGTGACTTATGCAGCTGGTTTGGTGATCTAAGATTGTATAAACGAAGTCTCAGTCTCTTGTCCTTGTCTCAGCGGCATTGTAGCGGTGTTGAAAAACTCTCATCCAGATTGGTCCCCGGCTGCAGCTTATGCATTTGTGACTGGTGTTTGCTGAAATGTACTAATGTGCTGATGCTGAAATACTGATGTGATGTGCTGATGCTGAAATACTGATGTGACATGCTGATGCTACTTGCAGGTGATGTTGTTGCTTGCTGCTGATACGTTTGCAGCTGGTGCGGGAATACCGGCAGTCGACGTTATGATGTTGCTGATGTTCTTTTGTACTGCTTGTTGTTGGTGTTTGCAGATGGTGGTATTGCAGGATTGAGAGGGATTTGCTCTGGTTGGTGAGGTGCGGGAAGGTTCGGCACGGAACGGTTTTGGATGCCAGCTATCATTCATGTCATGAGCATTCGCAATGTCGTCTCCATCATAGTCACCATAAGCACAGTTTTGTGCTCCGAGAGTACTAGACTCGAAGCCGTCATCTTGGATGTTCGGGTAATCATGCTGTGATAAATCAGTCTCATCAGTTGCATTACCTGAATTCGTGCATGTTATAACATTATTTTGCTCTGATGTTATCTTTGCGCAGGGAAACCGGTCACAAGAAATGTTGTGCTTGAGAATGCATTCGTTTTAGTACGACATCTCCTATTTATCGGTAATCAGGCTATTACCTCTTGTTGGAATATGCCTGAGAATGAATGATTATTGATGCCTGTACTGATCCCATTTTAACAATTGCCTGCAGCAGCTGGATGTGGATAGTGAGGAGCGTCATCTATTATGGACTCAAGATTTCTTCACAAGGCAAATTGACTTCTTGTAGTTGTAATTTTAGTTTATAATTATGCGGAACCGCTACGTGACCGAACTGTAGTGATTTTAACTTTAGAGTTGTAAGAAGTGGTCATCCACCTGTAATTTCCTTGTAGGAAAGGATAAATGTAACAAATGTGGCCCTCTGCATACAAATAACCGCGTCTTATGTTTTTCAGCTTCGGCATGCTTAATGCTTAATGTTAATGTTAATGGTCCTGTACTCCCTAGCTTATATATAGCAAATGATATCCTTGAATGATGAACAAGCGATGGAGAAATGTTACTTGAAGTAGCCCCCTTAGTCCAATAAGAGAAATGGTGTATGTAGCTCAAACTTGCATATCTTGAATTCTTGGTCTTGTCTTGAAATTAACTCTTATAAAAATATGAACTTAAATTTCATGAAAAGAAAGCACCAAACGACATCAAAGTGACCCTTTTCCCGCAAATGCCTCAATCTATGAGCCTGTAATTTCAATTCTCGCACGAATTTTGTCTTGACGCACCTTCTTCACTAGGGAGAAAACTTGACAGGGACCAAGATCTCGATTTGAGGGGGTCTAATCATGAAAATACGCTAGAGATGTTCTTAAAGCAAAATAAACCTGCACACACTCGTTAATTGTGAAGAAAAACATTCATATTAAAATAAGGTCAAATAACAACGAAAAATGCGCAAAAAGAGGTGGGATTTTAAGGTCAAAAATTAGGGTGCAACAGATGCCCCTATTTAAGTTTCTTCTATCTAAAGATATGAAGATTGAAATCTTCTTCTCGACGAGATAGAAGGGACTTAAATAAAAACATTGCGCGAATTTTTGGCCCTAAGATACCACCGAATGCATATGATATGCAATGATATGAGGAAGCGAGACACGGGTCCTGCGAGGAAATGATGTCACATGGGAACAACTAGACACGATACATGGGAAGAACGGGTTCATCAGAGCGAGACTCCACGGGGAAAGGTTGACAGTCGCAAAGTGTCTGTAAATATGTTGTGAAGAAACTCGGAAGAGAAATCCTCTTAAGGAATCTACTGTATAGGTCAAATGTAATTGATTCAAGTTATTATCTAGAGAGGTCTATCATCGAGACTTGTAAATGTAATTGAGAATACTTTTGCCCAAAGTGTCCATTGTTAAAATCTGTAAGGAATCTACTGCCGAGATTCTATGCTGAAGTCTGGTGGGGAAATACTTCTGACGAAGTCTTCTGGAAGTCTACTGCCAAGATTATCCAGGAAATGAAATAGGATTACCTACTGCCGAGGTCTTCTGGGAATCTACTGCCGAGATTAATCAGGAACTACCTACTACCGAGGTCTTTTGGGAATCTACTTCCGAGATTAACCAGGAAATGAGATAGAACTTACCTACTGCCGAGGTCTTCTGGGAATCTACTGCTGAGATTTAACCAGGAACTACCTACTGCCGAGGTCTTCTGGGAATCTACTGCCGAGATTAACCAGGAACTACCTACTGCCGAGGTCTTCTGGGAATCTACTGCCGAGGTCTTCTGGGAATCTACTGCCGAGATTAACCAGGAAGTGTAAGATGTTCGAATGATTGTCGTTGTAGACTGTAGTTTTTGTTCGTTGTAGAACTTGTAGATGTCGTTCGTTGTAGAACTTGTAGATGTAGTTCGTTGTAGAACCCTGTAGATGTAGTTCCTTGTAGAACCCTGTAGATGTAGTTCGTTGTAGAACCCTGTAGATGTAGTTCGTTGTAGAACCATGTAGATGTAGTTCGTTGTAGAACCCTGTAGATGTAGTTCGTTGTAGAACCCTGTAGATGTAGTTGTAAAGTTTCACCGAGGATCTTCAGAAGAGATGTGCGCCAATTGAGTTGTAAAGTATGTCTTCTCAAATAAAGGGATACTATTGTCATAAGCTTATTCAACTTCTCCGGGGAGATGTCACTTGATGGAAACAAACTTGTGCAATGAACTCATTGGGGAGTGCATTCCTGCGGAGTATCCTGTTGTAGTTGTAAAATATTCTGTGAGCTCTCAAATAAAGAGAGATGTCTTGTAACCGTCTTCTTTGATGAATCAATAATGTTGAAGGACCCAACGGAGGGTAAATGATCTGTCTTGTAGAAACTGTTGTTCGTCGTTTTGAATAAGATCCTGATCAAAACGAGTTGCTCAAATAAAGAGATAGATGTAGATGTTTGAGAAAAATTTGTTGAAGAAATGTCTGTCTTTATGAATACTCTTCCTGGGGAATAGGGTGCAAAATAAATGCACACTTAATCCATGTTCAAAGGTTGGAGATGTCCACGATGTGATTGCCAAAAGATCGAAGTTCGATTCGGGAAGTAGTCGAAAAGAAACTGCCAAGCAAGACTTGACCATTGAGGTGTGAACTCAAATGGAATTGTACTAAAATAACCGTCTTCCACGAGGGTTGAACTTCATGGGGAAAATGAAATATTATGCTCTTTCTTCCTAGGGTTGACAACTCTAATTGGAGGGATAAGACACACCCATACACCTAGGGATAACTATAGTCAAAGCGGTAGAATAAAACAAACACAAAGAATGAAAAAATGCACATGCCGTGTTATCTACTTATATGCTATGTGTATGCTTATGCTGACAAAACAAACAGAAAGAGGCGACCGGAGATAAACATCTCGGGATAAACATCTCGGCCAATCTTCACAGATAGAAGTACCACTGGGGATAGACGAAGAACCAAATATGGGATCACCATCCTGTTTCAGAGCTTCACAAGCTTCTCTTGGGGAATTGAGATCAATCTATTTGGGATGTAACATCTCGATAAGTCTGAAAGATTGTATGAAAAATATAGACGGAGGTAGGGGATAAAATAAATATCCTGGATCATCATAGTTGTTGAACATGTTGGAGTTGAGCTTCCTGGGGATGAAATAAACATCCGCTTTGCCTCAAAGCTTCAAATGCCCCAAGTCGCGTGGTGTAGAAAAACATCTCGAGAGGATTTTATAGAAAACATGATGTCCAATGCCCCACTGTTTTCAAACTCTCTAGAGATTCGCCGAATCTCGACGTAACTGCCCCTGATTGACGGTATACTGAGTCTTCCAATTTGTGCTTTAGATGAAGCCAAACTCGTACGGATCAAACTTCTTGAAAAATAAATTGCCCCAGGTTGGCAAGGTCTTTAAGTCCATCAAAGTCTGTTTGTAATCCTTCTAAGATATCAAGCGATTTTAGCAAGTCAGAAGTGTTAATTCTAAAACGGGTAATGTGACACGTGTTTGTCTTGAAGTTTTGAAAAAGAGATATCACAATAACTGGTGACCAGAATCACTAGTTAGGATATAAATTAAAATTATTTATAAAGCCGATTTAATTTGAGCATAACTCAAGGAGTCAAGAAACAATATCTCATCGAGTATGCTTTCGAATTAAACCTTACTTCAATTAGGACTTTAAGGGTCGTTAGGCTTAGTTTATGACTTGTAAAATGGAGGAATAAAGGGTTAGTATATTTGTGCCCATCCTATTTTTTTTGAAGATGTTCATTATTTTTTGATATTACCCTGCCCCAGGCCAAAAAACGAGGTTTCGGTTTGGGAGAAAAAAACAAATCTTTTCTCAAGGCTTAAAAAAAAGAGGGTTCAACTATGTTGGTGTTTAAATGGTTGAAATAATGCCTTACATCATCAGTAGGGTTCTTATTCGAAGCATACAACAAGAGATCATGTGTTTTACTTTATCATCCTCCTTCCAATTCTTCACCAGAGTGAGAAAAATTGGGTAAAGTCGGTATTATAAATTATTTTGAAAAACAAATTTGAGTGAAGACGAACACTTATTGCATTATTTATTCAACATAACAAGTTCTTACATGCCAAAATACTTCTAATCAAAGAAACACAAAAGCAAAAACAAATGTGAAAAGCCGGACAAGCCCTTCTTTATTACGCCTTGAAATGGAGATATGTCATCTTCTGATAACCTTGGATCATGGCCTCGGAGGATGAGCCATGTTGGGGTAAGGATTAGAACCCTCGAAGGACAAGATTCCGCTCTTAACCAATTCTTGAACGTCCGCCTTCAAACCATAACAGCTTTCAATGTCGTGGCCAGGAGCACCTTGATGATATGGGCAAAATTTGTCAGCTTTGTACCAATACGGGAGTTTCTCAAGTACTTTAGGTGGAGCTTTTGTTTGGATGTGACCTCTCTGAATCAAGACTGGAAACAGGTCAGCATATTTCACAGGGATGGGATCAAACCGATGAATTACCTCTCTTGGAGTATCCAGAGGCATCCTCTGATACCTTCTCCGAAGCCGTCGATTCTGTGGTTGATCTGGAGAAGCCAACTTCTGCTTAAGAGGTGGTTGTTGTTCGCGATGAGCGGGCATTGCATACTGATGTTGAGGACGGGGTACCGGAGCTATGAATTCTCTGGAAGGTCCACTGTCATCTTCATTATATGGGGCTATACCCAAGTTGTGATAGTATTGCTTCACAAAAGCAACAGCTAAGTCTTCCCAAGACTTAATGTGGTTACTTTGCAGCTTCATGTACCACATCAAGGATGTCCCACATAAACTTTCTTGAAAGCAGTGAATCATCAGCTTGTCGTTGTCAATATAAGCAGTCATCTTTCGACAAAACATTGTCAAGTGGTATTTTGGACAGCTGATACCCTTGTAAATTTTGAAGACAGGCATCTTGAACTTTAGAGGAATAGTTACACCTGGAACTAAACATAGTTCATGAGCACCAAGACCTGATGCGGTAGTTCCTCTCATCATCTTCACTTGTTCTTTGAGACCACAGATTTCTTTCTCCATTGCTATGAATCTAGGATCATCCACTCCTTTCTTAGTAGGAGTGTTCTGGGGGTCAACAAACAGGTTGTTTTGCGAAGGTGGAAGTTGCACAGGAACATTCATTTGTTGCACAAAGTCGTCGGTGGAATAGTCGAACATCGTATCAGTCCTTACTTTGAATCTAGTCATGCGATCTATATCTTCGTTCTCTTTGCTACCCTTCAATAATACTCCGAACTTGGTCAGATGGTCGAGACATCGGCTGACGAGACAAAGACAGAGAGACAGATGAGGACGCAACGGAGAAGAGACATATGCATATGCAAGATGCTAAATGCTAATGCTATGAAAAAAAATGAGAGGTTTCATGGAGTTCGAGTTCTTATAAACGTTACAGAATACCAAGTAAAATTATTTATTGTTTTTAATTTTAATAGTGGATTACAAGGAAACAACCTTATAAGAGTCCTTACTTAATAGCTAAATAAAAGCTAAGAAAGTCCTAAGGAAGTCCTTCATCGTGCTTGTTGATTTACTCTTCTAGCTGGATGTTCTTGAAGATAAATTGTCCATGATTAACTTCTAAAGATTAGTTCGATAGAGGAAAATAAATCCTCCATCTCTTCTTTTATTCTTGTTGGAAGTAAGAAATGAACCCCTTGTTTATTTGGATCTTCAATGATAATGAGAGTCCTTTGAACTTCTAGTGATCTTCCCTGATAAATGACACCTTTTGTATTTATCCTTTTGAGTTTTCTTCAATCTGAACTCCTACTTCCTTAGGTCATCTGAGTTAGGACTCTTAAAAAGATATTTCAAAATATTTTCTTTTGTAATCCATGTTGGTTTCTATAATGTTTATAAATAAACTAGGAATCCTATGAAACCTAATGTAGTATGACGCCATATGAATGCATCAAACACAAGTAATCACATAAGGACACATAAAGATAAACAAACAAAGGGGGACCCTAGGTTTTGCAACGAGCATGGAGCCAAAGGGTATACCCATTCCCAAAGGTTGTGGACTAATGGTTGATTGTACATGCAGAACAAGGTTCTAAAGAGGTTCCCAAAGTCATTAGTCCATCTTTCGGATATTATCAATTTCCCAACTAACTCGGGGATTAATAATATTCTCAAGAGAACTTCTTTTGAGTGTAGCATCGCGTAGCACTATTTCGGGTGTACTCCCTCATAGTCTCGCACTACGTCCTAATAAAGGCCAAAGTGAGTTTAAAGGTAACTATGGTCCTTAGTATCATGGACTCCAATTGAGAATAGTAAAATTTTTCACGACTAAACTCGTTCAACCGAACCATTTTCAAAAGGGTCTCAACTAAGCGGGATTCTCGAATCAACTTAGTCGGGACTCACTCCCTATAAGCCTCATCGAATATATCACCATCCTATCTTAATTTCTCTCAAGTCTGGGTGTAGGACTTTGTCTCACCACTCAAGGATAATAACCCAAAAGAAATAAAGAACACAAATAAACAAGTAAGCAAATAGGCAGATATAAAGCAATAAATAAATAAAGTAAGATAGGGAAACCCACTTAGGCATCCCCAGTGAAGTCTCCATTTCTGTCGCGGTGAAAATCGGATACCAAACTATTGATTATTTTGAATCTTTAATTTATTTTGCAACCGAACTTTGATTTGTCCAAAGGAAGGGATAAAGATCGAAATTTCCACAATGCAATGCAAATGAAAGGTTTAGATTGTTTTAGGTTTGGGGGTTGGTTAAACTTAGGGAAGGTACTAGCATCCTAAGTTTCTGTAGTATTCTACAGGAACCTCTTGTTTTATGTTTGTTTATTGCTATGTGTTATCTGCTTAATGGTTTAAAAGACCTAGGGGTTTATTTCTAGGTATACTCGATAAGATGTCGCATCTTATGCCTACATATCCTTACGGAAGTGGAATCAGAGTACTTGTAGTTCCCCTAAAGGGTTAGAGGAGTTCTTTGACTGTGGTCAAAGTTCCTACGGGTTTAGGGTAGTTGTTTGATTGATTTTAGGAGAAGATTTGTGTCTTCATTTTAAGAGAGATTTAACCACCACGAGGCGTAGGAAAATAGTCTTTGCATCGTCTTAAGAAAAGGGCTTAAGTACTCGGATTGTTTGGAGAGTATGCCTTTGTTTCTCTTAAGGCAAAGTCCCTACGGCTTGATTGTATTGTTGTGGGGTGGAGATTCTATCTCGCTTAAGATGATTAACATCCTTCTCTATTGTGTTTGTAAAAGTTGTATTGTATTGTATTTGTTTGTTCTAAGTTGTAAAAGATAAGGTCCTTCCTATGGGGTAGGATCTAACTTAGAAAGATCAACTTGAATGGGATCAAGGATCAAGTGGGAGTATGATGCAAATGATATGCACTACACACAAGTGTTGACTTATGTGTAGGTTTTTCCTTTGGACGGAATGCGATGCGGGAATGTAAATGACGGTAATGTAAATTACTCGTAAAATAAATTGCGGAAAAGTAAAACATACACATACGCATGAAAGCGCTGAAGTGTGTGAGAGTGTATGTGTCGTGGGGTGCACGATTAAGCCGTATTTTGCAATGTGAGTTGATTTTAAGCGGAGTTGATTAAGTTGAATTAGATTGACCTTAAGGCGAGGTTTTTAAGTAAAATGTTATAATATGCTAGATGATTTATTATAAAACTTAAAAATGATTTATTTTAATTTTGTGGCTATTAGGTTAAAAAGAATTTCCTTCTTTATTTCTAAAACATTAACTAGGTTTTATTATTAATTATAGATAAATTGGTGAATGTAAATTATTTATAAAAGATTTTATATTATAGTGAATAAATACTATTTGATTAAAAGTTATTAAGTTGATTTAAAAAGTTAATTTAAATTTAATTAGCAAAAGGATTTTAAGTGTGAATTAGTAGGGTTTAAAAAGAGTTTTTAATTATTAAGATAAAAGTTTGGCTTTAATAATAATTTTATAAAAAAGAAGTTTGGTTGTTATTTGATTTTAAGAAAATTAATAATTAATTTAGATAATAAAAATTTGTTATAATTTATTTTTAAAAGGGTGATTAAAAAATTAATTAAGTGGATTAATTAATTGATAATAAAATAAATAGTTTAAGTTAGAAAGGTGATTCATTTAAAGATTAATTAACTGAATAGTAAGAAAGATAAAACTAAATTAATTAGTTAAATAGTTATTAGTTTAAAAAAGATTGATTATAGTTATGATTAATTAAATAAATAGCAAAAGATTAAATGGGTTGATTTTGGGTTATTAGTTAGTGATGGAAGGTTTAAGGGGGCACGATTAGTGGTGAGTGTGTGATTAAGTGTATTGTAGTGTGTGATTAGGAGATTACAACGGTTAATTAAAAATCTAAAAAAAAACCTAAATCCCCAAATTAACCCTCGCTCTCATCACGATCTACCCTCTCTCCCAATCTGCGATTTCCTCTGCTATCTTTTTCTTCCTCTTCATTTTCTCGCCATTCTCTTCTCCTTCACTTCACTACACAAATCGAACAAAAATGAAAGTTGAATGTTAGCGTAAAAAGAACATCTCACGATTAAAATTGTCGTTATTTTTCGCCGATTCGGAGGTGGAGGTGCGTTCGCGATGGGTGAAGGATCCGCGAGGGATGGTTGAGGTCAAAGAAAATGAAGATTTCGATGATGGATTCGCCGACGGAAGCGCGAAGGTTTTGGTGGATGGCCGGTGGGTTATGGCGATTCGCGGTTCTCGGTGGACGGAAGGCGTTTTCTGGCGAAGCTTAAAGAAAGAGATAAGTCTTCTCTCCCTTTTTTACGATTTTGTTTTCTAGGTTTGCTTTGGGGCTTTTTGGGTTTCGGCCATTTGGGATTTCTTGTGGGAATCTGGGATTGTTGTTTGTGTTGAAAATCGAGTTCTGATCTCAGCTCCCCCTTTTTTGAATGAACACCGGTCATATTTATAGGCTGAAGGGAATTGAATTCATGATTCGAAAATTCAATGTGAGGTAAACCGTCCGTTCTTGTTTTGTCAAGAGAATAATGTCTGTCTAAACATGTTGTTGTGTATATAGAAGCTTTGATTTTCCTGTCTGATATGTCGTAATATTCCAACATTGGCTATAAATCAGGACCACGACATTATGGTGATAAAATATCTTGTTTAGCCTTGGAATGTTCCCGTTTTAATCTGATTAAATGCAATTGCCTCTTCTTGTAGGTCTGACCTGGAAACGGGATTGAAGCGGTATTGAAGGCTGCAATTGAATTCAAGACTGCTGAACAGATTGACTGGTCTGTCGCTGTGTTGTTCGAACAATGTCAAATCTTCAGGGTTTTTTCCACCGACTTTCCCTAGTCACACTATTATAGTAATATTTGAAGCCCTTAGGAGATAGGTACTCTTGTCAATTATATTTCGAAAAAAAGGGGTCTAATCTTGCTTATTGCTTGTGTAGGGGAAGTAGCAGTTGATGGTGCTGAGGGAGCGTGATCTTGATGATTCGTAGTGCTGGCTACCGACACTTAGGGTGGATCCAATACATACTCTTGTCAATTCTTTCAAGTGGCCTTGTTATGCTTAGAAAACTCGGTGCGTAATGACCGAAATTATTTCTTCTATCCTTATCCTAACTGCTGCCTCGCTATGTTACTACAGGATATGTCAAGGGAGAATCACTAGCAACTGTGACCAAATGTGAAGGGTTTTTTCTCTAACAAGGTATGTATCATCATGCACCATGAGGCATTTGTTGTCTACTAAAAAATCTGTTGCGTCTTGAGGGTGGATTTCTAGCTGTTGTTTCAAGTTAATGTAGGTTTGGAACATGACAGGGAGTTACGAATTCAACGCGCTCTTCTTATTTGTTATCGTTTTATTGTTGTTGGTGCTTGCACCTTTCTTCCTCTATTCATAATAATTAATCGTGTATGCTGGCTTGGTTTGCAGGCTCCGACTGGGTTTGGTTATGTTATGATGTTCACTTAGATCATTTTTAATCAAAGTCAAGAGAGAACAACCCATGTGGCAAATTCTGAAGCTGCCACTTGAATTAGATGTGATGTCCATAGACTTTGTTGTGTTTGATGATGTACACCTTCTCAGACTAATGGTGTAGAGGGAAATTGGGTTCGTTTTGTTATCATAAAGGTTGTTCCAAGGTTAGTCCGTCGATGCTCTTCTGTTATGGTGAAAAATCATTAGCATGCTTCTCCATACATCCATATTATTCTTTGGGCATGTCTTGGTCTGGTTTTATTGTAACAAGTTTCTCATATTCGTCATGAGATGCTTCTTGTCTTTAGTACCGTCATCGCGACAATTGATCCTCTGATTTAAAGAGAAAAGCAGTATGCTTATGCTTTGCATACCGTGGTTGCCGGCAACACGGCCCAATTGTTCTCGAGTTACTCGTGATATGTTATTACCATGTTGTTATGCAGGTCGAGGTTGAGCTAAAACGGGATATCATCAGCGAAGTGGTCTTGCGGTATTCGGCTTGCCACTGCACTCACAGAGCTGGAACAAAGGTGGTAAGGAGTTCATACTTTGTATTACTGGGGAGAATTATGGACAGGCCACTGCTGTTTTCGCAGGGAGATATTTGCTAACATGTTATTTTTATTCTTATGTCAGGTTGAGCCATCTTGATGCTGATATGCTTTGGATTGTATTATGTGCTAAAGTTCTATCTTTCCTGGTTTAGTGACAACTTCAATCTCGGCAATCCCGAAGCCTTAAGACTTAGCTCTGACATCTTTTAGGACTAAAAGGTCCTTTACAAGGTAATACCAACAGGGCCCACAGGAGTAACGCCGGGAGGTTGAGAATTAGGTATGGAAACCACGTGCTGGAAGTGGAAAGGGGTCGGGGAAAGCAGAAGTTGTCTTTGGCTGAGTTGTACGTTTTCAGACTGGATATCATTGTTAGAACATTGAGAGATACTTCACGTTTATCACTCTGGTAAGTTTGCAGATTCCCAAAATAACCTTGCTTCCGAAAATGCTATCTTCAATATTATAGACTTTCTCATGCGAAACATTCATCCTATAATTATGTTTGGAAACTCGTATTAAAATCCTCAAAATTCGTCATCAGCTCGTAATTAATGGGTGATTGCTCTTCTTTGTGATGCAGGTACAGTTTGTTGTGCTTTGCACACGAGTCAATGAGTTGAACCCAATTTGTGCAAGAGTAGTCCAGTGAATAAGAGAAAGCGTGGAATCGACGTGGTCCAAGCTGCATCGATTCACCTGGTGCCAACATATTATGGATTCTCCTGCTTCACAAACTCAGGTCTTCGAAGATAGTAGTACCGTTCCATTCGAGGTAGCTTCATGCTCCTCTTTCTGAACCAGTTATTCTTCTTTCGCAGGTGATGAACTTGTACGCGTTTGGAGGTATATGATACTAGAACCGGGAGAAAGATTGATAGTTGATAATGAACTCTGCTCAACAGGGCTATTGCACCGTAACCAAATACCTGGTGGAGAGTTGGCTAGAGGTGTGCTGATTTCTTGATGTAAGTGAATTGATATCTTTGTATATGAATTGCTTCTAATATGCTCCTCATTCCCCTTTTCAGATAGATGGATGGTTTTATATGTCATCACTACGACATGATTCCCTCGTTAACCTTTGATGACTTTGGTAGCAGTTCTTATGTCATCACTACGACATGATTCCCTCGTTAACCTTTGATGACTTTGGTAGCAATTCTTTGGGACAAGACGACAACTTCAACCAGGATTTGGAACTAATGCATTGTCTCAATTTACTTTACACGTGCTTGTTGCAATTTTGGCATGGTGAACTGTATGACAAAGAGGAGTCTTAAGTTTCAGCACTTGTTATTCTTGAAGTGACTTATGCAGCTGGTTTGGTGATCTAAGATTGTATAAACGAAGTCTCAGTCTCTTGTCCTTGTCTCAGCGGCATTGTAGCGGTGTTGAAAAA
Organism: Lathyrus sativus; assembly: GCA_963859935.3. Lineage (NCBI taxonomy): Eukaryota > Viridiplantae > Streptophyta > Magnoliopsida > Fabales > Fabaceae > Lathyrus > Lathyrus sativus. Next base: position 569,282,105 of record OZ012737.1, on the reverse strand, counting down.
CTCTCATCCAGATTGGTCCCCGGCTGCAGCTTATGCATTTGTGACTGGTGTTTGCTTAAATGTACTAATGTGCTGATGCTGAAATACTGATGTGATGTGCTGATGCTGAAATACTGATGTGACGTGCTGATGCTACTTGCAGGTGATGCTGTTGCTTGCTGCTGATACGTTTGCAGCTGGTGCGGGAATACCGACAGTCGACGTTATGATGTTGCTGATGTTCTTTTGTACTGCTTGTTGTTGGCGTTTGCAGATGGTGGTATTGCAGGATTGAGAGGGATTTGCTCTGGTTGGTGAGGTGCGGGAAGGTTCGGCACGGAACGGTTTTGGATGCCAGCTATCATTCCTGTCATGAGCATTCGCAATGTCGTCTCCATCATAGTCACCATAAGCACAGTTTTGTGCTCCGAGAGTACTAGACTCGAAGCCGTCATCTTGGATGTTCGGGTAATCATGCTGTGATAAATCAGTCTCATCAGTTGCATTACCTGAATTCGTGCATGTTATAACATTATTTTGCTCTGATGTTATCTTTGCGCAGGGAAACCGGTCACAAGAAATGTTGTGCTTGAGAATGCATTCGTTTTAGTACGACATCTCCTATTTATCGGTAAGCAGGCTATTACCTCTTGTTGGAATATGCCTGAGAATGAATGATTATTGATGCCTGTACTGATCCCATTTTAACAATTGCTTGCAGCAGCTGGATGTGGATAGTGAGGAGCGTCATCTATTATGGACTCAAGATTTCTACACAAGGCAAATTGACTTCTTGTAGTTGTAATTTTAGTTTATAATTATGCGGAACCGCTACGTGACCGAACTGTAGTGATTTTAACTTTAGAGTTGTAAGAAGTGGTCATCCACCTGTAATTTCCTTGTAGGAAAGGATAAATGTAACAAATGTGGCCCTCTGCATACAAATAATCGCGTCTTATGTTTTTCAGCTTCGGCATGCTTAATGCTTAATGTTAATGTTAATGGTCCTGTACTCCCTAGCTTATATATAGCAAATGATATCCTTGAATGATGAACAAGCGATGGAGAAATGTTACTTGAAGTAGCCCCCTTAGTCCAATAAGAGAAATGGTGTATGTAGCTCAAACTTGCATATCTTGAATTCTTGGTCTTGTCTTGAAATTAACTCTTATAAAAATATGAACTTAAATTTCATGAAAAGAAAGCACCAAACGACATCAAAGTGACCCTTTTCCCGCAGATGCCTCAATCTATGAGCCTGTAATTTTAATTCTCGCACGAATTTTGTCTTGACGAACCTTCTTCACTAGGGAGAAAACTTGACAGGGACCAAGATCTCGATTTGAGGGGGTCTAATCATGAAAATACGCTAGAGATGTTCTTAAAGCAAAATAAACCTGCACACACTCGTTAATTGTGAAGAAAAACATTCATATTAAAATAAGGTCAAATAACAACGAAAAATACGCAAAAAGAGGTGGGATTTTAAGGTCAAAAATTAGGGTGCAACAGCATCCTATGCCTAAATATTCTCGTCTGGTACGAGAAATCAGAGCAGCTGTAGTTTAGCTAACTACAGGAAAGGGGGAAAAGTGCTCGCTAGGATTATCACAATCCTATGCCTACGTACTCTCAACAGATATGAGAGATCAGAGCAACCGTAGTTCGGCCAACTACGGAAAAACAGTCTCGATTGCACGGGGGCAAGAGAAAAGAACTCAATCGCCAGGACGCGAGAGAAAAGGGGAAGTCTCAATCGCCAGGACGCGAGAGAAAAGGTTTGAAACGGGACGCACACGCGAAGTCCTAGACGTAGGAGCAAATGCGTCGCATATTGTCCTAAGGACATATACTAAACATTCTAGGCAATTGAGAGGTGGCCACTCAATCACCATTTCTCACGTATCTAACGAATACTCACAACACTCGGCGGTTGAAAAGAAAGAGATGAAAGAAGTGAAATAAAAACAATGTTACCGAACGGAGTGGTTCCGTTGACCTTTGACTTTTGCGTGCAAGCTCCATTTCCAAGCTCTACTCTTTTATCCTTGATGATGATACTTCGAACCAAAACCAATGTGACGCTGAACCGTCATAATTCGACTTATAAATGAAGTCAAACCCCAAGAGGCATCGTATTGATATCCGTGTCAAAGACAAGATAGAGAAATGATATTGAGAATCATTCTCCGATTAAATCATGTCACACGGCCAGCACAGCAGAAAAGCAAAATAAAATCAGAAAAAGAAGAAAAGATGAAGAGAGAAAAAGAGGTCTCGGATCCTACATTATCCATCAACAATCTGATTAATAACGGTTTACGGAGGTCTCGTTATCGACCCACAAAACGAAAATGGTGAGAAAAATTCAATAATAAAATGGAACTAAGAATCGACTCAAAAATGAGATGAAACTCCTAATAGAAAAAATAAATTCTAAAAGGAAATAATAAAAGAAATTAAAAGGAAAATAGAATATAAAAATCTATATATAATATATACATATAATATTCTATAAGAAAAATATAAAATAAACTACTATAATTTTCTAAAAGAAAAAAGAAGTAAAATATACTTACATATATATGTACAAAAGTTTAATGCAAAACAATTATAAAAATAAAATCAGAAGGGGAGTGCAACAGTCCAGAACAGGGGTACAGCAAGAATTTACATAATTGGGCTTGGAGCCCACAATCAACAACACACACCAAACCGGGGGGGGGGGGGGGGGGGGGGTGTACGGATGGATACAGAGGTGCAGCAGGAATTCACACAATTGGGCTTAGCCCACAATCGACACACAACCACACTGGGGGGGGGGGTATAGCGAGTAATAGAGGAGTGTGATCCAGGAAGAAAAAAATTGTGCCCAAGGCCTACTAACCCAATAGAGGAAACCACGGAGATATCCATCTTCTTCCTCGTTTGATCAAAGGACAAAAACCCTAAGTTCCCTCTTGTTCATCACCGCCGTCGTCTCCTCTTTTCCGTCTCAGCCTCAACCGTCTTTCATTCGTCTCTGTTCACACATACACAGAAAAACCAATCAATCAAAGTCCAAGAGTGATAAAGCTGTGACAATAATCTTCGATTGCAGCTTTGGATGCGTGGAGAACAATGAAGACGGAGCTTCGTTGGTGTTGTTGTTCGATGAAGATCTGGAGAAAGTTTATATTGATGGTGCGAGGATCTTCTAGAAAAATGAGGAACATATACGGGTATTGTTGAAGATCTTGACCGATGAACATGCAGAAGTTTGGCGGAGGCTCCGGCGAGATCTGGAAAAAATGATGAGCATCTGAAGGATGTTGGATGATTTTTAGAGGTTTGAAGTTTGGTAGAAGTAACGGTTTAGGTTGAAGATCGGAAGATCTGGAGCTTCGAAAATCTGTGATTTGGTTGGTGTTTATAGATTTGGAAATGTTTCGTTGAGATGGTTGAATGATGATCCTTGAAGATGAAGTTTCGGAAAGAAACCTGAAGATTGGTCGAAGATTTGTGAACGGAGAAGAGTTGGATCTGTTGATTATGGTAGATCTGAAGATTGTGTGAGATTTATGAGTTTGGTACAGATTTGGTTGAATCTGGAGATGATGAAGGTGTTTGGGGAGATGAATGTTCTTGAACGGATGAAGATCCAAGAACATCTGGGAAAAATGTGTTGAGTGTTCATAGTTTCTGGAAAATGACATGAACACAGTTGAATGTTCATGGAGGTTGTGAGGAATTTTGCTGGAAAATGGTATGAACGGTTGAAGTTTGTTTGAGTTTCTGGGAAAATTTGATGAACGGATGAATATGGATGATGTTTCCGGTGGGAGTATGAAGTTTCCGGCGTAAATCCGATGAGAGTTTGATCCGAGTGGATTTCTCCGGCAATGTGTTCCGGCGTTTGCATGACATCTTGGGAAACGTGTCACATCATTAATGAGGGTATTTAAAGCGCTGACAAGTGTCAGCCTACACCAAATTGGGCCTGCGAAAACTGCCAAGTGGCCCTGCAAACTTGATTAATGACTGAAAAAATTGACTAAAAACTGATTAATTAATTAATTACAGCTACACAATTAATGCTGAACAAAAGGCTGCACGGTTAATACAAGATGACTTAATTACAGACTTAACTAAATCAACCAACAATTAAGTGCTAATTCAATTCTATATCAAATAAACTAAAACAAAACTAATTAAATTCTATATCAAAGAATTAATAAAAATCTGAAAGAAATCCTAAAACTCAATATATTCTAAAAAACAATTAAAAATTCTAGAAACAATATTAAAAATAGAAAAACTAATTAATCTATTAAGACTAGATATAAAATTTAAAATAAATCTAAAAACTATTTAAAAACCTCTAGAAAAATAGAAATTAAATTCAAAACCTATCTAAAAATTATGCCAAAAATGGGAAACAAATCTAGAAAAATAGAATAAAATCAGTGAACGATAAAATGCGAGAATGCGATAAAATAAACAGTAATAAAACCGGATACCGAGATACCACCGAAACCAACAGCGTAGACTGAATCACCGGGCAGAGCACAAATTCCACAATAAATCTCTGTATTCAAAACGGTTTGAAACGTCTGGAACACGACAAAAAGGGCTGTAATCCCGATTAAATCAATCCGGCTGCAAAAATGCACAGTATGCGGCATGCAGATGCAAATGCAAATGAAACGAAACATAAGCCAAAAAACGAGAAATGGTTGGTCAAATTTTGGGGTGCAACACTTGCCTTCCCGTGTGGTTGGCAAACTGAGCAGTATTCCTCGGACTGTTGACACATGGTATGGAAACGGGCGGTGGTGGTAGTGGTGGATCCATGATAGGTGTGAAAGGTGGTGGTGGTGGTGTAGAAGAACTTTCTCCTTGTTCTTGTCGTTGTCTAGCTTGTTGCCTCCTTCGTCTCGTTCTGTTATTCAGTCTCCTTGCGGTTCTTTCGATCTCAGGATCAAAAAGAAGTTGGTCCTCAGGAACCTACCCTCGCATAAAACGAAAGCTGCATACAAAACCAAACAAATTAACAAGCACAAGTCAAAAATTCAGAAGTTAAAAATCCAGCAACTATTGCGATGCTCACAATAACAATTCACAATCCCCGACAACAGCGCCATTTTGTTAGAACAGGGATAGAGTATCGAGATTTGTTATCATCCTCAGGGATTATGTGATATTATCGTCGTTCAACAGTTACTAAGTTCTTAACTTATAGTAACAAGGGGGTTTTGAGTTTTGGTTACGGTAGCTTGCATAAAAAGTAAGAAATTGCGGTAAAAGTTTTGGTTTTACGATTTGAGAAAGATTGTCAAAGTTAGGGTTCGACTATCACTTTGCATGCATATGTTCGATCAAAAAAAACTCATAAACTCCATTAGATGATAAACACATTCACAATATCCTCCCAATGTGATTATTTCTAACACACATTGTGGTTTTTCCCATTTTGATGCATTGTTGATTTCTCACACAATCTATCAAAATGACAACTTTTAGGTTTGACATTTTAGTGAACAAACACATTCAAAACTATCTCTAGCTCAAGAACATAGATGGATGAAAACCTAGGTAAAGAGTTGGAAAACACCTTTCAATAATAAACCAACACAAAGAGTTATCAATAAAACAAGGTTTTCACCATACATTCATCATCAAAGAGTTTACAAATGAAGATCAACCCATAAACACACAAAGCTTATAACCATCTACATCTAACATTGACAAAATGAAAGACTTAGCTACTCATTTTCATGGTAGCTTGAATAAGAAGAAAAGGGAGAAGATGAAAGTACATTCGCGTCGAAGAATCGAAGAAGGATGTGATTCCACTTATTTTGATTACACACTGAGCAAAAGCAAGAAAAACTACTGTTTTTAGGAGTTCTAGAACCAGGTTAAAATGTTACGAGATGATATTATTAAAGATAGATAAGTTATGATTCCTATAAAGCACTAAATAAAGTACAAAAGATGTTCTGCTTTCCCTCATTCTCCAGGAGAACCAAATGAAACAAGGCACTTCAAAGTGCCTCCAGCAAGCAAACTGCCCTTCTGAGTTATCACGCCTTCGCCAGGCAAACCTTCGTTGGCTTCACTCGCCAGACGAAGTTTATGTTGGTTTGCTACTGGAATATCCAAGGATCCTTTTCCAGCTCCTTCGCCAGACCAATGGTAGCGAAGCTTCACTGGAACCATTCGCCAGGCAAACTTCATGCCCTTTTGGTTTGGGAGTTTAATTTGAATTACTCGCCAGGCGAACATTCGCTGGCACTCGCTGAGCTTCGCTAGGCGAATGCTCTGATATCCAGCTTCTTCCAGCAGCTTTGTCTCATCTTTTCCAAGGTGCTCCAACACTTCAACTAGTGTCAGTCCTACACACTAACAACAACATTACAAGCACCATTCATTTGGACCAAAACAAAATGAAACTAAGCAAATCAATATACTAATTCACACACTAATAGATAAAAGCAAGTAAAAATACTACTAATAGAGATCAAATACTATAATTGGGATCTAACAGTAGTCCAGTCTCATTGCTTCACAAGAGATTTTCACTATAATGAAATCATGATTACAATCGCTTATGCATTCTACATAGGACTATTACAATGCTTAGACTGTAAGTCTGAGACTTCTATCTTAAACCCCTAAGGCTTAAGACTTCCTTGCTTAAGTACTACAGACTCAAGACTTCCTTGCTTAGACCCTCAGTCTAAGACTTTCCTGCTTAGGTCCTTTAGACCCAAGACTTCTTGCTCAAGCCCCTCAGGCCCAAGACTTCTTGCTCAGACCCATGGTCTAAGACTTCCCTGCTCAGGTTCCACGAACCTATGACTTCCTGCTTAAACCCATTAGGTTCAAGACTTCTGCTCAGACTCTCAATCTGAGACTTCCTTGCTCAAATCCCACGTATTAAAGACTTTGGCTTAATTAAGACTTTCACTACTCTAGCAAATAGTAAGAGACTTACATGGCTCAAGCATCTTAGCGAGAGACTTAGTTGCTCAATAAATCCACTTGATTAAGAATTTCGATTCTCTAGTACATACCAGGAGACTTACATGGCTCAAGCATCTTAGTGAGAGACTTGGTTGCTTAATCAATCTACTTGATTAAGATTTTTAATGCTCTATCACATAGCAGAAAACTTACATGGCTCAAGCATCTTGGCGAGAGACTTAATCTAAATTGTTAAACAACATATTCAGCAGAATAGAGAACAGAGTGTACTTGATACAAATATCATAGGTACAAGGAAATCACCATAACAAAGACCTAAAGCTCTTAAGATTTCAATGTTTAAGAAATCTTAAGGCTTTTACAATTACAACCTACAAAAGAAATTCTACATACACGATTCTGTTGATAATTGTTGATCTTGTTACTCCTCCATCAGGTTGATCCTTGCTAAATATTCAGTTTGAACCTTCAGCTACTTACATAGTATTTGCAAAAGACTAGCTGTTGGAGAGATAACTTGATCAAGTGTCTTTGCTTACTCCATAGTACAAGAGACGTTGAAGATAGATACACCAAAATATCTTGATCTATTATGTAACGTGTTTAACCATTAAGTCTTCAAAAAGATTTTGTATTATAGAGCCATCGAGAGTAGATCTTCGTAAAGCATGCCAACTTTTCTTGAGCCTTGTGAACTAAGACTCTAGCTAACAAACTAATTTGGCAATGCAACTTGCTTTCTACAATACGAATAGCTTCGACTTTATCACTAACTCTGAATGATCACTAGAAGCCAATTTACATTCACCAAGTGTATACACAATTATGTTGCTTCTTCTAATGCTGAGACCTTCAGCTTTAGAGTCTATGTTAAACATCACTTAGAGAGTGTTTTTTATATTCTGCACCATCAGAAGCTAGCAATTCAGCTTCTCTCAAGTGTTCCCTTGTATATCAGATTCTGAATATATATCTATAAGTATTAGAACTTGCATAAATGAAACACATATCAAATATAATCGTTGTTCTTTTAATACTTTGTTATCATAAAAACCCGAGGAATATATGTTATGAACAAATCTTGTTCTAACAATCTCCCCCCTTTTTTATGATGACAAACATAAGTATTTAAAGGACAATGTTAGACCGTTATAATTTTCTTTGCAACATCAGAGTATGAGGTTTGTAAACTCCCCTTGAGTCCAATAGTCCAAAGTTGAGTTCTGTAAACCCACCCTAAGTACTACTTTTAAGAAAAAGTATTTTAATTTTCTTAGTAACATCATACTTTGAGGTTTGTAAGCCCTCCTGCGTCAAATAGTCTAAAGTTGAGGTTTATAAGCTCCCCCTTGATATATATTTAAGAAAACTAAAAATAATATTTTAACTTCCTTTGACAACATCATAATATGAGTTTTCTCAGCTTCTTCTAGGTCTAATAGTCTAAGGTTGAGGTTTGTAAGCTCCTCCTTAGTTCTATGTATAAGAAAGTTAAAATACGTCGTCGGGGGAAAATAACCATTATGTACAAAAATTTAAATACAAAAATCATAAATGACCATTATGTACAAACTGAATGGGTTCAGTTTCTGATTAAATGCTTACTATCTTTTCTATCCTTCTGTCACATCAAAAACAATAAAAAGAGAAAAAAATTACAGTCATTAATGTGTAACAGGCCATCATTACAAGATTGGTTTCTAAGGAAGGGAAAACAATCAAGTAACATGGATCAATAAAGGATCAGGTAATACATTTTAAATATTTATTGGTCGTAACAGTCCTAAGAAACAAGTAAAGGATCTTATTTTGTTTATTAGGCTACTCATAAGCCATTATAAAAGCAACCAAAACCTAGTTCATTTTCATCAATATCCACCAATACATCATGGAGTCATCAGCTGAGAGCAACAAAATCTTTGTTATGACAGAAGTCACTGAGAGCTATGTGAATCTGAATATCTAAAACCATCAGAAGCCAACAGCTTCAGAAGCATTTGCTACTGGGCCTATGCCCTATACCATGAACACTTCAGAAGAATTTTCGTCAGCCGTATCTCAACAATCTACAAAAGCAGGTCCTTCAGTAGCTGTGATGAAGTCAAAGAAGAAGTCCATGAAAAACGCAATGAGAAAGAGGCTCGACAAGATGTTTTACCGTTCTGTTGTCCTAGAGACAAAAGAGGAGGACATAAATGAAGATGAATTAGATATTGATTATGGTAACTGATTATCCTACAAGGCAATGGATGACTTAGATAGGGATTTATTCTAAGTTCATACCAATTTCTTTTGTAATAATTATTTTGTAATCATTTAACTTGATCAATGAAGAAGAAGTTTTGATCAATTTATTTCTATATACATTGCATGCAAATAATCACTATATTTTTCCCTTAATGATTTTCTGATAAAAATATTAATGAAGTAATAAGATAACCAAAAGCAACAGTTAACATGTTAACAATACTATTTACAATTGTTAAAAGAATCTTAATATGTCAGAATACTAGACATCATTTCCAAGAGTTTGTGTTTAAAATTGATTTGACTTAATCAATAATAAAATAATTAATACTCAAAGGTAATGAATGTCACGATTCTATAAAAATCCTTTATCAGACTCACTTTCATAACCACTTAATCTTATGAACACCAAAATGTATAAGCAAAAGCAAATTTAGGTTCCAAAGAGAGATTTCAGAAATATAGTCATGCTTAATGCAACAACTCAAGCAAATAAGAGTGATGCAGCAACTGAAGAATCTACAAGTAAGCAGATGATTTCAGAAGCACACACTTCTTCAGTAACCTTCATTGAGACACACAAAAAAAGAATAACTTCTAGGTCAAATGTAGAATCAACTGAGAAAGGAAGTTGTTGATTTTTTAAAGGAAGAATGACAAGATTATTTAGACAATCTAGATATGTCAGATGATCCTAGGGAATATCATAGGGAAAATTTGAATGCTTAGAAAGTCTTAACAATTTGTAATAACTTCCAGTTAATGAGAATGTTGCATGTTTAAATTTTTTAATCTTATTTGTTTTATCCTCTTGAACAACATTATAAATGAATATTTATAACAGTTAAGATGCACAAAAGCATGAACAAACTTGGATTAACAATAAGATTGCCTAACACAAAAAGTATTAACAATTACAAGACATAAATTTGCATAAGTCTAACATCAGAATCTCTCATAGATAGATTCAAACTTGTCTCTCCAGATTTTAGAAGAATTAACCTCTAGACTTATGATAACTCCCTGTTGGACCAGTAGTTATGAAAGAACCCGTCCATAAGGAATGAAGAAAGTATTTCCCTTGTGAAAGGAAGAAAGAGTCCTCTTCAAATAGTCAAACATAACTTGAGGAAGATCAATCTGCAAGTCTGAATTGAGAAGTAATAGTAAATCCTTTTCAATAGGGTCCACGAGGTCTAGATCCTTATCCTTAGGAAGTAAGTTTAAGTTCAGAATTTGGTTCCAAACAATTGCATCCGGATAAAGATTTGAGACCAAAGATGTGTTAGATGGATCTATAAAGATACGCCAAGTAGGAAGGTAGTGTTTCCAAACAAGAGTTATTAGGATTTCTCCAATCTCCTCATAATTGATCATATTAGGAATCAGTTTAGAGGTTACTATTATAGAAACACCAGTCACGTTAGAAAGAATAACACACTCAAAATCCAACTCAACAATGAAGGCATTAATCCAAAACTCTTTGACAAGACTTGGATTAGTGAAACCACAGAGCATCTGAAAGTATTTATTCCAACTTTGTTCAGAAACAATCTTCCAGAAGTTAAAACCTAGCTTAAGCGACTCTTCAAAATCCACAAACTTTTCATTGATGACAACTAGTTGATTCAAAGGAGAATTGACTAGAGAATTCATCCCATTTTGGTTTGATCATCACATAACTGAAGAAAATAAAAATAAAAGAATTGAACAAGACTCCAAAGAATAAGAATCTTTTCAGAAAAAGGACACATAATGATGTTTCACAAGACAGGTGGTAGAGATAATAATAATAGATAAAAAGAAAAAACAACATTACCCAAAGGTTCTTATCCAACAGATTTCCTAAATCCACTGGATGATTTTCACCTTTATCAATATTTAATATAAAAGTTTTTGAAAAACCTTTTACTTAAACTGCTTTATCAAAAGTAAAAAAATCATTTTCTGAATCTCAAAGTCTGACAAATTTTAGAAGCTATCGTCCATCAAAAAAGTTCAAGAGATTCATCTTTATCCATTATTTTCATTTCATATACATTGTCAACATTAAGAGCATGAAGTATTTGTAGATCTCTTGTACAATTATTCTACTTCCTAAACCAAATGATTCAAGGCCTCTATCTCCACAAAAAGCATAGAATCGGTTCAAATCATGAACATCGTCAAGCACAAGAAATATCTTTCTTTTGAGAAGTCTTTCCTTTAGAATAGTTTTTTCTACATCAAATATATTTTTCTTTTCTTGTTTTGTTTTGTAGATATTTGAAAGAAACTGTTCTTCTAAGGAAACTCGGCCATTACTTTGGTTCCAAACCCGTTCAAAATTTAGGAGGAAACTCTTAGCCTTAAAAGTGCAACTCATTTGATTATAAATACCTTTCGCAATGGTTGTTTTGCCAAACCCTCTCATCCCCCATATCCCTACAAGTAGAGTATGGTATGATGGTTTGTTCTTCAGTAATTGAATCACTTCTTACACCCGAGACTCTACTCTCATTGGATGGTCAGCAACGAACAAGTATGTCTTGTCCAATAAATGAGCTGCATGTTGAACTACGTTTTTTATATCTTTACTTCCATTCCTATAAAATGACTCGAGAAAAAGTTCATAAATCATATAATATTAGTGAAAAAATGGTAATTACATGCAAAATCTTAACTATATTGGAAAAAAAACATTGAATATGGACACAATGCTCTCCAATAGATCCTTTTACAAATAAAATAGAGTCGTCTCAGTCTTTTGAGAGGCTCTGTGAAAGAAGTTGAAGTTAGCTTCAGTTAAATCATAATTTTTTTAAGATACCCTATTTAACCGTAAATTAACTATAAAACATATGTTTAAAGACCCTTTTTATCATAGTTTAGTCATAAAAAAGTGTGAGGTCATGTGTTGTAGACCGTCTTGCACACCCTCAAAGATAGCCTTAAAATAAAACAATGTAAAGTTAAAATATAAGCTACTATCATAGTACTTACTGAACTGACAACACTCAAGGAATAATATCCTTGAATAGAAAAACTAAGTTAACGTCTGCATATGTTTATCATACTACTCTAATTAAATATGAGTACTCAAGTCAGTATCTGTTTAGCATAACTAAGTTAATATCAACATGTTTAGTTGATTGTAATTTTTTTGAAGAACAATTTATAGCAAATTCAAGGAATGTTATAATTCTTATACGGTTGTGATGTGCATGAAAATTAAACTCAACACTCAATTTAAAATCAAACTTCAAAATTACCTAGACTCCACAACAAATCCTGAAATGTCGCTATCTTCACTTGATTTGTCTGTCTTCAAGATTTTTTGTGCAAGATCTCTAAAAGCTTCTACAGTAAAAGTGAAAGCTTTGTGATGACATACATCAGAAGGATCCACATCATAGAAAACAATCACAACCATTTAACCTAAGGTTCTATAACACTCTATTATCTTCTCCAACTCTCGCAAGCACAAATTTGAATCAGCATAGTTTTTTGAGACAACAATAATATAATTTCTAGAACCTTCAATTGCATACTCAACTGAGTTTGTTATTATCTGATCTTGATTTCTAAGTTTAGTGTCGTCTCTAAAAACAACGATTCCAGCGACAGTGAGAGCAGTATAAAGATATGATGCAAAAGAATTACCAGTGTCTATGTTGCAGAAACTCAAATACACATTGTAGATGAAGCTTGAATCACTATCAGAAGTGAAGGAAGCCATGAAGATTAGATGAGGGATACTGAATGATTGAGCCAAAGTCAAACAGAAGAAGAATACAATCTTTATTTTTCAATTTTTAAAAAAGGAATAAAAATGAGTACGTTTTAAATCAAAATACAATATCGAAAATACCCTTCATTGTATTGGATAGGATAACATCCATGTAAGCTTATTGAATTATGAATTAAACCATCAATTAAACCTCATAACTTACTTACTACCTACTATTATTGCCCTTACGTCCTTATTAGATTTTTTGGAAATGTGTGAGGTGTCTGGTTTTAAATAATCATTATTTTTATTATTTTTACAATAAAAATATTAAAATATTAAAATATACCATTGTATTTTTTGTTGGAATAAAATATACTATTGAGAGAAATAAATCGTATCACCAATTCAAGTTAAGGGGGTTCTATGATTCTTTGGTTGGGGTTTTATGGTTCTTTGCGTGGGTGTCGAGACATTGTAGCTTGTGGAGGAATTTTCTGAGTCATGAGACCAAACGCTAGAGTAGCTTTTCAATGAATAATGGACTAGAATGTGGTCTAATATTTATTGAGAAACTATATAAAATTAAATCAAATTACGAGTAAATTTATTTTTAAATCAGATGATATTTGGCTTTAAATTCGATCAAAATTGCATCGCGAACCTATGTCAGGTAATGCTCTCTAGGTTGAATTGATAAGAATTAGTCTCGTCAGAATCGAATTCAAAATTGGTGGTATTTGCTTTTTCAAAACTTTTCATAATTCCTTGAAAACTAAAGAATAGGTGGTCAAATATCTTACACCACACTATGTCTATATCTTTTAGAATTATTCACATATTTAGAAAAGAAAATGATTGTGTGAATAGATTAGCTAACATCACCTTACATATATATACGAGGATTTACATGACGAGAGGTAGTTTATAGGGATATCCTAATGAAATTTGTTCCAAATAAAATTATCATTATAAAATAATATATATTTAAATACATTTATATAAAATAGTGAATTTTATATAAAAAATCACAATTAAATTCAAATATTTAAATTTAAATTTAAATATTACAAATTTTAGTTTCAACTTAGAATATATTATATACAATTAGTTCTATTTTATTTGATAGCAAGTCAAAATCAAAACGTGTATAATGTTTAAAAAATAATAACAATCAGAACATTAATATGCTCTTAGTATAGTCTTCTCGTCTCATAAAATAAACATAATATATTATTATTTAATTCATATTAATTAATTAATATTAATATAAAAATGGTTACAAGTGATTGAATGATACTATATACTATTGAATTTTGATATAATTAAAATATTTATAGCTTAATTTTGGGATTCATTTACATATATTAATCTCGAATTATTTTAGTTCTTTAATTTTATAAAGACTTATATTAATCACTTAATTCTTTAAATATATTATGTTAGTCATTTTCGTCTAACTAAAGACAAAAGAAAATTTTAGAAATCGATCGCTAAATTAATCAGTAATTAAATGAAAGGACTAACATTATATCTTTTGAAGAGTTAAGTGACAAAAAAAGATATTTAACCTAGGCATGATTAGTTGGTTTTGTAATTGTTGAGGTTTATTGAGAGAGATGATGAAATTGGTGTTGGAGTGAAGATTTAGAAAGGATGAAGAAGAGATACCATAAGTTTTGTGATGTGTTAAAAGTGTGTTAAAAAGGATGAAGAAGACCATAAATTTTGTTATTTTTAATACTTTAATCAATGTAAAATAAATAAATATTTCAATTCAGCCATTCAAAGTTCAACAAAGCAAGATTTAACTTTTTTTCAACAAAAATTAACGGAAAGTACTAAAATATATAACGGAGTATAAGTTAATGGACTACTATGTAACATTTTTTTTGAAGGACCAAAGAGAAACATTGACTAAAGTTAAGGGACCAAAAGAGGTATTAAGCCTTTAACCTAATATGCTATAATATTTTCTTTTACATTCTCTAAGGGTCAAAAATACGTGCTTCTATTTTTTTAAAATTTAAATTATAGGGTTTAATATGTATGTGGTCCCTATAAATAATTTAAAATTTCTAGTCCATAATATTGGTCTTTGTCATATATTTGGTGTAACGGAAGCTGCATGGATATACATATGGCAATTTTTTTTAAATGGTTGAATAATCAATTGTCATATTTGAACTATTTGATAATTAGTTGACACATGTTTATATATTATTAACATATTATTAATTTTTCCCATTAAGGTGCAACATCGTTTGGAAAATAACATATGTTTTTCGTCGTAACCTAATTCTTCTTCGACTCCTTCTATCTCAGACGCATAAGCTAAGCTAAGTTACTTACCAAACATTCAAGTCAAAGGTATTTTCATGTATCCTTCTAAATCAATGGGGTACAAACCCCGTTTCCATGTCTTCCTCTTCTGTGAAAATTTGACCAAGAAGAAAGTGTGGGCGTGAAGCTCGTATAGTGTCCCATTATTGTAAGAATGATCGTAATAAAGGAATGTTCTTCTGGAGATGTTCATTTTGACAAAGTGATGATACAGGTGATCTACTCATATGGGATAAAGATTTAGTTGAAGTATATGACATCAAATGCTACCTTGAAAACCAAAGTTATCCACCAGGTATCTTTTATGGGGATAAGAAAACACTAAGAAGATTGACATCCAAGTTCTTTCTAAATAGTGATGTGCTATACAAGAGAAACCAAAACATGGTGCTCCTCAGATGAGTGGATAAGCATAAAGTTGACTTGTTCATCAAAGAAATCCATGGAGGATCTTTTGGCACCCATGCCAATGGGTACGTTATAGCTAAGAAAATCCTAAGGATTGGTTATTATTGGTTGACAATGGAATCAAAGTGGTTTAGCTATGTCAAGAAGTGCCATAAGTGTCAGATCTACGTCGATAAAGTGCACATACCGCCAACTCCTTTGAATGTGATAACATCGCCTTGGCCATTATCTATGCAGGGAATTGACATGATCGGGTTGATCAAACCAAAAGCTTTGAATGGATATCGTTCCATATTAGTCGCCGTCAACTACTTCACCAAATGGGTTGAAGTTGCTTCTTACACTAATGTACTAAGACAAGTGGTCGTCTGATTCATAAAAAAAGATAGTTTGTTGATATGGACTTCCCAATAAAATTATCACTAATAATGCATCAAACTTGAACAATAAGATGACGAACGAGTTATGTGAAAGCTTCAATATTGACCACCATAAATCATCATCATACCAACCGAAATGAATGGCTTCATAAAAGCAGTGAACAAGAACATTAAGAAGATCCTGCAAAAGATGGTGAAAACATACAAGGACTGCCATGAAATGCTTCCTTTGTCATTGCATGTTTACAGGACGTCTGTCTATACTTTAATAGGGGCAACCCATTTCTATCTGGTATACGATATGGAAGTAGTACTTCCCATCGAGGTATAGATCCCGCCTTTGAGAGTCTCGATGAAAACCAAGATAAAAGAATGGATCCAAGCAAGGTTTGACCGACTGAACCACATAAACGAGAAACGTCTGATAGCTTTGTGCCACAGTAAGCTATATCATAAACGACTCAAGAAGGAATTTCACAAAAAGGTCTTTCCTAGAGAGATTAAGTAATAAGATCTAGTGCTCAAGAAGATATTGCCCATACACAAAGATTCACGTGAAAAGTGGACCCCAAATTATGAAGGTCCATATGTTGTGAGAAATGCCTTGTTTGGAGGAGCTTTAATTTTTATAACTATGGATGGCAACGAATCTCCACTCCCAGTGAACTCTGATGTAGTAAAAAAGTATTATGCCTAACAAAAGCCTGTTAAGTCGAAAACCAAAAAGGGCAACCTAAACAAAAGGAGGCATCCTGGTGGATAAAAACTTGAAAGGGCGGCCATGGAAAAAGTTAGGGATACAAAAACAAAGATGATAGCTCACTATTTCGAAAACTTGAAAATGTGACTTAAGCAAAAAAAAGTAACTTGGTGGACTGAAAACTCGAAAGAGCGGTCCATACAAAAGTTAAGAATTTCTTGGAAAAAAATGCAAAGAAATTGCATTCGGCATGACTACTCAATGCAAAAGAACCAAAAACATGAAAGGTCAATCTAGTTGCTCTGTTAAAAAGCAAGGTTTTGTGGATTTAAGGTTAAGGAAAGTAGTTGTTTTTGTAATTGTTAGTTGGGAATTTTGACGCCAAAGGTTTTGATTTGAATATGATAAGCAAAAGGAAACATTATTGAAATTTTTTTAACTTCTACATGAGTGCTATTGGAAATTCCAGTTGAAATGATGGTCCTTTATGAGAAGGATATGTTGAAGCGAGATTTATAAATATTTCTAAGTTTGGATGGCAATTACGACAGAGGCTATATGTGGCTTGCGTTCGACGAATATTTGAATTTTAAATAGGAACAATAACTGTCTTTTGTTCTTATCCGTTTCTGGGAAATGACGCGTGGAAGGTTGTGGCGAATTGAAGACATGCAGAGCAAAACATGTCATTTTCTAGAGGAATGTCTGTTAATGACAGTTATTTCGACATAGTATAAATATGGGTCTTAGTGCATAGGATTTCCGTGTGTTCAATTCTTGTACAATACTCCCAAAATCACTCAAAGTATCTAAGTCAATTGAGAAAAGAGTTTTCACTAAGAATGTACGTCTAAAACACCATATTTTATTTCAATTGAATGTTATTTTAAGTTTTATTCCTTCGTTGCAATTTTACTTTAAAAGTTTCTTTATTGCGCCTTTCCTTACAATTCTGCAAAGTTTATCTTTTCAAAAACTTTAAACAATCTTTCACAAGCATGAGCACCGTCGAAGTGTTCTTGATATTTCCAGAAATAGTTTAATTGATAGCTATGTCCTAGGATTCTCTGGTTGATCCTACAAGTAAACTAGTTTTTTGGAGACTAGTGGTTGTTTACCAATTTTCACGGTAAACAAACTGGTACGCCTAGTGGGACTAGTGCTATCATTTCAAACATTTTTTCTATTTTGAATTTTTTTCCATAAGTTCTTCATTTTTGTTATCTCTTTAAAACTCTGTTGTATGAGATTGAGAAGTGGTAAGATAGCCACAAAAAACGAAGAAAGACATAGGAGAAGATACATAAGGAGGATGGCGAACCAAAATCCATCAAGTAATAATGAAAGAAAACCCTTTCATCTTCAACAGGGGGAACTACGGTTCCAACGCCAGTTTCTGAAATTGTACCATCCATGGCAAATATGATGCTTGTGAAGTCGATTGCCTAAAGTGGACCAATTTTATCTTATGTGGGAACATAGGATCCACTAGTGACCCCTCTCAAGTGGGGAGTAATTTATTCAGGCCTTATATGCCTGAATTTTCAATGCCTTCAATAGGTCACGAACAGCCTTATGGTATGACAACATCACTAATGGAAAAAAGTTCGCATAATTCGTTATCAATGTTCACAGACCCAGTGGTGAATGTAACTTCACCACTACAAGGATTTGGTTCAGGCATTAATAATTTGGGTCGAATTGGTCAGACATTAGGGACGGGGTTTCCCACTCAAATGCTTAATATTACCAATAATTTTGCAGAGGTGATAAGGCAACAAATGGACGAAAGTAACCATGAAATGGTCCAAATGCATGCCCAACAAATGGGTGTTATATTCAACCTTCTAATCCAAAACACTACCCAAACAAACCAATAAATGGCAGCACAAATGACGCGCATTACTTATTTCTTTGGTGTTCCACAACCCCCTCGACAACCTCAAAGGGAATGGATTATAGAAAATCCAGGGGTAGTCTTGGAAGAAGACCCCACTATCAACCAAGTCCAACAAAATGTACCCCATGCGAACGTTGTAAATCAGGGAGTAGGAGTCAAACCTCCTAGGGTTTAACAATAAATTCCAAAGGAAAGGGAACCAAGAGTAGTCATGGTTAATAGAAACCTAAATGATGATGAAGTCATCAATCAGCTTCGACGTGATGATGTGGCAGCAGACAATAATTTAGCAGCCATGGTCAAAAGAATAATGGCAAGGAATGGAGTGAACATTGGCTTTAATAGGCCAAATTACACGTCATCTTTGTCTGATTATATTCTTCAATAAAAATTACCCACTAGATGGAAAGTCCCCAAGCTTACTAAGTTTTTTGGGGACACTAGTGAGTCCACTGTCGAACATGTGGTCAGGTACTTAATAGAGGCAGGGGAAATAGCCAACAACGAAAACTGATCAGGGCATTTTAATGCATATTCTCTTATATTTGTACTTAGGAATTTCTTAGCTTGTTTTGTTTATTTTACTGTTTATTATGTTTTTAAAATTAAGTCTTTGTTTGCCTTTAATTTATTTTCATATGTTGTTTTTAGCTTTAGCAGTTACTTGATGTCCACTATTCGAATCATAACTGGAGCTACGGGATACCATTTTGTATGTTCTGATATAAGTTAGAAAGTTAAGACAAAGAGCTGCAAGTTTCATGTTAAAGCCAAGAGCTGGTTCAGAGTGAAAGATAGTCAAATAATTCGTTGAAGTCGGGACCCGAATTCTGCCTTAAGGAATATTTAGTTTTTGGACAATTTTTTTTGTGTTTTTCGACCCAGTTGGGTTAGAACGGGAATTTATGATGCTTTCTTATACCTAGCAGTCGCACACTATTCATCTTTACCATTTTTTACACTATAAACAAAAAATGCAGAGCTTTGCACAATTACAATGGATAACTAATCCCAAGGATTAATCTGCTGTAATCAGTTACCGCCAACACTTTGAGGTTATTTTAGTTTCTAATAAAATCTATTTCCTTTCAGTTCTTCTCTTTGATATCTTATTTACTTAATTCGATTTATCTTTGGGTTGATTGATTTATTTCGATGATTGCATGTTCCTATACTTTAATCGTGTTTGCTTAATCCACGTCTGTTTATCGTGTTTGCTTAATTCACGATTGTTATATCTCATCCGTTTATTTAATTCATAAATTAGGAATACCTATCGTGTAATATTGATTGCGCTTGTTTGGTTGTTATTATAATCGAAAAGGGATTAGAGCCTGCTTAGGAATTGAGAATTATTTGGGTTGATGATAAGTTGGGAAACCAAAACAGCAGATTAACTGTTTCAGCTTATTTTGATAATCACTTATTTGCACAATTTTTCTGTTAATCGAAACTCAAACCCCCCATTGTCCAATCGGTTGGTTAATGATAATACAAGAATCCTTGATAGCAATACTCGAGTTGTCGTTGCTGTTAACTATATTTTCAAAAATACTCATTTTTTATCCGTGTGCGACAACATATCAAATTGGCGCCGTTGTCGGGGACTCTTGTGTTTCAGCGTTCTTGCGTTCTCGCATTTTAGTGAAAAAATAAATTTTGAGGAAAATCATCTTAGATTTGTCTGATTCTCGGTCGATTCATTAGAAAAAAATCAGGGATAAAAAGCCTCTATTTAGTCACTAAATAGTGGATGCCGCCAAAATTCATCATTTTCAATTTTTTAATGAAATTTTTACCGTTTTCATAGTTTCATAAAAGTCCAAAAAAAATCTCAAAATTTTTAATTGAATTAATTATATTAAATTTTGTGTTTTTGTATTTTTATCTTATTTTAATCATATTTCTTCGTTCGTCTTGTTTCTGCCTAATAGGGACATTGTTGGCATTTTCCTATTTGTTGTTGCATTGCTGAATTAGTTTCATGTTTTCTCATTCTTTGTTTTTTTTTTCTTTTGATAACATGGCTGATCAAAGATATCTTAGAGAACTTGATGCCCCTGATGTGAATTATAATGCTTTGTGTATTGAATATTCTGTTGTTGTCGTACCTTTCAAATTGAAATATGGTTTAACACACTTGTTGCCAAGGTTTAATGGTTTTGCAGGTGAGGATCCATACAAGCATCTTAAGGAATTCCAGATCATTTGTTCTACTCCATTGAGGCCTGAAGGAATTACATAAGATCACATCAAGCTGATAGCCTTTCTTTTTTCACTACAAGGTGCTGCCAAGGATTGATTATATTATCTTGAGCCAAATTCTGTCAAAACTTGGAATGATTTGAAGAAGGTCTTCCAAGAGAGATACTTTCCAGCTTCCAGAACTGCCTCAATCCGAAAAAATATTTGTGGTATTAGATAGCTCGACAATGAATAATTGGTTGAATATTGGGGGAGATTTAAACAATTAGTTTCAAGTTGCCCACAACATCAAATTATCGAGCAATTACTAATTTAGTATTTCTATGAAGGATTACAACCAATGGATAGGAACATTCTAGATGTTGCTAGTAGTGAAGCACTTGTTGATAAGACTCCAGCTGTTGCCAAAGTCCTGATTGAGAATATGTCACTTAATGCCCAACAGTTCACAACTAGAAACAATTATGTCCAAATAAAAGGTGTGAATGAGGTTCATGTTGAAGGTGTGAGAAAACACAAGAAAGGGGGGGTTTGAATTGGGTTTTCAAAAATGAAATCTTTTTGTGAAAATCAAACAAAGATCACAAATAAACTAACAAGAGAGAAAGACACACGATATATCCTGGTTCACTTGAAAACTATCAAGCTAATCTAGTCCATCCGCCAAGGTGATTTCACCTTATACACAAGGATTTAATCCACTATAATCAACTGATTACACTGCACTAGCAACCGCTGGTGACTAACAACCAAAAGACTAACTGTCTCTTCTTAAGGATTCTGACCTAACTAGTCCCTTAAGGAATTACAAACAATTATTTGAACATAAATATTTACAATGAATTGCTTCTACACAAGCAGATATAAACACTATTAATAGCTCAAATGACTTAAAGAAAATTTATATAGTATGAACAATGTTCTTTCTTTGTATTGTGGTGCTTTAACACTGTTGCTTCAGTTCTTCATAGTTTTTTTTATACTTTTTGTCATTCATTCTTCTTGTTGTCTTCAAGTAATCAAGTCCTTATATAGCCAGAAAAAGATCTATTGGAGGGCAGATCAGGAATATCCTTTAGATAGCTGGCAAATTGAAATAATTTCGTTACGCAGGGATGAAAATCGTACACAAAAGTTGTCCTTTATACCATCAAATCAGGGTAATGGAATGGTAGTGGAAGTGTTTGATATGTACTGTGTAATATTTCTCTTGTAAACGTTTGATTTTATCTTCCGTACATTAGAGGCTTCTGAATAGAGATGATTGAAGTGTGAGTAGAAGAGTTGATCACTGGGTCTTTAGAGTCTTGAGTCTTCAGAGTCTTTAGAACTTGTTCACCGGAACCTTGTCTTCAGAGTCTTAAGCACTCAGTCTTTAGAACCCTTGGTCTTTAGTAACTTAAGTATTCAGGGTCTTCAGAACTTTGTTTAGCAAGACTTTATCTTTAGAGTATTCAACACTTAATCTTCAGAAACTCA
The DNA here is from genome assembly GCA_963859935.3 of Lathyrus sativus. Classification (NCBI taxonomy): domain Eukaryota; kingdom Viridiplantae; phylum Streptophyta; class Magnoliopsida; order Fabales; family Fabaceae; genus Lathyrus; species Lathyrus sativus. Next base: position 569,259,786 of record OZ012737.1, on the reverse strand, counting down.
AGTCTTCAGAGTTTTTAAAACTTTGTTCAGTAGAACCTTGTTTTCAGAGTCTTCAGCACTTAGTCTTCAGAAGATAATGACTTCTGAAGCTAGAAAGCCTTCAGAAGTAAAACATCAAAGTTACGCTCAGAGGCAGAAACCAAGAAAGCATTGCAACAACAATATATTGTCTTCTTATAATCTTTCTGAATGTGATATGATAAAAGCATACTTGCTTCTATGGTGCAGAAGCGACTTTGGTCAAATCAGAGTGACGTCGCACATGGTCTCTATTAGAGTCAAAGCTTTCTCTATCAGAGATATAACATGTTTGTTAATTCTTCAGAAAAACAAACGTTAGAGTATCAAAATTATTCTCACACAAATATCACTTTGTTATTATCAAAACTTAGAGATATCTGGCAGATCCAAGTCTTGTTCTAACAATCTCCCCCTTTTTGATAATGAGAAAACAATGTATTTTGATGACACAATTTTGTACGAAGATAATCAATAGGAAATGATAGAGATAAGTTTAGAAATAACTTCCCTTTATCAAGCTCCCCCTGAATTTAAGACTTAAAAAAATCTTATCAGGTTTGGGATACCAAAGCCTGATTATAAAGATCTTGTTAGATCCAGAATTATAGAGCTTGATTATAATGGTAATGATTGGTTAAATCAGAGCCTGATTGCCAAAATATCAATTTTGTTCCTGAAAAACATTCTAAGAAAAATTGAGTGCAATTAAAATGTTAGAATGTCAGAGTTATGATTCAGAGATAAGTTGTTTTTATCAAAATAATTTTCCATTAATATACTCCCCTTTTTTGTCATAATCAAAAAGGTAAAAAAAGAACAAAATAAGATAAACACAAAAAGACAAAGGAAACTAAGGGGTGGCCTAAGGAGTGTCTAAGGTTGAGGAGGAGGATGGAGCCTCTGAAGGATCTGAGCAAGTGCATTATGAATGCTGGAAGTGACTTCATCTTGCTTGTCCATTCTTGTTCTGAACAACTCATGCTCTTTCTGAATGCTTTCCAAAGTTTTTAGTACTGGATCAGAAGTAGAGTTTTTAGCAGCTCTCAGGATATCTTCTTGATTTTCTAATTCAGCTTCTCTCTCAGCTTGATCTTGAGCTTCCTTAACTAACCTTTCAGCTTCTCTGTCATGAGCTTTCTTGGCTAATCTCACATCTAGTTCCCTTTCAGCATCTAGCTTTGCTTCAACTTCCCTCTTAGCTTTCAATCTCTTTTAAGCTTGTTGGATAAAATAATCTTTTGTCCGCACAAAGAGATTTTGAATCTTTTGAAATTCTTCTGACATCCACTGATTGAATTGATCCCAGGGAGCACCTAAAGCAGAAGGGTCATCACTAGAACTTGATTCATCAGAGAGTGTGTTGAATCTCCTAACTACATTGTCTTTAAAAATAGAAATAACTTCATCTAGGTTAGGAGGGGGAAGATCAGAAGGTTGATTCTCAGGGAATGGTTGGGTTTCTTCATCAGAATCACCCAAACTAGTGATATCATTATTTTCAGGATTTGGTGAAGAAGGTTCAGAATTGTCTGGTATGGTTATTTGAAGGGGTTCATTAGTAACTTCCCCATAATTGGTTGTAGGGATAGGTTCTGTAGAAGGTTTTTCAGAAATCGATTGAGTGATTAATGGTGATGAGATGGTGGGAGTTGGTTGAGTTGAAGTAGTTTGGAATATCTTAGGTGGAATTTGTGTAGATGGTGGTTTAGAAGATGGAGTTATCTGAGATAGTGGTGATGGTTCTGAAATAGGGAAGGGTGAGGTGGTGACAATGGTTGAGAAGGTTGGTGGTGATGTTGGGATAGATGAAGATATATTCCTGTTAGTAATAACAGATCCAGTAAATGAAGAGGATTCAGAAGACTTATTTAGCTCGCAAGCAGGAGAAGTAGATGTAGTTGTTGTAACACCCCAAATTTTATTGGAATATTTTAATTTATTTATTTAATTGAGAATATTCATTTTTCGATGATTTTCGGTGTTTTGTGGAATATTGAGAATTAATTCATTTTTGGGTTATTTATTTAATTGATAGTATATAATATGAATTTGTTAATATTATTATTAATTAAAATAAATATAAGATGGATAAAGGCAAATTGGACATTTAAGGGGAGTTAGTGAGGGTATTATGGGGAAAGCCCAATTGTTTGGCCCAAGACTAGATTTGCCAAAAAGGGATTTCTGAAGAGAATTAGAATTCATTTGCGAACCGTGAAAAGTATTGAGGCCAGAGCTCTGAGGAGAAGATTGGAGGCAGATGTTTCGAGAGATTCTCTGAAATATTTGTGAAGGCTTTGAATCGACGATTAAGGTATGGGGAGTATAGCTTTTCATGATTTTCCATGTGTGACTTTCGATGTGTTTGAGGTCGATTTAAGGTTTAAGGGATTTTGAGGGTAGATATGAGAAATAGTGATCTTTGGCCTTCGTGGCCTAAACCTATGATTGGTGAATCTGACCGTGAGTTCAATGGGGAAAAAGGGAAAATTAGGCCTTCGTGGCTAAAACCTTGGATTATTATATGCCTGACCCTGAAAGGGATAGGTATATTGGATAGTGAGTAATCCTACGAGTAGGGTGTAATTGAAGGAAAAATTATGATTTAGGGTGTGAGTATGTTGCGGGATTGGCCTAATGAATCGTAGGTTTTGTGCCTTTATCACTGTGGGACCTTAGGGATGATTTAGGGATGTTTTAGGGGGCATTGGGAAAGTGAATCGTAAAGCTTTTTGAGTGATTTTAGGTTCTGGTGCGTAGCAGAATTTTCTGTCATCGCACTGTACGCCTAGCGAAGAAAGCTTTTCCTAGCGAACAATGTTGTTCCCATACTCGCCTAGCAAATAATGCTTCGCCTAGCGAAGAAAGCTTTGCCTAGCGAACAATTTTGTTCCCATACTCGCCTAGCGAAGAAACTCGCCCCAGACTCGCCTAGCGAACATGCTAGCGAATGTAGCAGAGTTTCACGAATATTGATCGTGTGCAGCGATGCCTTGATGTTTGATTCTGTGATTTCTATGATGAATTAACATGAGTATGACTGGGAGTTTTATGTGATGTGTACATGATTACATGATGATGTCTATGATATATTGATTGGAATACTATGATGATAATGCCATGACTTTGATGAAGGTGCATCCGAGCTTGGATGGCAATGATAAAAATAAACAAGCGAATACGGCTAAGGTACATGGTTACCTTCGGTTAGAACTTTAGAATACATGAAGAACTTTATTCTTGTTGTAATTGAATATTGTTCTTTTTGCAACATGATTGAATGAATGATTCACTTAGTATTTAAGACCACAAATTGCGAGGAAACCTCCATTGTTCAAATAAATGCTGGATTCTAATGAACTGTGTTGATTCATTTTGTTCATGCTTTGTCTTTTATTATTGTGAACTTGTGGAAGCAATTAAAAATGATCAAGGCACTTGTTTCTTTAGAGCACAACCAGTTCCATACACAAGCTACCCGTGAGCAGAGAGTATTTATTAACCTCCCCTTGAGCCTAAACTGTTGAATCTCAGCTTGAAACAAAGCGAGATTTCAAAAATCTTTTTCTTGAAAACCTGAAATTTTTTTATTATTGTTCTTTTGCCGTCAAAAGTAAAGAGCATTCACTTAAGAAGGAAGTAGAAGATAAGTTGGGGAGAACGAAATTGTAAGTTGGTAGTTTATCACAACTCTTGAAAAACCAAGCAAGCATTGAAAAGAAATTACAAAAAAAAGAGAGAAACACTTGTTTTGTAAATACGGTGTGAAGAAAAAAAAATATAATCAAAAGAAAAGAATGAAAATGAATGCTTGCTTGGAAGAAAAATATTGAAATTTTTTTGAGTTGTGGAATAAGAGTTGTGAAGGTTTCAAATGAGAAATAATTAAGATGAAGTTGAGATGTGTGAATAATTGTACAGTGAATGTCTCTTTTGCGTCGGCAACTTCATTTTCAATGGCTTTAGATATGTCCCTTGTTTGTTAACCTGACCAAGCTACAACCAGAAAAGACCTTAGTGATCTTTGTGCTTCCGCATTTTCATTTGTAATTGTTAGACATTGTATGAATTGAATTGAGTTTCAGACACACGCATGCACGCAAACACACATGCGCGCACGTTTCCACATACTGACACACACATACACACATAC